>JAFBJR010000504.1:300993-900993 GCA_016785285.1 Brachirus orientalis | reverse complement strand
CTTGGGCGGACCGGGTCACAAACCCAGGTAATTTTGGTGTAAGCCAGTGCTAGTCATTAGCCCTGTGTGGTGCAGAGTCAGTATTTTGTGTCCTATTTGTCAATACTAGCAGCCTCCATTCCTACATATACTACAAAACCACACATGCTGTTCATTGCTTCAGTAGGGGGATAAAGGGATGTGCTTATCATCATATTCTTTAGTTTTCACAGAAAATCTCACCTGACAATTCTCAGTCAGTCCACAGGCCATTGTAGGCAACAGTGGAGTCTCTCATTATTTTCAGTCATGTTATGATCTATTCCTGCATTGGAATTAGATTTTAACTAAACCCACTCTTCAGCAGCTAAATCCACCCAATGCATGCTTTTGAAAAATGCCAAGAAGTGGCCTGAGAGCTGAATGAGGGATGATGGTGAGGGTGACAAAGGAGTTTACCAGTAATGCAAGTGTTGACTAGGAAATCCAGTTAAAAATGTGAAGGTTTGACCAGAGAGGCAGTAGCTCTGGCATCACAACATTTATAATTTCAATACTTGCACCTGGATCTACAAATTACTAGATACCCATTTGTTTACATGTGGAAGAAGTTGGTTTAAGGGTTTAGTACACTTAAAAAAACAATTATGCATGAATAATGTTCCATAGAGCCCCTTAAAATGGGCTTGTTGAAAAATCTACTGTACTGTATATACCCTGAGGAATATAGATGTGAAGGCTCATTGACAGATGAGCAAAACAAAACAGACCATGATTTAAACTATAATTACTGTAAAGGTAACTACATCCCTGGAGCTAAAAATGGCAGAGGAAAATGTATATGGTCTAACACACACACACACAAAAAGAAAAGAAAATGTGCAGTAATCCAGACACTTATAGGTAACTATTTCTGCCTGAGTGTTACTCTAATGATTGGTAACATTCAATACGTGTGAAAAACAAGAAACCAAAGCTATATCCTATATGGTGTGTCATATCCTCTAAAGCTATATTACCTCAACATGAACAATAACACAAAGAGGAAGAGACACAGAAAGACAGGGAGGGGACACGGGGGACACTTGTCCTTTCCACGCACAAACATAAACACACAACCACACAGACAAATCAATAAAAGCTCAAAAATGTTGTGGTGAGTGAGGTCATCACTGGTGTGTCCTTCAACCCCTGGACAAACAAGGACACCAGAGTGCACTTTATTTGGCAATGAGCCACTTCACGAGGGAGAGAGACCGAGAGAGAGAGAACCACCCATTACTGTAAATCTGGTTAATCATACATACTTTCAATGGGCATGCTGAGCTCTCTCACAGACATTACTAAAAAAGAGATGAGTGTTTTAGCATTATTCTGTGCCCAGCTATAAAATACACCATTCTTCCTCATAGAAAAGAAAGAATACATTATGGTACATTATGTTTTGCTCTGAATCATAGTGTATCATATGTCCACCCTAGCCTTTTGGTGACAATTACTTTTCAGCCTTCTCTCAAGTAAGGAGAATACAAATTAAATCATAAATATTGGAGTTGTTCAATAATTTAGGTGGATTGTGAAAATTCAAGCATTGATTCATTTTTTTTTATCCAAACCATTTACAATTTCACTGTTTGTTTCCTATAATCTCAATTTAATTACACAAAATTAGTAACATTACACTCCCCTGCTATTTCATGTTTTGGCATGCACATGGTCTATTGTAATAATCTTGTCAGGGCAAGAGAACAGGTGGACCATTTCGTAAAATTATGAGGAAAAAAATCAACTGGAGCTTTTTCTTGATGCGTCACCAAATGTCTCCAAATACCAGGGTTACCAAAATTATCAGTGAATGGCTAAATTAGGCCTCATTATGTTCAACAGGAGGAGACAACAGGGTGGAGATGAGTGAGACTCCCCTACATCTCCATGTCTTTGATGCTACATTTAAAGGCCTCTTATTTACTTGTTGAACAGGGAAATAGAAAGTCTCACTTCGCCAGAGCCATTTCAAAGAGAGGCACTGCTAATGAAGTGTATACTAAAGTGGGACCCCTTTCACTTTCAACAAAAATGTACAATAATTTGAATCCCCTGAAAGACTCTTTTATAAGGATAAAAAGCTTTACATTAAGAAAAATGCTACTTTAAGCCTGAAGGTACCACATTATAATGAATTCAACTAGATAATCCTAATTACCCCTATGATGTATAACCAGGTAATACTTTTTAAAAATACATGCAACACATATGTTAATACACTGAATTGCATATGTAAAATATGAACATGAATATATGTTATGTTTTAATAACATTTATTCTCTCAGAACGGAGTAGAGTCAATCCCCACATGTAGGGAGCAATGTAGGGAGCAAGGTAGAGAAGAAAACGAGCATTTGAAGCAGGGTAAGGAATTAACCTTCAAGTTCAATATGTCATCATTTCTTACTGAGAGAAATTGATTGATTCATTTTCAAACTGCATATATTTAATCTCCTTACAGTTAACTTGCATTATGTTGATAGGAAAATATCAGGTGTATGTTGCTGTATGTTGCTTGAAATAATTAGTGTTTTGGTAGATTTTTGTTTATTTTTAGTCTTACAGTTTGGGCTTTACTGCTATGCTAAAACTAAACATACTTTTTTTATTTGTGGCATGGCTTAGAGGTTGCATTCAAAACAAAATCTTGATATCCACATGCAGATTATTCATGCTTGATTTGGTTAAAATAAAAATAAGGTGTGATGATTTTTGATAGACATTGTAATTGAAGTAATTGACTCATAATTTCTGCATCTTGAAATACAACCAAGAAAAAAGTCACATTTTGCTGTATTCAACATTTTTATCATCTAAAAAGAAAGTTTTTGGAGCCAGTAAAGCTGTTTTGTCAAATAACTGAGTTTCTATTGAGTTCCATATTCAATTTGGTCATAATGCTATTTTGATGATTTTGTGATTAACGGTGCAGACCTATTTTGTATTTTATTTTTTTTTATTTTTTTAAATGAAAGCAGATTCAACTAACAATTTAACCCAACGTAGCTCCTGTTCACTGTATGAAAGTGTGAGTGAATGGGTGAATGGTAAATAATTATGAGTGGTCATCAAGACCAGAAAACCACTAATACAAATACAATTACCATTTAAAATTTAAAATCTCATGAATGAATAAACTTAACTCTGATTTTCTCACTCTACTGTGTTGTTACTGTTGCAGCTTAATATGAATGATGTAGAGATGAAACTGCTAAAGCGCACCATGCAGACTAGATGAATGTGACTGTTACAGTGACCTTCTGTACTGACAGTTAATGTGTGGAAAGGATGTTTAGTCCAATTTGTCCAAAAAGTGCATTAAAGTAAATGGAGACAGAAAACCTAGCTGTGCCACTGCTCTCATTCCAAGCATTCCACTCAGACCAACATCAGAGCAAACACTGGTAGGTTTATTCACACACTCACACATTTATAAAGACAATATTCACACTCTATCGCGTGTATGTGCACACATGTCCAAACAGCAGGCATGATGGATGTTTGCAAGCAACACATTCACACAGCCAAACATGTTGAACAATATTTCTGCACTTGACAAAAGAGCTTGCTACCAAGGAAGAAACATCATATTTCATTTTGTAATGCCAGATCCTTTACTGTCGACTGTTTATATAACTGCTGCTCAACAGGACACTCATCAAGCCATTACTAGTTTAGCCTTACGTAGAAAAAAAAAGTAAACCTGATGTTTTGATTTATAAAAAAAAACATCAGGAACAAACATTTTGCGCTGATCCTCACTCCCCTCCTTCTTTCTCTTCCTCAATGAGGTCTCAGCCCACTTCTTGGCATTTTTGAAAATCAGACATTAGGCAAAGTTGGCCTCAGAAAACCCTTCAGGGTTTATATAAATGAGCTCCTAGTTGTGTTCTCTCTTATTTGCAAGTATTTTCCTTTCGTTGTCTTCTAATTGGCTGGTGCTGAGCAGCAAATCATAGTGATCCCTCTCATCAATGGATGGCAATAACATTTCAAATTGCCAAATCGGCCATACAGCTAGGGCAGGGGGTTTTGTTGATGCCAATAAGGCCAATACTTGGTGTGGTGTGTGTCGGGTTTTACAACCACCAAACCGAATATTCCCTGTGATTTTTTCAAACCTTTAAAATCTATTAATGTGAGACTTTACGTCGTCTTTCCTGGAATGTGCTGCATTTGTGTTTATCTGTTTTAAAGAAACTTGTGGTTTTACCCCAAAACATTTTTCCCTTGTTTAGATGAAGCTCCGCCCTGAGACCTTTATTGAACTTTTTGCAAGCTTTACTTTTTGAGAATTAGGTAGATTCTCAGTCCCCTGCAACCCTCAGTGGAGGATAAAGTGGTAGAAAATGAGAGAGTGACAGAGGTAAATTCTCAGCTCTGTGTTTTCATTATCTCTGTTTAGCATATAGCTCTGTAAAATTCAGAACATAAATGTTTGCCTGGTTCCAACTCATACATTAATTCTGGCTTTTTCCATCTTTGCTTTCGCAAGAAAAGCCCATTTTTCAACCGCGGCCTTTCACAGTGGTTATGACAAAGGCGGTGGGCCACAGAGTGGGTCTGAATACACTGTATGTGACGTCTCTGACTCCCACTAGAGCTGAAATGACTGGGTTAGCTGGAGATAAATGAGGTAAGGTGATAGATAGCTGAATGGAAGGAAAAACACACAACGATGCATACACACGACAGAGAGAGAGAGAGAGCGATACCTGTCAGGCATTACACATTCCCCCATTCAGCTTACAAAACACTTTAGTTTTTTTTTACATTTTCATACAGCGTGATCAAATAGTTTCTCTCTTTCTAAAAAATAAAAAAATAAGATGTTGTCAGATTGCTGCTGTCTCTCCATCTACCTGAAATATAAGCGTCTGGAGAAACAGCCACCAGGGACCAGGGTAGAGATGGGATTGAGATTGGAGTTGTTGGAGGAAGGATGGATATAAACCAGCAGATTAAGGAGACAATCTGCACCATAAATCTACAATATTATCTAGTGTAGGCAGCAGCATGGAGAAGCCTGATGAGCTGGGCCTGCTGTAGCCTTTAACTTACGATAAAAGCCTATCAATTTACTTTGAAATCAGTCTTTAGAATAGCAATACACTTAACTCAATAATGTAATTCTTAGGCAGGCAAAGACGGGGGAAATAATCAGTGGAGAAGCCCATTGCTGCAGAATGGAACTGTAGCACCTCTGCATATAGTAATACTTATGTCATTTTTAGGTGGAGAAAGAAAAAAAGGAATCAGTCTGAAAGTGATTGCCGCACTTTGTGCAGCCATTATAAGTTGCTATTTAGCCTGAATTGAAAAATCCATTCCAAACAGCTGTCTGCTTCATATGTATTGTGCATCTAAGACTTGGTTTTATTTCTTGCATGAATGTGTACCGAGTTTCACAGATTGAAGGGGGTCTATCCACACCTGCACAGTTTACAAATCTGTATAACATGGTGTGAATGGTGCTAATTGAGGCAATTACCTCACAAGAGAAAGGAGTACATAATCTGAGGGGAAAAGGGCTGGGGAGGGGGTGTTTGAGCCAAGCAATTACCCCTTTAATCATCAGATAAGAGAGAGGACGAGATGGAGGTGAAGAAATAGTGACCTCAGATGGGGGTTGACATGACAAGCTTGACTTAGCAATGGCAACATGTTAACCAGAGGGCACTTTGTCTTTCCAAGATATATTGACAAACAATTTCTCATTCATTTACTATCTATTGCCATCTGGGAGGAGCCTGAGCCCATCCCAGATGACATTGTGCCAAAGGTGGGGAACATTCTGGACAGATCCTTCACCTGTTAAAGAGCCAACAAAATACAATTTACGCCTACAATCAAGTTAATGTCTCCAGTTAACCTAAAACCAACTTAATGTTTTTAGACTGGGGGGTAGGAAGCCGTGAACCCATGCACACACCACAATAACTTGCAAAGCAACACAGAGAAGCCTTAGATAAATCTGAGATTCAAATAAGTGGCCTTCTTGCAATGTGAGGCGAAGATGCTAACCACCACACCACAATGAGTTCTTCCACTTATGTCCTCTAAAACTTAAAGAATATCAAATAACTCTGTATTACAATAAGTCTGTATTACTAAAATTGCAATAAATTTAAAAAACAAGATAATTTTAAGATAATCACAAAACAACACATCTTGTAACCACAAACTATTTACAAGGCACCGAAAGTTTAAAGTAAGAAATTAAGCAGCCAAAGCTCATTAGTGTATTTGTGCTGATAACCAACAGTTATCAAAAGAGTAGCAGTCTTAAGATATTGCATGCATAAAAAGTATACTACAGTAAATACAAGGTGGTACACACAAGGAACCAAACTACCACACGGGCTAAATCGATGACCTAAAATGTTTTTATGATGGACGTTTGTTCTCTTTTCATGCATGTTAAAATGTCAATTTGCCCACTGATTGCTTGTTCCCTCCCAACTAGTGGAGGTTTAGTGCTGTGGTTATCAGCACATGTGCACAACAGGAGTGACCTACATTATAAATCAGTGTCAAAGACAGGTTTTCCGATATTGAAGAAGGCCCAAAGGCCAAAGACTTCTTTTCTCTTTTTCTTTTTTGCTCAGTGATCAGTACATTAAAAGAAATGTTGGACTACGTTTGGTTTTTAACACTATACACTCAAGGAACAATGACTAATTGTGATTCTCTCAGCTGCTCTGAGTCTGAAATCAACAACAAATCAACAACAGATGTCAGCTCTACTGACCATGTTCAAGCATATACTGCCTGTGGTTTACTGCTTCGATGTACAGTGCAAGACATTTTTGATGGGGGGCATTTCACAATAAACCACATACTCATCATAGCCACTACATGATGAAACAGCAAAAACTTTCACTATTCCCTTGTGTATATTCATTTACATCATTTATTTAGTTTCTTTAATTAGTTTAGTTCTATTGTATTGTAGTGCACAAAGCTGGCTTCCCACAAACAGACACATAATTAATTATTTAACTGCCATTATTTGAAAATACAAAGACCATATAGAATAACAGTGTTTTATTAATAATAATTGGAGTGAAGTAGTTGCATTTCCATCCGTTAATATGTGTATTTTTAATCCACACATGTATACTCTAAAGTAGAAAAATGATATATCTATATGAATGGATGGCTGTAAGAAAAACCAGTGAATCAATAAGACCAAATTATGACAAAGAGCAATGGAAACAGATGTGGAGAATCGATTGTGGTGCACATGAGGCAACAAAGCTTCAACCTCATTTACGAAATGAAAAGAGAGCTGCGGGTCGATTTGTATGGACTGATGGGAGTTTACTGTGTCATTTTTTTCAAGCCTGTGTGATTGTGATTTTCTCCTTCTCTTCTTAAAAGCATCAGTCTTTGAACTGAAAAGCTCATTAATTCACATTCTATGCACAGAGTGTGACTGTTGTAGTATCCCATAGGTGCAACAGACCAAATGTTTTTTTTACTTTAAATTAACAGTATGCATAATCATTTTTTTCTTTTTACATCATTTAAATGAGTGTAGTTCATCATTATTGCAACTGTGACTTTTACAATAATCTGTGCTTTTTGCTTTAGGAGTTAAGATTATATTTGGTCATATAAAACTTTTGCATTACTGCTGCAAATTAGTAATCTACAGTCAGTTGTCCAGTGAGGTGACAAATATCCTCGGGCAACACAGAGAGAGAGAAAAAAAAGAGGCTCGGGTAATGGCATCTAATTGGCTGTTCTTGTAAGGCAACCAATGCCTGGAAGATATGCTCCCTGATTACAGACATTAACCAAAGAGTTCAATTTTCCCCTGTGCCTCTCAGCCTGCTCTCCACTGCTCTTACTCTTTTTACCCTCTGTCAGTATGCTGGTTTTCTTCATTCACTGTTACCTCTGTAGTATTTTAATGCAAATGGTATATTTAGTTGAATTAAATTACTGTCCTGCTACAAATGCATGGCCCAGATCTTTGCAGAGGCAAGCCAAAGTATATGAACCCTTTGAAGGTACTTGGTTTTCTGTGTATAATTTGTCATGAAATGATATCATTCTTCACAAGACACTGGTATAAACAAAGTGCTTAAACCCCCCCAATGCACCAGAATTTATAGTGTTCTGTCTTTTGACTGAATTTAAGAATTCAAAGAATGCACATTGGTTTAAAATGTATGATCGTGAAACAGAATATTTTGTGGCATCACTAATTTTGTACAAAAGCTTTCTGCAGCTGTTCAAGGTTCAAGAGATTCACTAACTGACCATCTTACACCCTTTGTAATTAGCCAATCACGTGGCAGCAACTCTGACTGGAGGTCAGTCCACAAAATCTCTACTGGGTTTAGGGCTGACCTCGTACAGTTTTCATAAGGTGGATTTTCTTTGTATGAGGACTTTTACTTTGAATTTCAAAACCACTTTCCTGACGCATCATCTCTACCAAGCTTCAGCTGGCAAACAGCCACACTGACATTATCTATTATGACACACTGATAACATTTTACTTAGTAACTCAGAGCTGCCTGAGCCAAAACAAGCAGCCTTAAAGCAGTAAAGACATCTGGCTTCATGCAAATCATATCAAACCAAATTTTATTTGTATAGCGCCAAATCACCATATACTACATTATTTCGAAAAACTTTACATAATTATTACATTACGTTTCATTTAGCAGACACTTTTATCCAAAGCGACTTACAATAAGTGCATTTCAACATTTGGGTACATAACAAGGCAGAGATTTAAAAATACTATAGAGAGAAGAGAAAAGAAACTAATTTCATTTCATTTCAATTAGCAAGCTCGGCATCAACACAACCAGATATCTGCCTAGGCCGGTTAAGGTGAAAGAAGAAAATATGGGAAAGAGAAGGGGTGGGGGGGAAAAAGGGGGGAGCAAGCGTATAACAGTGGTATTAACCATGCACCATTAGCTGGTTAAGTGTTAAGTAACCAGCTGAAAGGATTCTTTAGTGCCTTCAGTTGTTACCTGGGCTTTTACCTCACTGAGAATCTGTGTTAGCTGGCTATCCACTTCCAGAGTGGGTTGAGTAGCCACAGAATTATTATGGACTGTTATAAGTTGAAGTAGCAAAAATTCTATGTTTTAAATGATCTGGTCTTTAGTTTGAAGGTACACAGCTAGGGTGTTATATTATTGAAGTAATTAGTCGGAGGCCTCGCTGCAAATTACCCACAACTCACTCACTTTTTTCTGTTTTGCAGCTGCTTTCAATGGCAGAAAAAGAAATCTGGATTCTAATTATCATGTGCATCATCAAATGCCACGTTACCATTAAAGTAAGTGATGGAGAGCAGAGAAATAACAAGAAGACAAGAAAAAAATTCAAGAATTTGAAAATGAAAAAGGTTTGTTAAAAATATTATTTTCAAAAAAGCCTGAACTGAAACCTTGCATATTAAAATTTATCCTATGAACTGCACTTCTTGAGATTTGCTTTGACAAAGACTTAATATTGCATTTATCTTAAATCCTAAATAAGTACAGACAAATTGACAAGTCCAGCACTGGACCTTAACATCCTCCACCTACAAAAAGCAGCACCGCCACTGCTCATAGAGCTGAGGATTTCGTGCACATGCACAAAAGCACTGACTGTCTGAAGGAAAAAGTGGACAGCAGTGCTGTAGAATGTTGACTGGGCAGCCTGCGCCACTGATCAGCCTCTGAAAACATGTATCCCTGCACTGCTTCCAGGGCTGCAATGTGAACAAACACAGCAGCTCTGGGAGAGTGAACAGAGACACAAAATCTCACATAAACACACACACTCACACTCAGAGCACTGGCAACTGGGCTGACTACATAAGGCCATTTAAGGCTGGATTGGACCAATGCCTGGATCAGATGGCAAAACACTTAAAGCTAAAAGCTGGGCTTTGAGGAGTGACCACTGCAACACATTTACAAGCTTAAGTAAAAGTCAGTTCCTTAAGGTGCTGTTTTCAGGCAATTACTTTGTTGGTTATAATTGGTATAATTGGTCAGACTTGGGAAATCTATGCCTTTTATGTAACTAACAAAAATGATTCTTTGTTCTGTTCTTTTTACTATTGAACCGAAAAAAATTTGCTTTATACCACATATAAGTCAAGAATTAGCAGGAGTTTGTCAAACATGTAACACTTCAAATCTGTAAATCGACCAATCGCTAACCCGTCCTCTGAACAATGACCATAACTACTGTGAAACACAATGGTTTCTACTCACACTCAACTTGTGAAGCCTAAAAATGTTCAGCTAAACAATAGCCCTATGTAACAAACAAAATGTCTACAAGTGCTCTTTTTTTACACCACCAGTTTCCAGCTAGTTCTCTCTCCTCTCTTTATTGCCCCGCTCAAACAAGGCAAATACAGTAAAATGTCTATCTTTGTCTAATTGCCTCAAACCAACGATGCCAGACTCTGAGCCAAAGTTCAGAGAAATGAACTGGCTCATGCATTTCTGAATGTGGATCTGGAAAGGGTGTAGTCATCTCCCACTTCCAAGAGGCATGACCAACAGACATGGCTCAAAATGCCTCCATACAAGTAATTAGACCAATGAATCGGCGGACGTACGCAGATCACTGGAAAAATGTATCAAAAAACGTGCTTGTTGTAGTTTTTCAACAGTGGCTGAATCAAAAGACAGCTGCTCCTCAGCCGCCATGTTGGAAGTATACAAAAGCTGCAATACATTGCTTCTCTGTCATCATGTTAAGCCCACCTCTAATGCACCAGGGGGGAAAACCTGCTTGTGATTGGTTCCCTGCTTTTGGAGATTCTGTAGTTGCCCAGAATGTCCTTGTCAGACGTCTCTGCAGAGCAAAACCAAATTGCGGTCAGACTCGGTTAAGTTCACCCAGGCTAGTGCTGCATTCACACCAAATGCGAATTTTCACGTCCTGCTGCACATTTGTGTCTCTTGCGTGAGTGCTTATACCAACTTGTGTTGTAGAGCTCCTGGTGCCCACACACAAAAACTATGTTTCTCTTCCATTTTGAGCAAAGTGTGGCTGCCGCCAAATACATGACATCATCCGGAGAATCTCAGTGCTGATTGGTCATCACATCATTGTGATACTTAGCCAAAGTTGAACATTTTCAATTCGAGTGTTGGAGCAATAAATGTGTCAATTGCACAAATCAAAGTGAAATTTGAACCTACTTTGCTGTGCAGAAAATTCATGCTGGGTCCGGTGTGAACACAGCAAAGATTGAGCCCTTTGAAAGTGGACATTTCATGAACTGTAATAATTTTCCCTTAGACCATATATTAGCCAGTGCCAATGCCATCATTTGTTTGTGTACTGCGGAGGGGTGAGCCAAAGCTGAGCAACTAAAGAGAGGTTGGAGTTGAATAAACCATGTCATGTCTCCTGAATGGAGCATAAAACAGGTCAGTTTAGCAAAACCTTGCAGATGCAAGTCAGAAAAATACATTAAGTTTTAATCCTCATAATCAGGTATACTAACTTATCTTTATTAGCATCTCACTCATTTATTATGTCTGATCTTCTTGGTCTTAAATAGTTGCCTGTAGGTCTGACTGGCCTGTGTGAGGTTAATTATAAATAATAAATGTAAATAACAGGGCCTAATGTTTCCTGAGTTTCCCATACACTGACCGATGCGTGGTGACAGAATCAACGCTCATATATAATATTGTTCCATTCATTCATCTCCCTTCCCCGCAGCTCTCTCTGTCTCTCTTTTACACACACAAAGATCAGCTGATTTGTCTGCTCCTTCTATCCACACAACGTGTGCAGCTTATATCAAATGACCACACTAAGAACAGTATCAACATGATCTCCTACCCTGTTTATTATCTTATTACCTAAACAGCAAAGCTCTGCCACTCTTGTTTGTAAAGTTGCTGGTCGAAGATTCGCACCGCATCTGTTAGCATTAGTGTGTGCGTGTGTGCGTGTGAGTGCGCAGATGCGTACCGCGGGGGTGGCCGCTGTTTGTGGTGTAAGACAGTGGTATAGTCTACATGATACACAGGTACAGTATATGCCATATACCCACTAGGAAAGCTCTAGGATTTCCTTATACCCACTTAAAAATGTGCAAAGATCCATAACAATATAGTTTTGTGACAGAACTTTAACTTCAGTGATTTTGTTTCGCAAATACCGGGTAAATAACTGCAATAAAATACATTTTGTGGGGGAATGCCTCTCCTCTTTTCCCCTCCATTCATAAAATTCACCCTGTGCACTCTTCCGCCCCCCAGCGGTGTGTGTGTGTGGGGTGGGGAGGGGAGGGGTCATCACAGTATACCCACTACAATAAACTACACTACACCACTGGTGTAAGATAATATACTCACTACAGGACACCATAGTATAGTATAGTAGTGTTCATTATTTAGAAGAGTAGTTTCGTATTTTCAATAGATAGTAATAATTGAATAAAGTCTGCCTTGCCATTCATTTTGTTTATTGTGTGTTTGTATGCTGCCCAATTTATACCAAAACAATAAAATTTACTGCTCTTTAAAAAGACATAAAATTAGTACTGAGCCAAATTTCATGTAGCCCATTGGTCTGGCCCTCAACGATATTTAAAGTATCTCCTGTGGTCCCTTGGGGAAAATAATTGCCCACCCCTGCTGTAGGTGTTACCAAGATTGTTGACAAGGTGCAAGTGTTTCCTAGGACTTCAAACACCTCAGAGCTAACATTAATTGCTGTGAAGCTTCTGAGTCATCCAGGTCTTAGTCATCATCAGGAGTTAACTGTAGGATAGTGTACTTGCCTATAAGCAAATCCAGTTGCCAACAGGTAACACTTGAATATACAGCATCTTAAGCAGCAAAATGTATGTTGTTGACTAAAATTCAGTCACGCAGAGGTTCCATCAACATCTAAACTCATCATTTAGAATATTGCTCATATTTTCGAGAGGTAAATGTGATGCTTTTATGACTGTGTGCGCTGTAAGAATAAAAGGCTGACAGGCATAGCAACAGTAACTAAGAGGGGCAGGGCTTACAACTGTCAATTCTTGAAAGACACAATCAAAGTAGTGGTCATGTGATCAAATAGAAAACTGTAATGAAAGTAGCAACAGGAAAATTACTTCCCTACAACCACCATTAAACCTACACAAACACACAGGCACAGGCCAACACAATACATCTGATTTCTTTTCAGACCTACTTTCATCTCTTTTAACTCTCTTTCTTTACACTTGCACTAACACAAACACTCCTCTTCCCACAAGCCTCCCTCTGTGAAGAGGGCTATCTCTCCCTCCATCTGTGTGTGTGAGGGGTTGTCCTGGTGTGTCAGTAATGACAATGTCCCAGTGTTCCTCTCTGCCAATTAGCCCGACCGTAATTGCACAGACACATATGGAGCTGTCAATCACCTGGCTCCTCCACACAGGAACTCCTCCACCCGACAGAGAGACGGTGACTGAGAGAGAGCTTCCAGCAGCTAGCTCATTTCACACTGTGCCAATGAGGAGCATTTCATTCAGTTAGCAATCCCACAGTTTGCAAGAAAATGCCATGAAACAGCATTATGACAGTAGCACTTCAGAAACCTATTCTCATTTTAAGATTAATTTGTGGAGTTGTTATGCTATCCTGCCAAGTAAAAGTAATTTGTGCCATGCCTTGTATTCTCTAGACAGAAGAACAACCATTTGCTGATTCAACTGTTGCAAAGAGAAGTGATGTACTGCATGAAGAAACACTCTGTTTAGTTATTTCAAGGCACTGTTTTTTAATGAAAATAAAGAGCAAATAGTTGGAGGAAGCATACTACAGGTATAAGTAAGCCCAAGAAAAGAAGAGATGGAAATATGCTGGTAGTTTACAGTTCATTTTAAGTTCATTTTCATTAAGCAGTCCGAGAAATCAGGTGAAAATGCTGGAATCACATTATTACCATAACCACAAGGAGAACCTTCATGTGTCTTAAATATTTCTCATTCTGTTGGGTCCTATGGCCATAAAACTTTCCCTTTGTATCAGAGTGAATCATGACAGAGAGGCTGTGATAATAACAAAGGACACCAGTGCACATTAAGGATCAATAAATGAACATATTTAACAAATGATACTTCACTCTACATTATCCATTCATGCAGTGACATTAATCAAATACTGTTTTCATCCTTGTAAATAAACACATTCAAGTCCTGGTTAATGGAGAGCCTGATTTCCCCCGAGCATCTCCAACAGAACTAAACTAATGAAAGTTTTATAATGACAAAGATAACATGCTCAGCACTTGTGTAATTCATCTATAAGCTTTCAAGTTCTGCAAAGGCTGCAGTTCCCCAAGCATCTGCGTCACGTGGTTTACCACAGAAATAGAGAGCATATGTCAAGTGTGACAAGGTATGTTATATCCCCTGGCTGAGACGTGGCCCCCAGGAATGGAAGTGGACAGTAATAATGATAATCCTATTTGAAACAAACCATTTTTATTTAAATTGCATAATATTTATCACAGAGTTTCCTTTGAGTTTTTCCCGTCCTTTTCCGGACGAGTGACATTGAATAATGAAGAAATGAAACTAAACGATAAGCAAAAGGTCCATGAGATTCAGTGTTGAAGCAAGGATGAGCAGAGGGAGAATACTACGAGGAGGGGGAGAATATGAGGATGAATATGAAGGAGTGGAGAATGAGGAGGTCCAGTGTCGCCGCAGTCTTACCTCTGGGACGTCTTCTTGTACTTGCGCCTGCCAGAGAAAACAAACACGAGAGTTGTGAGGCACCAACTAAAGCATTTCTCTTTCATCTTCAGATCATTGATTTATTTTTCCATTCAGCGGGTTAAACTTGAAAAGACACAAATCAAATACTTCAGATCTCGTGCAAGAACCACCTGTACAAACAGATCCATTTTTAGCATGTGTGAGCCATTTTGGTGTATTTGATGCATTCACCTTTTTTTAATTCATATAAAGATGTTGCTCAACTGTCTGTCTATCTCTCATAAATACTGTGTATAGTCGCAAACACTTGCTTAATAGCAATTTAAAATTAAAATACATGTAGCAGCAGCCTCATCATATTAGAACAAATTATATTTAATAATTCTCTCACTCCAACTGCTTCATTCTACAGGGTTTGCACACCCCCTCCTCTGTTGAGCCAGTGTATTATCACTTGGTGAACATTATTGTCTTATCTATTTCTTGTCCAGTGGATTAATGTCAACAACTTCTTCTTTATAGCAATGAGAAAAAACAGGAGAATGCTGCACTGGGTAACAAAATATTAGTGGAAAGATCACAATGTCAAGGCACTGCGGTGTAGAACAACGGCCAGTATCATTATTATTATTAATGCATAGATATCTTTAAAGTTAAAGACCTTATTTCCTCTTTTTTTCACTCACTAATACCTTCACTGCCTTCACATGATGGATGACTATGGTGCACTGAACATACAGCACTTGTGGAAGCGACCCACACAGATAATTTTACAATTCCTCCCTCCAACACCAGATTATCTTGAGAAAAGCAGTGGTCAAACAGCAAATTCAAAAAAATTACAATAATGCAAATGCTTACAATCACTTATGCAAATTAGGGATTTAAGAGAGATATAATTATATGCAAAAACACAGAAGCACACACACACACACACAAGCAACACTCCAACTGCTGACATCCCACCTACTATAATGTCACTGTGTAGGATCCCATTGTGTGCAATAGTAAAACACACCTTCAGTACAGCGCTATCAGTTTGCCTGAAACACACCTACACATCTATGAAGAGTTGACAACACGACTCTAAAAGCTAAATTCACACGAACACTTAACACACTCTTAACAGCAGAGTGGAGGGAAGGTCAGATCCACTGCTTCGAACTACAGCCGCAGTTTAAAATTCCAGTCAGGCACAGTTCGCAGCACTTAGCTTGATTTGTTTCTCAGTCGCTTTCAGTATAATCTTTCACGGAGCTGAGAGGGAAAACTGCAAGCTAAGGAAGTTTCTCTGTAAAGAAATGCTCCCTTAAGATTAGAAAGAATCTTAAGGGAAGAAAAAAAAAGAATTAATCATTAGGGGTCTATGCTGTGTTTAAAAAAAGCATTAAGCATCACAGTCGGATGGTCGTCTTTGTGCTGGAGGTTAGAAATAAAAGAATGTAATTCAACAATATAAAAGGTGGAGGGAAATCAAATGAGAAAAGCACATAAATGATTAACAAAATGGTTAATAGAAGGTCGGAGAGAAACAATATTGATATTTCCTTGTTTCCTCACCTCCTCCTCTACCCTTTCTCCACCTTTTTGCCCCCCCCATCCTGCTGAGCTTCCTTTACGTCCATGTGTGTCTGTCAACACAGAGCTTTTTCTAATTAGAGGGCTTTAATGCAATGTCCTCGGCATAATGAGGATGTGGGTTGAAAGGAGTCATGGAAATTCCAGGAATTATTGTAATTATAAAAAGGTCACAGAGAATTTACTTTGCAAAATGTGAGTTCACGTGAACCACATTGTGGCAACTGCAGCTCAGGGGAAAAAAAAGAGGGTCTTCCATTGATCGTGTGATCGTTGGTTTGATACCAGGCTCCTGTTTGCATGTCAGAGTGTCCTTGGGCAAGGTACTGAACCCCCAAACTGCCCCAGATGATGTACCATCAGTGTGCAAGTGTGTGGGTGCTTATGACCTTCAGTGAAAAGTGTTTTGAGTGGATGTGGACTAGAGAAGCACTATGCAGTCCATTCAGCATTTAAATTTTATTGTCTGCCCGAAAGGTAAGAGCTACTTTTACTGGGGTTGTAAAAAGTAAAAGGAGATCTTTTCCTTAAAAATAGGAAAGAAAAAACAATTAGTGAATGGTTTCCAATTTTCAAACTAGCAGCAGTTTAATGTGACTGGAGTAAATAAATGTAATCAGCATTTTCATACATAATAATGTGGACCAGCGGACCAACCAAAAAAATCTATTAAACTTTTACCCAATCTGTCAGGGTCTTTTACTTTGCCCACTGACCCAATCCAAACCCCAATGTTTCCAATGCTGGTACGCTGACTCTAAGGTTTCCCAAACTTTAAAAATCCTTTTTAACCTCTATTAATGTGTGATCTGCATTTTACTGTTGTAGTGTGGAAGGGAAATCTCATTTGTATACACTGCTGCACTTACTGATTTATCTGCTGATTACATTTCAGATTGATCAGCTGACTGGTTTATAAAAAGAGAAAAATGTGTCTTCTGTCAATCTGAAGGAGTGGGAGCTTCTGTGTGCAGAGGTGCGGCACTTGAGCAGCTTCTGGATCTCCTTTCAGTGCCTCACAAATCAGATGGTGTCATAAAGCGGTCAGGCGGCCACCTTGATCCTCCTTGGGCTGAGTCTGCGTTGCCCTTAAGGGAGCTCACTGTGATGAACAGTTGATCAAGTGATTAAATAATTTATTGATTTCCATTAATCAGTGGGTGACGGAGAGGTCGGGTCTGTCGCAGTGATATAATTTATTAATGGAAATCCATTGGAATCCATTCACCGATGCAAAAATATAAAGGGGCCATTCGTCAAAGGGGAAGTAATAAAACGCAACACGCTGTTCATTCCTTGAGCAGTGGATGTCAATGAAGGCTGAGCTGAGGGGACAACTGTCCAAAGCAAATGCTCCGCCTGCCTGTCAGTGGATGATTGGTGTACTCTGACGTGCGCTGTGTCAGAGAGAGTGCTGTGATAGCCATCCATCCACACACACACACACACACACAGACAAATCATACAGCTGCCAAACAAATCTCTGAGGATAAGCTGGCAGCACATACAGTAAATGTCACCAGGCTGCTGCATACACTCTCAAACACACATTCAATCTATATCATCCACACAAGCACATACACAACCCTTTCTCATTTCACTCGCACACATACACTCACATACACACGGCATAATGTCGATCCCTCCCTATTAAACTCACAACATCCACTGTTTGACGCGTCAACATCTGTGGGGGCTGCCTGTCAGTTGGAGCTCTCTCTCTCTCTGGTTCTCTCTTCAGACAGAGGCTCTTTGTAAGATTAAAGGCTAATGTGATCTCTGACACGCAACAGGAGCCTTCAGAGCATCCAGCAGACTGCTGTGTAGCCGTAATGAAATGAAAAGGAAAAGAGTAGAAAGGAAAGTCCCCAACCTCCATCTGACTCGCTCTGACCCATCAAATATCCAAAAAGACAGATGGTCAAAATGGGAGGAATTTATGATGGTGACCAAATGAAGAAGATGATGGTGGAGGGACCCACATGTTGACTTCAGACATGTAAACAACTACTAATCAGGGAATAAAATCAGTAAAATAAAAAAAAGAAAATGGACAGATGAGGGACTGAAGTCTGCGTCAAAATAATGCTTTGGTGCTGTTTTATTCAGACCTCCAGCCGAAACATGAACAATGTCTTTTGCCACATGCACAACCCTCCTCGCAAGTATAAATAATGAGAGAATTACCACTTCCACCTGCACACAGTATAAAATACACTATCTGGGGCGAAAGGTAATAGAGAGGCTGGTGTATATATTGTAGTATTGGAGATCTACAGGAGATTTCCTTAAAGGAAATAAGGGGGAATGAGGAATGTTTAACTTGAGGGTGTTTTTGTATTTTTTACACAGACATATCATACGCAATTGACAGATACAATAAGAGGACAGAAAAAGGAAAAGAGGAAAGATGAAAAAAGGGAAAAAGCAAAATAGACAAATTCAAGTTCAAATATAGAATCTCCCTGAATTCAAGTTTTCCATGGACAACAGGTGTTTATTACAAAAAAAAAATTCTTCCACATAACTCTAAGGAAAAAAAAGTGATTGAAATAAAAATGTTTCCTTTGTCACGGCTGCATGTTTGAGCAGCTCCAGGGGCACTGCCTCATACTGATGTGTTTTTTTTTCTTTCCCTTCCAAAGGAAGTATAGCTCAGAGCTGCTACATTTGGTTTGAGAAACACCAGATCACACATGCACACACACCATCCTACACAAATACAGCAACTGACACACAAAACAAAACAAAATCAGGTGAACAAAGCCAGGCTCTTTCCTGTATCCCTCCTGTTAGGTTTGTTATCTGTGATTAAGTTTTTACGTCATCTAAATAAATTCCGAGCAATATGAAGTATATCACACAAACAAGGGCACACACAATGCTTCAAACAGACACTTGTTGAGAAGGGTAAAAAACAAGCAAAAAAAAAAAGAAAAAAAAAAAAAAAGAGTGGAAATACTCACAGTCCCCGGAGCCGGAGCCAAATCTTTTCAATCTGTTCAGGCTGGAGGTACTTCAGGGCCGTGCTTTCAAATTCCTCAATCTCTTTGGTGGGAGACTCCATGTCAGACACTCAGAGTTCCAGATGTGCCAACAAAAGATTTAAAAAAAAAAAAAGTTTAACCCCCCCCCCTTAAGAGTGTGGTGAAGAAGAGGCAAAAAAAGCAGAGCAAGGTTGCAAAGTGCTGGAACCCAGGATGTGACCAAGGTTTCCTCTTTTCTTCAATCACATTTGCACCCAGAGCTGCAAACTGGTCACCATCCTTCCTTTCTCCCCCTTCCTGTTCCCTCTTGTTTATATGTGACAGAGAGAGAGAGAGAGAGAGAGAGAGAGAGAGACTGGAACTCAATAATAGTGCAGGGCAGCGCACAAGTAGCTGTGACAGTGGTGAAACTGTACCTCTTTCTGCTCTCCCTCTCTCCTCTCTCTCTCTCTCTCTCTCTCACTCGTTCACTTCTCTTCTGTGTGAGCACAGGGGTCCTGGAGCCGTGCCATGCTCTCCCAGCAACAACGGGATGCAGACGGCAGGGCAACGCAATCCGGGATTAACGCACACTGCCAAGCTCTTCACAAAAGAGGGAGGGAGGAGAAACACCAGCAGTCAAAGAGAGGGCGGAGCCTGGAGGATAATGAGAAACCATGTTCTGTTTCATCCACTCGAGAAACCAGAGGGAGTGAGGGAGGAGAATGAGTGGGGATGAAGAGGAGGACGGGGGGTTGGAGACCTTTAGGTTGAAGAGATGATGAAGGTGTGAGTTCCCTGGTTTTACTGAAAGAAAATGGCTTTTTTCGATAAGATAAGTCTGTTTATTTCATCAGCGATGGAAAGGCTCACCAAATAAACCCCACCGACTCTAAAGGTTAAGATCGACATTTAGATCGAATGCAAATGTGACAGCTTTCTATCCATGACATATTCGTTTCAAAAACAACAGTAATATGATTCCTGTACCACATATTAAGTCTCCTTCCAGGAAGGATTAATTCGTGAGCAGACAGTGCATTGACACTGATTTGTTCGGGATTACTCTGATCCATTGAGCATAATGGGGACTGTCAATCCCCGAATACAAGCCTATGAGAATCAGCGTTATTCTGTCCATGTTATTATAAAACACAAAACATGCCGTTGTCCTCCATCTAAAAATAATGACCTCTTTGCTTCATTTGGTCAGATATACCAGACCAGACCAGCAGACCTGTTTTAAAATTAAGATGGTTTTATGATGCCTGCAGTCATATAACAACTCACAAGTTCTTCCTGCATTTCCCACATATATTATGTTTTATATTGCTTTGACACTGAAAGCTCCATCAATAATCACATAAAAGAGCAAGAGATAGCGACGAATGTTCTGGTCAATCGATTCTTATTAAAATGTGACTTCGCTAAGATATCAGCTCAATGATAGTCATTTTAAGTTTAAGTTGGAGGTATTAAAATTGTCATTATCATCATGAAAACATTAATACAAAAAGAGAAAGTGAAGCAAAAGTATTCTGTACAAACATATGAACCTTAGTGAGCCTCTTGTTTTGGCTCCATATTCTCCATCTTTGCTGGCCCACAGCTCACTGAAGTGCCCCCACTTTCTGCAAGCGGCCTAACCATACGCTCAGGTCTTTCAATTACTTGATGCAGGATGTAGAGATAATGCCAGGGCACCACCTCAAAGAGGCTCCTGCTTTCATCTGAGATGGGTCCCTCGTAAGGAGGGAGGAGAAATGTTTCCCTGAGTGCCATGAAGCCTGCCGATGTTCTCTTCAAAAGCACACTCATCTTTGTCTCTTTCTACTTTTCTTTTCTCTTTCCGATTCCTAAATCCGCTCCTCATCAGTGTGTCACTGTTTGCTGGCTTCCAGGCGACGCTCGAGCCACAGGCAGTGCTGACGGGTCAACTCGAGGGGAACGCGCCACAGTAACTTCACATTTCACTGCTTGCTGTTCACAGGTTTACACCCCAGGGACCTGATGCACCCTGTCATCCATATGAGCAAGTGTGTCAGTGAACAAGGTTGGTCGGGGGAGAAAGGTTGTGTCAAAAACATGGCAAGGATCAGGAAGGTCATTTTAAAATGCACTGCTCAAAAGAGAAAAAGATGGTAAAACATGCATGTAGGAAATGTCTCTCCTCACTCAAAGTTCACTTTAGTTCTATTTAGTTCTGCTCCATCACCCAACTTTCTTATGACCCGTCCATTTGAGTGCACTTATCTGGTCACCTGCTGGTCTTCTGTGACCAGAGATTCACAAGTCCTTCACAAGTCCAAGGGGCATAACCAGACACCTACTGGACATTACCCACTGTCATTCACACAAGTGTACACTCAAATGTGCTGTGATTAATTGTCTATTTACCTTTAAATGGGAGGATAATTTATAAAATTTTAATTACACTTCTCACTTGAAATAAGTAAAGGGAGAAGTGAGCTAATTTTCCCATAGACCTCCCTTTATTTGCAAACAACAAAGTTGCCCCCAGTGGCTATTTAATATATTTTTTAACTTTCACATTAGAGTCCTTCAGCAAACCAGAAGCATACGTTCACTTTGTACACAGTCTGTGATCATGACTGATGGATGGAAGGAGGAAGCGCAACAGACAGAAGTTACACACTGGAGCTTTAAAATGTTATCACTGAACCTGAACATACTCAGGTATGTGAAACTGCCAGTACCAGGCATTAAATGGTTGATTATTTTCAAAGCAAAGCAATCAATGCTACATCCAAATCTATTTTCTGCCAATATTGGAGTACAGAAGTAGTTTGGCGTGTTTCACAAATGGGTCTTGTTTTATATGTTCACACTTCTGTTGACCGTTTTGTACACAACTGAAAGAATATAAATGGCTTCAATGGCTTTTTGTTATAAATGTGTGAAATCTTATCAACACATTTCTACAGCAATCATGTTTGCCTTCAGTGGGTAAAACTGCCACAGTAAAAAAAGATGGAGGTGACAGAGAACATACCGGTTTCTTTCGAGCATACTCACAACACAATTTATGTTGGGGAACCATACTATACAGAAAAACTAAAAATTAGACTTATAATTCTATGACTGAATGTTCAGTCTGGTTTCTTGTGTACATGCTTTGCTGTCATACACCGTCCTGACCCCAAAGAAAGAGCTTGCTTGTGTTTGTACTTTCCTACATGCAAACATTCTTTATATACTGTACACTGAGGCATGGAAAAATGTACAGTATGGATGATGAGCATCTTTTACAAAAGAAAAAGGCACTTCCCTCTGTTGTGGCACATGTAACAGATTTTTTTATCACATAAAAATGAGTTCTGGTATTACTCTGAAGACTTAGAGAGAGAAAACATCTCACATTCCCAAGGACAAAAAAAACAAAAAAAAAACACAAATACAAATACATGAAATAGCAGGATCAAGACTGGAGCCTCATGGAGAGAGATGTGGCCTCCAGCCTTTGTACCCAAAGAATCTCAGCGAATACTTTAATCACATTACTAACTGATGAATGAAACACCTTGCAGGAAAAAGCACAGTTGTGTGGGTTATTTGGCTGCCTATAATGTGAGAGCGGCACAATGTGGCAATGTTAAGAATGGGGGGAAATATTTGGAATATGCCACAATCTTTCATTTAGTCATTTTACAAAATTCATGCCTTAAGGGTGTCTTTGCAAAATTTAGCATTAATTGCCTGTCTAAATACAGTAGGTCCAACAAAATAACACACATCACTTTAGTAAGTTGTGGAAACTCTATAAATATAAATAAGAAACTAATTTAGCGGAAAGAGTGATTAACGAATTCAACGGGGTTCACACTTTTGGAGCCAAAACATTTGATTCAGTTTCACTGACAGGAAGAGCTAAAAATGCATCTCTTTGTCTAATAATCAAAATATGTCTTAGATTTTTAATATATCCCCACAGACGCACTAAAAAAGAACTCAGTGACTCAAGTCTGATGAAAATGAATTATCCTTATGACTATGACCGAGCGAGCCACTGGAAATTGTGCTCTGCTGAGGTATTCTTGTCACTGTGCTCACGCTCAGTCAAAGCTCACACATCGAAATCAAGACATTAACAGCGCTGGCCATTTGGAGGTACATGAAAAATGCAAATCTCATTTAAATTTGCAGGCGGTTCGATAAGGAGATCTATGCATCAAAATAACAATCGCCTTTGTTGTAATGACTACATTTTGGTGAGGATCATCTATCACAAAATGTGATTCCCATCTATACTTAATTTCTCTTTTTGTATTGGACGTAGTGGAAATGAAAGGCTGGGTGGGAGAAATTGAGGGCATGCAGACATCAGGCTATATTTATTTTTAGAGTTAAAAAAACAAAAAAAAACCCAAAAACAAAACTAGAATTTCCTATTACTTCATTCCCAAGATAATCCTATGGGTCAAATGTGATGCATGCAACAGCTGAGCTGGAACCACGCTGAGGGGGGGAGTAATCAGGCTGGAGTGGCACAGGGGAAACTTAAAGAAAGCCTTGTCTAATACATTTGTTATTATGAAGGTCTAAACTGTCCCCGCAGATAATATAATAATGATTTTATGGCAGCTATGGTGTGCTGAGGTATGTGACAGTGAAGTCTATTATGTGTTGTGCAGTAGCTGGCTCAACACAGCAGGACTGGAACAATTTAGGAAAACTGACAAGTTTTTAAACTTTTGCAGATTACAGCCTTAATTTTGATGGAATCTGATGATGGCATTGTTTTTGTGTCATTAAGGTAAGTTTGAAGTTTCATTAGTGTATACTTAAGATATTGCAGACTTAAGCAGGTGTTGATTTTATCAGGTTTAAATCTGTTTTTCATTCCGTCCTTGCCTGCAGACATGTCATCATGTTATCATGTTATCCGGTTCCCAGGCAGGTCTATGGAAATGGCAGCATGTCTTTTGAGATCAGCGTTGATAATGTATCAATACCACAACCACACTTGAAAAAATAAGCAGAACTATCTCTTACAGTCAAAATGATTTTCTGTCATTTTTTCTTTTTATTTAGCACCACTGTCAAATCAGAAATCCAGCTTCCAACCATAAGAGTTTTTTTGCTCAAAGCGATACAATACCAAAGAAGTGCATTGGAGTACTTTTATTGGCTTACAAAAAGACTAATACACTACAGCCAATAAAAGTGCATGTCAAATGCTCTTTATGGCCAAATTATTACAAAACAATTGCTTTATTACCAGCACCGCCACTGACATAAGTCAATGTTAGTATCCCAGTGGAGCTACACTTCTGGTCACCTGACAAATACTCACTCCAACCTTTAGATCTTTTTTAGTTCCTCTGGCTCACTAAGTGCTGCAGTGTCCCACTTCTACTATCTATCAGTCTCACATTAAGCACTGTAGCTTGTCTGAGCTTGGCAGGTCTATGGTCTAAAGGCAGACTGGACAATCCATACAAAGAGCTTTTAGTAGTAACTAGTTCTAGAGTGGACTGTGTATTTTACAACCCCAATACTAAAGGGCCAAAGGAGGGCCACAGGTAAAGAAAGTAATGAATAAGCCTGTGTCTTTTTTCGATAACAGTGCATAAGCTGACGTGTGTTTTTGCTGACGCAACAAAATAAAACGGTCACACTAGTCGATGGTCATTTCCAGCATTCCGGTTCACTTCAGGGTCAAGGCTCGGAGTAGGGCACACTCACAGTAACTCACCGAGATCAAAATGACAAACACCACAACAAGATTATGCTGCAATTACACACATACACACACCGGCCCCTCCAACTGACAAGTGTGCAAAGCCAACTGTTCACATCAAGGGGGAGCCATTTGCGATTCATTGTGTTAAAATCATTTAAGTGAATACGTTGGTAGAGTGAGATTCGGAGTGTGAGGTTAAAGGTGGAGGGAAATTACAGAATCTCCATTTATTTTTAGCCCATTGAACAACAGTACATACACAGTGCAAAATACTAGTCTAATCACAGTCGTTCATCAGTTAGTCACACATGCCAATAATAATATATTAATATTTGATTAACACAAGGCTGTAAAATACTATGCCACTTTTTGGTTGTTGTTTCAACATGTTTTTTTTTTTTATAATTGAAAAGTTGTAGGCACACAAGACATAATGATAAAGTAACACAGCAAGATCTTTTATATTTTACGGTGTATAAAAGTTTTGATATAACCCCATACCACACTTTACACTGTATGTATCAATAAAGTGTGATTATCTCTGTTGTTTCCTTGTCCTGTTGTAGATATGTATATATTCTGTATCATAGTGTATACCATCCTAATTCATAATTATGGGTCATGATGGAGCGGACAGCAAGTGTTAGAGCTTTTTAACATCATAACACCGAGGTTGCACTACAGTCATTTTGATGAATAGCTCAAACTTTTGGGAGAGGATTCTCATTAGCCAGGGATGGAGGTTTTTGCTGCCCACAGGAAAGCATGGGTGGGGGGGGGGTGCTGCGAACCTGCGTCTACCGCCAAAGGAAGGGTCACCGCCGCCTTAATCAGCTACACAGTTCACAGCAGCACATTGCAGTCAATTAGCCAGTGAATAAAATCACACCGCTGATCACAGAGGAGATGTTTGAATATTTGAAGGTGTGATTAGGGATGAGAAACTCAGCATCGTGCTCCTTGGATCAGTATCGGAGAAGGGAAAAACACCACAGTGTGCTTTAAAAAGAGATGTCCACCACCAGTTATGTAACAAGAACATGAATGTGAGCTAAAAATTGTCTTCCACACAGATGGCTGCTTAGCTAGGTAGTAAATGTGTAAGAGCAAATGTAATATTAGGAAAATTATTAGTAGAAATTTGAGGCTACCATACTGACTCGGACGCAAAAGCGTCATACTGAGTCACTTCTATGTGTGATAATTATGTTATTGTCCTCTTTGTATGTCTGTTAATGTAAGTTATGGACAAAGTTCTTCTCAAACAGAAAGTGTACATTGTGTTGTCAAGCCAGCCAATTCTGTGCATACAGTACATGCCACATGTGCTTCAAGCTCCAAGAATCCCGGAGCTCTGAAACTAAAATTAAACCGAACAAAGACCTGCCACCAAAAGGTCTGCAGTCATCCTGACCTCAGCAAGGACTTAGCAGATGTTAAATGACCCTTGAAGGTGGCTGCAGAGCCACAATCACAGTACAGCTGCCATCACTCTTCGACTACACTAATCTGAGCAGGCTGTGCTGCTGGAGCTGAGAGTCAGGAGAGACAAGGAGTTCTCCAAGTTATCAACTGCCAGCAGACGGGATGAAGAGCAATTGTGTGATTTATCAGTCGGCCAAATGTGATTTATCAGTCGGCCAAATGTTTTAGCAGCCCATTATTTTTCATAAACTGGCTGATATGAATACAGTACATTTAAGCATTTTGTTCTCAGAAACTTTAAAAGGCTCTAAAATCCATCCATTTTCTACCACTTTATCATCCAACTAACATGGATGCAAAGGTGGGGTACACCCTGGACGGATCACTAAAATGTCATTATTTCATCTAAATTAAAATAATGACATTTCATTAGGTTTAGTTTTTTTTTTTTTTTGATTACCCATTTCATGCTTTAAATATTTATACATTATCCATCAGTTTTCTACCACCTTATCCTCCACATGAGGGTCACTGAGGGAACTAAGGGGAAACTTTGTGTATCATTTATTATATTTCATGAGATGGAAAGCAAAAAGAGATGATATCAGCCAAAATAAATTAATAAATGTAAATCATATATCCACCATCAGCTGCTCTGATTTCTTAAGATCAGCATCTCCCATAAAAACACCCATGTGGGTTGACCTCTTCTCCTGGTGGAGGTTGGAGGACAAATTCCAGCCTGCTCTTTTGACAGCAGAGGTAGAGAGGAGGATGAGAGTCATCTGTAAAATGATGCAGCGGCAGCAGCAGAGATGCTATCAAGATGACCATGGCTCAGAGGAAAAGAGTCATGGAACAGTTGGCCATCTGGACACACTGGAGTCTGATCAGCTGATGATTCATCACTGAATGTTTTCAGAGGTACATGTACCCAGCAGAGAGCTCTTCAAAGAATTGTTCAGTGTGGAGGCTGCAGTGTGAGCTGTTGTTGAAACTTTATTAAAATTTAACTGGCTCCATTTATCTCAATGCTGAATAACAGAAAACACCAGCATTACTGCATGCAACATTCAATACCATGAATAAAATGGCTGGTTTAAGCTTGATGAGGCCAGTGTGACTGGAAAACTTCAGCTGCAGCTTTAAAAATACATCCAAAATCGCATCTTCACCTTCTTCACCTCGATCTCAGCTGATTTCTTACCTTCATTCAACCCCAGGTATTGACAGGCCATACCTCCTGTCCTTGAACTCACTCACATCCATCCAGGCAGTTACACGTCATGTGATCAGTCTCCATCCTCCAATAAAATCTCATTATCATCACCTGGAGGATAACAACCAGCTCTGGCCTTGGAGGTGACACGGTGGTTCCATAATTTTATGTATTACTCTGAGGTCTGCAGTCATTTATCCACCCCTGTGCCATCTGTCATTCAGCTGTAGATCCATACAACTCCCTGTGGATTTTCCCTCCATTAACCACTGTTGGCCTGGCCGGTGACTTAGCCTGACCTTAAGTGGGATTTCCCAGATAAAATGACAAGTAAGAGGCTGCCTGTCAGTTCAGTGGAGGACTATGACTCAACTGTGTTCGAGAGGCCACATCTGCCTGCAAATCCCCACATTCAGTATTTTACCAGTCAAATAATTTTTAATGACTGAGAGGTTTTGATATTTTTCTTTAAAGCTGAAACTTTTCAATATAAAGAAAAGGCCGTTACAGTACATTTAGTCACATTTAGCTCACGCAATGCTGATTAAGACTTGTGTGTCTCAGCAGTCTTTTCTTTCTGTCTGTGGTGACAGAGTACGTGCCTTTTGCATCGCGACTGATGGAGGGAAGGTGGACGCATAATAGTGACGCTATTAAAACGAGACAACAGCTGAGTTTAGCTGAGGGAATTATCCCCGGTTCTCTGAAACAAATGGTGAAAGAGAACTTTAGGTTAAGGAATTAACCTTGGTTCTCTGAAACATGAGTGAGATACCAAAATGAATGTTAAGAGAAAAGTTAAAATATGGACCAAGTAGCTCAAATTCTGCAGGGGGGGGTAGTGACAATAACTGTATATGGCGACACTAGAGCTTTAATTTAAACTGCTAGTATAACTGAAATTAATCATTTTCTAACAGGCCAGAAAACACTTATGCAAATCATTTTGCCTCTGCCAAAGATTTAGCAGCATTCATGCTAAATCTTTCTTGGCATTTGCTCGCCCACACTGATTAAAGGCTAAAGTTATGTCTTGAGAAAAGCTGGTAGAATAAGTCAGTGTCTCTGTGAACAAATGATTCATTTCCTCTAAGAGAGATGGCTTGTAAACTAAGGAATATGTTGTGTCCAGTTGAGCGGAAAATGATTTTCTTCTTGTCTCCACTCTATTGTTGAAAACAGCACCTGTGTTCAGCGGGGGCTGGGGGGGGGGGGGGGGGCCGGGGGGGGAAAAGGTGANNGGGGGGGGGGGGGGGGGGTCCGGATGAGAACAAGTGCACTGTAATTTGAGATAACACGGAGAAACATCGTTTACCACAGTGAGACAAACTGAATAAATGCTTGCTTGAACCTAAACTAAGCTTGCCATAAATCCTGGTCTACTATGCATACAATCGGGGTGGTTGTTGAGCTCTAGGTGCATTTTTAGTATCCTCTGACAAACGATCCCTTCTTACCACCTGCGGCATTTGTGCCAGTCCCCTGAGCCATCAAGGTTAATTGGAATCGGGCGTTAAAAGACGTTCAATATTCCAAAAGTGACAACAAATTATGTTAATGGTGGTTTGCAGTCCCTGTTATCAAGGTGGAATCAATCATGCCCATATCCCCTGAGGTCAGCAGCCGTACATAGCAATTAGCGTCGTATGTGTATTTGTGCATTTGTGTGTGTGCATGTGTGTGTGCGTGTCATGCTACAGTAAATGTCAGACAGATGATTATTGTCTTCATAGAAAGTAAGCAGAGCTTCTAATCTTGCAAACTTAGTCCAACCTACATATTCTGAAGGATAAGGCCTTAATGTACTGTATGTATGCTTTTTCTTCCCTGTTCAATGCTAAAGAGGTATATCAACAGTATGCAAATTGCCCCTGTGCAAGATAATGAGCTGGACATAAGCTGTCAACTGTCTTATTGATGTCAGCCCAACACTGGATTCATCCATGATAATTAACAGATGATAGACTGTGACTGTTTCTCGGTGGTTTTGGCAAAGGCAAACCTGATGGCCGTTTTCTCTGTGGCGTCTGGTTCGTCTGCTGCAGGAAGCTCGTCGGCTAGAATCTCCTCAGGACTCCGCGGGTCATTCAGAGGAGGTTTTTGCTCTTTGCCTTTGATCCCCATCCCTGCAGTGATGGCATTCCATAAGGCACTCTGGGATTTAGAGCCTGCAAATGAAAGGGAGAGAGGAAAAAGGCATTAAGTTTGCACATTTTTTTTTACATTGTCATTAAAATTCATAAATTTTAAATTACCATGAATTTCTACTTTAAGCACATCATTTAGGAGCATCTCACTTGAGGGGAGAACAATTAAGTGACTTTACAATGCTGCCCCCATGTGGATATTAGATGTAGATGCTGGTTTGTATTTAGAACTGCACTTACTACACAGGATAAGAGTGCATAAGTCTTGCTTCAATCTTGCAACCATTATCACTTCATTTTTTTTATCCCATCTTAAAAGGTATTATATAATTGAATTTGTCCTTTTGCAGCAGAGAGCAACAGCAATTATGATGAATACCTTATCTAATCTAAATTGTGTCATTTTTTTTTTTTACTTGGATGTTGTGAGGACTTCTCTCCACGACAGTTCATACTATACATGAGTAACTCCATACTGAGATCAAAAAGGTGCAATTATTTCAAAATGAATGACTTCAGAAAGTTGGCTAATGAAGAAGAATGACTTAATGACCATTCAACTTACGTGAAAAACTGGCCTGGGGTCTGGTGGAGCTCTCTCCATCTTCATTTGCCACTGGAGGAAGAGAAATAAAAAGGATGGAGAATCAAGCAATGACAGAATTATTGTAAAGAGTATCGGTGAAACTCTAACATCCTTCAAACAACTTTAAAGAAAAACTTTTGTTTTTTTCTTTTCCACTTTCTTCCACATCTTAGTGTGTTTCTGAAGTTCATTCACATCAGGTCACACATTCACATGGATAAATCACAACTGCTGTTGTTTTTATGCAGAGCCACAAATGTCATTTTCCGTTCCATTAATATACTGTGGCCCTTGAGTGTGATTTAAGTGACTGTAATTACTGCTGTCACTTCAGAGTCGTGCCCTGCTGGAATCTCTGCCCACTTACCACAGCACACAGTGTGAGTGTTGATCACTAAACATTGTTGCTACAACTTACTGATGACAAACCTGAGAGGAGAGAGACAGACATGACAATAATAGTGAGGTGATGAGTGGAGGGCCATCTCTGAATGAACACCTTGTTTAACCATTAAATGGCTGAGCCAAAGCTCAGATCATTCTGACATCCACTGCTGTTAGCATTTGGAAAAAGACAAATACTTGTGCTCATATTCACTCATGCTGCTGTACAGTTTCTGTTCCACTTCACAGACGCCATAATAAAGTCATAAAAAATTCTTAAAATTTAATTTGGTAATAAGTAAGTCTATAAGTATTACACTATATAAAATATCAGAATAAACACATTTATCCATTACTTCAATCATTATATTATAAATTATTTTTGGAGCTTTGTCCCTCAGCTGAAAACTGAAGCTTGCATTTTTCTTTGTAGCCACTAGATGTCGATGATACTGTATAAGGGACAGGTTTGAGGTTATTCTTTGCCTCTGCATTGACACTGGCATCTCTTTTCTGGTTATTTCAGTCTTCTTGTGTTTTTGGTGAGCCTTGGTGGTTGTTTTGCTTGTCTTTGAAGTAGTTTTGCACCTCTCTGTGGTCGTTTTGTTACAAATCTCAAGATGCCTTAAAAAATGCTTGCTTAGGTTTGATGATATGGCTTAATGTCTCTTTTGGACATAAACACTATGACTCAGTTAAGAACAACATTGAAGACTTATCAGTTTTATCTAGATATTACCACTACGATGTGATTTTGTCAGGGTCTCTTTTACCTACACTTCAGGTTTATTGTCTGTCTCGAGCTAATTAAATGAGCCAAAATTAACCACAGGTGTGATCACTAAATCCCAGTGACACATCAAGTTGGAAGACAATTATTTATTTATATATATATATATATATATATATATATATATATATACATACATATACACACACACAATATTAGTCTACAACTTTAAAAAAAAGAATGATAATTGTGTAATGTTATTGTGAGCAGTGGTGGCAGAAAACTTGAGTTTGAGTCTGTGATAATTACACTCCTTCGTTTTAGTCACGATTCAGTGAATTACTTCAGTGTTCAGGTTAATTGACTCAAACTGGTCACATCCTTATCATAGGTTTTGAAGGTGACTGTGAAAAGAAAGTCACTCCAGGACAATTACAGAGCAGACCATTGTCTCTGAGTCAAAAGCTTCAATTCACAATTTGGTGGACTGTGAAAACGTGATGGAGCTCACATCATTACTGTTAAAACCAAGGTTGGCATGTTTTCTTAACTGCCTTAACGGAGTCACAGAGGCGAGGACTCAGAGGCAGGACTTGGCTCAGGTCAGTGTTCAGTACAACAGTCTTTACATGATTCAAAACGGGTTCAGTAACTGAGAGAAATGTCAAAGATAATTCTTACCAAGAAGAGACAGGAACAAATGGAAGGAAACAAATGAAAACACCGCTATTTGTACTAGAAGACAGGGGAGTTAACGAGACACAGGTGATAAGGTGTGAATGAATGAAGGGCAGGAAGTAAACGGAACAGACACACGGAGGAAACGTCACAACATTATATTAAACAGGAAGTGTTTAGACAGGGTACATGAAAAAGTTTGCTACAAATTAAAACAGGAAGTGACCATCAAAAGTACAGCTCATTGAAAAGCCAGATTTCAAGGAAATACAACAGAAAGTGCATTTCAAAAAAGAAAATAAACACCCACTGAGTCATACAGGGGTCAACCAACTGAAGCAATTCCATTTTCGAGGATCAGTACAATTTTGTGAGGACTTTTAATTTTGTTCAACTAAACCATAAACTGTGATATGTTTATGGTCACATGTGTTTGAAGGCGTCCTGGTTAGTGGACTTATAGGACATGTTTAATGTTCCCACTGAGAACCCAGGCCTGGCCCACAGCAGGACACATCTATGATATACATGAACATCTGCATGCCGAAGGCTTAGCTCTGCAACCTGTGGATTTTCACGGCCATATCTGAAAGATCACGTGACCTTTGGCGTCCCTGAGCGCCGTCCTTTCACCCCATCCTGTTGATCTCTGAGATGAAAAGGTTTTCTTTATTCCTTTCAAATCACACACACTCACTACCTCCCCTTCTTTGTGTTTGCAACCCAGTTCTGTTATGTATTTATTTTTTATTTATGCTTTTGAATGTACCTAAATCAGCATCAGAGCAGGGTGCAATGACCTATAGGTAAATGTCACATAACATGACAATCTTTGTCACTGTAATTTCAGTCTGCAGTTACACATTTAGATTTTTTGGCATATTGTGCTCAATTGTGCTGTGGCAGTGGGCGGACCCTCCTCCTCCTCATAATGATGCGATCATGATCTGTTGGCGGACATTTGGCACTTGTGTGATAAAAAGGCCTCATGATTTACCCTGATCCACTCACTTACTGTATGTGTGTGTATATGACTGAATTTCTCCCACTGCCAGAAAACATGGGCTCCTCATCATCATCTTCCTGTGATGAATTTAACAAATAATGTTTGATTTGGTCTCAGGACAACAATCTTGCATGTGGAACAAATGAAACCATCAGTAACTGTGAGAATCTGATTCAAAATTGGAGTTCCAACTCTTTTGCCTGGAGGGAAGTTAATTTTTGAACTGAGACTCATGAGGATAGAGTCATAGAACATAAAATGAAATAGAAAAACATAAATACAGACCCTGACACAATACAGGGTGTCCATCCTTTTTTCTTTTTCCATTAATTGTAAAGATACTATGCATGGCTCATCTTGAGCTTGTGGTTTGTCACATCTGTAAAATCCTGTAATTGTTGACAGGTTTTCCCACAGTTAACTGCTGTAAATGCAGAGCTGTAAGTGGTGACAATGTCAGTGTCATTTTTCCAAAACATCCCTCGGTTGTGCTGCTGCTAATGTCATGCTATTGTTTTTTACAAAAGCCATTACATGTAGTCATTCTGCATGCACCTTCTATTATAGCTTTTGTGCCACTGGAGTGGAATAGAACGCTCTGCTCTTCTTTTTCCAACATGGCAAATTGTTTTATGAGTGCTCAACTGGTGATGGTTTTCATTGTTCACAGTGAACAGGCTCTGATTTGACTAGATTCTTATTTAAAATCTTAGTTGGACCATCAAGATGATGAGGATTCACGAGGAAAAGCCCCCAGAGACCCACCCTCCCATTTACTGCTCTAGATAATGCTGTTTCAAACACGTAGCAGCAAACAAACGTCGTCTTAGATAAAAACCACACAGTATTGACGCACATAAAATGACATTTATTGCTAGCATACACACAAAAGGGCTCAACACTAGTCTCACACAGTCAATGTTAAATACTTTTTTTATAGACACAGTTTATCTCAACTTCAAGCAAGAGAGGTAGATACTGTGAGTAGCCAAAATAAAGCACCTGTTTCCCAGGTTTTATGCAGCTTGACTTGCATTTTACTTACATTTTAATTGTAGCTATTTGGATTAATATGTGAATTTTAAAAGTCGAACTGGTACATTTTAAAAGTGTGTCACTGCTGCACAGCCTGAGCTCACACTGTTTTCTAATCACAGATCATTGAGGTTTGATGCTTTTATATCATAAAAAACCTTATCAACTTATCTGTGTTCTTTTCACTTCTTTCTTTTTAACTAAATTAACTCTACATATGAAATTAAATTCAAATATTCCAAAGACATCACTAATAACACTGTGAGTCATTATCACTAATTATTCCTTCTCTGGTGTACGTTTGCACATAATAACCTGCCATCCTCAATTTATTGTACTATTGTTTTTCATTACCCATTAGAGGACGAAAAACTGTTTAGAGGAAATGCACAATACAGTTTATTTTCCCCTAATTAGATGATTTTTTTAAAGACATGTTGGAGAGTGATTCAACTGGGAAAAAGACCAGCATGTATGAGTCTTTACAGTGAGAAAAATTACAAAATATAAGATACAAAAGAGCTCGTCAGTAATTCAATTTTTGTTCAGTTTTGTTTTCAACCGAGCAATGCTTTGTTCATAACTGGCAGATACAAAAAAAAAAACTCTTACAATGATACAAAGTCATAATCTGACAAAGAGTCAGTCTCTTTCTAGTGAAAGATCAAAATTGAAGTGAAATAAAGTATCAGACAAAATGTAACGAAAAAAAACATACATGCAGAGGAATAAAGAGAACGCTTTGGCTTAGCTGATGGACTTTGGACAACAGCATAACAAAGCTAACAAGAATTACAGTTCAAATGTGATCTCAGCAGAGGCTGAGAGTTGAGGCTCCCTGTTAAATTAAAGGTGTAAACACAAGGTGTCCAGCCAGGCAATGAAGTAGCAGAGCTTAGAAGGCACGCTTCAGGAGAGGTGATTGGCTTAACACCGTGTGGACTGAAACCTTGGCCTAGCGAGCGATTGATTGTGACACTCGTGGGTTACCATGACGACTGCCATACTTGTGGGTACTGCAACAGCAGTGATATAGGCCAGATTTTGTTTATTTATTTTTTTTAGAGGTTAACAGGATGTGTCTATGCAAGTGGAAAATCCAAAGTCTATTTTCTGTGGGACCATAAAGGCTTTTACTATGCTTTTTTTTTTTTTTTAAATAAAACATCACACCTGGAATTATGAAATAGGTCAACTTTCTTCCTGTTTTTGTGTCGATGTGCCCTATAAAACTTCTTGGTCCATATCATCCAGGTGAGTTAAGGTGTTTTATGGTAGACAAGCTGTATTTGCGTTTAAGCAGGAACTATGGCTGCCTGATACAGTGGTAATTTGAGGGTAGTTAGATGATATTTGTCTCTTTAAAAAGATCGCCAATTCGTACAAATTTTTGCTCTCAGAAACATAATAAACCTTACTTTCTCATCCAGAAATTGATTAAACAAAACCATTTTTTTTATCCCATGGTTCACATATTTCATATTTAGTTTACAGATTATTTTTTTTAAATATATATGTTTTGGGGTGGAAAGAGACAGTGAGTGATGTTTAATACATGTTTATATGTATTTGTAAGCAATTCTGTGTATCGCTTGTTATCGCAAACCTGTGTTATCAGACAGAGGAAAAACAAAAAATTGAACAAAAAAAAATTTGCACAATTTATCGGCCATCGGCCAAAGATAATGGTGCTGAGCTCCTGGCTCAGAGTTTAACCTTAATGAAACCAGGACTGAAATCAGGCAGCTATCGATTTTTCCCAAATACATACCAGACCATGAGAAAATACAGTATATCCAAAATCTGACAGAAAAGAAGAGAGACAGAAAATCACTTGCCCCATCTTTTTTAAATTCCTAACAACATAATTGCCGTATTTTATGTTTATAATACCATATTATAATCAAGCTCCTGTAGCTTCTGAGGAGGAAAAATATCTGGCTCTTTAGTTACTACATGGTCCACTATGTTTACAGTCTCAACATCATGTGCTCACAGCAGTTTGGTGCTGCTGCGTGGGTGTACCAGGGCTTGTTTGCTGAAAACAGCTGCCTACTACATCAGAGAAGAAAGGTCGACAAGAGCGTTGAACCAAAACAGTAAAGTTGTGGGCTGTGAAGCCAAAAACGGTGGGCAGAAAAATGTTCAACCACTCTGTAAAGAGGAGGTGAGATGATCATTCTCTGTGGGTTTATCTGTGGGAGTGACCTTTTACAAAATACTAATCATTAGACAGCCCACTATAATCACAGACATATGTTTGAGAGCAGCACAAGATTATTGCACTTTTACATATGAACTGAAATTAAGTTATGGATGTGATGGGAACCATGACCTCGACCCAGTGACACATTAGCATGTGTTAACTGTCAGCTGTGCTAAAAAAAACCCTGCTGTGAAAACACTGACAGTGCTCTGGCAAAAGAAAGTGTCACAACTGTTCACTTCCTTAGGTGATGTTGTGTTGAATTTGCAGTTTAATTTAACTGTTTTCTGAGCTTCTGTGGGAAAAGGATTTAAGACTTTGGACTGACAGCACATTTTGTTTATCATCACAACTCGGTCACTTTGGTCTGCATACAAAACAAATCTGTCAAACAAGTTCTCATGAACTACTGCCAGTTATGAGGAAGCAGCTCCACTAATGTCTCCAGCACAGAGCATCTTCACGTCTCTCTCTATTTCACACAGTGCTTTAACAGTGCGATGAGTTATCACAAAAGCTAAAAGGGAGGGAGGGGGAGGGCAAGAAGCCCACAAGTTCATCAACACTCTGGTTGTCAAGACAATAGCATGAAATCCAGGGTGACGTCAGGTGCACACAGCTTAAGAATGAACCCCCCCCCCCTTGTTTCCATGGTGTAGTTGCATGACAGAGCCAAGCATCAACTTCGGCAGAACGCACTAATGTGTCGACTTGTGCAGAGGCTGAGATGTGAGGTGATGTGTTTAGCCTCACGCTCCCTCTCTCTCTCACACAAACACACACACGACTTTAATGCATCCAGCTCACATGCAAACCCACTTCTCCACTCCTCATGCTCTGCTTTCCCTTCCCATTCTTACCTATGGTGATGTTGAAACCATCGATGCTGAAGGTGGCACTCCGACCCTTTCTGAATCGATGCTTCTTGGAGTTTGCTTCCATCTCTCTGTCACCGTGCCGTCACCCTTGCACTCGTTATTCTTTGCCTCTTATCAGTTGTGGTGTGTTGCTTCAGTTTTGTGTGTGTAACTCTCCTCGTGAGAGGAGGAAGGGGAAAAAAAAACAACAACAACAAAAAAAAAAAAAGGTAGTCCTGCGTTTCCAGTTAGTGCTGAGTGCTAAGAGAGAGCTGTCAAAGAATCGCCACTTCTTGTTACAGGCACCAAGCTGGAGAATTTCCCTCAAGTCCTCCTCCACCCCCCTTCTCTCTGTTGTAGATATTGTTTCCCCTTTTTCTCTCCGCTTCTCGCACCTCAACAAGCTAATTTCAAGGAGCTTATGGCTCTTGATTTGTTTTTCTTCTCTCCAACTCCCTCCACCCCTCCCACTCTGCTATCTCTCGCTCTCTCTCTCTTTCTCTCTCTCTCCTCATCTCTTTTCCCCAAGAGGTGGAGTGGGTGTGTGTGTGGTGGGAGGTGGTGGTGTTTGGGAGGAGAGGACATCTCTAGAGGTCTTTAAATGATCGTGACTCCTCCTACTGTCAAAAATGTACAGCCAAAGTACAGAAAGCTCAGACATGGCGTGACAAAGGCCTGTTCTACTTTTGTTCACACACAGACACAGACACAGACACGGACACAGACACAGACACACACCAACAGTCAGAAATGGACTCTAAACTCATGTGATGGCACATAAGCACTCAGCGGAAAGACAACAGAGGCAGTGAGAGTGATTATGTGTGATTAAATCAATCCACCTGCTTTCCATTCTGCAAGTTAACCACTCAGGCATTTAGAGTTAAAGCCATTTGGCAGTTTTACACACATACACACGCTCATACAGTTTTAAATGAAGAAAATCAAGCTTATATTACCAGTTTTTATTATTATTATTATTATTATTATTATTATTATTATTATTAGTAGATTTAGTAATGTTGATTATTTATGCATGTAGATTTAGTAGATGACCAAGGACGCTGCCTTCTTGGCAGTTTGAATGTTTCCCAGGAAAAAAATCCTTTCTTTTTATGCTCATTCAAATTCTTTCTTTTAAGCAATGCACAGTGCCGCACACACTCACACACTCACACACACAGGTACACACACCAGATCAACAAAGGATAAAAAGCTCCCCTTATTAGCACCACCTGACATTTAGCTGTGGAATTTTTTTTTTTTTTTCTGTGTTTCATTTCCCCTCATGATTAGCTGTGAGTGCTTTTTATGAGGGATTCTGGTTTGTTCTCACACTTTACTTTTCAATATTTCTTAAATATCTGTGCTTATAATAGCACATGCGCCGCAAAAGCAGTTGTGAGTATTCTGTCCTTGTTTCTATTTTCTATGTCTGTTCTCCCATCAAGCAACCTTTCCAATAACACCTACGATCAATTAAGCCATTTACCTCGGGGCATTTCTTAAAGTAGGGTGACAAAAGACGCAGTGCATTTAGAAGCCTTAACAAATCCCCCTCACAATTAACAGTTAATAAATGCTGCATGATGTCAGCATAGCTACACCTACATCATAAATCTGCATGTACAGCTGAGTGATCACGACTTGTTAAATCATTCCTAATCTTTTCAAATCAGGACATATGCAGTAGAGTATTAAATGAATGCATGTTCTCTAAGGTTATGCAGAGGTTATGTTGTCTGAGGCAGCGCAAACTGATCACAGTCAGATCTGTCCAATGGTAGCAGAGACGGTTTGAGTCAATCAGTGCTGTTAGAGCCAGCCCTGGTTAGATAACTACACTCCATCTCATTTTGTTTGCAAGCTCCCGTAAGAGCTCTTTATGTTCTCCTTCTGCTGTCACCCTGCTCTCCACAGCCTCCAGTTCATAGTGTATGTAGCAATTTGCGAGGCTCGTGATTTTGCAACACCCTCACTGTGCCACATTGAGTGCCTGTCTGTTCCTAGCTGCGTGGCTTTTTATGTTTCTGGCAGCATATTGTATGTGGGAATATGGCATGTTTTTTTTTTTTTTACCTTTGGCAGTGGACATCAGGTAACCATGAGTTTAAGGGATGAAAACAATTACAGTGCACGTATTAATTAAGCCTTTGTTTGTGACATTTAAATGTGAATATCCCTGTTAACGCCACAGCTGTAATGATATATTACCATGTTGCTATCGCTGATATAAGATTCATCCTTTCAGAGGCGAGTCTGATCTCATCAAAAGAGAGTCTGTGTAATTATGTGCAGTTAATTAAAGGTGGGATTTTGAGTGTTTTCTGTGAAGTGTTTATTTTCGTGTCTGTTTGAGGGACAAAGTTTTGCAGCAACAATTCATGCATTTCCGGTTATAGGAGTTGAAAAGAGGATTATATAATATACTTGAAATGCTTCTGCTTTTATTTTTGTGACTCTTTAGGAGGCCACATCATGTTCTGAAACTTGTGTTAAGCTATTTTTCTGTAGTGGCTGTAGGCGGCTGGACTTTCTTGAGTTAGCTGAAGACGTTTCACCTTCCACCTTCACCATCCAAGAGGCTTCGTCAACACAACACAACAACAGTGAAGTCCAACACCCACAGAATAGAATATTCTGTCTCAGGTGACCTTAACGACCCACATCCAGGGAACATCCAGTCACTGTCTGAATGGACAACAATGTTTGGACAATGATCTGTTTTACATCTGTTTGCCCCAAATGTCATCTCGGTCACTACCCTACATACAGTACCTCCTTATGTGTTGGTATTCACTTTATGCAATACTTCCTCTAGAGGGCAGTGCCGAGTGCCAAGTTGCAGGCATCAACAAACATGGCAACCACTGAAGAGGTTATTTTATTGTGCTTGAGTCATAATAGACAGAAATGCAAGCAGATTTCATAGCAGTGGGATGCAAAAGCACTGAATGTTAAGTCGTCCCATTAATGGAGAATGTTACTCGACTTCACTTGCATTGCCAGATAACCACTCAAATTAAACATGCTACATTCCTCAGCTCGCCAGTGTGTGTAGTCAAGGAACTGGTATTCACTCTCCATTTTCTGACTGCAGGGATAAGAACGCAAGCCCTGGCAGCCAGTTTGTAACTGCCGATTTAGACTCTTCTTTGTCGTCCTTCTGACATAAGACTATTTACTCAATACTGCCCCCACTATTTCTGGTGGTATTGCTCCGTTTTGTCCTTCACTTTAAGCTCTCCTGCGATGTGCAAAATAAACACAAAGTACGGACAAAAGGGTCCACCTGTCTCTGTCTTTTGCTTAGAGGATAAATAGGCTTTTAAGTGACATTTAGAAAATGTCATGCACTCCTTCAATGTGGACATGTGCACTTGTGCAAAACTACCGGCATTTGACTTTTTGCATCTTGTGTACACAAAAAAAACCTACACAGAAAACAGAAAAGGGAAGGGAAAGCACAATTATTGACCTCATGAAATATAACAAAATTATGCAGCCAGCAGGTACATTAACATGTTTTTTTTTATTTTTTTTTTTTTTGTTGTTTTTTTTTTTGTTTACATGACATGGGACCATACAGTATTTAGATTGATGGGGTGGGGCTGCGAAAGAAGCAAGGGGTGGATCTTAAGGCCTGTTTATACTCAATTATCATCTGTTTTACATATGTCCTTACCAAAGGTTTTCCCCATCATTACCTTACATACCTCTGTGCGTCTGTTTTGATATGGATGCCATGCAGTGCTTTCTCTAGAGGTCTTGATCTTGATGCCACTGTCACTAGGCAACAGGGAGACCTTTCAGACATAAAATGCATGCACAGTATATCTGAAAGGTCTGAGGATGACAAGGGGTTAATATGGAACTCATTAGGCTAGTTTTTTCCATAGTGTCCACCCTGTAATTATAGTTACATTACTTTCCCCATCTGTTTTTTTTCCACCCCCTCCTGCACAGATAATAATACAATAAAGACAGAACCTATTCATTTTTGATAGGATATTTGCAAAACTTATATGTTTTCTCTTTTGTATCTATTTTCTATTTTTCTCTAGGGAATTTTTATTTATTTTATTTTTTTTTTTTGCACAGCAATTTTACTTTTCACTTTCAACTTTCAACTGTTTTAGAGAAAAATACTACAGTGGATTTCTGACCTATAAACACACCTGCTTGCCCCTGCTGTATGTCCATTTAGAGAGAATTTTGTTCAACCTTTGATCTGACCATCAAACACCAGGACAGGCCATTACTGACAGATAGTAATTACTGGTGAAAATGAAGCAGAGGTGAGGGCTAATTTCGGGGATCTTGAACTAAATGTATTTTTAAAAAAATGTCATTTTAAATGCAGCAGTTTAGGACTCGTTCCAATGAATCTGTTTATTATTATTATTATTATTATTATAGCTTGGTTCTTGCATAAATAAAGTGAATTATGAATATAAATCACTATAATAACTACAAGATCATACTACACTGCCCTCTGTTTCTGGATGCTAATAATGTTCACTGTCATTTGATTGTCATTATACTGAGTAGCTCATCCAAACATGACATTGGTTCTGGGTTGTGTAATCTGTCGTAGTAACACATCATGATTCAAGACAACAACTATGCAATCAGACAGAAAAACAAGCTCATTAGACGTCTCCCCTAGACTGTGGAATGACATACACTTTGTCAGTCCCCACACCACTGTCACCACAGTGACACACTCATGTAATTAAGACACAGAAGGTGCAAGGGAGCTTGCCTTTTCCCCAGCTAAATACTCATTAGAGGAACCTTTAAGGGTAATGTTAACCTGTGTTACAAACCTGGGGGAAATGAGCTGACAAAACAGAGCAACATGAACTGTCATCCTGCTGAATCCGGCTGCACCAAGACCCTGAAGAAAATGAATGGAAAGCATTGAGCCGTATGATGCACAAGTTCAGCTAATGATTTTTGCAACAGCGTGGAGCCAAATCAAAGAGGGAAAAGCAGCTGGGTCAGCAGGGCAAACGAATGAAAACCTCTGCTTTGGAAAATGAGCATCTCATTCACCCAAACAGAAATCCACCTCCCAGCGAACCAACACATCTAATCAGTGTTTTAACAGGAAAAGTCTGACAAAGTTACTTTTCATGAAAAAGTCACATGTTGTCGGGGAAACTAAACTGACAGAGTAACATAATGAGACACTGGAGAATGAGAAACATAAGGAAAAACCTCAAGAAATAATTTCATTAGAAACTGTAAATGTATTTTTTCACTTTTCCTTCAAAAGTAAAAAGTCAATAAGACCAATGCATATACTGTACATTATGTAGTCCCATGGTGGATCATTTAATACCATTCACTGTATATAAAAAACATTGTTTGCCTAATGAGGACAACCAGAGAGACAAGAGAGACAACGAGACAATGAAGTGTCTCTGCAGTAACTCCCCCTGGTGTCACTGAAAATGAGTCACTTCATTTACAGTGTAACATTAGTAGACATATTCCTGAGAAGGTAATGATCATTTTTAATAGGTTCAATAGAGTTAGGTCTTATTTAATAGAAAATTTCTAAATTCTGTTCCCATTTGGAGGAAAATAGATGATAAAATGTGACCAGTGTGATCGATCAGCTGGTATCATCCAATAGGAGCCTGGTTGCACGTGAGATCTCTTACTTTTCAGTTGTAAAACCTCAATATGGCACCAGGCCAACTTCACAAATCACATAGCTTCTGAACAGTTTACATTCTTACTACTAGTTGCTACATGGTTCACATACATGCATTCAACTCTGTGTCAACATGGTGCAGATACAAACTGGAGTCAGTTTGAAAATTTCAAAATGTCTACTCTTCCTGGTCCACATAACTTGAATCTATACATCAAATGTCTCTTCCCTAACTTTTAGCCTCTATAGGTCCTCCCTCCAGTCTGAGAGAGATGAAATGTAAATATGATTGTGTCAATAACATATGACAATCACAAGTCACTGGGTTTTTAATTGAATAGTGTGCATGTGTTCAGTTCCATACAGAAGGTCATATGTGAGACTCAACTCTGGAACTGCAGGTACAGTTTGATGTGTGTCAAACTCAAAATATCTTTTAAATGCACTTAACATGCTTGTCATTTGATTAAAATATGTATGCATTCATATTTCATGATCTATTTTCTTTATTCCTTCATGCTTTTTTCAGTTTCATAAAATCAACTGCAATATCAATTACAAAATAGATTTCCAGTCCATAGGGCAGCTGATGTCTCATAATTTTTTCATGACCCCTGCATCATCAGTACAAGATACATTACTCTGATATTCCATCAATATTTAGCACCTATTACACCATTCACTGTATATAAAAAGTTTCATCTGCTGTCTGATAAAAAAAAACTTAGGGTCATCTTTACTTTATGCTCCCCATTTTAATATTGATATAGGCATATAAACACAGTTTGATAACAAATTATAAAAATGATACTATATCTCAAACATGTATGGATGTTTTATAGAGAGAATGACTCGTTGAGAAAGTAACTTTAAATAAATACGAAAAAATAAATATTGCACAAGCACAGAAACAGTGAGCCCATTCAGTCAAGTTAAGAGTCTACATGAAAGACTTCCGCTACTTTTACACCACCTGAAACTTTCTGAGCACAGACTAATTCTTGAACCAGTAATGCAATCAACAGTCAAGTAATTGTAAATGGTCTCTATTTATACACAATTTTCTAGTCTTGATGACCACCCAAAGCTGCTTTACACAACAGACTTTTTGGGGATGGGTCACCAAATGAATTTGCTCATTTTTGTCCAGATTCTTACATTAGAATTATTAAATAACACATGCATAAAGGAGGGTGTGATTCAGAAATATACAGCATCTCTTGGAAATAGTAGGTTTATCTTTTTGAACTGATATGTATCTTTATTCTGTTTCAATGGAGTGTAACAGAAAATTGTATTGTGGGTCTGTGGATTCACTTTGCTCACAACAAATGTAGCAAACATGGAGAAACAATCAGCTTTAAAAGTGGCTGCACAAATGCCAGCCAACTAAATCATGTTAAGTAAATATTGCAGAACAGGCACTGGCTGATCAGCCAAAATGGAGCTATCAGGCATGGTTGTCCTCACTGATGAGGATAAATTTTTAATTTGAACAAAGTGCACCCAACAATGGCAGAAATAGTAAATATCACATTATTATCACTTTATCAACTGCTCTTATAACCTCTGATAGCTCCAACTCTAGCACCACATGTCTGACCCATGCATACATGTGAATCTGACGTCCTGATGAACTGCATTGTGGGTTTTTCGTTTCACCTGCTGCAGCTGTGCAAAGCCAATACGATCACATTTAAGTGTGTAGCTGAAATGGAGCTCTAAGACAAGGTTGTTCTCCCTGTGACAAATGCTTTTTTTGTTGGACAAAGTGCACCCAACAATGGCATACATGGCCATTACCATCATTTAAGTAACAGGACTCCTGCTACATAGTTAGCCACAAACGACTCTGCATGGCAGCAGCAGTCAGACCCACCCACCATCAAACATCGGTGATATGTATGTGTGAGTCCAGTGTTCCAGGTATGGCATTAAAAATGGTTGTAATGGTTTAAACATGTTGTCACTACTGTCAAACTGCTCAGCACTAGCTGATATTTGCACATGACTAGAAATGTCTAACAAGACAGGCTGATCGGTGTCTGAGCTTTGTTCCCCACAAGGGAGCGGATGAGTGCACAGACTGTTTAATACACATGAACATCACTGGGGAACAAGGGAGGAACCTCAACAGGAGTCTACATTATCACACAGTCATGGAAACGCCACAGTACAGCTGGTATTTTAGGAGTCAGCCAGGGAGAAGGATTTCCACCGGGACAGATACACGGGGAGTTGGAACAAGACGTGGCAGCAGCACAGAGTGGAAGATAAACAGGATGAAGTGAGGGAAACACTGAGTAACATAAACAGACAAAACTGAAGGAAAACATTAAATAAGTTTGTGGGATTAAAATGTATTTAAAACACTATAGTTAAAATGAAACAGGTCCTTTTCACAAACAGATTGACTGTACACAGATAACTTCTAATAAAACTTTGTATTTACAAACTAAACTGTGGTGATAAACTAAAATAATTTTGTGTTCTGATTTTTAAAAAAGAACAAATTAAATAAATACCTGCTCTGTTAGACATCAGTTCAACAGAGATGAACAGGACTGATGCTGTTTGATTGTTTTTTTGGTGCTGGCAACCCCTCAACATCAAAGAGATGCTTTGGGAGTGGAGATATGTTGCACTGAGGCTGCGTGGTCTTCAAAGAGGACAGAATTCATTCAGTGAGTGAGCAGCAGCACATTCACAGTAAAATCCTCTGAAGTGACCAGTTGCTCTCATTCAATCTGAACAGAGAGATGTGCACCAGAAACTGACTGTTGTGTCTGACAGTTGCATAAGATTTAGAAGAAAACAACTCTTTCAGGCATTAACTCACTCAAAGTGCAAAGCAAGCACAAAGTCAATCATGAGCAAACACTGGTGTACAACCGTTGCTGTAACTGCTTCAGAAATTAAATGTACTCAAGAAAAGTACTTCATCATTGAAGTGAAGTGAAGTGAAGTGAAGTGAATCAATTGTATTGAAGAAAAGTTGTTATGTGTAGTTGTTAGACATGTTGTTGTTTTGGAGAATGTAACTGTATTTAATTTAGGGAAATTGAATATGCAGTGGCTAATACAGAAAAAAAAATCTATGTTTATTCCGAAAAACAAATGATGTGTCACATTTTACACAAAATTTGTCATACAAGTGTTGTATGATGCATTAAGCTATAGCTAATGCTTACACACTATTATCTAATGATAGCCTGTAATATTTGGGCTATTATCCTGAAAAAGGAACATACTACATAATAAGTGCTTTTATTTGTCATCTTTTTGAGGTAATTTACTATTTGGGACATTCACTTGCAATTAAGTATTTCTACATTTCTATTAAGTATTTCTACATTGTAATACTGATTTGTTTAATTCCTACCTCTCCTGCCTTCTTTATACACCTGTTCAACTGTTTGTTAATGCAAACATCTAATCAACTTTCCATTTCTCTTTACAATATATCAACACACACCCACTATAGCCACTTTCAGACACATCTGTTATACTGCGTGTTAACTTAAAGATCAAACCAGGCAATCACATGGTAGCAACTCAGTGCAGTTAGGGCATGGTCAAGACGAGGTGATTATGTTTAGAAGAAGTGTGATTTGATTACTGCTGCCAGACAGGCTGATCTGTGTTGCCTGTAATATTTGGTCTATTATTCTGAAAAGTAATATGCTGGTTAATGGGGACCTTTATTTTGGGATAAACTGTTATATTTTATATTATTTGAATGCAGAATTTTACCTACTGAACTGGCCTTTTCACTGGCCTATATAAACTTACTATAGGTTGAGGCTTAGTTACATTGAATAATTATTATATTTTAATTGGCATTGATTATTTTTTTTAAAACATATCAGGTTGTCAACTTCCATGAGAACATGTCTGTCTCAGACCAACTCACCGCTCTGTGCAGCTTCACCCGTCTTTTTCTTCGTGGTTCTCTTGCCGCCGTCGGAGTCTTGACGGTTCAGGACCTCGGACAGCGACTGTCGTGAACTCTGTCTGCCGGTTTGGATGGAGACGTTGAACCGAGCGCCTTTCTTCCTGGCTCGGTCCGATCCCGGAGCGGAGTGGCTTCTCTCCGGGTCCTGGTGGTTCTCCGGCTCTGAACCCACTTTAACCAGCGCGTTTCTCGTCCTTGTTAGAGCAGAAGTCACCGAGCCCATCACCACACAAATGAAAACAAATAAATAATAATAATAAAAAACAATAGGAAAGAGCAGTGGTTCTGAGGTCAGTCAGTGAGCGATCAGCTCTCACTTCACTCCAAACCTGTTCAAAGTTGACTCCATGTCCAAAGCACAAAGCTCGCGCGCCGCCAACTTCACTGACAACATGAGCTGAAAGTGACTCGAACACAAAGTTTAAATGGCATCATCGCTTTGTGTGTTTCCTTCCACCGAGCGACACGTCACACGGAGAAAGTTGCTCTGTCGACAAACACACTGATCTCTCGAGGCAGGCGCGCGAAAAACAAGCGCCTTTAATGAACAGATAGGTATCCCGGATTATTTAAATGAGCAGGAAACCAAACACGGGCCTTGCATCGATTCGCATGAAGCTCAGAATCACATCCACAGGAAACGCCTCATCACCTTATCACCGACAGGTGGCGGTCAAATAAAGCAGGCTTGATGGTGGCGAACTGTCCCGGTGATTATCAGTGAGTGTCTGATAAGAGCTGCAAAAAGTGCAGTTTTATCCCATTTCATACACAAACAAATGGAACTGAATGCATATTATTATGAAAACCTTGAGAAATAAATGCAAATGATATAATTTTATTTAACAGCAATATGACAAAGGTTCAACATTAACCTTATGTGTTGTGCAAACACTGACATGATGACAAACCTTTAACTCAGGTGTAGTGAAATGTTTGTCCAACAGGTGTCTGTCTATATACATACATCACAGGTGTCACTGATCTCGTTAACGATGGAGGAAGGTAAAGTCAACTGAGCCATCATTAATGTAATAATCGACACCTGTGCTTTTTGCACCTGTCACCTGTCAAAATGTCTGCCCAGTTTCTTCAACTTCCACCCAGGAGCCAAACTCATATCTTTCAGTTTCTGACCTTTAGTGAACTGTACTCACTTTCTGTAATTCTAAAGCTCTAAAACTCTGAACTCCTAAACTGCAAGCTCATGGCTTCATCACTTCTGTTTTTCAGTCTTAAAAACATCTTTTCTCTTTGGTTCCATAGTTTGGTTCCATAGTTCCATAGTCTGTGCAAACTACACTATACTTGTGTCACTGACCATCAATGCAACTTAGAATTGGGGCAATTAACAATTATTTTCATCACTGATTAATCTGTCAATTATTAATCGAGTACTTTGGTCCATAAAATGTCCAAAAATGTTGAAAAATGTTGATCAGAATTTATCAAACCTGAAAGTGATGATGTCCTCAAATGTCTTGTTTTGTCCACAAACCAAAACGTTTTTAATTTTAATGCTTTAAAATTATGAAACCAGACAAAATTCACATTTAAGGTGTAAAATCCAAAACTTTGCTTTATTGAAAAAATCTTTTTTTCTTTACTTCCTTTCAATTAATTGATTATCAAAATAGTTGACAATGAATTTAGTTATGGATTAGTAGTCAATTAATCTAATAATTGATGCAGCCCTAATTAAAATTTTGATTATTTTCTACATGAACATTTATTTTTTAATTGGTGCGCTGCTTTTCTTTGCGGTGTTTCATTCCACTTATATGTGTGAATTTAATTACTAACTATATACTGTAAAATAGGTAACATGATGTTAAAGTTTTCAGAAATTGATGCTTAGACTAATTTGTGTGTATAAGATAAAAACAATTCAAATCAGTCAATTGATAATTACCATGATAAATAAATGTCTAGGTGAAAGTTGAAGAAACCACCAGATTGTGGTTTCAAACCTTAATCACTGGTTGAACTGAGACACACACTCAGCACTGCTTTTACATGACAATTATGTATGTTACTGTATGTCTCAAACTGTTTTAGAAAAATGCATACACATTTATAATTTCTGTACATTTTTATTGTGCCTGATTCTGTCTGTACAGTATATACTATTGCACATCTGTTCATCCTGGAAGAGAGATTCCTTATTAATGTCCTGCTGACATTAATAAAAAGCCAATGTGAGCTCACTGTGTAAAGCAGTGAAAAGAACTGAAACTACATAACAACTGTATCTTATCGCTATCACTCACCACAATATTACTGATAAAATTTCTTCTAGTGCTCATTGATAAACTTTTCTTTCTCAAATAATGTTAATAAATTATTACTAAATGAGGACAAACTCACAATTCAGGCATCAGTTAAATTGAAAACAATGGTGCGAAAACAGTGGTGCGACAGTACTATAACTACCCAAGCACAGCATTGATTTTCAGTCGTATTGCTTTATTGCTGCATACAGGCAATTGTGACATGTTTAGCATACAGACTTCCTGGTGCGTGCATGCTCTACGGATCAAAAATGCTACTTTGGTAACAGAGAAGGTTTCTTGTCGACCTCAGTGAGGCTTTCTATGTTGTGCTGGTTTCATTATTGTGTCTTAACAAACGTGACAAAACACTTGCAGCAGAGGAGGAAGCAAAACACAATCTGTGTGAACTAACAGACTCACTGGATCATGACATATAAAGGCACTTTTTGTAAGCTGTTTTCTTTTTGTGTGTTGTGGGTTCGGTGGTTTGCTTGTGGCTACAGGGAACTGTGTGTTTCTTCGTACTGCTTCTCTTGGTGGTTTTTGCAGAGACAAAGACATAATCACTCCATGTCATCGTGGTTCTGGGTTGACTCGTTGATCACCTGGAAGAGGATGTAGAGGACAGTAACGGTCACAGGACTCGTGTTTGAGCTCAAATGACAGAGAATCAGAAAATTGCCTGGATGATTGAAAATCACTTCAAGGGGATTCTACCTGACCATCCCTGGTCTCGATGGTCTTGATGAGAACCTTCTTAGTTGTTGTGGTTTCAACATGAGGTTTGGAATCAGTCATTGTTTCTAAGAGAGAAAAATAGTCAACAGGTAGCATACAGTATTACATTATACCAACATCCCTGCTGTGAAATCAACTGGCAGAAAGTTAAAGTACCTCTCAGGGTCAGAGATGAGAAGTTAGGCAGAGGAGTGGAGATTCTGAAAATGGCAAAAGTAGAGTGCACAAATCAACACACGCGTAAATGGAATGGAATGGAAATATTAACTTCTCAAAAATCTCCACATCCATCACCTGCTCTCCTCTCCTTCCAGCAGCTTCCTGTAGGTGGCAATCTCGATGTCCAGGGCCATCTTGACATTCAGGAGGTCCTGATACTCCCGGAGGTGACGGGCCATCTCATCCTTCATGTTGTGAATGTCCTCCTCCAGACGGCCGATGGTGTCCTGGTAACCGTTCGTCTCTATGGAGAAGGTCTCCTCCATCTCTCTCATCTGACGCTCCATGGACTCGTTCTGGGTTGGCATATAAGAGGTGACAATATGTCACTCAGAGAGTGGATGACACTCACAATATGGATAAATTAGTTGGCTTGGTAGTGAACTAAACCCCAAGTGATAGTATGAAGCATCAAAAAGCTTGTAGCCGGTGACTATCCAAGAAAAAAAACACATCAGAAATGGCGGGGAAAAAATTTAAAATAACCATCTTAACATCAATTTAAAATTTAAAGGATTGAAAATTGAGTATTTTATGGACCCATGTATCTCAAACTGTGGTACCTGGACCACCACTGGTACGTGATCTTCCTCTGGTGGTACTTGGAGGAAAATCTGAAACACTGTTCTACTGTATAAACCAGGGTAAAGTATGTGATCAGAGTGGAGCTGAGGAATTTTGTAATGTAATGAATTTTTTAATGAAACAAATAACAAAAAACTAAAATTAATTAAATAACATTAATTAAAGTCACCTTAATCTAATTAATGTGTCTGAAATATATGTGAGGAAGAGGAGGATGATGAGAGCAAATGCTCGAAAAAGATTGCATCTATTACCACAAGGTGGCAGCAGCAAGTATTTTGTTTGGTAGACTGCAGAAGTGACCTTTACAGGAGTCCTTAAAGCATCAGCTGCAGGTGATTGGTTAGTAGACTGCGTGTGCTTCTGCAGAATTAATGCAATGTGCAAGGTTCACTGAATGCCCCACTGAGCTCTGTGGACCCCGCATTACTCACAATGACTGCTCTCATGCATTGGGTTTTTCATGGATCCAGCAGTGCTCTGCTTTGTTTTGATTCATGGAGCATTCAAAAGTATTGTTACTTTTTTTTAATTTATCATCAGCAAAAGTGGCCTTTAAATTAGCATATATTGCCACTGGCATCATTTTGCTAGACTAGGTGAAAATAATCTCTCTCTATATTTTTTTTCCTTCTGCTGTATCATTTTTCAGACTCAAGCTGTTTACTTTGTGAACATTTTGTGGCCAGTTTGTATGTGATCGTTTCTTAAGTTGCACACTCACAGTTCCTTTGAGGGCATCCACTTCACAAGTAAGGGTCTGAACTTGGCGTCTGTAGTCATTGGCCTCCTGCTTGGCCACTCTCAAAGCCTCGGTATTCCTGGCGGAAGCTTCGGTGAGATCAGCAAACTGTCAATCCCAGTGACAAACAAGAGAGATGGTGAGAGAGAGAGAGAGAGAGAGACAAAGAGAGGGAAATACATCTGAGAAACCAGCTGTTCAATAAATGTTGAGTCAGAGCCTGAGGCTGAGGGAAAGGGAATGTGGCAGGTAGCAAGAAATGTGTAAATATTTAAGAAGAGGGACAGAAAATAGGCATGCAGGTTTTAATGATGCAGCTGTTTTTAAGCATTGCTGCATTTGCTGAAAATGCTGTGTTTTGTTACAATTGTCAAGCAGTAGGTATAGTTTTCCCATTTCCACTCACTGGCAGTTCAGGGTGGGGGGTTGGCACCAAAGGCCACATCAGACACGTGTTGGAAGAATTTTGCCTAAACTAAGTAGCAACATTATCATTCATATACCCAGCAGCTCCTGAGGAAATATCATATCATCAAATAATAGTTGCTCACTTTGTCTGTCTATACAAAAAAACACAGATGAAAGCAGTGAGAGTGTGATAAGTCTGATTAGTATTAAGATCCAAAGCTCCTTAGATTGGAGGAGAACTGCTAAAGCCATGGTTCTCAAACTGTGGTACCTCTTCCACCAGTGGTACATGAGTTTCCTCTGGTGGTACTTGGAGGAAAATCAGAAATACTGTTCTACTGTATAAACCAGGGTATGTGATCGGAGTGGAGCTGAGGAAGTGTGTAGAAAATGAAACAAATAACAAAAAAAATTAATAAATAAAAGAAATAATAATAATTAGAGTCACCTCTTGTTCCATCTTAATCTAACTTCACTATACCAGTGAAGTACAGTATATGTGAGGAAGAGGAGGATGATGAGAGAGCAAATGATCTTACTGGGAATAAATCTGCCTCCAGTGAAAAGTCTGTAACTGACTTTGCTCGGCCTATTTACACCACTGTATTTTCATGTTGGTGATAATGGTGTGACTTGGAGAGCTTAATATTTTTCAGGTGATATGTGGTGTTTAAGAACCACTGCTCTAAAGGTTCATCACAACAAAGCTTTTACATACAAGTGGTCATGTGACCCACTGAAAACCCTTGATTACATCTGCTTTCATGTTGTTTATCTATACATGTTGATAAATTATTAAAAATCCTGACCTTGGATTTGTACCATTCCTCAGATTCCTGGATGTTTTTGGTTGCCAGGTTCTCATACTGCAGTCGGACGTCCCTCAGAGCAGCTGTCAAATCAGGCTTAGCTAAGTCCATGTCAACCTGCACATGCTGCTGCTGCTGCTGGATCTGGTTCTGCAGCTCCAGTATTTCCTGGAACAGAATCAAAAATTATCAAACGACTGTAACTTGTCATTTTGTATATATTTCTAGAATATCAGATATTGAATATCTGATATTCATGAATAACTGTTTGGGCGAGTTGGATGGAAAGCGTTTAAAGTTAGTTTACATGTGCAGTGTTTCCGCACTCGACTGACTCAGCTCCAGCCACCAAAAAAAGGAAGCTTACCTCATCGTGCAGCTTTTTAAGGAAGCTGATTTCCTCTTGGAGTGACTCCACTTTCCGCTCCAGATCCAGTCTGGCAAGGGCAGCATTGTCCACATCCTGTGCCATGACACTGACTCTTAATGAGGTGACTTTTGAAGGTGACATGAATAATGCATTATGTGTTTTCTGACACAGAGGAAAGAAGAATGCTCTTGTAACTCGCTATGTCGTGTGCTCTCGCTAACATATGACATTCACTCACACAGCAGTGTGTTGTGTGACCAGGTCACAAACGCATGCATCCAATAAACAGTAACTGTGGACACATGACAAGATGTTTGTGACAAACACTGAGGTGTTTATCGCAGGCATGTTGCCAGTATTTTTACTGCAAATTCAACTTCCCTCTTCAACCCCTCTGTATATAATGATTTTATGCATTATTAAGTATAACAATACAGTAAAATTAATTTAAAAAGTTAATAAAAGTCTGCCTCTAAGGCGATCTTCAGTGCTTTGAGAGCCACCTAAAATAAAATGTATTATTATTATTATTATTATCAATTCAGGGAGAAATAATTACCGTTTACTCCTCTTCATTCCTTCAGGAAATGCGTGCAAAATATACGCTCATGAAGTAGAATGGAGACGATTATTATAAAGTAACTAACGTTGAACACATGCAGGGAAATTTCAAATGTGTGTCCAATAATTCAATATGTTGTGTATTTATTATTTAAACGTCTTCCATCACTGATGGTAAAAGCGAATCAAACTTAAGAAGTTTGTGCAAAATTTTTGTGAAATTGTTTGTGTCCTAAGTTTGACTGGATGGGAAGTTGGATTACAGCTTAATCCAAGAGAATCTTAATCCTATTTACAAATCTTAGCTGTGAAACGATTTTGCAGTCTCCTTTCATGTCTGTAATTGACTACGGAGACGTCTTATATAATGTTGCCCCACTGACATGCCAACACTTGAATCCTGTTTATCATAGTGCGCAATAGGGGATTTTCAGCTTCTTAAATGGGAAAATGTTCTGGTTTCTTTGCGCCATATAACAAAGGAATCATTAAAATAGAATATTTTTGGTTTGTGGACAAAACAAGACATCTGATAGCATTTTCTGTCATGGTTTAAACAGCTAAACGATTCATTGAGAACATAATCTATGGATTAACTGATTATGAAACTAATTGTCAGTTCCAGGACTAGTGCACTGCACTTTGTCACAAAGGACAATCATTGAACCCACCGCTGTTCTGGATCTCAAAGAGACTAAATGAAGATGAACTAAAAATAAATCATCCTGGATTAATCATGAGGCAAATGTTCACCAAAGAGGAAAAGCGCAGGTAGTGGTACATAAAACATTTTGCTTTTTGCACTGAATATTATAAATGATCACTAAGATGACAAGCTGCTGTATTTGATTTGATCTCATGTGTACACACTCAGTGTGATGCAAACCCCACACTGCAGTGTTTTGTCAGGGTGTTGGCAGGTTGGTTACTGAGGTATCAGCAAATGAAGCAGCTTTGCCCCTGCTGTATAATGCCACTAACAAAGTGAGCTATTCAGCAGGGTTTTCCCAAACAGGCCTGTGGCTGGAGGAGTGACCGTCTGCCTGACTGAGTGAGAGACCACCTCTGGCCTTGCATTGTTGTTTGTGTGCCAGTGTGGTGGTGGTGGTGGTGGTAGTAGAGCCACAGGGACTTCCTTCCTGCTATTCATATGGATATTCAAGGTCATGGTATTGCAATATACAGATAATTCACTGCATGCATGTGATTACTGAGAAAGGAAACTTAGCTATAAGACTCAAAGTCACACAAGCTACCACATCTTGTGTAGCATTATTGTTTCCTTTAAACTTTTAGCCTCTTTCGAGCCATGACTCATGTGTGAAACTATTTGTATGAGTCATCATCACTTTAACATTGGCCCTGAAAAGTTATTGTGATAAGGAACAATAACAAAGAACCATAGTGAGCGAGATATTTTTTTCTGTTGATGCTCTCCTAGAATGAGACAACTGGGTTACATGGTGGCTCGTCTTCTCGCTCTGATAACCACATTGGATCCACATCATTGTTGCGTGCTGGTGTCCAGCTCATTCAGTGTGACCGGTCAGACTTAAACAGATCTCCTTTCTCTGCAGGCCTGGTTTAACTCAGCAGTCACAACTTGGCCTTTTGAACCTAACAAGGTTCTTTTTGGCATCTACAGCTATTTTGGATCATGGCTACAAAATACTTTTGTGCCATCAGAAGTGAACATCCCTGTCTTTTTTTCCAGCTCAAGAGAGGAAATAGATACAGAACAGTGAGAAGAAAAGCGGGACATAGACTGCTCAAAGTGAAACACATTGTGATAATCTAATCTCTGACACCACCTGCCAACAAGTTTCTAGTTTAAACCCTGACAACAAAGAAGGATCAGTGGACCAAATAGGGAAAGCACATTCCTGGTTTTCACTCTCCACAACATTCATTTCTAATACAAGAATATATAACAGATTTTGTCTCATGTGAAATGGTTTATTGCGGTGATAGTGTACCTGTCTAAAGCCCTGCACGTTTGACTCAGCCTCTTCCCGTTGGGATATCTCATCCTGCAGCCTGCAAAGACAGAAAATAGCAGACATTTTATTTCTTAAAAAGCTGACATGACTTCTTTCCTCCACAGGCTTAACCAATTTCATACCATAACCAATTAATAAAGTATTTCTGATTCTGTTGCTTCCCTACTACATGACCTATGGTCAAAAAAGTTATCTCAAGTTTCACATCAGTCAATATCAATGATCATTTTTGACAAAATGTCCAATAATTAAATAAAAAATACTGATTATATTCAAGTTGAAGATACCAGTTAATTAATGTTACGGACAAACAGAATTCTGACAGTTCTGTTTGCAGTGTCAACATTATATTGATAAACACTGAAAGTTTGTTTGTTATTGATACTGATGCAAATTATATCTCAGTTTTAACTGCTATTAAATTAATGACTGCCCTGAACTAATTTAAAACACAAAACAGTTGTATCTTTCTGTGTGTCTATTAAAATACGTTTACATTTCATACATGTTCTTTTGCACAGCTTATCTGAATGACAGAGCTGAAGTGAAACAGTCTGGAGTTGCTTTGACATACTTCTCTCTCAGCCGCTCCAGGTCGTCAGCCAGGTTGTCCCGGTGAACTTCCACCCGGGCCTTCTCGTTGGTGAGCTGGTCCACCTGGCGCCGCAGCTCCCGCATCTCGTCCTCGTACAGATCCGCCACGCGGGACGTGCCTTTGCCCCGCAGCTGCTCCAGCTCCGCCAGCAGGATCTTGTTCTGCTGCTCCAAGAAGCGCACCTTCTCGATGTAGTTGGCGAAGCGGTCGTTGAGCGACTGCATCTGCGCCTTCTCGTTGGTGCGGTTCGTGATGAACTCGCTGTTGATGGCGTCGGACAGGGAGAAGTCCAGGTTGTCGGAGGACAGCCGGGGCATGGCCGCGCTGCTCCGGAGCCTTTGGGTTTTCACTGCGTAAACGGTCGGTGCGGAGGAGAGACCGAAGGATACCCGGGAGGAGGAGGAGGAGGAGCGCACCGTCGGGCCGGAGAACTGGCGGCCGGAGTAGCTCCTGACCGTGACTTTGTCCCCTCCAAACATCTTCCTATAAGAAGAACTTCGAGGTGTTGTGTAAGACATCTCACTTTCAGGTATTCAGACAAATGGAATGGTCAAGCTGGTGATTCCCTCTGGTCCAAACAGCATCAGCAGACTCACTGCGCCTGGGAGGACGTTCGCACCACAGTTACTCATTTATAGTCTCCTCCTTATGTAAATGAGCCATTGTGAGTTGACTGACACTCTGAGAATCCAATCACATGTGGGAACGCACACACGTTTGTCACGATCAGGTCCAGAGAGACACACCCTGGATTATTATTACAGCTCAGACCCATGTGCAGTTGCTGTGGGTAGAGGTACGCTCAAGCTCCAAGGGCGGGTATAAAGGTCCACTGTGTAACATTTAGATAGCTTTATTGGCAAAAATCTATCATATTATGCATAAGTATGTGTTTTTAAATGTTTTATCACTTTAAAATAGAAAGAAAAGTTTTTTGTCACCTTAAAACAAGACTTTTAAATGTTGGGGAGACAGTTGGAGCTTGTTGGAGCTCTGTTAAGCCACTGCAGTCATAATATGTTACACTTGGTGTTACTACTTGTATAACTACAGCTAGATGTAACAAATCCAGGAGGTGAAATGTAATATTACATGAAATAAGGATTTAAATTTTACTGTTAATTGCACTTCTGTCATATTTGTTTCACAGTGAAAACATTCGGCCCAAAATACATTTACATGCATTTTTTTCACTACTGTAAATGGAATGCACCATTAGTCTATTAAAAAAATGAAGAAAAGCAGCCATGCCCACATAAATCCAATGTATAACCCAGCAAAGACAAAGGAGGAAACAGCAGAGTAAGTGAAACAATGGAGAAAGTTGTGAAAAGGTGTTTATATCCTTTCTGGTATGCAAAGGCCACCGTAGTTCCCTGACATGCTTGAGAAAGTGAAAGGTGAGTGGAGGAGTCCTGTGTTTGTTACACTCTGCAGTTTCCTCATTGCAAGTCACTAATTCTTAGACACTGGACATTTACAGGAAACCTCTTCCCCACACTGGACTGCAAAATTTACTGTGAGAATGAAAGCACTGATATACTGTATGTAAAGTAACATAAGCCAATGGCTAAGCTTATAGATATTTGTAATTTGAACACTGAGCACGCACAACAATTACAAACAGCCACTAACAAAGTCCAGTTTCTTTAGGTGCATAATTGGAAACAGCATTTTGACATCCCTTCTTAGTATTTACAAAGTGGACCTCCAAAACATTAAAATTTTAAAATACAAAAAAGGAGTCTTAAGTAAGAATTAAATGAAAAAAAACACCATGATCATACAAGTGTCACATTTTTATGTTGTATACCCCATGCTGCATGGATGACAGATACATTTTTAATGTACTTTCTTCACCTACAAATTAGGCACATTTACATTCATATTTAAAGTACAGTATAATAGTTGAAAATGTAGATTTTCAAACAGAAATAAATATATTATGGACTTTAGTGATCCTTGCTCAAAGGAAATTAAGTTTTTGAGATGGATGGATGGTTCTGTCCTACCCTCAGAGTTCCTCCTTAAGTGTGCACGAGCTGAGATCACATTAGGCTTTTCATATTTTCTCTCTGAAAGTCCACCAGCACATGAGTGTCAGGAGGTGGTAGACATCTGCTTCTAGTGATTTAAAAAGTATTCCTGTTAACATATCCCAAATCTGTCCACCTATAATAGAAAATAATGGAGAAATAGGACATGGATTTGAATCTCACATAACAATTTAAGCTCACAATGTATCGGGAAGCAAAATAGTACAGGGTTTCAGAGGTTGGAGCTGTCTGTTTTTGTCAAATGTAGATGCAACACTGGCATGTAAATATAGTCTCAGGGAGAAGGGCCTTTTGTCATGACTTTGTCCATGTCCGCATATTTTTATCCCTATATTTGACCCAAGGCAATTATGAGAATTCCTTCTTCCTTTTCATTCCATTCACTTAATCAATATTAAGTCTGTCTCTTTATTTTCTGTTGCTCTGGAAACATACATCACATGCATTTCTCCCAGGCATGGTTTTTTTCTCTGTAGCATTTTCAATCAATTTTAGGAGTTATTGTGTCATAAGACACAATCCATGCACCCATCCATGCTCACTTTTATGTCCGCTGGAGTGTGTGGGCACGTTCATAATGAGTATGTGTCAACTGGAGTGTATTGTGTATGCAATTCATGATTAATCATGGTGGGTATGGGAGTATGTGCAAGTCTGCAGCTTTGCATTTCAGGCAAGATGAAGAACTTCCATTTATTTGGACAGCATAAACAAAGCCTTATGCCTAACCTTAACCATAACCTAACCACAGAAATTAGGTTCTGCCCTGTTAGGACCAGGTTTTGGTCTCCGTGAGATCTACTGGTCATGATGAGGTTACTGTTTATGCCAGAAAAGGTAACAAATACAGGCACTTACATACACACACAAATGTTTGCGCAGCATTCAAAGTGAGGATCCTCGTGTATTCCCTAGCCCCTTACCCTAAGCTTAACCATCACAAATAAATGTCTAACCCTAACCTAAATATAGTTGAAACCCTAAACCTAAAACCAAGTCTTAACCCTGGAAAAAGCCCTTTAAAAATGTGAGGACCAGCCAAAATGTCCTTACTTTCCCAAAATGTGTAAATACACGAACACAAACACTCTAAGACAGAGAAAGATAACAGAGAAAGGTATTAATCCATTCAATATTGTCAGATTTGCTGCAGTCAATATAATAGTTCCCTTTTGTAATATCTTCCCATGACTGGCAGATCACATTTATCAGTTAAAAAAAAATAAAGGAAGAAAGAAATAATCCCCTGTTTTTTTTTCCTCACCATACACAGAACTGTTGATGCAGCACTGCTACTGGACCTGCTGAGATTCACTGATTCTAAAGGAAAATGCAGGACAGCAGAGCTGAGTCAGTGAGACTGCAGTGGGGCTGCTGGGCATGCTATGCCCTTTCAAAAAAAACAAGGTCTGATTTGCTTTCATGATGTTTGTCAACTATGTAAGAGTCTGGATGCACAACTACTCCTTTCACAGAGAGCTTTCACATTGTTACCCTGCGGGTGAGGGTGGTTGCAGTGATTTGACGTTGGCATGTTGCCCTTGAGATGTGACTGAGCAGAGACAAACCCAGCTACTCAGCCAGCTGGCCTGCTCACTGGGAAGCATTAACCTGGAGAAATTAGTGCAGTTCTAAACCTGGGATTATAGCCTAGCAACACACAAGGACAAATAAAGGGTTTTGGTCAGTGTCTTTATCCACAGTAGTCAATAAACTAAACAACTGTGTAGCATTTTATTTTAATAAACTGCAAGATTGTTTTGCTCCTATATGCAAGTATCTTTCTCACATATTCAATATGTAAAATAAAATGGCAATTCCTTCTGTAATTATAAACTCAAGTAGTTATTATGCAGAATTTGATTATTATTACTAAAATAACATCTTATTTTATGATCATATCCTGTTTTCAATCTAATGTGAAATTCAGTTTACATACCCTGGCAGAATTTATGATTTTTTTCAGAGAATATGAATGATAATACCAAACCTTTCTATTAACATGGCTAGTGGTGGCCACATGGTTGATGTAGTGGTTAGCACTCTTGCCTTTGCAGCAATGGAGTTTGCATGTCCAACTGGACACTCTAAATTGCCCATAGATGTGAATGTGAGACTGGGAGTGAATGGTTGTCTGTCTCTATGTGGCCCTGTGATGGACTGGCGACCTGTCCAGGGTGTACACGCCCTATGTCAGCTGGAGTTAGGCACCAGTGCCCCCCGTGACCCTCAGTGGATAATGCAGTAGAAAATGAGTGAGAGTGGGTGGTTAGTGGTTGGGTGAAGCCATTTATCATCAAAAAAATTCTGTTTGCTCTTTTTAAATCATAATGACAACAGAAACTACCCAAATGACCCTGATCAAAAGTTTTCATACCCTGGAGGTTTTGGCCTGATAACAGTTAACACATGGGTTTAAATGGCTACTAAAGTTTACTATCCTGGGCTCCTGACAGAACCCTGCATGTTTCATCCAGTGCTGCACTGACATTGTTTGCTAGTTGATTCCAAGCCATGGGGAAAGTGAAAGAATTATCAAAAGATCTGCGGGAGAAGGTAGTTGAACTTTATAAAACAGGAAAAGGATATCCAAGATATCCAAGGAACTGAGAATGGCAATCAGCAGCGTTCAAACTCCAGCCAACAGAAATTTCAGCCAGAACTGCCAGGAAAATTGTTTGGGATGCAAAGACAAACCCACAAATAACTTCAGCTGACATACAGGACTTCTTACAAGAAAGTGGCTGTTTGAAGATGCACAATGAGAAGGCACTTCAAGAAAACTGAACTTCATGGTCAAGTCGCCAGAAGAAAGCCATTTACACCAACGCCACAGAGCAGCTCGCTTACAATACACCAGGACAAGCCTCAAAACTTCTGGAACAAAGTAATTTGGAGTGATGAGACAGAAATTGAACTTTATGGCCACAAACATAAACACTACATTTGGAAAGGAGTCAACAAGGCCTATGATGAAAAGTACACCATTCCTACTGTGAAACATGGAGGTGGATCACTGATGTTTTGGGAATGTGTGAGCTACAAAGGCACAGGGAACTTGGTCCAAATAAATGGAAAGATGAATGCAGCATGTCATCAGAAAATACTGGAGGACAATCTGCACTCATCAGCCCAGAAGCTGCACATGGGTCGTACTTGGATTCCAACATGACAATGATCCAAAACACAAGGTCAAGTTGACCTGTCATTGGCTTCATCAGAAAAAAGTGAAGGTTCTGGAGTGGCTGTCTCAGTCTCCTGACCTCAATATCATTGAGCCATTTTGGGGAGATCTGAAATGTGCAGTTCATGGAAGACAGCCCAAGAATTTACTGGCACTGGAGGCTTTTTTGCCAAGAAGAATGGGCAGCTTTACCATCTGAGAAAACTAACACCAATGACAGTTGGAAGTCTTTGGTGGTTTTTGTGGATGAAGAATTTTAAGGGGCCAATACACGGTGTTAAGAATTAGGTTATGTAAACTTTTGATCAGGGTAATTTGGGTAGTTTCTGTTGCCATAATGATTTAAAAAGAGAAAAACACAATTGTTTGGTAATCCCAAACACTAACCATGAGTGAAAGAGAAGTTTTTGTATTATCACTCATATTCTCTGATCATTGGCCAAAAAATCACAAATGTAAATGTATAGAGATACATGTGTATTATCAGTAATAGAGAGCAAATATACAGCCAACCACAATGAGTCATTTAGTGACAAATATACACAATAAAATGAAAAAAACAAAACACAACACACTGGTTAGTAGAGAATATTTCCTTCCACGCTGTGATTTATAAAAGGCAGTTTGACCAGAAAGTTGTAGCAGTCTTTAAAAGGTGACCAAAATGGTCAGTTACACTGACTAGAAATACTTATTGTTTTAATGCAGAAATGTAGCATATTAAACATTTAAGTGCAGCGCTAGAGAAAAAGTTCCATTCTTTTAGTATTGAACTTAAATAGTAAGATGCACACAAGGGATTTGGTGCCAGAGGGCCACAATATGACTAAACAGCGGAACCCCATTAGTAAAGCCAGCAATAGAAATTCACATGATCAACATGTGGGGGCAAGGGTGGGGGTTGTAAGAATTCCTGCTCCCAGGCCCATTATGAGGCTGCTCAGCCAGTGTTAGCCACAGACAGAAGAGCCCAGGATTGTCACAGACAGGGCAGGGATTGTGTATTGCTGATCTGTCACCTAACTGCAGCAACAGAATGCAGACAGTAGGCCGCAATTATTGTTTGTAGCCCAGTTTTCGCCAGGGCCACAGTTTGGGCCAAATAGCTCTCATTCTTGGCAAAGTTTGGAATTTATCGTTTGGTCTTTTCATTTTTGTTGCTGAGGCTCCCGTATTGTCAGAGCAACTGCACCACAGGGAAGCTAATTAAAAACATTGTAGAACAAGAATCAAATAAGACTCCACATTAGTCAGTCAACCTTTAGTGGGATAGAGCAACACATGAGTTAAATCTTGTTTCTGGGTGTCATCGCTTCAACACTGCAGGCGCTGGACAGCAAAAAAAAAGCATCCTTTGTTCCATCTCTCATGATGGTGAATCACGGAGCCGTGTGCCCTGTAACCATAGCAATCATCCTTAACATTATTCACCAAAGTTAAAACACAGACAGAGGTGGATTTTTGGAGGTTGCCTTGCATGCAGAGATGACTTTGGCAAGGAAAACAGAGCAAAATACCTTACTGATAGAGTTGCAGACATCATTTTGTGTTGTGCAATTTATAATATCTCAATTTTTTTAGCTCTTTTTCTTTTTTTTGCTTGGCTCTTTTATGTTTTTCTTCTGATAAATTAATGCTCATCTTTGTGGGACATGACACAGCAGATTTAGTGAGGGGAATAGTGCAGCACAATGAGTTTCTTGCATCCCAGTGAGCACATGGAGACCAGACTGGTGTAAATCAATAAAGGCTGTAAATCCACGCCATGGAGCCCATGGTGAGGCTTTGTGAAGTCTGCCTTTGATCATGGGATTATCAAATTGAAATCAAGCACTTCTTTAGTTATTAAGTGTTGATAATGTGTGTTTTTGTATTTTTGGTGTTTTTAATTTGATGCAATTATTCTGTACTTTTTTTTTACGGTTAATATTTGACATTAAACATGTAGTGGGACTTTTAGTGAGTGAATCTAAGCCTTTTTGGGTCACTGGGAATCTTACAGCTTATTTCATGTGCCTGTGAGTTGTTGGCACTTCCACCTAAGAGAGATTTGCTATTTAATCTTCTCTGATGGCTTTAATATCAAAAATATGTCACAAAATAATTAACAAAAATTGGAATTATTTCCAAAGTAAAACAAAGAATCAGTGCTGATTTAAAAAGAAAACAGCTTCATTTTGTGACTCACTGGAAAAGCCCAATCCCCTTATATACGTATATATATTTTTTTATATATATAAAATCTTTACGATAGAACTTTAATCCTGTTTTATTAGTATTTTTTTTTTCTTGATATAACTCTTCCTGTTAGTGCCCACCAGGGATTTTCTTTTCTCCAACTGAAATAAGTTGTTTTCCTAATGGATAAGCACCTACTCTGTTAGTGGACGGATGTTTTGTTCTTTTCAGGGGCTGGAGCTTTCAGCCTTTTAGCCCTGGTAACAAATACAAGAATTAAACTGCATGGGCTATTTTTCAAATCACCATAGCAACTGACAAAACCCTTGGAAGTTATCCAGAAAGGTCACTGTGGCTCTCTCACTCTCTTTGTCTCACTCTTTTCATTGTGTCCCTCTGTAAATGTGTGTGTGTGTGTGTCTACAGGGAGTGATTGGGTCACGGACGGGGAATGGAAACACCCCTCACTCTCCACTTTGAGCTTCCACTTGAGGGAATGTGCCCCCCTCAGCCTTGCAATAGTTTTGAAATTCATCATAGGAAATCAACAAGTGAAACTTGCACAATATTAAATTCTTCGTATCAGTCAGTATGGAGCAGATTCACACCTGCTGTGATTCGGTCAGTCATATATGAGGGATATAATGTCTTGTGGTCACACTCACAGTATGTCAAGCCAGTCTGTCAGAGGCCATCACATCACAAAGTGTCACTTGCATATGCCTGACAGCATCAGGGAGCATCATCCAGGACAACTGACAGCTGCAGATGACTCACTGTCTCTTGCCTTAAGATGTGTACAAGAGAGAGAGACAGAGAGACAAGCCCTCAAAAAAAAGCTATTTATTGTCATGACCCCAGAAAGGTCACTCCATTCTGTTTGGACTTTCTTTAACCTTGTTTTTTTTTCAGTTGTTTGTGTCTGGTTTTCTGTTCCTCGTTTCCTGTCTTATTCTCAAGTATTTCCTTTTAAATACCTTATGTTTTACTTTCTGTCCTGTCTTCCCTCTTAAGCATCTTCCTCACCCTAATTAGTTTCACCTGTGTCTAATTAGTTTCACTTGTGTTTTATTGCCCCTGCCTCCCTAGTGTCATTAGTCTCCCCAGTGCTTCGCTGGTTCATGTAGCTCCTTTTCATTCTGCTGTTTTGTGTTCCCCATATTTTTCCTCTAAAGACATTTATACCTTATATTTAGGTTTTTGTTTCACAAAGCAGAGTACTAAGAGAAGAATTTGTGTTTACTGTTGAATTTACCTTTAAAGACAGGATTCTGCCACTTATAAGTTCAATAAGTTAATAAACTGGATATCTTGGGCCTCAAACAGGGTTCACATAGCTCACTTGTTTAATTACCTCATGTTATGTAAAACAGAGTTACTCCAAATACAGGAAATTCAACAAGAATTGCAAATATATAAAACTACACTATCCACTGGTAGCATCTTAATTAAATTGCAATACAATAATTCACATTGTAATTTCACAGTTTATTAAGATCATTCAGGAAGAAACAAACAACCAATAAAATGTAAAAATATATAAATCTGCTTTATTCAACAAACACATAATTTCTTTAAAATTAAAGAACTTTGTGGTGATAGATGACATTTTAACATGCACTGATTGCTGAAATGGTAAATAAAACTCTCCATAACTTAAAAAAGTTATGGAGAGTTTTAAAAAGAAAAGAAATTTTAAATGTAACTTGGTTTAAACTATTTAAAATGGAGGCACAGGTCTGTGAGTGTGGCAGGCCTGACAATAAGCTTGTGTTTAAGATTATTTGTTGGCTCCTGAAACAACAGCTTGACACCAGCATGACTGAATATTTCTATGGCATACAATGCTGTTACTTCTCATAATATGGGACAGTATTGCCCACATATCACATTTAGGGTGTCCACTGGGTCTTGGGCTTGCAGTACATGGCGTCCTCCACTAGATGTCCGTCTTGCCTGCCTTACAGCTGAGGATTCACCCTCCGGGTGCACTTTCCCATCATGCATTTTAAACTCAACTGATGCAAATGAAGACAGACTACCACTTTTATTTGGCCACGTTTTGGTAGTATCAATAGTAGGTGACACCCTGAATTCTCTTCTTTTGACACTGCTTCTTTGCTTCTTTCCACTGTGGACACTGGAATCATCTAAAAAGGGGTCTGAGTCACTCCCATGTGGCATGTTAAAATAGTTGCACTTTGGAGTTTGAGGCTTTGACATCTCCTCGAGCTCTGACGAGGATATGGCTACAAGGGGGTTTTGTTGGGTTTTATAATGAGTCGGTGAATCCTCGCTAGTTTTCTCCTGACCTGTATCCGTGGAGGTGCTGTCCACATCATCATACATTCCCTGAGAGAATGGCGGCGATCGTCTTATGAGGTGGTTCTCCTTCAGCAGCCACCTCCCTCGATCAATCAAAACCCCATCAGTTCTGTCCTCTTCTGAGGTGAGGGAACGACACTGTGTGGCCTCTGGGACCAGTTCAATGTCTGTCCTCCTTAATGAGGTCTCGCCACTAAAATAAGACAGATCCTCCTTTGAGGCATTCATGCCTGAGTCAGAGGTAGAGAAACACTCTGCACTTTTTAATGTGGAACTTTGAAAGCATTCTGCAATACTTCCAAGAGACGGTTTGGACGTAACTCGCTCATCATTTGTTTCTCTGTTGTTTTCATGTCTGTGGACTGGAGAACATCTTCTTAAAGCCTCTTCTCCGCTGTCTGTGACAATATCTACAGAATCCTGAGTTTTATATCCACCACTGTCAGAGGTTTCTGGTCTGTAATCAGATAAATCAGAAGTACTGGGGCTTGGGAGACATTTTGAGCCATACAAACTGTCCTTTCTACTTTTTGGAATAATGAATTTTTTAGTTTGAACAACTCGAGCATTATCTGGCTCCAGCCGGATGTTGCCCCGCGCATCATATGTGAATATAAGTGAAGAGGACTGAAGAGCCATGTTAACGCAGTCAAGTAACTCCTGAGATATTTCTACTGGATGTAGTAGGCTGATGTTTCTTTTGTTTTCATGCTGCCCCCGCTCGTCTGTTTCAAATTTATTGTCTGTTCCACAACATTTAGCGTGCTCACACTGCCCCCCAGAGGAATGTTTGGTTGGTGATTCAGTGTGTTGTTCGGTATTGAATTTTTTGTGATTACTACTGTTCTGCTGTAAATAAGAGGCCTCTTCTACCGCATTTTTACAATCTTCATCATCATACAACATGTCTTCTTTTCCAGTAACATTTCCTTTTTCTTTGATTTCAACTTTCAATTCTTTTTTTTCTACCTGGGTTTCTTCGTCAGCTTCCCTCTCCTCTTCAGCAAATTTCTGCTCTACTTTCATATCCTCTTCCACCTCTAACCTCTCTACCTCATTTGCTTCACATGGTTCCTCCTCTGAACAATGCTCGATTACCACAGGTCCTTTAATATTCTCGTCTTCCTCTTGCTCATGTCTGACCACCCTTGTATTTTTAACCACAGCATCACCATCTTCCTCTACCTCCTCATCATTTTCCTCACAATCCAACTCCATTTTATCCTTTTCCTCATTCCCTTGCTCATTTGCCACATCCATTTCATCCTCCTCCTCATCTTCCTCTCCAAAGATATTTTCTAACTCCTCTTTCTCTGCTTTTTCCTCATCATCTGTAAATCCATCCATTTCCTCTTTCTCCTCCAGATTATCATTGTTTTCTAACTCCTCCTCTGCCTCATCTGTCATTTGATTAACCTCCTCCACCTCTTCTTCATTCTTCTCTTTCTTTTCTGCCTCCTGCTCTCTATTAACTTTTTTATATGTCTTCTCAACCATTTTATCTGATTCATCTTTGGTCTCATCCACTTGGTTTTCGTCATTGTCAATTTCCTCCCATATTTCATCCTCATCTACCTTTTCTCTGACTCCATCCCTCCCTTCCACTTTCTCGCCGGTCTCTTCAACTATTCCTTCCTCCCCTTCCTCTAACTCCTCCCCCTCCTCATCTGTCCCTTCCTTCGTTTTACCAACATGTTCTTCATCACTTCCTTTTTCCGCTTCACTGTCATTCTGCACCTGATCGTCTGCCTCGACTGTCCTCCCCTCTTCCTCCCTTCCCTTTTCTGTGTTTTCCAGCTCTACACCTTCTTCATTTGTCTCATTTGTTTCTCCATCCTCTCCTGCCTTCTCCCCCTCCCTCTGCTCCTCCATCTCTTCTGTCTGATCTTCATCTTTTTCTGACTCGTGTTGCATAGCATCCAGGGTCACATCTTTTTCTGTTTGTGATACTTTTAAATATTTCTCATCAGGACCTGTTTCCTGAATGTCTTCAGTTATGTTCTCTACAGAGGTATCATCAGGTTCTGCTGATTTCGCTCCATCTGCGCTGAACACTGAGTCTCTCTGGTTTCTGTCAGTTTCTACTAAGGTGCTCTCCTCTACCAAGTAAAAGCTTTTAGCTTGTTGGATTGCTAAACAAATTTTTGCTCTGAGGTCTTTTGGCATATTCAGCTCCTCCATTAGCTCGTTAATGTTTAGGTGTTGATCCTCAAAAATGGCACCTTCTTCAGAGACAACATCAAGAGCAAACATGTTTTCTTTAGCAGAAAGTGCCTCATTTTCAAGCCTTTCCCTTAAAATCTGGAAATCCTTCCAATATTTGGTCAACTGAGAAGATGCTCTGCTTTGTAGCTCAGTCAAACATGCCTTTTGCTGTTCCTTGTCTTCACTGGCAGACACTTTCAGCAGGGACTGCATCATTAGCATGGCCTCTGAGTCGCTTCTTGATTGGTTACCATCTTCCAGAGGAGACTCTTTTAGGTTATCTCTCAGAATCATCGCAGACAGGAATGACATAAATGTTTCACATGACGAGCCAAACACCGAAGCCACTTGTGTTGAGAAATGAGGAAGGCTATTGGACTTCTCGTGTTTGGATGTTGGATTGCTGTTTGATGTTTCCGGCCCCTCGTTGTGAAGAGGAACTGATAGGCAAGAACCAGAATGTCTTTCAGCATCATCAGAAAGAGGGTGATATTCAGCTAAACCAATTTGACTTTCATTCTTTTCATCAGATTCAGAATCACCTCCTACCTGAAACACAACCTTTGACTGAGGCTCTGATTCACCTGCGATGGCCTCTATGTATGGCACATGGTCTTGGCTGACATTCTCCAACCAGTTCTCAACATACTGATGAATTTCAGAGGGTGTAGGATTTAGCGAAGGCATTGAAACACTCTCATTTAACTCTGAAGGTTTTTTAGGTGACAGTGCTCTCGTTTCTGTCACAGATTTCGGTTTACTATGTGTTTTGTTGCCTGTCAGAAATGACCTTTTAGGTTTTAAAATGTCTGATATGTTCTTTTTCATTTGAGGCCTTCCTGTTGGAGTATTTACATTATGACCATTGTATTTACCAGCCACTTTATCTGTGCTTTGTCTCTTAAATAGGGTAGTTTTTACTTTTTCAGTATTGCCCAGCAAGGCTGAGTCTTTCCTGGATTTCTTTTCATCTTTAATTGATTTCTTTGACTGGGACTTTTCAAATTTCCTCTCTCTTTTACTTTGTTGACCACTTTTGGCACTTTCTGGTGAACTTGAATCCTTTTTTCCTACACTAACATTGTTGTTGAGTTCATCAGTTGATGAATGTCTGCTATTTATGGAAGTTGCATTTCTGTCATTCCTAACATTTTTAGTCACCTTTTTACTCTTCCCACGTTGGGGGGACTTTGCCTTTTTTACTGTCCCCTCAGTTTGGGACTTAGTTGCTATTGGGATGTCATTATCATTCAATCTAGATAGATTGTTTGTAATCTCATGTGTTGAAAATATTGGCCCTGAAGACAGAGATAAAATCTCCCCTTTCAGTCTCTGTAGTGAGTCAGCAGTGGATGGTTGTCTGCTAAAATCTATATCATTGCTAGATGAATGTGGTCTTGTCTCAGTAGAGGGTTCATTATCTGTTGCAGCAGTGGGACCATGCAAAGGTACGCTACATTCCCTATTTGCAAAACAGTTGTCATAGCAGCCTTGACTCTCATATATATGTATCACACGTTCTGTCACCTCCATCCCGTTATTCTCTATCTGAAGGACCTCAGCTACCCCTGACGACTTGATAGAGGAGTGGGAGCCTTTGCTGCTTGCACCTACAGATGCTGTTTTTCTAGGATTTGGGATTGGTCGGTTGCTTCTGCTGCTACTGCTGCTACTGCTGCTGCATCTAACAACATGGTATCCTTGAGTTGTCTCACCATCAGCTGTTCTCTCCATGTAGGAATAATGTCCCAGGCTGCTCTCTTTGACCCCTGACTCTGTCACCATCTTCACACTCTCTTCAGAACCCTTCCTCTGAACATGGCGAGGGCCTGGCGTGGGAGCACGTTTGATACTTGGTACTTTTCTCAAAGCCCTTGACGTGATGTCCTCATATACTTGCTCCCCGTTGAAGCACACGCCCTTTCCAGCTCCAGTGGGATGGTTCTCCTCTTTAGCGTCGTCCTCACTGATACTAGAAGAGTTTTTGGCAACAGCATTGTTTGAGTCAGGTGAGCTGTTTCCTGACTCTGAAATGGAGGCATGAGCTGTCCTCTTGCTAAGGCTAGCACGGCTGAGAGTGGTCGTCCAGTGCAACATTTCCTCTTCTTTAATAGTCAGATGCACTTTCATTTCTACAGTCATGCTGCCATCTTGATTCACGCGGAAAGACTTTTCAATGTCATCTTCATGAGGTAAGATGCAACTACGATTTTCTACTCTGCCAGTCCCACATGTCTCATTGGATGTGTGATGCTGACTGACTTCTGGTTCAAATGATCCACTGTGATGATGCAGGTGGCTGTTTGTGTCTCCGTTTTGAGACTTGTTTATCTGGTTGACAATATATTGCTCTGATGATAAGGAGAAGTTTCTTAAGCCTTTTCTACTTGAGAAAATTTTGTTGTTCTCTTTGGCTGAAGTTGTTTAGTAAAAATACAGTTTATAAAAGTGGGAAACAGAGAAAAAGAAAAGAAAATTAGAAAGCTAAGGATTAGATGAGAAGCTTTGTACAAATTTTAGCAGAAAGCACAAGAAAGAGACACTTAACCAGCAAAGTACAACATTTCATTTGAACTCTTTGGTGTTTCAACATATTAATCATACAAGATGTAAGATATTAGTGAGATTTATCAGTGAGTTTTTTTTTATATTAAAACTTACGAGCTCTGGGCTGCAGCATAGTCGTCTCCACAGTTTCCATGTGCATGACCTCTGCCATCTGGCTGGTTCTGTGAAAAGTGTTATTTCCTAAACGGAATGGTTCGTTTCCCGCTGCCACAACAACACCAGAGCAGAGGATGAGTGCAGCCAGACCGTCAACCTGAATCAAGAGGAGAAACGAGTTTTACAAGGAAGTCAACATCAAGGAATCGCGCCCAGTTGTCTCTTAAATGGAAACAGTTACTTTTATGGAAAATAAATCCCAAATATCAGATATTAGTAACCCACAATTACATTCTCCTTAGTGTCAGTCAACGTCAGTATTGTTCTCATTTGGACATTTCAAGGACTTTGTGTCAAAGAGCTGGCATGATACAGTCTATTTCCTAATTAGTTTAACAGACTTTTTGCATTAGCATTCATACAGCTGCAAAGCCTATAAAAATCCAGGGTGACAGGGCAAGTGGGAATGTGGCCTTGATCTCAGATCTTTATTTATATAGCACTTTTATAACCTTAGTTGACCAAAGTGTTGCACAGGCACAACAAATAAAACAGCAGAAACAAAAAGAAATGAAAAAGCAGAGCAGACTAAAATAAATATATAATATAATGATATATATAATATAATAAAATACATTATACAATGATTAGGAAGCAGTCCACCATTTTTCTGATTGCCATTTACTTGCCGGAGAACACAAAGAGAGGTGTGCCCTCACTTACAGGGCAATCTAGCATTACAGTTGTCTTTCTTAAATGGACAGTGGTTAAGATGTCTCTCTATCTTTCTAGATTTGAAGCAAATGTTGGGAGAAAAAAGACAATGGTATTAGAGTCTCATATGATTTGTGCCAAATCATTGTGAAAGACAATGTGTCTGCCCTCACCTTTTCTAGCAATCTGTCTGCCCTCACCTTTTTTATAGGCCTACTCTAGAAAAACTGCTCTAAATATGTAATACTACTAACTCTGCTCATAATTATGTAACACAGCTAAGTACAGGTGCTCTTATTTCTGTTTTACTGTGTCTACAAGGAAAAAAAGAATTGTTTTAAAAAAATCACTTTTCAGTTTGACCTCACTCATATATCTGTCAATATTTACACATACAAAGACACCATTAAGGTAACCTTAACCATCATTCTTATTTTCAGTTCCCCAAACACTCACTCTTCGGCCGTCAGTGGAGAAAAGTTTTAGGACTGGGAACTGCAGCATCTCAGAGAGGTAATCCAGCAAAGCATCAAAGGTTGGTGCTGTTTTTCTGTGCAACACAATTGTGCATTTAACAGTGGGATCCTTATTCTTGATGACCATAAATCTCTTTGGTGTCCGTACTGCCACCCTTTTGCTGACCCTTGTTGCCTTGTTGGTGACATCATTCCTCCTGCCAATCTGACTGAGATGAAGAAGTCTCCGTCGCCTTGCACTGACTGGTCTGGTGGGATTCCACGGTATCTGCTGCCGATTCACTTCATTCAGGTTTAACGGCTTCACTCGTCTCTGATCAGAACACACATAAGCTCCTCCATCATGTAAGTCATCCAGGCCTTTAACCAGGTGGGTCCCTCGAGGTGTGGTGATGGTCCTTACTCCAAATGGAAGAGGCACTTTGTTGGACAAAGCGTCCAGCAGAGCATCAAATGTCTTGAAGGTGCGGGCATTGATGACCATACGATGTCCACTGAATTTATAATCCCCACTTTTGTAGAAACATACTCGTTTTGAAGCTGAGGGATCAGAGATTTGCTGTAAGGGTCGACTGGGTAATGTCCACCCACTGTCAGAGGACAGTCCCTGTGCAGCTGAGTCCTGGATGGGTGTGTTGCTCATTTTGTGTGAAGGAGTCTAGAAAAAAAAATACAATTTTAATAATAATTAATTAGGCTTACAATACCTATACCCATTTACTGTTCACTGCTCACATTATGAAAACCGCCATTAGAGACAGTCAATATAAGATTAATTGTAAATGATTGATTACTGTGTAAAGTGCCTGTCCTTCACCATAAACTTGGATTTACATAAGTTAAAGGTTATATGGTTTTAAACCTTAAAACTTTGTTGATTTATACTGTGTGAAACACATTAAAGGGATGGCTTTGCAGCTGTTTTTTATTGAAAGTATTTTGAAATTGTATTTATCAACTGTAGAATAAAAAATGCTATTTTAGGTCTTTCAGAATTTATTTATTTATGAATTAAAATGCAGAATCAAAAAAAAAAAGATAAGCAATCCAAAATTCCTGCTCAAAATGAAAAAAGCAACTCTAACTGAAGTTGCCTAAAACTTTAACTTGTAATTGGTGCTGTCTCTCCTAATTAACGTTTTGATAAGAGAAAAATTGTGTTTTGCATGATTTTTCCCATCACATTTTCAAAATCGAGAATCAAAAATCAAAACAACACATTTATTGATCAGCATACATTTCCTGTGTCATGATTTCTTGAAACATGCTGAAAGCTGCTACACAAAATGTAAGTTTTACTGAAGAATCACTGTCATGGTGAGTAGAGAACACATCATATTGCTGAAACAACTGTATATTGAATACAGTTACATACCTAAGCTGTTATGCATACAAACATTCCATGTAATATTATATCTGTTCTTTTGCAGATATACATTAAAAACAATCATGTAAAATTATAGTTGCATAATATCAGTCAATTTAAATAAGGCATGTAAAAAAGACCACAGTAACATCCTTTACTGGTATGTTTGTGCACTGAGTCTCCATTGATTAGCCAGAAGATTTACAGCGTAATAATCTACACCAAAGAGTCCATGGACAAAAAAAAATGATCAGTAATATGACAGACCCTGCTTCATTACACTGACATTTGTTGCCCATTTACATCAGTGTACTGAACACCAAGTCCAAACAGTCCTTGAGAAATGCTGTTCACACCTAACTAGACAAATTACACCCTGTTGAAAATAACTGACAGGTAAGCAAACGAGTCAAACAAGATGACATGAAAAAGACTTACCTTTAATAATCACATTTCACCTTAATTATAATGGTTAAAACAACAGAAAGTGTATATCCGTTATTCCTCTGAGCTCCGATCAAAGCCTCTCAGCTGAGGTCCAGGGCTATTTTGGGACCTGCAACATCATGGCCAATTTGCTTAATCTTTGCTCACACTTAAGCAGCATTTCAACAACACCAATTGAAGCAACATCAAATAAAGCAAACACAATATATAATGTCATTTCTTATGGACATTATAGGAAAGCTCACTAAAAATTAAGAAAGATTTATCTGAAAATGAATCTCTGCTTCATGAGACACTAGTTTCCCTCATCTTCTCTCCTTGTCTTTGGAAAGGGTTAGAGAGTAATGGAGTGAATGACTAAAAGACTAAAATAAAAATTAGTGCATACCACAATGAATATGTGAATGAGGAAGGGTTTGGTAAAGGTTCCTATAGGTACAGTATATAAATTATACAGGTCAAATGACAATACCTCTTAACTGCTCCACACAGATACCACAGGAGGCTTGGAGTATTTCTAATTTGCAGGCAGCCTCCATAATCTGATTTGAGACGTCTTGGCCTAATAAGGATTAGGTTAAAGATTTTGCGCAGTTGCTGACAACATGAAACAGAATAAGGTCTTTAGAGAGTACTTTTACCTCATAGCAGGTATTTCGAAATGCAATAATTAGTATTTATGCTATATGTAAATGGTAAGAAATATCATAGTGTTCAATTCCCCAGACTTGTGAAGCTAACAGACAAAAGCCCAATGTTTGTAGAGTGCAACAGAGTAAGACTTGACTTTTAGAGTTCTAGGCTGAGGATCTGATTACATCAGGGGGTGAGACTGTAGTTATCAGACATTGTGTGCATTTCCAAGTGCCCCTGTCTGAGTAAAAGCTGCTAATGCCTCTCACTGGCACATTTCATTGAGACAGTAGGATATGGAGACTGGCTGATGCAAGATTAAAGGGAAGGTCTGTGCAGATCACTTTAGTAAGGAGATGTTAAATTACATTATTTGTTTAAAATGCTTAAAATAAAAAAACTCAATTGATGTCTTTTCTACTTCCTTTTGCAAAGTGTTGAAATGAAATATGGATATGGACCTGAAGCCAACAGCATAGTAGTAGTTTTTTACTCAGCCGAACAATTACTGTGATTGCCTAACCTTCACTGAATAGGTGGTATTATCATATGATGATCTGTTTGGATTAATGAGATCCAAATTAGCAAGTCAGACAGTGCATCACAAATGCAGTACAGGATCAACAGTGTGTGGCATCATCATGACCTAGATCCTGTTACACAAAGGTCACATCCATGCCCTCATCAAAAGCCAGAGTAGCACCAAAGACTCAATGAATAATACATTAAAAAGCACAAACTAATATGTGAAATGAAAAAATGCAGCGACAGATCCTACAGCGACAGATGCATCTGTCAAATTAAAAACAAACATTTTTTTAAGTCAAAGGGATGTCTGACAATAATATCCATTCTGAATGACCTTTTCTTTCCTCATCATGATGATTGTTGCCGAATGCTACAATATCTCATTGTCACTGTACATATAATTACACACTAAGCACAGACATGTGTGTGCAATAGTTTGTGGAAAAAAAGAAATTTTTACTTATTAAAGAAATCTAGATATCTTTAGATATATGGTATTCAGAAAAATAGTGTTATTTGGTTTCATTTTGGAGTTGAGTTTCAAAAACCAAAGTCATTAAACTGATTTACTTGTTTAATTCAACTTCAGTATCACCACACTTAGTGCTTCACTTTGAATACGAAAATGCAAATTAATACTAAGTCATTTTTGTGATTCTACTGTCCTCTTTGGTTAAAAAACAAGAGTGACACTGGTTTGGTGTAAATAACACAACATTTTACTGCAATGTTTAGGTTACATTTGCATAAGAGTCAAGCACCAGCTACTCTGAGATGGTGGGAGGGGGCCCAAAATTAAATTGTGCTTAGGACCTTATAAAGGATTGGGCCGGCCCTGCAATTGCATATGGTTTCTAATAGATTTCCAGTTGTGATCCTTGGGGTTCTAGAATCCAAGGCTGGGAATTACTGACCCAGATCGTCTTAATTAGTTATGGTTGTAACAATAACCTAAACAAAATAACATTTTTTTCAGTGTCAGTTCCTCATTAATTATTAGCTCTATCATAAGAAAACGGGATTAGAATAAGTTTGCATTTTAAGGATTTTCAATGACGTTAATGTACCGTTAAGTTAAAAGTTTCCTGAGACCGTTATTTGATTTAAGTGGCACTTTGGCGCTACCCAACGTTATGTAGTGATATTGCCTACTGAAACTAGATATAACTCTAGTTTCAGTACAACTGTTAGTAAGTACAAAGAAAATAAAATTCATACGAAAAATTACATTGTCCCCTTCTGGTTTGATACAAATCCTATTTATTTGAATTATAATCAATGCTCAATCGATCTACCTTTTGGTAGTTGTACCTTGACCAAGCTTAGACACATACTATTTCATGCGTCGGTTTTTTTATTTGTCTCCATGGCAACCACTTGTCTTAAATGTCTGTGATGCCAAGGTCTTCCAACACTGAGCAGTCTAACAAGAAGAGGGAACGAGTTTCCAAACGATTCTTGGTTTCTGTTTTGATTACATCTCCTGATGTGATCTCGCATCGATTAGCCAGGCCTGCTACACAGAGGCAGGCAGGCAGCTCAGTGTGCAGCGCACCACAGACTCTGAGAGACTTCTCCGCCGATTCTCTTCACTGGCGTGGTCTTTGTGGCAAACAGTCTTTCTCAATTCGCTCCACTTTTTTAGATTCCAACAGAACAGTCATCATGGGCAAAACGGACGAAGAGGAGATTATCAGAATTGCGAGGAAGATCGATAAAATGGCGCAGAAGAAAAACGGGGTAAGACGTCCCAAAGAATGAATGTTTACCTGCTTAGCCGATGTTAGGCTAACGTTGGCGCTAGTAGGCTGTGATGCGGTTAGCTGTTGACTGTGTAGCCGTTCGACCCCATAGACTATTGTACACTGATGTGGTTCCTCTGCAAATTGTTTTCTTTTGTTGTTTCAATCAAGAAGTGTGACAGGAATCATACTGTAATTACGACGAATACTATAAGTAAACATTAAGCTTTTAAGTATGTTGTTGGTGGTGTTGCTAACAGTTAGCCGTTGAGTAGCCAACTGGTCCTTGCTAGCTTTGTTGGATGCGATCATGTTATCATAAAAAAAGTACCCACATATTTATATGTTCTTTTGTTAAATGCTTGGGGTTTATAGTGCGTTTTGTTCCTTGGAAGCACCAGTAGTTTTGGATATCATCTGTACCCTCCATAACAAACGCAGTGACGTTAATGGCGCTATAGGTGCCGACCAACCGTTATCAGTGGAGCTGACTGTTAATCTCTTTTCAAAGTCAGAACATAGTAAAACGCGTAAATACAATTCTATGTCCTACTAGCAACACAAATCCTAAAGTTGTATTATTTAACGCACTTCAACCAAATGAAAAGTATTTAGCATCTTGTCCTTAACTTCAACAAAAACCAGAATAACACTAATGCTTGTAAATTCTGTATCTTGAATATGTCGTGAGAATAGCTTCAAAATGAATTATAAATATTAAATTTATTTCCAAACATGATACGCACACAGAAAAAGTATCACCTTCTGTTACCTAATCATCTATTAATAATTGAAAATCAATAAATGGCTCACAGTGTAAAAGTAAGTGCAATAAATAAATAGATTAAAAAAACTGTTTCCCTTGACTTTTAACATATTACTCCGAAATGTAATGGTTTCTTTCATGGTCCATACCCACTTTCCCACCTAGTTTTAAGTAAATGTTTAATACTGTTAGCAGCAGACAGACAAATTATCAAAAGGCCAAAAACATATCATTACTGCCTTGTCAGAGGTAAATTACTTCAAGTGAAGAATAACTTGTGTACAGTGAAACCAAGAATTGTGTATTGGGACCATGTTTTTGTAACAGTTATCATGTTTGTTGTGACAAAATGCCACAAATTGTCCAAACACACATCTGTACTTTCTCTGCAGGCTGGAGCCCTGGACTTACTGAAGGAGCTGCGCAGTATTCCCATGACTCTGGAGCTACTTCAAGTATTGATGCTCTCTCATCCTATTTCTTATAATAGACATGTGCTGCATGCAAACTCTGAAGCTCTATCTCAATGTTCTCCCACAGTCTACCAGGATTGGGATGTCTGTTAACGCCATCCGCAAGCAAAGCACAGACGACGAGGTGACATCTCTAGCCAAGGCCTTGATCAAGTCATGGAAGAAGCTTTTGGGTAATTATATTTAATATATGTATTTCAGTAATTGATGTGTTTGATCTCCCAATCTCTTGTGCATTATTTTATTCAAGGCCAGTCAAGACATCTTTTTGTATTTGATTGGTAACAGCTTTATGTAACTCAAGCCCAGTGTAATTGTAATGCATTGCCCTTCAAATACACCAGCTGTCAGAAATATATTGTTAGAGTTTCCTTACTTGCTGCTTCCTTGTCTCCCATCTATCAAGTTTAGTGTATGCAGTTAGTATAGTTAACATCACTCAGAGTATGAGAGTGTGTGACAGGGTTGCTAGTGTTTTTTTTTGTTTGTTTGTTTGGTTTTTTTTGTCTGTTTTCAATGATGATCACCATAATAACATTTGGGTATTACCTCAATCACATGACTGAAAACAGCAACAGATACACATCGACAATGATGATATTTTAAAACAGCAATCACGTGTCACAATATTGCTCCCTCGTAACAGTATAATGTCCAGCCATCACAAATGCTGTGCTTCTGCTTCAGAGACAAGCGGCTGCTGAACTGCTGTGTTTGTCATATTTGCATTTTCTCTCCTATTTTTGTGATTTTTTTTTTGTATCAATTCCTAGTGCTGTCATCTGCCAGATGTGAGTAGATTGAGAATAATTGAGGAAAAAAAATATTGGACCTAAATTATTGTAGGGGACTAATAAATATGGATGCTCCATAATATGATCTTATAGTGATACTTATGCCACAATACGATATTACTGATACTGATATTAAAAAATATTGTAATGTATTGCCTTTTTTCAAGTGTAAATTATATTTACAGTTATTATTCTATCTCTTAATCACCCTGGTTACATGGTTTGGCTGGCTTTATTGTATCTGTGGTTTGAGTGCTACACAATATACAAAGTCACTAAACCTGAGCCAGAAGTTTTTTTCTCTCTGAAAAATCACACTGGTCAGAGCAAGATTTGCATTAAAGCACAACTGGATATCCCCAAAACATAGTTGTTTCAGCGATACAGCAGCTGCTGTAGGAAAATATCTTGGCATGCTTTTTACTTTGCTGTTTACTGTTGTCCGTCTTTAGATCTGAGAAGAATCAATTACATGTTAACGCATGCCTAGTTCAGCCTCCCTCGCTGTGTGCACTGCTTCAGAAATGCAGCATTGCTGTTTCTGGGTTCATGTTGAGCAGCACCGCCAATCACAAATTCACTTTGGTGCTGAGATGTGTCCTGTCTTCAGTTTTGAGAAGCATTTATTACTTTAAGTAATTTCTTACTCCAACGGCAAGATAAAATACAAAGCTGTATTGATATCATATATCTCCTCCTCCCCCTCCCAAAGGAAAAAAACAAAAAAACAATACTGGCATTTTCTTGTTTGACTCTCACTGTTTTTTATACTTGTTTCATTTTTATAACCTGAATTCTAGATGAACCTGGAGGTGGAGAGAAACCTTCAGATGAGAAGAGAAAAGAGCAAACAGCACCTGCTTCTCCCTCACAGGGAAGCCCAGAGCCAAAAGAAGAAAGGTAACAAGAAAAGCTCTGATATTTCCTGCATTTGATATCACTTGGTTTTTCCCTTTTTATTTTGGTAACTGATGGAACTTTTTTTCTTGCTCCCACAGCAGCTCTTGCAGTAACTCCAGCAACAAGAGCGAACCTGCAGAAGTCACACCCAACATGTTAATCAACACCTTTCCACGTGCCCCCAGCACCTCTGATTCCATCAGGCTCAAGTGCAGAGAGATGCTGGCCAATGCTCTGCAGACTGGAGGTGATCCTATTATACTAAATATATTGTCTTTTTTGTGGCTTTTAGCTATCAATTTTATTAACACAATATTTAATATTTTGTCTATCTGCTTCCCAACAGATGATTATATCGCTATCGGTGCTGATTGTGAGGAACTTGGAGCACAGATCGAGGAATATATCCTTTAAGGACTGTGGAAAGCAAATGCAGAGTTTCTCCTAAGTAACACATTAAGGAGTAAAGACCAGAAACAATTTTTATCCAGTTGTATATTCAAGATTTTTTTAGGTGTGTTAAAAAAATATAATTTGATAATACACAGGGAGCCATAGTGTAACTCCTCCTCTAAGGCTGTAACAATATAAAAACCCTCGGTGTGCCTTTTTTTTTTAAGGGTTTACCGTTCACTTGTGAGTTACTGTACCTTCTACACCACTGCTTTTGGTTTGCTAGCGAAGACATCTCAGTCCTGAAAATGTCTAACCTTGATGCAAAAATACGCAGAAATGTTCCGTCACTTCATTTAAAATTCCTAAAGATGAGGGTATGAGGATGTGGGAGAGAGTGGGGACAGGGCTGTAGCTAATCCAACACCATGTTTGTGCACAGTATGTTATTAGACCCCAAAATGGTGAAAATGTCACTTCTTTACATTTGTTAGACAAGTTGTTTGATTTTAGCATTTACTTTTATATTTTGGGCAGACACAGATAGACAAAGATAAACAAGATTTTCCTGGACTTTGGTCCATACTACACTACAGCGTGAGTGAGTGTGTGTTCTTGTACTTGTTGCAGAGTGAGGACCAAAAATTGTATAAACCCTACAGAGTGAGGACATTTTGACAAAGTGGGGACATTTTGTCTGGTCCTGACTATTTTTCACCCCTTAAAAGGGCTTTTTCAAGGTTAAGACCTGGTTTTAGGTTTAGGGTTAGAGTTGGGTTTAGGTTAGGGTTAGACATCTAGTTGTAAGGGGTTAGGGAATGTATTATGTCTATGGGGGTCCTCACTTTGATAGAAGCACAAACGTGTGTGTGTGTGTGTGTGTGTGTGTGTGTATGGTGCAGCGTTTGAGAAGAGGACAGAACTTAGGCTTTAATGGGAATCATGTCTGTTGATCAGGAGGTTTGATACAGTGCATTTATGATAATAACATTCTGTACAGACACTGACAAACAGTGACATTCACTTGCTTTGGTGTGTGTGTTTGGCTCCTCCAGTGGAAATGCCCCCACAATTCACAGCAATATTGCTGAATTTTACCTGATTTGAAACCCAATCTTTAAATACAACTTTTTCACTCAAATTTGGCATAGTGGTTGATAACACATTTCGTTCTTCAGAAGAGATCATTTTTTCTTGCTTTACATTTGCTCTTTAAGTTGAAAGGAATATATGAGAATGTCAGACATCACTGCATGATAAAGGTCTTGAAGGCTTAATTCATTCCACTAAATTTGTTAAAAACGATACACCCTAAGGCTGCATCTATCAGTGTGGTTTTAGCTTCTTCTTATATACATTGTTGAAACTGATTTCCTTGACTCGCTATCACGCATCTTTCAGGAGTTTAAGAACACAGACATGAAGTACAAAAATCGTGTGCGGAGCAGGATCTCAAATTTGAAGGACATGAAAAACCCCAATCTAAGGAGGACTGTGTTATGCGGGAGTGTAACACCTGAGCGGATGGCCAAGATGACTGCAGAGGTGCATTATCCTGCTCTGTTCTGTTGTTCAATGTTTAATTTTAAACAATCATGGAAATGCATGCACTTAGTTATGATAAACCATTGTTCGGCATTTATTTAACTGTCTTTCTTTTGTAAAATTTAATCTTCTAGCCGTAAACATGCATTTATTTAAAAGCATAATTTTGACATTCCATTTTCTGTAGGAAATGGCTAGCGATGAGCTTAAGGAGATGAGGAAGAATCTGACCAAAGAGGCTGTCAGGGACCACCAAATGGCCACCACTGGAGGCACTCAGACTGATTTATTTACCTGTGGCAAGTGCAAGGGGAAGTGCTGCACCTACACACAGGTAAAGACGATCAGCTCTGCTTTAATTGTGGCAGTAGTGGAAGAGTTAGTGGGTGTTATGGTTGATGACTTTAACCACCCTAGTGTTTTCAGTATGATATAAATCAGAGGTCACTAAATTGGGGGCTGCAGTTGGCCCAGATAGAGAGCCAAATGTTGTTCTGTCTATACCTGGACCATTAACATTGATAATTTCCATGCTGACAGTTAAGTCAGTGAGTTAATAAGTGAGAAACTAAGAGTAACTTCACATGGCATGATCCAAAAAGAGAAACGTAGACAGATAGACTTTTAATGTGGACAGACTTTTTATGAAACTAAAAGAAGAAAATGGAAAACCTCATTTACACTTGTTTCCTTTTTTAAAATTTTTGTTCATTTGGTTACATTTTAAAAAACAAATTCTTAAATGTGAATCTGAAGTGCTTTATTTTAAAATTGCTGCCAACCTTGCAAGATAGAGGAGTGCGTTGATACTGTGGAAATTCTAAGAATTTTAATTAGATAAAGACTTAAATATATATGATATTAATAAAGCGGTTGTCCTATTTTTCTCCCCAAGGTTCAAACTCGCAGTGCTGATGAGCCAATGACCACATTCGTCTTCTGCAATCAGTGCGGAAATCGATGGAAGGTATGTTGGTCAACTTTTTTTCTTCAAGTCCATCTTGTAACATTGCACTCAACAAGGGATGCATGATATTACCAGCATGATACTGGCTTTAAAATCTATTATTAGATATAGAAGATCCCCCGGTATGACTTATGACTAAAACATCAGGCTGAATAAGCTGCTACCTCCTTGACTCCTATGCTGGCACCCTCTCCAACTATCTTGTTGTCTATGTTTATTTTGCAAAATGAAGAAAATTCATATCTGCATCAGCTGCCTTGTGAGTATGCAAATTACGATGTCAATTTCAAGAAGATTGACATCGTAATTTGCATACTCAAGCATATATATTTGTAAGTATGTATATTAGTCTTCTGCCTAAGCACTCCTGATTTATTGAGATATCAGAAATCAGCAAAAAGTCCAGTGTCGTGCATCCCTACACTCAACCCATTCAAGATTGCCTTTATGACTGTCTGCATCATGTAGCTCAGGGGTCAAGAACTTAAAATTTTTATAACAACCTATACTGGCCATGCATGGCTTGAAAAGACTCATTCTTCACACGTATCGTTGCTCACAGGCAAGAGGGAAAACTGTTGTGTTTTCTCAATATATTGTTCCATATCACAGCAAAAAGGAGACTTGAACAGTGAAACTGCATACAAAGTCAATGCAACAAATTTCATGAATGATGTTAAAGTAGTAAAAGCAAACATTAATGAACTTAATAGGTTTTTTTTTTTTTGTTTGTGTGTTTTAGTTCTGCTGAATCTGCAGTCATCATCCACGGCACTCTGACAAGTAGCAAAATTCCCGGATCAGGTTCTGTCTTTCTGCAACAGATTGGAGCTTTGTATTCCATGATACATGGTACACAAAATGCCATACAAAGATGCCACTGCAGTCACTGTTTGAATAAATTTCCTGTTCATAGATTAAGCTCATTGTCGGTTCCCCAATGCCCCCCTCCCCCAAAAATCTTTTAGCATTTTTTATTAGTTGTTTCTCACTGTCAGATATATATTATATATATATATATATACGTTCGATCAATGTCTCACACTCTTTTATCTGCATTTATGATATGTAGTTTTAACACTTTGGACAGCATTGTATTAATTTCCCTCCACATCATGGCATTGTCTTATTTAATTTCCCCATAAAATGTAATCCATTTGATTAAAATAGAAGTGCTTTTCATTAGCAGTGTGATGTGCCTCCAATCCTTTGTGGTAATCCGAGTGTGTGTGTGTGTGAGTGAGAGAGAGCGCGAGCGAGAGAAAAAGAGGAGTATACATTTACTATTGGTGTAATATTCATCACATCAAAGTGAATGCTGATGAATGCATATTAGTCTAGGCATGAGATAATGTCATTGGCTGAGCCAGCGTTTGTTTCTCTGTCCATCTTGTTTTTTTAATTGCCAGGTGCAACTACTCTCTGCTCCTGAGCTGTTATCCTTTATGATGCCTCACCTCCACAGACACCGTGTTACCGGAACATTGACACAGGGAAAACTTCATTATGACAGAAATAGAACTGCCACTTTGTGCTGTGGTACTTCTACAGTTTGAATTAAATTCCTGATTTCCAATATTTAGGTATATGATTTATGTAAGTTTGTTCTTGACAGGACTCATTAACTTGTTTTACTATAAAACCGGAGAAGGCACTCGGAGACTGGAAATCTTTGTCAATGACCCTCAATACTCTCAAATAGTGAAACATGTCTGGATCACCACGAAATTCGAATAATTTCTTTCTTTGGTGGGAACCTATATCCTCAGAAAATATCATGTAGACACGTGCTAAATGTTTTGAGTTATGATGCCCATAGCCAGACAAAATGGTCACCTTGGCAGAACCTTTTTCAAATCATCAATTTCAGTGCGACCCACCACTTGATAATATCAAGATATAAAAGATAGATGTTCTCTTTTAGGCATGGACTATCATTCCCTACCAAAACAAACACTTATTTAGAAATTCTCTGAATTATTGTCTTGAATATTATAATTGCATATCGTGATATAGTTTTTAAGCTTATATCACCACTGTTTAACCTTTTGTCCAAAAATGTTTGTGGGGTTTTTTTTCATTTGTTTTAGTTTTTTAGATTATAGTTATTTAAATCTTTGAAGGCAATTAAATAGTTCCAGAGTCAATAAAATTATTGTGCTTTATTTTATCTTAATCAAAATGCCAACAAGTCATTATTTTCTTGGAGAGTAGCAGGAAAAAAAAAACTAAACAATATACTGTAAACATTCGTATTTGTTATTTTTTAAAATGTATTCTTCAGTAAACTCAGCGCAAAATAACACATTTCATATGGTAAACAGAAAAAGAAACAACATTTATAGGCATCAGTCCAGACCATTGGCTTAGATTGTGTTTTTGAGGTTGATCTGCGCAGTGTATCCATCAGCTCAGATTGCACATAGTAAGTTAAAGTTGACCCTAAAAGTTTACGTGCCACTGTGAATCACACCAAAAAAGATCAGACGAACCGGCCCAATCCACTGTCCTCTGCAAATAAAGATGGGTTTTCATCATCCTCCCTGCTACCAAAATGGACTGATGTAGTCATGACTAAGGAATTGAGACAAAACACACGTGATAATTTGGCCAATGAGTGGGACAATCTCATCTCAGCGTCGTGCTCCAGTGACTCCCGCGTATGGCAAGAGTCTGAGAACAACCATTGCCCATGAGAAAGATGTCGTAATATTGAATGTCAAGGCACTTCCCCGTGTGAGGATCTTGTCTTTGAGGGACATGTTTGTGAGGCAACAAAGTAAATCAACTAAAACTATCAGAGTACATTACAGTATTGAACACTTGGCAACTCCAATTTTACTCAAAAAAGAAACACTCGCGATATACATATGAACACTAGCTTTGGTGTTGCAGCTAACCCGGCCTCATCCCAGTGTTTGTTTCAAATTACCAAGTCACTATCACCCAGCAGATGAGCTGTTTATGACCGTAAAGTCACAAAGAAGAGGCTCAACCCGATGTCTATATCACACAAATTTCAATAACACTCTGTTTTACAAGTCCATATTTGTTTTAGAATAATGTACAACAGGTCCTCTGGAAAGAATAGTGTAATGAAGTACATAAACTAGGGACAGATTAAAGTATACTAATATTATTTGCTGGTGTAACCTACAGTGTGATGTCATTTCTGAATCTGCTCAGCAAATGTACAAAACTAAATGGAGAATTAAAAGCAATAAAATCTTAAAAAAATAAAATAAAATAACCTTTTTCACTCTGGCAGAAAGCTAAACAAGAATATTCATACCATCCTATCTGCCCAGTAACATATTAGGTTACAGTTACAGTTTTCATTCTAAAGCTTCTGATTATGTGCCGGACTACTTTTTTGTGGCCTGGGCTTCCAGACAACCACTGGAGAGCCTAGAAACTCGGAGCATCATGGAGGGTCTGCTGGTGGCTTGGAAATTGCTCAGAGATGAAAAATAGTCTGGCACATATCGTCACCCGCTGGCTGTGGCTTCATATTTACTATACAAACACAGGAGTGGTATCAGTGTTCCTACATAATTAACAATTGAGCATATTTCCTGAAATGTTGTACTCCATTTCCTATAAAAGTAACACATATACATTTAACTTTTATAACTGCTTCTTTCCAGAAAACTCCCAATAATTCTATTAGGAAAGTTACAGATCCATAAAATATAGTGTTACCCAAACTACCACATGTTCTAACACTGAGTTGAGAGTATATTTCCCTATAGTACTTAGAATTTTTTTAAGTACTTTTCTGAAAATTGGCAATAAATATCAATAAATAAAAATACATTATCTGGTAAATAGCATCTTATGTCACACTGATATTTAGTCTTTAATTTGTGCTGTCAGTCGCACTTAAATAAAAAAAAAGTCTCATATAGGCAATCCTTTGTGGTTTAACACCCTTCCATTGCTGATTTGAGTTTCTTAATGAAACGAACCGCACGCTGTGGCGAGAGCTGTCGTCACTCTGTGACTTAGACCGCATTTGCGGTGGTTTCAATCACGCACAGACCCTGCATGAACTGGAGTTGCCAAGTTGACGTCACAGGTACCAAAGAGTGGGGTTGGGTCACAAAACAGGGTGAAAGTAAAATCGTACAGTACCCCACAAAGCTGCCTGCAAGTAGAGCTAACATGTAGCCTTTGACTTGAGCTTTGATTTTCTTACGCAGTAAATAGAACCAGGCGTTTCCACATAAAATACCCACAATTCCACATTTCACTATTTACAAACTCATAAATATATGTACTGTGTGTGTGTATATATACATATATGTATATGTATACATATATGTATATATATAGTCTACAGTAGGAATTATTTTTCCCCCCAAACAATCATACAAAAAACAACAGACCATAAAAAACTCTGAACACAAATAAAATAGATTGTTTCTATCAAAAGAAAGAACAGGAAATCCGAAACTAAATGTATTCATATTCCTTTGGAGTATTTTGCTAAGCTGATCCATAGCAGTACTTGTGATTTCAAGCCCTCGGGAGATTTTGAGACCTGAGTGTCTTCGGTCAGGTGCAGATCACACAACAGAACTGAGATCCCTGGGAGGGGCCAGGCCCGAGGCCCGGTTCATGTAATCCTACACTGAACATACAAAGTAACATTTTTTTAAAGGGGGGGTGGGGGGATTGAAGTTAAAGTTAAAGGTGAGTTAAAAGATCACAGGTCATCACCACCCTAAGATTCAGGTGACTGCTCTGACAGAGTGTTGAGCAGGTTTTTGTAGGCCGGGGAGTTCATGTAGCGAGGATACGAGTCTCTTTGCATTAGTGTGTAGATCTGCAGCTGGGCGTCGTCAAACGTGTGCAAGGTGGGCTCCAGCATGTTCCTATTGATAGCCTCGCGCACGCGGGAGTCAAGGCTCACCTGAAAGGGGGGAAAAAATCAGAAAGAAAAGCATTGAAACTGATTCACTGCAATTCTAATGAACTATTAAACATGCTGTCAGAGCTTGCTGGTTTATCCCTGCAGCCAGAAAACAGATTTTGACTGCCAGGCACTCAACATCATTATTGACGGGCTGTGGTTTGATTTCAAGGGGCTATTGACAAAGAAAGTTGTCAAAAGTCGAGGTGGACATGCAGAAATATTAAAAATGCCCCTCCACGCCACTAAGTAACATTCCTCATTATTACATTCAGTGGTCGTACATTCCATCCCCATGAAGTCTGCTTATGTTTCAGTCTATTTCGGATCAAGCACAATAAAATAACCTCTTCAGTGTTCGCCATGTTTGTTGATGTCTGCAACTTGGTGCTCAATATTGCCCTCTAGAGGAAGTGTTGTTTCCAACACAAAAGATGCACAGAGATATGTAGGGTAGTAAAGGAGATAAAGTATGGGACAGACAAATGTCTCCTTCCTTTCAGCAAAAAGAAAGAAAGAAAAACTGCAGTACCACTGATAGAGACAGAGGGAGACAGAGAGCAGGACTGTAGCTAAACTAGCTCTGTGTTTATGTACAGCATGTCCTTAAACTGTGACAAAAGTAGTGAAAATGTCACTTCTCTACATTATTTTTGAACAAGTGGTCTGAACAAGTGGTTTTCATTTAGATTCTGTATGAACACTGAGGAACAGCGACGGGCTTCACAGACTTTGGTCTCCACTAAAGCATATAAACCACATGCTTTAGTGGGGACCAAAGGTGAAAAGTGCTTCTCTACATGTTTGTTGAACAGGAAGTTTATTATGTTTATATTCTGTACAATATTTGTGGACTTTGGTCCCCACTAAACAATATAATGATGGTTCCAATGTCTCAGACCAGAAAATGTTAATGATTTTAACACAATTTGTTACCTTATTTGAATTTGTTAGAATGTTTTTTTTCTCTGGGGTGACAAAGTCAGAAGAGACACTCTCACCTTCATCATTTTTCATCATTTTACATAGTTGGAAATAAGTTTGTTTATTTCTCTAACTGTGCATTAGATGACAAATCTTTCTTTAACCTAGAGCAAATGTGAAGCTAACCCAAGTAACACATTTTTGCTGTTTAGCACAGAGACAGGAAACAGCCAGTCCGACTGCAGCTACAGATAAAAGAAAATATTTTGCCCCATGAAGACTTAGCATGTTAAAACAACAATACTTTCTTTTTCATAACTTGATATAACAGGTTTAAAACCATTTTTAATGGACTACTTACATGTTAAATGGGAGTGACCAAACTGAGGGTCAGCCATCGAAAACATTATGGCCAGCAAAAGTTGCATACATTGCTTTATGTTTACATTAACTTACGTGCTGTTTAAAGGTCCACTGTGTGGGATATGACGGCGTTATCAAGAGAAGTTAAATCCCTAAATTTAAAATTGTTTTAAATGCACAGAATGTAATTTCTTTCCTCATGCTGATGTTTCAGTGGGGGTTTTCCCTGCTTATAGAAGACAGATACAGTTACAGAGATGGTAAAAAGCAGATGATGTCAGCAAAAGGCGACCAAAAATCAAATGGTCAATTACTTTTAACAGAAATACTGATTTCAGTGGATTTAAAGAGTGTTGGAAACACTTTGGCTAATGTAAGTACATTACCCAACTCATTTTAGATATTTTCAGGCAGAAATGTGACATATTATATCTTTTTTTTAACTTGTTATCACCCGAACATCAAGAATTGTTTCATCAAGAACCAGGTTTCATTTGTAAATGTGTGCAGATTTTAATAGCTTTAGTCAGAGCATGGTCAGCAGTTCCTTTGTATCCAGTCTTAATGCTCACATGTGTGACATCTTGCTGGAAGATGATTTGGCATATATCCTTAAAATGACAAACTATATCTTTAAAGTAAGGGAGAGAATAAAATGAAACATTTCTTAGACATCATGAATCTTCACTCAACACAATGAAACTGAGCTGTCTGACCTCTTTAGGTGAGAGAATGGAGATGTAGTCCTCGTAGATGACGCGGGCCTTTTCCTCTATCACACTCTTATTGGTCTCTTTGCTTAGCTCCTCACAGGCTAACCAGAAGAGCATGTTCTCCTCGCTGAACTCAGTGCGAAGAAACTGTCTGAAGGAGTTTCTTCCTGCTGGGCAGCACATCAGCTTGTCGAACGACTGCCCCCATGAGCGCACCTCGTCCAACGTGGGCTTGGGGCTGCAAAGAAGGTGGGCAACACGCGAGTTAAAGACTTCAACGTTTGTCGAATGTGTCGTTCAAAGATGCTGTGAAATGGACTCACCAGTCTTCACAGTCTGAGGTCCCTTCCTTGATGTCATAAGAAGCCTTTCGGTTCCGGTCATCCGGGTCTTCATTCCTGATGATGAGTCAGATGTGTAAACGCAAGAGTGAGATTAAGATTTAACAACCTGGCTTGAGTTTCATTGTCTAGAACACTGGTTCTAAAAGTTTTTATACCAAGCATCACCTGAGAAAATACTGATCTCTCAAACTAACACCATTATCACCAATATGAAAATACAGTGGCGTAAATAAGGTGAGATAAGGTGACACTAACTATTATTATTGATTTATTATTAATTTATTATTATTGTTGTTGTTGTTGTTAGTATTTTTTTATATGCCCTCCAGTCCAAATACTTTAGCTCCACTCCAATCATATATCCTGTATATACAGTAGAACAGTATTTCTGATTTTACTCCAAGTACCACCAGAGGAAGCTCACGTAACACTGGTGCTACACATACCACAGTTTGGGAACCATGACACTATATATTTTTTTTTGATGGCAAGTAAAATTCTCACTTTAAACTTATGCTGAACTTGAAATTGCTTTACATTAATTATTAATGAAGGGACATAAAACAGCTGTTATGTGTCAGTAAAAGTCAAGGTACCATAAACAGATACACCGTCACATGCAAGCGTATGGAGGCTGTATTAGTTACATATGCTTGCATGCTTTTTGATATTTCTTATTTGTCTTGCATCATGACATTAAAGCTAATGTGTGATGTTTTACACTGTAATCACTGACGAGATTATTAGATTGGAGCCTGCTGCCTGAGACTCGGTTGAAGAATACCTACCAAGAACAGCTACAGCAGCAACACCAGCAGAAGCAACATGCATTTGAGGCCCGTGGGTTGGCCTGGTCCGGCTGGCCCTGCTGGGCCGGTGCAGTTCCCCCTGCTGCCGACTCCTGCTGCACCGACATCTGCCTCTTTCGCATCTCCATCCGCTCTGATCCCATGGGCTACAGACAGAGAAAAGGGAGCCACTGAGTTTAGCATTTTGATGTCAGGATGAATGTCTTGTACACACTGTCTCTTTAGCTTCAGATGCATTTTCGAGAAACAAACGAGTGCCAGTGCAACAAAGGCAGTAAAGACAGCACTGGGTGTAATGGCAGTGTGAAATCCTGACAGTCTTGATGGCATCCCATTCAACCACGTTTGACTGAGTCTTTAAATTCGTCTGAATCACACTCATCACTTGACAGCTGTCTGTTTGTCTGTGCAGGAAGTAAAGTGTCTGGACAGAGCGTGTGCTCACATGCCCAGAGGTCACACACTGCAAAGGAATGCTGCTCTATTCAGTGGGACATAATGGAGGAATCATTTGCGGATTTTGTTCTTTCTGCTGCCAAATAAGCACCCAGCAAGCACTTGTCCATTATTCTAATCTCAAACTGATTGAATGACACCTTGTACACTTCAATTGTACACAAAAAAATGATGGGATTTAGATGACATGGTTCAGTCTCCGTAATCCAAAATTTGTAATATCCCATCTGTGAGTGTAAAATCAGAGCATTAAAGGATGTGCAAAGCTTTACCGGAGTCAATGTGCAGCGGCATATTAAATACACTTGAAAATAATGTAAATATTTGTCAGACTGCCCGGCACCTTCAGGCACCATCCCTCACGAGACATGGCTGTGTTAATTGTGACTATATTTCTCAAGCGTATTCCACAGAATCCCCATGAAGGTTTAGGCCTATGTAGACCACAGACAGGCTAAGCTCTCAGAATGACTTCTTGTCTGATTTTAACAAATGTGTCATCACCAGGTCAGACACTGACAAATCCTGTCACATCATTTATGTAACTCAACTGTCGCTTCCAACTCATGTCATCACCTGGTTACTACCAGACATGAGAAAACGGTGCTTTAATATATATATATATATATATATATATATATATATAAGATTTGGTAGATGCGAGTGAGTGGGGGGGGGGGGGGCTGAAGGCGCAGCTTGCAAATCTATAACCGCAGCATCTCTCTATCACAATCTTTCAGTGAATACAATACCATTTTGGTCATTTCTAAAATGGATCCGCGCGCGGGTTTTTTCCTTCTCAGATTTGGAGCTGCAGCCTCAGCTGCAGATTTGGTGCGTCGTGCCAAATGGCATATTTTACGCGTTAGGTGTCGGGTACTTCAAAGCGGGTACAATTGCAGTACGCTACGGCTTGACTCAACAGCTACAGACGATGAAATATGGGGTGGGGGGGGGGTCGTGTCCATTCAAATGATAAATCATGATAACAACACACAAACCACCCGTTCTCACTCATTTTTTCCTTTTTTCCTATATATATATATATATATAATTATAATCCCAACGGCAGCAATAGATGCGAACGAGATTTGATTTTTCTGGATTATTTCAAACCACTGGATTAGCAACTCGCATCGCATCAATGCAAAGTGTCACCACGAAGAACCGTAGAGCTTCATCGCCCCGGACAACCACCGAAAAGACACTGCCTAGATCTGTTAAAAGCCCCACTGTACAGCGAGAGAGTGACATGCCATTTTAAAACCCCGGGAAACGGAACAAAACGCAGCACTAACCAAATATCAGTTACAAAGTCGCGTTGATTTGCTTCCAGTACTTACAATTTCACCATGTATGCACAGCGAGAAGAGGTAATTCTTTGCCTTGATTACATCCGATGGCACATAAGGCTTTTTTCTCCCGACCGGCTGCTTCAACTCAGTACGCATGCGTCCTGCCTCCAACTCGTAGTAGCTCAGTGAAGAGTGTAAAGCCCTGACAATAAAGCACAGGTTTACCTCGAACACGCACGAGTCTGTGGGGAAAGGGGGGGGGGGGGGGGGGAGGGCAGCGGGGGGGGGGGGGGGGGGGGGGGGGGGGGGTACGTGCACTGCAATGTTGCGTGACACTTCATGATCAGAACCACGATTAAATCAGAGGACTAAAGCAACACGTTAAACACAGCCTTAAAAACACCTTTAAATCCCACTGTCCACATAACTCCCCTTTACAGAAGTCAACATAAGACAAAGTCGCTGTCTGTGGTGCTGAAACAGTCAGAAGCTCACATTCTGTTCATGAGAGTGAGGGAGCGTCAGAATGACTCTGAAAGCCAGTGTTATGTAATTTGAGTCCAGTCTTTCATGTACACATTCTTGAATAATTTAAACATCAAGACAAAAACAAATAAAATGTTTCATACACAAACTCTCAAACCATAAAGGGTCCCGGTATATATAGTATATAGCATATAGAGTCAAATTTATATCTCTTTTGCAAGTGAGACCAAAACATCTACATTACATGCTTAATAGTCTGTATTTATTCATTTTCTGAGCCTCTTTTGGTCGATATACAGTAAATGAACAACTTTTACCTTGTACTTTCTTAATCTTAATCTGTATGGATATACAGGTATTCTTATATTTAATCAGAATAACTCTTTTATTAGATGCTTAATTTTATCAATATAGTGTACTGTATTACTATTCTATATTTATTTAATACTTATTTCATATCATTTGCCATTACTTACTTGTTTATATTATTAATATTATTTGAACTGGGTTCTGGTAAATTTTTCATAGTTTAGTCCCTGGTTTTTGCCCTCATGGATGATTGTTGACTTCTGTGATGACATTTCCTCAGTTCCTTGTGCCTGTTTTATGCTTTTTTTTTAATTATCTTTTATTATCTTTTAATTGTTTGGTTTATTGATTGACATAAAAATATTCTTTTATAACTATCCTTAGCTGTTTTATTATAGATCTGCCAAAACCTAAGAGCATGACTCAGAATCAGAAGAACCTTATTTACTCCAGAGGAAATAATTTTTTTCATCAATTGTTCCAACCAATGAATTAAAGAATATAAAGATAAGTAAGTAAAAGACAATAGAATAAAAATATAATAGATCATAGTGTAATTTAAGAATTGCTTTATAGAATACAAGAAAATTATCTTAACTTGATTGAAATGCACACAGGATAATGTACTATCGCACTTAACTGGGATTGTAATAAGGGACATGGAGTAATACTTTGAAAGGAGCAATGTATTGCTGTGTGTTTCAGCTTGTCCTTCCTGAATAATCCAAAGAGGAATTTATAATATTAAACTCATAAGGTGGCTGCAAACTGGAAACAAGTACAAGTTATTCAAGCCTTTGTGTTGTTCTTGTTTTAGTATAACTCATTCACAGTTAGGCTCCTTAACAATGCGGGCCTGAAACTTGCTGATATAGAAGACAACGCTGCCACCTGTAGGTGGCTGCAGTTACAGCACTAACATGATATTCATACACAAACTGCACAAATTGACTTCATCAGCTATATGTGGATGTTCTGAGAGGCAGGACCATATTGGCAAGATTAACTGTTTAGCATGACCTCTTGTATTTTATATAGTTGCATGAGAATCACACAGTACTCAAGAAGCTGCTGTTTTATACAGAATCAAACATGATTCAATACAACCTCACATATGTATTAATACATTCCGCTTTGTGCCATTAATAATGAACCTTTTCCTGTTAGAGTGTGCACCATGTCCTGATTTATATAAACACCAGAGGGCAGTCTGAACTCAACAGCCTCCTATTCTGCAAAAGTCTGCTACAACATATTGTATTTTTCCTAATTATCTCCTTACTTTACACCGGCATGTTTGTGCTGCAGCCAGACTGGCTCATATTTTCATTCAGATGATTTTTTTGATAACATGAAAATCAATTCCTCCCAGATTGTAATACAAAGTGTGACAAAATGTATCTGTAATGCAATCATAATGCAATCATCTGTAATACAAAACTGAGTGGTGAAGTGTTTTTGCGGCCCTGAACTGACCCACTCAATGCTCAGGCATTTTTCTTATCTTGTCAAGAAAAAATGGCCAAAAACTAGACTTCCATCTTTCTCAGATTAATTCCGTTCACATTGGGCTTAACTTGGATGTGCCCTCAGAATCCATATGTCTGTATCTGACTTTCCCACATTTCATTAAACACATTTTCTTGTGTTAATGCAATGCACAAATAGCTGCGTGGGGTTGATACATACTATATACTATTTAATAAGCACTTAGACTTTCCGCTTTCAGAGCACAAAGCCAAGTGGAGGAGGGAGTCTGAACACACAAGGTCACGCAGGAGAGTGGGACGGCAGAGCTGCATGACAAGGTGAATAAAGTCCTTTGGGTGTGATTGAGAGGTTTCAAATCAGCATCAAGCTTTGAGAAGGATAAAATAAACCACACATTACTGAATCTCAATATACACAAGCATGAGGTGAAGGTGAACATGAGTCACGGTAATGATGAAGTCAACAGATTAGGGACTTAATTAGTTTTAAAAAAAACCCTCAGTGTTTGTCATTTATTTATTTATATATATGTTGCAGGCATCAAATTCAAAATGAGGGAATATTTGAAAAATATATATATATAAAATGTATTGAATTGAAAAGGATTTGCAAATCATTGTATTCTGTCTTTATTCACATCATGCATATCGGCTGAACTTCACTGGAATTGGAGTTTGCAAGTTCGCAGTTTCAGCATAACTCTGGACAACATGATTCTGTGCAGACTGATACCACATACCACAGTATGAGATGAAATCAAGAAGGAAGTTCACACTTTATATAATCTGTCATGAGCTGGCCCTGACTGCAGCACTCTGTGGCCGTGACATGGTTTGGTCTTACTTTGTAATTTCATTTTTTGTAGTTTTCTTTTGTAGTTTTTTCTTGTTCTACTATCGTTTAACTTTAAAGTCTTTTGCTAATTTTAGCCCTTGTGTTTCCACTGATTACCCACTCCACCTTCTTCTTATAAAAATTATATAACATAACAATAAATAACATAACAATTACAGAAGCTGTGACAATGTCATCTCACCTATTGCCTAAATGCCTTCATTAAGGTTAATGTGCAGGGAGCTGTTGCTGTAATAATATCTGAAATTGCATTCAATTATTTCTTTTCGCAAATGCAACATCCAATTTGTAGCCAGGATATAAAAAGTACATTAAACACAAACAACATAATCATGAATACATATATTCCTTGAGGTAGAAAGCAGGTAAAGGGTGATTGGTATAATATTTACCAATCATATTTTTTGGCACTTCTCATCATTTGTTCAGCTCAAGATTAAAGTAAGATTTTATAGTGAAGCATAGCCAACAGTGACAATATTTCTTATTTAAAATGTAGGGAATGTTTGAGATTTGCAATAAAGTGGAACTAAAACTAAGTAATATAGTCTCTTATATGATATAACTGTCATTATGTCTGTCTCTGTGAACATAATAAAGCACTCTAAATCATGCTAATTTCCTGTCATTTCCTCACAATTTGTCCTTGATAAAGCTTTAAAATTGACCCAAAGTTTAGATGTTATGTAAATAAAGCAAAGTGAACTCCATGAGTGGCTGCCAAATTCTTTGCTGACAATATAGAGCTCATGATGTCTGATAACACTGAATTATATGACTACTAACTAGAATAAATCCATTTAAAATTAACAGAGTTCAAAATACTGTACGTGCTGTGTAAGTGTTGGCAAAATGATTCCAGGTGGATTTGGTCTAATGCTAGCTTTGTATCTTCAACATAATCCTTATAAACCATCTAAATTTTGAATTAGCTGGACAAGTTGATATTAGAATTTTTTTAACTGATAGTCATTTTCTGACATGTCTATGGTTCTTTTCACCAAATATTGTCATTCTCCAAAATTCCTAATATACAGTAATTGAAAACACTTTTGTTGTGTTTTACAATGAAAACATTTGATTGGAAGCCAACAAGCTCCACCTCCTGCTCTGAGACATGCAACATATGAGTGTTATATACTGTATAATGTATGTATCTATCTCTGCCTTATTTTGCTTTCAAGTGACATTCATGTTTCATGGACACAAATTCCTCGGAAATTTTAATATATCCATATTGACATTACTGGAATCACACTATTTCAAGATAAAGCATCTTTGATCTTCTTAAGCCTCACTCAGACGTACTGTACATGCCTCCCTAAATAGAAGTTTGGCAAGAATCACAAATGGATACTGACACTAAGACAAGAGCAGTCCAACAACAAGAACCACAACAAGAAGAGAGAATGTTGGATGTTTCACTTACTTTATATAATTAACAATAACTCAGAGTTATTATTTTTAAAGATGTGTAGGGAAAAGTTTAATTAAAAACTGTCAAAATGATTAATTTTAACACTTTCTGAAGCAGACTTACATTGTTATCTGTATGACACCTAAGACAGTAATGAGGCAAACTGTAGTTATCGTGCCGTCACTCATGGAATATGTTTTCAAAGCACAATAAACTTCTACATGCAGTGTGTGGATATACACATGACTGGTTGTATCCATGCTTAAGGTGTAAAAATGTATAACACATCCATACCTCAAGGCACACCATCTCCTGTTCCTCTCGATCAGGGTTATTGTAGTCCAGTGGGTACCCCACCCCACGCCGACAGGCCCAGGCCAGTCCCCGTACCCGCTGCCACATCAGGGCCCTGGTGCGTCTGATCCCCCGCAGAGCAGCCGTGGGCCTGATCTCCCACTGCCCCGTTGCTCTAACACTTGGCATGCTCTAACCATGAGGCCACACTCGTCATGCTGTTTGAGATCAAAAGAAATCTACACAGGCCTCACTCCTTTCCTCTGTGATTTCCCGGTGTGTCCGATTTGAAACTTATTGCCTGTGTCAGAAAGAGGGAGAGGAGGGGTGGAAAAAAGTATCAGTGACCCATCAGTAACAAAGAGTGTTTACAACGGAGAGGACAGAAGGGGATTAGGACAATGTTTCCCCTGGGTGCAGTCCTGATTCCTCTGTGCTTTACCACGTCTCACCAGCTTAGGCCAGATTAAGCCAGGAGCTCTTAGTGTCTGAGTGAGGCGGATGGAGAGGAAGACTAGTGACAGGCGTGAATTCATTTGTGATTATATGCTTTTTGATGAATTCCCATGTAATGCAAAGGATTAAAACATGTTGGTAAATGGTCTTCACAGAGGAAACATACGGACAGAGTTGTTAAGCAATACACTACAGTTAGTTTTGACAAGTTGGAAGCAAGTATTTTGATAAGACAAGCAGCATTCTATGTGTGCTAATAGTAACAGACTGTAGTACCACTCCGACTTCACTAGTGTGCATTTTAATTAGTAATTAGACTGACTGTAAGTCAGAGATGAATCAGAAAGTCATAAACACATTGGTGGTGTGGGGGGACACGGGAACAAGACACAGCAGACACGCAGTGTGATCCAATCGTTATAAAGTACAGTGAAAATACATTTTTCTAGAACTGTGAAATGTGAAATAAATTATAAATGTTCTTGGGGAGAAGGACAGGATACTTCTGTTCAAACCAACCAGGCTGTTTATGTCATGCCAGTGAGTGGGCACCGGTGAGATACTTTAAATAAGTATTATGACATAATGCAATGTGATCACAAAAATTACGTATACAAAGTTACTGGAGACCGTGCTCTGACAGCAGGAAACATTGGAACAAGAAGCTGTCTGATCAATCTTCAGACAAACCACCAAAGCAACCCTCAACAGACATTTTTTTCTCTGGTTGCACAGTTAATGGAAACATAGAAATAAATGTAGCCTACATGAGTCAAAGAGGTGGACATAACCTGTGTAGCATGCAGGATATTCTCACTGTTTGTGTTGCTAGGCAACATTAAATGTTCTGTTGTTTTACCAACAGAGCCACATAACTTGGAGGATGCATGGAGGGTGCATGGGGGTTCGCCCAACCAGTCTACAAAGCACATGTAGGTTGAAGGAACTCCCATGCACCCTCCAGGACCCTGCCGAGAGTGTAGAGCTAGTCCACCGTTATTGGTCCTTGACCAGGACAAAAAACTGACTGCTCTTCCTGAATCCGAGATTCGACTATCCATAGGATCCTCCTCACCATGACCCCCAATTAGACCTTACCTGGGAGGCTGAGGAGTGTGATTGCCCAGTAGTTGGAACACACCCTCCACCCCAGTCTGTAAATCCAGAGGCACTGTCCCCGATGTCCATACGATGCTGCAGAGGCATGTCAGCCAAGACAGCCCCACAACATGCAGAGCTCTAGGGAACTACGGGTGGAATTCATCCAACCCTGGGGCCCTGCCACCGAGGGTTTTTTTTAACCACCTCTGCAACCTCAGCCCCAGAGATGGATGAGCCCACCCTCCAAGTCCCCAGACTCTGCTTCTTGATGAGGTCATCTCCACTGAACACAGTGTTCAAAGCTTGAAAATGATTCATTATAGACAATCCATGAGCATTGAAGTTCCCAACAGAACGAGGGAATGCCCAGTGGGAGCACATTCTACCACTCCCACAAGGGACTCCAAAAAGGGTGGGTCCTCTGAACTGCCATTCGGTGCATAGGCACAGTCAGGACCCGTCCCTCCACCCAAGGCTACGATCTCGTCCACAGATGTGAACTCCAATGTACAGGCCCCCAGTTGGGGGGCAACAAGAATGCCCCTCACCACAGGCAACTCCAAAGTGGAAAAGAATACAAATCCTGGTTCCATAGCCATCCATAGCCATCTTTTTTACCATGTTTTTACAAATTTGCTTGTAGCAACAAAATAAGTAAAAACATGAGATGAATTAGAAAAATATACTGTTGGTATCAGGTTTGTAGCTAAAGGTGTTGTTCTCTTGTCATTATTATTACCTCTGCCAATGATGCTATGTTTACCAGTGCATTTTTTCTGTTTGGTTGTTTGCTTGCCTGTTTTTGAGCAGCAAAACTTAAAGGTAAAGAATGCAATTTGATGCCATTTCTAGGGATAAAGGTTGTAGCCCACACATTTTCAATGGGAGACAGGTCTGGACTGCAGACAGGGCAGTGTAGTACCCGCACTCTGTTACTACGAAGCCACACTGTTCTAACATGCTTGTGAACTTGCTCCTTTTATTTTCAGTCATGACACTCACCTGTTTCCAATTAACCTGTTAGTAACCATATTTTAAACAGGTTCTTTGACCATTCCTTAAAATTCCTAGTCTTGTGTTGCTGCTTTCCGAACTTTTTTGGAATATGTTGCAGGTATGAAATTGATGTATTCAACAAGGTTTATCAGTTTAAACATTAAGTATCTTGTCTTTGAGGTACGATCATTTGAATATAGGTTGAGAAGGATTTGCACTTCCTCTTTGGGATTTCTGTAAGCCATTTTTATCGTTTGTTTGTTTTGGGTAATTTCATCTGTGAAAATGAAACAGAGTATTTACGAGTACAATTTATCCTTTGTAGGGAAAATCCTAATCTCTACTCAAGCTTTTAATGAAGCAGTTGCCATTCAAACACCATAATATTATTGTGGTTTCTATAAAAACTCATTGAGTCAAGAGGAGAGCACATCTAATACAGTGTTTGCAAAATGAACAAACTTTTGCAAGCACTGTTGCAAAAGTTTGTTCATTCGTTCATTTCATATTTGGTGTGAATTCGTTTCTGAAGTAAAATCAAAGTGAGACCTCCTCTGTCCTGTCCACTGCAGTGCATGAGCATGTGACTATCACATGATAGACCGTGACGTCGTGTGTTGTCGTTGGTCAGCTGATCGCTCAGGAACCTAGCACGGTGAGTTAATCATCTGAATCTCTTTTTCCTAACGTATTATCAAATATTATATCATTATTTACAGATGCGTATTTTGTCTAATTATCTCACGTTAAACATGCTGTTGCTTGTGTAGCTAATGCCATTTGAACTTTGAACGTGTCAGAATAGATGAGAAGCTGCGTTAGCACGGCTAGCACAGGTTAGCATCCCGAGCTTAGCTTAGCGCTTAGCTTACGGTGTTATCCTTGTCACCTACTACGCTGTCACTCGACATTTTTATTTGAATATTTTACGTCTGACGATGGGTTTAATTGGTTTTTATTTTGCGCGGTGTGTATTGCTGTGCCTTCTCTCCGTTTTGATAAAACTCACCAGGACTTGTCGTGACATTGGGTTAAGCTAGTTAGCTGGTATATAATGCAGTTGCTAAGTAACTTTAAAATTAAAATGATGTGGCGTAATGCAACACCCATATAGTCGAAATCCCCAGTAGTCGAAATACTTTACATTAGTTCCAAATAAATCTGATCTCAAAAGTGTGAAGCTTTCTTCCTGATAGCTCTGAACCAGCTAACCCTGCTAGCTACTGTACATGTTGATCATTATATGGAGAATATGTTACTGACAGAAAAGTGTACATATTTATACAGATTAATTTCACGCAATATACTTTGGCACAGTCACTAACCAAACAATTGGCTTATTTTGCTAAGAAGAGAAAAGTAGAAAAAAAATCAGGCCAAATATACTGTATATCCTCGTGTGTATATATATATATACACAAGTTTAAACATTCTTTGAAACTTCTTTGAGACTTTTGCAGTTTCATTTCATCATATACTTCTTGCCATAGTTTGAAATGTGTAGCCTATGTATTGGACATTGGTTCTTGCTTGACATGTTACAAAAGTATGTAAATCTCTTAAATTGTACTCTCCCTCAACTTGAAAAAATGCAGAGTACAATTTCACTCTGATCAAATCATAGAGCCTTTGTATGTCTTTTTTATTCATTATCCATCACTGTAATATATTAGTCATCAGCTGTGATATTTTATGCTGCACCATCTCAAATGGTGAGGCACAACAATGATGTCATACTGTGTTTTATCCAGGTGTTGTGGATCTTTATTTTGACTTATATACAATATATTGGACAAATAAGAGCATGGATATTCGAGGGGCTGTGGACGCTGCAGTCCCCACCAATATCATTGCTGCTAAGGCAGCTGAGGTGCGGGCCAACCTTGTCAACTGGCAGTCCTACCTGCAGTAAGTACAAAGTGCAACCCATTCTCGTCCCAAAAAGTCATTTCTTAACTAATCCTCCTTGGCCTTGATGGTAAGCATCACTAGATCAAGGAACAATGTGAAGGAAAATTTACAAGCATTTAAGAAAAGACAATGTGGTGTTATGAGAATTCACCTACTGAGATTAACATATTTTTGAAGATTTCAGATATGAAACCATTTTTCTTGTTGTTATACTTTATACTGAGTGCACTGTGCTTATTTAAAAATAGCTCTGCTGCAGTTTCTGGTATGATTCACTGTCGTGTGTGATACTTCCTCTTTGAATAAATGCTCTTAAATGCAGAAAATGTAATGACTCATTTTATCACTCTTTAAATGTCATCTGATTACTTGAATCCTTATTTCGTTGAGTATGAATGTAGTATCTCAATGCTTTCACTATAATTGCATGTCCTAAATTAACATCTATTGTGGGTTGTAACTAGAACATGAGGTGTTTCCAGGTTAATAAATATTGTTTAAAAAGTTTCTAGCGAAAAGATCAGCCCTTCAATGTAAAAATCAGCAGCACATAGTACTTTATATCTTACCCCCTTAGAGGAAAAAAGTGAATTGTGCTAAATTGTACTTAAAATACATTTTAGCACAAATCATTGTAGATGTGTGCTAAATTGGTAATGTCTCTATTACATTTCTTCAAGGAGTCAGATGATCTCAGTAGAGGACTGTGAGTTCATCAAGAAGTTTGAAGTGGCCAATTCTGACGAGAAACAAGTAATTCTGACCAATGAAGGACACCAGGTATGAAGACCACCACCACCTGTGTCTACAAATCTGCACAGAAATCTACCTTGAATCTCTGTTTTTGAAAATGAAAATTTTCTCATTATCATTTAAAGCATTGTTTCCCAAATTTTCTATATGGGGACCAGCTTTTTAATAATGGGAAGCTATCTTGACCTAAATCACAGTAAAAAAAATGATAAGATATAGCAATACATTTGTTCGTAATGTAGTGATGACTTTGAGTTGTTAAACATATGATTTCCAAGAGATTTTTTTTGTAAATGAAATACATTTTATGCTTGCTATTTAAAGTATACACATAAATCTTAGTTCAAAGGATTTAAGGGGAAAAAAAATCTCTCACAACCCATCTTTGGTTCCCGATCCAGTCTTTGAGAATCACTTAAGAAAGAAGCCTTTTTTATTCCAAAAATACTTTTGCTTGTTTAAATCTGAATTCAAGAAATTTTGCCAATGACACATGCATACTGTTTCAGAATAAAAGCAGCACTTTCAATATTTCATTTCAAGATATATTCAAACTCCTGAGTTTCTGAATATTTTGTTTATGCTCAGTGTGCAAAGACCTTCCTCAACCTGATGGCCCACATCTCCAAGGAGCAGACCGTCCAGTACATCCTGACTCTGATTGATGACACCCTGCAGGTACATAGACCGACCTGGTGACTTTGGACAAATGAGACATGCGCGCACATTTAAAGAGACAATTTGAGGAAACAAAAAATCCTAGTCTTAAAATAGATTATGTCTCTGTACTTACACCACAAGGTTTGATTTAGGTTTCTGTGTGCAAGCAGACTTCTTGTTCAATATCAGGACAAAAAAGGAGGACTGACAAGTTTTGAAAATTAGTGGTTCTTCTTCAGACAATTTTTTACGTAAACTCTGACAATGTTTGAAATATTTTTTTTGTGTATTTGTATTTATGAATGAAATTTTATCTTATTATTACTTATTATTTTTAATATATGACTCACTCAGGAGAACCATCAGAGGGTGAACATTTTCTTTGATTATGCCAAAAAGACCAAGAACACTGCCTGGTCCTACTTCCTTCCTATGCTGAATCGTCAGGACCCTTTTACCGTCCACATGGTGAGTTTGGAGATGATGTCTCTCTGTATATGTGACCGCTGTTATTTATTTATCTAATTGTCATTCCATTTGACCCAGTTCAGTCTGTCACTTGAATGAAAAGTTCATTTATTTATTCATTGTCTGCTTTATCCTCTACATGAGGGCACCAGAGTCAATCCCATCTGACACAAGGTGAAAGGCAGGGTACACCCTAGACAGGTCGCCACTCCATTGCAGGGCAAACATATAGGTCAACCATTCACATTCTCTCACATTCACACCTACACTCACAATGTAGAGGGTCCAATTAACCTCTGCATATTTCTGGACTTGTGGGAGGGAAAACTCTCAGGGCCCCTAGTTTGTGTGTGTGTGTCATGTATAAAATGTTGTTTGGTGCAGCTGTGCTATGCTACGTTGAGGAGGCACTATAATGTAAAACGACATGCAACATGTTACCAAATCTAGTCGAGCCGTGCCGTGCCGTGCTGGAACTGTGTAGAGGAAAAGCACTATTACTGCATTGTACAAGACTGATTACTATTCACTCTCTCCCTGCGCTGTTTGACTGGCTTGTGCATGTAAAACCCAACCTCAGAAGCCAGGAAATCCTTTACTATAGATAAATGTTATTGACTCTCATCAGGGGGTCTTAAACAAGGTAAACATATGCTCGCAGTGAGCTTTAAACAAGGTAGAGAAACAACACACAGTGTAAGTCTTTAAGCATTTTGTGGTATTCTTTAGTTCAGACCTGGGCATTATACAGCCCGCGGGCCATACGTGGCCCTTCCACCCTCCCTGACTGGCCCGTATGAGGTTAATTAGAAATAATAAATATAAATGACAGGGCTCTGGAGTGCACCTAATGTTTCCTGAGTTTCCCATACACTGGTCAATGCATGGTGACAAAATCAACGCTCATATATAATATTGTTCCTTTCATTCATCTCCTTTCCCCGCAGCTCTCTCTCTCTCTCTCTTTTACACACACAAAGATCAGCTGATTTGTCTGCTTCTTCTATCCATACAACGCATGCAGCTTTTTCAAATGACCACACTAAGAACAGTGTCAACATGATCTCCCTCCCTGTTTATTATCTTATTATCTAAACAGCAAAGCTCTGTCACTCTTGTATGTAAAGTTGCTGGTCAAAGATTCACACCGCATCCGTTAGCATTAGTGTGTGTGTGTGCGCGAGTGCGCAGATGCGTACCGCGGGGGAGGCCGCTGTTGGTGGTGTAAGACAGTGGTATAGTCTATGTGATACGCAGGTATACGTCATAAGTACCCATTAGGAAAGCTCCAGGATTTCCATATACCCACTTAAAAATGTGCAAAGATCCATAACAATATAGTTTTGTGACAGAACTTTAACTTCTGTGATTTTGTTTCGCAAATACCGGGTAAATAACTGCAATAAAATACATTTTGCAGGGGAATGCCTCTCCTCTTTTCCCTCCATTCATTTTTTCCCCCCTCCCCCAGCGTTGTGTGTGTGTGTACTCACTACAGGACACCACAGTATAGTATAGTAGTGTTTATTATTTAGAATAGTAGTTTCTTATTTTCATTAGTTTGTAATAATTGAATAAAGTCTGCCTTGCCATTAATTTTGTTTATTGTGTGTTTGTATGCTGCCCAATTTATACCAAAACAATACAATTCACTGCTCTTTAAAAAGACATAAAATGAATACTGAGCAGAATTTAATGTAGCAAATTGGTCTGGCCCTCAACAATATTTAAAGTATCTCCTGTGGCCCCTTGGGGAAAATAATTGCCCACCCCTCCCTGCTTTAGTTGCTGACACAAGCTCACTCACTCACTCATTTTCTACCGCTTTATCCTCCACATGACGGTTGCGGGGGGTGCTGGTGCCTAACTGCTGACACAAGCTAATGAAGTATAATTATAACATACTGTTTTTCCAGATAAAAAGAATGTATTCCATTAAATCTTTTACAACCATGAATTTTTCACAGTTGTGACCCTGCTTCTAATCATAGCAAGGCATCAATTATTCCTCACAAACCAACCTTCCCCTCTTTCTTGAGAGCAGGTAATTAATGTAATGATTTTTCCCTGTACCCTCTTTCAACAAAAAGATGGACCGCCCAATGACAAACTGAGTGCTGTGATAGGGCACCCTGCTCTAATTAAGAATATCATCGAGATGACAGTCAGCAGGTGGGCATAATGTGACCCAAAGTCTGTCACAACAATTTGGCTCAATATTACTTTCATGCTGACTCTTGCTTTTAAATCACAGTCTCAGCAATGCTACATATGCTTTCCTGGTGAGGATGAAATTGGGGACCGGATTTTTATTCCATCTTACCTCAGGACAAATTTGAAGTTTACAACAAATTTAATTTGTTAAATTTCAGAAGTGCAAAATAATGGCTTTGCTGTAAATTGCTATTGTTAGAAGGCATGAATTTGAAATGTCCCTTCAAATTTTAGGCGGCTAGGATCATTGCTAAGCTGGCAGCCTGGGGCCGGGATCTGATGGAGGGAAGTGACCTGAACTACTACTTCAACTGGATAAAAAGTCAGCTCAGTTCACAGGTGAAATCAATTTCTAAATAATTTTTATTAAGAAAGGAACTTACATTGTACATGAAGAATGCAGTTTTGAAATGTTTCATTGCTTTCAGATTTATGGTGCCAACAAAGTGACCAACAACAAAGTGTGTACAGTAGTAGATACTGTATTTGATAGAAAGTAAGAAGAGTAAAAAGCAAAATCATTGAATTTATCCTTGTCAGTGTTATCACAATTCACAATTAATTTCCTCAATATATATTGCATATTCATATTTATTCTGAAGTTTATGTTTGTTGTAATGCTGGGAAAGGTCTTATTTATCGGGATCTACTTTAAACATGTACAGTAAATCACATTTTTTGTTTTTTTTTGCGGTATGTTGAAATATCTCATCTTTAATTCATTCACTAATCATTTCTAATTTCTTGGATAGTGGGACACCAGCTTCTTGAAATATTTTTTTTTCTGTCTAATGGAGTTGAATGTATTCTCCCTTTATAAATTGTCTTATTATCTCATCAAAGTAATTTCTTTCGCTGGTAATTTGCCCTTAATTAAATCCTACTTTCTGCTGGCTCACAGTAGATGTCAAATGTATTGAGTCATATTGAGTTTGAGCAGGCTTGTCAGATTTTGATGATCTGAAGAAAGGTGTCTGACGTTGCAATGGAATGTGCATGCACCAAGGAGCAGAATAAAAATTGAATAATGATTGTGACTTTCTTTTGAACTTTGCATAATACACTTATATTTCTAAAATATCTGGAGCTTGACAGCTCTTCCATTGGCATGATTTTGTCTAAGTTTTCATTTTAAACTTTCATTGTCTTTGCAAAACAGCCAGGCAGAGAATTGGTGAGCATCCACAGTCACTCAGTTCCATTTATGGTCAACCTAAAAGTACTTACTGAGTAGTCCATTGACACTATGACGCCTCCCATTGTGAACAAATTTGCACCTGTTTTTTTGCTTATCTCTCATTAGAACCTACATGGTACAGGTCCAGAAACAGTTTCAGGAGCAGGAACTATATCCCCCAGTGAAGTGAGTATAAGTGGTATGTCTTCAGTCACCCTGATGCTTCCAGAAGGAAAAAAGGGCAGGGTTTGTGCAAGCTGCAATGTGTCAGCTGTCACTGGACTTCCACCTCTTTCCTGTCACCTCTTGTTTCTCTCCCATCCTGTTCTTTCACTCACGTTTTCCGTTTACACCTTCAGAAAGCTGGACAACTGAGACTTGTAAAGCAGTTTTAGAGGAGTTCTCCATTTCCTGACAGCATGGAGTTTGCTGCCACTGGTTGATTTCAACTGTACAAAATTGCATGCCATAAGCCACTTCACCTTAATGCTGAAAGTGCATGACAAACAGCTTTTGCTGTACAATAATATAACAACAGTAATAAAAAATATCAGCCTCTGCACAGCAGCAGCATCCTGCCATTTTATATTCCATACTTTGTCAAGCATAGTGTGGTTATTCTGAGAAATGTGCTCAGGAATATATTGTCATGAGAGCTATAATAACTGAACATCTCTGCATTTTAAAGCAGGTAACCTCTGCTCCCCTACTCCTCTGCATTCACTGTTGCCTGTTTTTACACTGGACTTCTTTGCTTTTATTCACCCTTTGTTAACAAATTAATGTAACCTACTTTCTCCTCTCAGCTTCCACTATTCTAATCTCAATTTACATTATTTTGCTCAGGTGTGATGGTGCTCTTTTCCCCTGCTATCGCTCTGTATTGTTCTTTTAAGTCTGTGATTTTAGCATGTGTTGATGACATGCATGTGCACTGGGTAAGGTTTGATAGGTGATGGTGATGCAAGTTTTGAACTGGTGTTCTTCCATGTGCTGTCTCTGCTCGTCTACTGCTCCATGTTTCAGAGCTACATGTCTTCTTCTTGAACTAACATTTTGTTTCTTTTTCTGATTACACAGTCAAAGCTCACACTTTTGTCTGATTCAGTGCTTGTCTCTGCCCTTTTTCAGAGCTCTCAGTATGTCCAGTGTGTGGCTGGGTGCCTTCAGCTGATGCTGAGGGTCAATGAGTACAGGTTTGCCTGGGTGGAGGCTGATGGAGTCAACTGGTGAGTGATGATGCCTAATAAGCTGGATTACCATATCTTTGCAGTCTTTAATATTTTATATTAAAAACAAATCCAACAATGGAGTTGTATGCTGTTCAAAGGAGAATCTAACTTTATACATTTGGTTTTGATCTACTCAGGCTCTAGTATTAAAAAAAAAAAAAAAAAAAAAAAAAACAAACTCCTAATATTTACTGCATCCTTAAGTATCAGTCCAGTCCCCACAACTCTTGCATTTCTCATCAACATCATCATGCTGGTGCCCTGAGTTAGTCATGTGACCCATTGGACAGTTTTACAAATAATGTCTGAAATAACAGTCAGACAGACATGACTAGCATTTATAGACTGATAGTATAGTTCCCATTCTATATGTGGCCATTTTTTGTATTTGTATTATTATTTCTTTTACATCAAACATAAAAACATACATTAAAGTAGCACAAAGTACAGTAGGGTTTGCTCTTGGGTTCCCCCCACAGTCGATTAACAGTATTGATCGTTACAACTGCCTTAATTCTGTGGCACGGACCCAAAAGTTGAAGTGCCACTGCAGGCCATGCAGAACTGCTCATACTTTGACAGAGGTGACATTCACCCTGTTGTAAATTGATGTACCATTAAAATAATCTTGCAGACATTATTTAAAGGTTGAAATCCTACATTGTGTGGCTTTAAAATGAAGATGAAATAATTATCACAATGACAAATCATGACAGATTGAAATAATCAAGTCAATGCTGTGTGAGAGAATAGTGAAGCAGCTCTTGTAGCGTCATATCTGTCCCATTTCTACTAATATCTTCTCATCTAAACAACCTCAACCAAGTCAGCAATGCACTCACTTGTGCCTTTAGTAAGTCACCTACCAGGTTTGAAGCCTGTCAAGCAGTCATGTGATTAACAGACAGACACTCCTTGCATTCGTAGATAGATACACAAGTTATTGATTACATAATTAGACAGTGGGAATTTTTTTTCCCCCAAAACTAAATGATGTAAATAGTTTTCAAATCCTCTGCTCATGTAGAAAAAAGTATTTGATAAGCAGGTAAAAGCAGGTACAGTTAACTAGATTATATAGTTATATATTAAATTATATATAAATATTACAAACATATAAAAACATTTTCTGCATATAGATTATTTTAATTAAATAGTGGGTAATTTTACTTATAAAAATTTTTATAAATCAAGTATTGTTTTTGAGGTACCAGTGCACCCCGCGACCCTCATGTGGAGGATAGAGCAGTAGAAGATGAGTGAGTGGGTATTGATTTTGAATGTTAGAACTGAAAAGTACATTTTCCTCTGAAATATAGTAGTCTGTAGCAGAAAATGGAAGCACTTAAGAGTAAATATGCAGATAAAAATGTAAAATCCTTTTTAGCAACTTTGAGAGCAGTTGGTGAAGAAAAAAAAAGTGCTAAAGCCATCAGTAAAAACAGAAACTGACTGACAAAATAAGCAGCCTCATGCACCTGTTTGTGCTGTCTCCATCACAGTAACACCTTCAAACGGATAAAAGCAGATCAAACTCAATATAAAGGATGTTGGGAGTCCAATTAAATGTTGTGATCTTTAGTTGTGGTCCTTGTTTGATGCATAATGGCTAAGTTACACATAAATCAATTTATTACCAGTTTACAACCTTTAAATGTATCTGAATCTTAATTGTCAATTTTTTTTAATGTAGCACTGTAAACCTAGCTTTGTTAACATATTTAATTTCAATAATTATTTCATATGTATGAGCTCCACATCTCTGCACTTAGAAGCTATTTCTGAAAATGCATGCCTCGCTGTAGTTATTAGTCCTATACTTTCAGTTTCCTGCCACTGTCCGAACATTTTATTTTCTACTAATATGGGAGCTAATAGATCAGCATGTAGGCACATAGCTCTGAAAGCTTCACTATTAATAAACAGGTGCTGAATGACAATGTATTTCCTGCTCTCTGCATTTTTTTTTGTTTCAGTCTGGTATTTATCTATTCACATTTTTTACTGTTTAAGCATCACAGCAGTGCTGAGCAACAAGTGTGGCTTCCAGCTCCAGTACCAGATGATCTTCTGTGTTTGGCTCCTGGCCTTCAGTCCTCAGCTCTGTGAGCAGCTGAGACGCTACAATGTTGTTCCAGCCTTGTCTGACATCCTACAGGAGTCTGTCAAGGAGAAGGTCACTCGAATCATTCTTGCTGCCTTCAGGGTATGTGGAGAATCTTTCATTATTTGTTCAATGTTTTACTGAAATAATCTCAAACACCGCACTGAAAATGATTTGACTTCACTGGCAGAATGCATGGTACTTGTATTTATTGTGGTTCCCAACAATCTTCTTCTTATTAAAAAAATATATGATTTATATATTGGCTACATTTGTGTTGGATTCCATTCAAATGTATTAGTCCCAATTAGGTAAGAAGCGGCATGCTAAAGACAACAAAACACTAAGCACCATTCACAACCAGACAAGTGCACCAGGAGTCAAGTAACCAGGCTACAGAGTAAATGTCCCAGTAGCTGATAACAAGCATAATAAAACAAATTAGGGCTGTCAGCATTAATGCATTCATTGCAATTAAATAGGGCAGAACATAACTTGTTCTCTTAATTTTCTTTTCATTGCTTTAATAGTATATAGCATCTTTTGCATTATGTGTTGGCACTATCAAGTGAAGAAAAATATGTCATATCTGGGTTGATGGCAAAGTAGGTCTGATATGTTGTTTTCCTCTTCAGAATTTATTCTCTGTATCATCTCTTTATTGTCACTCCCTATATTATATGACCATATACAGTAGCTGCACAGAAAATTTAATTGAGTCCCAAGAGCTGTGTTCTGGATTTGCTGTGCTGCTTTGTGTTTTTGTCAGATGACAGGTAATAAATTGCACATATTACGCTTAGACAAAATGTAATTAATACCACAGACCTCTTTATATCCCCAGGCTCAGTTGCTTTTTAAATGGTGGCAGTTAGTGAGCCTGACAAGGCACCAACACAAGTCTTGATCATTTGACTAATACATTGGAAATCAGTCTGATACGTTTCAGATTCTTGTGTTTTCACATTGTGCTAGTTATTGATTCCTCTTAAAGTGAACACATGGTGGAATGCCAGTATATTGGTAATTGGCTGACAGTTGGGGCGCTGTGTAAAATGTAAACAGAATGCAATGATTTGCAAATCTCATAAACTCATATTTTATTCGCAATAGAACCTAAATTACATATCAGATGTTGAAACTGAGACATTTTACCATTTCAAGAAAAATGTCAGCTCATTTTGATGGCAGCAACACATCTCAAAGTTGGAACAAGGTGATGTTTACCATTGTGTAACATCCCCTCTTCTTTTAACAACTGTCTGTAAACATCTGGGAAGTGAGGTGACCAGTTGCTGGAGTTTTAGAAAACGAATGTCCCATTCTTGTCTGATGCAGGATTCTAGTTGAAATGTTTTCTCTTGGTCAAAGGTCTGGACTACAGGCAGGTCAGTTCAGCACCCAGACTCTTCTTCTTGTCTAGATGGGAGCATATGTTGCTCTAAAACCTCTATGTACTTTTCAGCATTGATGGTGCCTTTTCAGATGTGTAAGCTGCCCACACCATAGGCACTAATGCAACTCCGACTATCAGAGTTATCAGAGATCACTAATGCAACTATCAGAGATGCAGGCTTTTGAACTGTCTACTGATAACAAGCTGGATGGTCCCTCTCCTCTTTAGTCCACAGGACACAGCATCCATGGTTTCCAAAAAGAATTTCAAATTTTGATTTATCTGACCACAGAACAGTTTTCCATTTTGCCTCATTTTAAATGAGCTTTAGCCCAGAGGAGATTGGTGTTTCTGGATCATGTTCACATATGGCTTCTTCGTTGTATGACACTTTTGTATGATACAGCTTTAACTTGCATTTTTGGATTGCACAGTGAACTGTGTTTACAGACAGTGATTTCTGGAAGTGTTCCTGAGCCCATGCAGTGATTTCCAGTAGAGAATCATGTTTTTGATGCCATACCACCCCAGGGTCCGAAGATTATGAGCATGCAGTTTTGACCTTTGACCTTTGATTGTCTGAATTTTTTGATTATATTATGCTATGTAAATGGTGGGATCTTTAAAGTCTTGGCAATTTTTCATTGAGGAACATTTTTCCACACTGTTCCACATTTTTAGACACCGTTTGTCACAGATTGGTGAACCCCTGTTCATCTTTACATCTGAGAAGCTCTGCCTTTCTGAAATGCTCCTTTTATACCCAGTCATGTTACCGACCTGTTGACAGTTACCTAATTAGTCATCCATCAAAGCTTCCATCAAATTCAAAATGAGCTAATATCTTTTATGAACTGGTGAAATGTCTCAGTTTTAACATCTTTTATGTTGTTTATGTTCTATTGGGAATAAAAAGTGGGTTTATGAGATTTGCAAATTGTTGCATTCTGTTTTTATTTACATTTTACACAGCGTCTCAACTTTTTTGGAATTGGAGTTGTAGTTTCAAACTTGATAAATCTGTAGATTAGTTTCTCGATTAATGAAGTATATGTATGGTCTGTAAAATGACAGATAATGGTGAAAAATGTAGATCGGTGTTTACAAAATCTGGAAATTATGATGTTCTCAAATATTTTGTTTTGTCCCCAAACCAAAGTTATTCAGTTTTAATGAAACCAGAAAGTATTTTAGAATCTGAAAAAACGGAAAGCTTGTTTTAATCATTAAAAAACACACTGAAATTGGTTGATTTATTATCAAATTAGTTGACAATTAATTTAGTAATAACTGATTAATCAAGTAATTGATGAAGCCCTAGTGCAAGGCCACCTTCATCACACTCGATAACAAATGAAATATTCATGCCAAGTAAATTGTAACCAGATTTTGGAGTTTTAAATGAATAGCTTCATTATGTTCGGGTTTAGTCCAACCCAACAATACCAGACAGCCTCAGGGTCTTTTACTCAGAGTACAATGGTGTGGAAAATGGCATTGATTGCATGACTGAAACATGAGGTTATACACCAGTGGAGGGAAGTTAGATGTTTTTTTTTTTAAACCAAACTTAAAGGAAGTTTTTTTTTTAACTTCTGAATGAAGTCAGCAGGTTTAATCAATAATTCATCATTGTATGCTGACTAAATACATATCGTTGCTCCTCACGGACAATCCTTCCGTTGTGTTTTGTTTGCGGAGACATTTGAAACTTTGAAGATTTCAAAGTTCGGTTTCATGGCAAGATCACAGCTAATTTAAAAGCAATGATGGGCAGCCAAGGCACACTCTGAAACATCTTAAAGTTTTTCATCGTACTTTAACATGTTTCACATAGAAAAAGGAGAACAGCACAACACTGTCACACAGCGACAGATAATTGTTAATTGTTTTGAGACAAAAGGGCTCTTCTTCTTGTCATCTAGGATGTTTTAAACCTCATAAGTACCAGCAATATGATTTTTTTTCCCCAAAAGTCCCAATTATGCAAATTATCCTCTTCATCTCATGGGACCAGCAATGGGACTAAAAATCTCCCGCACCATCTGGAAGTCTTTGAACACATCATCAAAAGACAGCACTAGTGTGTTTGTAATGCACTCACCTGAACTTAAAAAATAAAGTTTGGCTGCAGAAATTGTTGCACTGCTTTTACCTTTATGCCTTCAGGCAAGCAGGCTGCTGAGACTTGGGTTATTTGACAGTTGATGTGAAAACCAAGCAGGTTCTTGTTTTTTTTTGTTTTTTTTTAAAGAAAGAAAGAAAGACAATTCTTTTACTCTTCTTGTTATGCCTTGAATGGAGGCTCCAAGGATTCAGTTGGAGATCTCAGTCCATCTCAGTCCCACTGCAGCAACCAGTTTTGTTTCACTCAGAATTCTCTCTATTATAGCCTGAGAGTTTCTGGAAGTTAGAATTTGCCTCGGAAGTGGTTTTCAACATACTTGAACATTGTGTTCTTGTTATATCACAGGTCTGCATTCATCCACTTCACTGCTCACACAGCAACACTTTAAACTGCATCCTGGTTTATCATCATGTGTTATCTACCTTGGAGGAAATTCAAAGCTTCATCCATGTTAAAAATGTCAGATATAAACAAATCCCTTTGTCACAATGTGTTCTGTTTATTGTGGTTATATAACACTCTAGGATAATGCAAAACTGAGGAAAATAAATTACATAAATCTTTGGGAAAAAAAACCCTTTAATGATCTTCGTAATTATTTATTTATTTGTTCTTGACCTGCAATAATCCATTGTTGTCATTCCTGATCGACTTTTTGATTTCTTGTTAATCAGTGATTTCAGTCCACAAAATATAAAAAACTTAAATTTTGCAGCAGCCTGACATATTTTACAGCTTGTTTTGAAAACCTGCATTTTGAAACATAAAAATATTTTCCATGATGACTTGGCTTGACAAAGCTAAAAATACACAGAAGCCACAACATGAGAACCAGTTGCCATGTGGCTAATTGATATTATTTTAATTTAAAACAACTTGTCATTGTTGCTAGTTGAATTTATGTGGTGCAAATAATTAACACGTTTCAGCAGGCAATTAATTGCTCTTTAATCTTTTGACTCAGACAGTTGATACCCAATTTCTCAAATGGACTGCTGCCATATGAGTGAAGTCATGAATATACAAAATCTGTTGTCTTTGGCAGAATCTTCTGGAGAAGTCTGCAGAGCGGGAGACTCGTCAAGAGTACGCTTTGGCTATGATTCAGTGCAAAGTGCTCAAGCAGCTGGAGAACCTCGAGCAGCAGAAGTATGATGATGAGGACATCACTGAGGACATTAAATTCCTGCTGGAGAGGCTTGGAGAGAGTGTGCAGGATCTCAGGTACCAAGTTAACTCCATTACATGCATAATCATTTCCAGCTGTCAGAAAAATGATGAAATATAAAAAGGAATCCTTGAACAAATTAAAAGCGATTAAAAGAATTAAAGACATCAATACATTAATAAACATTAATTTGTCTCTCCCATTTTTGGGTCTCATGTGTTTCTCTGTACTTAAAAAGTATATATTCCAATTTATACAATATACATTTATACTACTACTATTAATAATGGAGCAGTTGAAAGGAAGTAGCATTTTTTCTTGTGGGGTTCCTTATACTGTGCCATTTACTTGATGAAAAACCTTTGTGATGTTGAGTCTGCATCACTGCTTTCTTTATTCTATAGCTCATTTGACGAATATAGCTCTGAACTCAAGTCTGGCCGCCTGGAATGGAGTCCTGTGCACAAGTCTGAGAAGTTCTGGCGTGAGAACGCTGTCCGTCTGAATGAGAAGAACTATGAGCTCCTCAAGTAAGATGAAGCATGTACAGCAACGAGCCATTTAATTTTTTTTATGTGGCCCTGAAAAATCTTAGCTTAATGCTTCAGAACCTAATAAAATTGCATGTTAATGTGTAGCTTTAAAGGTAAGCAAGAATGACGACATACTCAGGGTTTTGCCACAGAGTGAGTCTGGATGTTTCACATTTTCGGACAATGTTTCCCAATGTTATGCCTTTTGTTTTTCCTCTGTTATAAAATGACTCTGACCTTGTGTTGCAAAGAGATTTGAGCCTTTTTACATTCACCTCGTCTTCATGGACAATTTTTTTCCAGCTAATCTTTCTTTTATGATTAAGAGTCTGCAGAGGAGCATCTGAGAATTCTTTTCTGAGGTTATAATCTTTTGCCTTTTGGTGCAGAGACACCTCTCCACTTCACCGCCTCCCATGTCTGCCTTTTTTCAATAGGATCTTGACGAGGCTGTTGGAGGTGTCTGATGATCCTCAAGTCATCGCAGTGGCAGCTCACGACATTGGAGAGTATGTGCGCCATTACCCACGTGGCAAAAGGTGAGAATAATTTCAGTGATAAGTGAATGCAAATATTGAAACACCTACTGTCAATTCTACTTGAGGTTTAACTTTTTTTATTTTAGTACTCTCTTTTGTGGGTCCAGTGTCTGGCTGTTATGTTGTCTGTTTCTGATCATTGGACATAAAACTATGAAAAATAATTACAATTAACTAAAATTAAGTGTAGGAGGCACAACCTCCTACATTGAAGCATCTTTGTAACTAGAAAAATGGTAAACTGCAACTTGAAAGAATACATTGTACTTATGTGCACTTCACTTCATCCTCGCTCTCTCCTTTAATAAATATATGTACTGTATATATTTAGTCCTCTAAAATACATAGACCATTTCAGTCTGACAGGATTACATTTCCTGATGCTGCACCACTCAGTGACCTAAAAGATGAAAAATGGTCCCTTTTTCTGTGTGGGTAAAGGTTTTCACCCATTATTCCTTTTATTTCCTCCTTTTTCAGGGTGATCGAGCAGCTGGGTGGAAAACAGCTGGTGATGAATCATATGCACCATGAGGACCAGCTTGTCCGCTACAATGCCCTGTTAGCTGTGCAGAAGCTGATGGTGCACAACTGGTATGAAAACATTCAAAGCCTCATTGATATGATTCTGATTAAATTCCATGTCACGTGAGATTTCAGTAGAGCCATACTCTCTGAGATGGAGATGATAGAGCCATATGTTTATGTCTGAGTTCCACACACACTCACGCATGTCATGTGCTTCGGTTGGTTAGACGTCTGTTTAGTTTTAAGGTGAAATAAAGCTAACAAGTCTCCTATAAGATGTCAATCAAGTCAGTGTGTGAACACACACGGCCCAAAAATGTCTGTCTGCAAAAGGTGCGAATACATTTAAATTTATTTATCCATTACGCAAGTCCAAATTTGAAGCTTATAGTCAAGTCCATTCGATTGATTAGGGACAATACTATGAGAAAATGTACAGGACAAATTAATCTGCTTGGTGAAAATCTTGCTCTCATAGCAATTTAATTAATTTTATTTTTTTTCCCCCCATTATGTTTTTCCACAAATTCAAGGTCCGGTGTGTACAAATAAACACATCTGGGAACTTTTTGTTCTTCTTTGTTCACATATTAACAGTTTCCAGTTCATATGCAAAATGTACTGGTTTATATTCTATTCACATTCAAGGTCAGAACTAGGAGGGTCATCACCCCAGAGTTGTCTGCGTTTCACTTGTGACATTGTAAAAAACATGGATTCAAACATATCCCCAATCTATCCATTGTTAGCCATTTGTTAGCAATACCAACCAATGAGAGATTAAAGACTGAAGATAAAGATTGAACAGCACTATGTGTACGACTGAGAGAGAAGTGTTACCAGCTTTTATATGGTGGCAGCCATTTTGGAGTCCTCTGGTGACTCTGGGTTGTCAAGTTAGACATCCGGCAAATTCGAAAACTGTGATTTCTGACTACAAATGGAACACACCCTTAGTTCAGACTGCTGTGGGGACATTACGACACAAGATGGCAGTTTCTATAAAGCAAGGTCATTGCTTTATTCTAAGGCTTTGGAAAGCAAGCTATTTTTAATTTGAAGAGATCATGCAAAGATATCACTGTGTAGAATATATTTAGTTCTGGCCAAATAGCTTTTCCTTGTGTTATACACTGGTTCATGAAGGCAGACTAGTGAGTTAGTTTTGATTTGATGGTAACTGCCTTGGTTGTTTGGCTGCAGTGTAACGACTGGCTCCCTGTGTGTATATGACAGTTTGCTCGCTTGGCTAATGAAAGGTCAGATTGCTTTGACTTTAAAAGATAACATTTTAGGAAATATTCTCTTTCCTGAAAGAAAGTGGATATTTGTGTCTGTGTGATAAATATGAGGTTACAGAAATTGGCTGCTTAGGTTAGCTTATAATACTTTCTAACACATCTTCACTTTTAATTTTATTAAGGTTTAGAAATAAAGTCTTACAGATAAAGCGAAAAGCAGATTTTCAGATTCAAAAGAATGTTTTCATCATCTTCTTCTCTAAGTCATGTTATCTCCCAATAATAGCTCATGACTGACGCACTGTTACTATGGTAAATGTAAGTCAACAGCAGCAAGAAAAAGTCAGTTTTTGAATAATGAAGATGTGTTTATGACAAACTGGAGGCAATATTTTTTATACATCAGAAAGCTCTGACAAATGTATCTTTCAACTGTGAAATGTCTTGCTCACAGTTCTCCTTTGTGTTTTTTCTATCATCCTGGAAAAACTAAAAACCAACAAGCAATGAGTGAAAATGTGTTTGTTTAACCGGTGCTATCTAAAACACACTTGGTTCCCTGAGCAACTGAGGATTTATGTATTGTTTGTAATATCAGAGAGTAGTCCTGCTTCCCCATCTAAGTGATATGGATGTTCCTTGTAAACTGTACTGTGTGTTCAGTGAAGTGTGAGCAGAAGATTATTTATTTACTACAGCAAAAAGTGGTTTTAGACCTGTTTTTAATTACACCTACAGTAGAGAGCAAGACCCCCCCCCCCCCATTTCCCCTCAATTTACGTTAACACTGTAGCATATGTGCTAAGATAAATCTTATATTTATCTGTAATAACGTCTCCCTGGGTCAGACTACGTCAGCAGTGCAGTGAGACACAGTCTTACGTTAAAGAAGTTGACATGATATTACTTGAAAAATAGATATTTATTTATTCACAGGGTCACAGAATGGTGCAGTGGCTAGCATTGTCTCAGAGCAAGAAGGTCAGCAAGAGTTTGCATGTTCTCCTCATGTACAAGTGGTTTCTCTCAGGTATTCTGGCTTCCTCCCACAGTCCCAAACCATGCAGATTGGGGATCCGGTTAATTGAACACTGTAATGACCATAGTTGTGAATGTGAAAGTGGTTGGGATTGGCTCCAGCCCCCATCCAACGACCCTCATGTAACAGATTAGGCAGTAGAGAATGAATGGATGAATCATTTAAAGCTTCTTTTTCAAATACATTCATTTTTTGGCCTTGCATTTCCTTTAATGTCTACTTCTTACTCATCCACATGAACTCAGCTCCAGGTAACAGTATGCTGCACTTGCTGCAGCTGCGCTTGAGCCGTGCTTAAGCCACACTGACATGTGAGAAGAATATAATTGGTACCAAAGAGTGAGAAGACTGAGAAGGAATACTGTTACTGTCTGTTCTTCTCTGATATTTACCGTCTGTTTTATAGTTTTAGATACTTAACCTCCATAGGACCTATCATGTGACACTGGGTTATGTCTCAAGGTTGTTTTGTTGTACTTAATTGAATCAACGGCACCGACAACAAAATACAGTGAGATCTCCATTCACCCACAGACAAACTGATGTTTTCAAAGCCAAGTCCACACACCGACGTCACCTTGAGTGGGCTGCCCTGTTGTTGTTTCCGAGGGATCTTCTCATTGAAGGTCTCCGCTGTCATGACAACGGGACAGATGAATGTGTGAAGTTGGAAACTGCATTGATGTTATCTGTGTGCTCTTTACTCCACGTTGTAAAGCCCCCGTTGTTCATCTTAAGTGCTCGTGGATCGAATAAGTTGTCAGTGAATGTCATTTATACTGACATCAGTTTATACTGATGTTTGCTTTGTTGACATAGAGCCAGTCTTTGTGTAGAACAGTTTCCCGACTGTATCACTATTACGTTCTGTAGTTATGTATTGAGAGATATTTGCATCACACTAACCTGGCTGTCAAGGCCAGTAAACCACCACAGTGTGTGTCTTCAAGACCACGTTGTATTGGTTTTTAAAAAGGCACAGGGAAAGAGTGCAAAATTCCATTTCAAATTCCCCTCTTCAGTACTCGCTTACTAAAATGGTCAGTGAATAGATTTTTGATTTCAATGGTTGAATACAGTTATACCCCACATAAATTTATTCCTTATTTTTATTCTTACATTACAATTTACTAACCAACAAATGGGGAAAATGCACTATTAAGGTCACTATAACCTTCCATTGAGAAGAACAGCTTTGGAACCACGAAACGTCACCTGGTTGGTAATACAGAGTTTTTTGTTCTGGAAGCAGTTACTGGTGTTCAGTTGTGCCTCTTGATAACCTATTTATCCTAAAATCTCACTCTAAGAACCAATCACAAAAGGGAGATAAAAGACAGTTTCCACATAAATACAGTATATTAAAAAAATATATAATACTAATAGAGATGGAAAAGATGAAGATATGTTATACGTCCAGGATTCATTTAACAGTGGAGTTATGAATATTTATTAAATTTTTTTTAATCAAAAAATATATCCATCTTTGGAGCATCTGCAGTTACTTGCATCAGAAAGTACCATGGTTTCAGAACACTGATGACAAAAGTCCTTCCAATCATAATCGTTATGCTACACTACACCCTTAATCAAGCTGCTATTTCCAGCTCAGTTAAAGGTTAACGCTTAGACTCGTGATGGTAGAGCTTCTTTTCTTCTTCTTAAAAGCTAAAACATTTTCCACAACACTGAGTTTAGCACTTGACAGAAATTGGGTACAGACGAGATGTTGTAAAAGCTGTTTGATGGATTTGATTTGACAGTGAGCAGGTTTGAAGGATCATGTTCCGTGAAGAGACTGTTGGCTTTCATTTACACCAGCTATAAGTTGTTTCTCCATCTTGCGTTCACTGCATTGTGTGCAGTGAAATTCCCAGATGTATTATGAACAGACTTTTGCCTCACAAAAAATGTATCATTTCCACTGTGTACCTGCTTTGTTCATTTTAAAAAACTTGATTTAATCAGCAATGTTTGGTATTTAAAGCAGTAGAGACCTGAGACAAAAACAGAAACATCCAGAAAATGATTGAGAGTTTCTATTTATCACACTTATTTAAACAGGTGTTAATCTAGGAAAATGAGAAGCTGTATTAATAGAAGTTTGAAAACATCATAACTGCTACAAAGTGAATTTTGGACGATTTCTGGCATTAGAAATATTTTGCAACCTTTTTGTTTTTTTCTGTTAGTGTTAATAAAAGTGTCACAATGGCACATCTGAAAATGTTACTGCCAAGGTAAAAAGAAACAAACAGTGTGACCTTTCAAAACTAATGGCATTATATTTTGCTATTTTTGTATTTAAAATAACACCATATGCATGTCATTGTTGCAACTGAAAACTTACTTACCTAAAGTACCATAGACAATGTAATTACTCAGCAATCCACAGGAGGCGATAGAAGTTCTGCACTAGAACTTTAAAAAGGGAGCCTTGATGACACTCAGTGTGAAGAGCTGTGGCTTAATAGACTTGGAGAAAATTGTGAAACTTGTCTATCATCATCATCATCACATGCACAATCTAAAGCTTTACTTTTTTTTTTTTTTTTTTTTCCTCAATTTGAAGGTGCAGCGTAAGAATTGGTGACATTTAATATTGAGACTGCAGAGTGTGACAAACTCCTATCACCCCCTCCTTTTCCCAAGCGTGACATGGGAAACTACAGTGGCCTTTGCATATCAGGAGGGATGTGAATAATCTTTCACAAATCTTTTCATTCTTCGTCCTCCTTTGTCATTCCTCGTCTTCGTCTCCTTTTGACGAAAAAAGCAATTATACACTTCAACAATCATTTATGCTTAGAATATTCAATTGTGGCCTCTTGTCCTAAACATTCATCATTATTTTGTGTTATTAGACACATTTTTAGTACAAAGACAAGCAGCCTATAAAGCCCACTGAGGATTTCTATATCATTACAGCATGTCAGGAGGGGTTTGTACTCACTCTGGTTATAGTTTTCATTTTTAATCTTAACCTCATAATTCTTTACTCCATAGTTTTTTGTTTTTTTTTCAAATTTTTGTTTTCAGCCACTGTTATAGCTGCATTTACTTTACACACACTATAAAGCCACTGTTATAATATCACTCTACACACCCTTGTACAACCTAATCAAAAGTTTCCCAATATTTCTATTGGAGTTTAGAGGTTGCTATGCCCTTGACTCTGCTTTGATGACTCTTCTAGTACTGAGTTCCATCCTGTAAGATCCTTTCGATGGAGTTTCAGATACTTTACGTAAGTTGTGCTGGCAGTGGTATGTCTAAAATGTTGTTTCTCTGTCACAGGGAGTACCTGGGAAGACAACTCCAGTCCAGCGACCAGCAGCAAGCTCCGGCCGTGGCAGCTCGAAGCTAAACGGTTCCTGTGCATGTGTGATTGTGCGTTACACCGTGCGGACGAGCGTGTGCATCAGCCATTTCAACGATCAGCGGCTCATTTTGCTGTTATGACTTGAAAATCAATTTCCTCCCTCTATCTACGTCATCTACATCTCAAACGATGCCCATGTACTTGATTTGACTGTCTGTTTCGTGATGTGCCCTCTCAGCTAAGCGATGTGTGGTGATTGAAGTCGCACTTTATGTCTGTGATAATGTACAAAACTGCAAGTTATTTAAGTCTTACCTGTGAAGGATTGTTTGTGTCCAAATAAAGATGCTTATACATGTGTTCCTGCGACATGTCTTTCGGGTCTTTCATGTGGTTTTGTTGAGTTTACGACTGCTCGGTATCAAGAGGTTTGAGATGAAAATGAACAGATGAAAACAATTAGCTGAAAATGAAAGTAACCTTCACCCAGTCACAAGAATCTGTTCGTGTTCTATCACTTAAACTATCCTTCGTAACTCATGTGGAACTCTTTATGCTGGTTAGTTATCTTTTGCTTCACATTTATAAAGAAGATCTACACATGATGGTGAAGTCTTATGTAACACATCAGAACAGCTCTGCCACACAGTCTTGCCCTTTATGCTGGTTTTTATTTAGTTATGTTTTCATAAGTTCATAGTTTTTAAAGTGTTTTAAACATCTTAGAGCTTGAGGTATTAGGTTTGTGGTTTGTCCATATGTACAGTCTGTCTGTCTGTACTGGCATCCCAGGAACATTTGTATTATTTATTATAACAATTTTCATTTCATATATTTTCTTTCAACATGATGACTGTGCCATAGGAGTGTTTTTTTAAATTGGGCAGAAATATTCAGTTGCTGATTAAAATTGAAGGCTTGGGTGTTTAAAAAGTCAAGGTAGAGTTATTTCCAAATTTTTTGACCCTAGTTTATTCACATGTAGCACCACCATTGTCATAGTAGTGATGTCCCAGCTCTGCTCTACAGCTCTGCTCCCAGCTCTGTACATATATTCTGCTTTGTTATAAATCTGAATAGTGGCTTCAGACAGAGCTGCTAAGATAAACAGGTTGACAGAAAATTCCTCAGAAAGATTCACAAATGTAAATATTTGCTGGTTTCTTTCATTTTCTTAAATTTTCAAGTCAATTGTTTGCCAGACATTTGAAAGCAGAGGTCTTTGGTAAATAGTGATCCCAAATTTTTCCCTATGGACACCCACTTTTTGAAAATGATGAACTATCATGACTCATGTCACAATATCAATGATCATACTTGTGCTCAATCACAGCCATATCTGTAAAACCTAATATAATTTAAAATTGTAAACAAGAGATGACTGGTAAATTAATTAAAACTTGATTTTATGTAGAGAGGGAGCCGCCAAAAGAAATAAAAATAAAACATAAACACACAAAACTTAACTAAAAGGTTGGAAAAGAAATCTGCAAATTTGTTTGGGGGTTTAAAAAATCTCCTACAACAAACTTGTGGGCTCCAACCCACTCTCTGGGAATCCCTGATATAGATTGCAAGATGAATCTGTACAGATAACTTATATTTGCAGCTGACTTTTCCAAGTCTGTCATCTTGTTTCATGGAGGAGAGAAGGACCTGTTATTTTTAACCACCTTGGTCCAAACTATTCAAAGCTATTTTGACTCTTAAATATTTTTCAAGTTAAAAAATCATCTGTAGCTGTAGGACCAGTTTCCTTTGCACATAGTAAAAACAGGCTTTGATCTTTAATTCATCTTTAAAACCCTTCATAACAACACTGCATCTGTATGCACAGATAACAAACGTACAAAGATATTTCCTCCTGCTTTGAGCTTTGGGGTTTTTAGTCATGCCTTGTAAACATACCTGAGCTTCCTGTTGTCCTTTAAAGATGACCTGCAGAGTGGAAGAAGTTTTTTAAATAGATGGTATTTTGCAGGTGGGAGAAAAAAGTAAGCAGCACTCTGTTCTTGTGCACAGAAAGGCCAGAGCCTTCAGTCCTTGAAGCATCTACTGCTTCTCTCTACAAAATGACCATAACCCAGGGGTCAAACTCACATAAACAGGGGGGGCAAATGAGCATCCAGTCTGGTCAGGAGGGGGTCGGTTAAGTGAAAGAAGAAGGAAAAAAGTCAAACATTTTTTGGAAAAAAAACAAAAAAAAAAACAAAACTACTGTTTGATAGCATTGGGCAACAGGAGCTTAAAATGATATCACTCCGGTGTTAACTTACTGGCTCCCCACACAGTTCAGAATTTAATTTAAAACCCTCCTCCTCACGTGCAAAGCATGTAATGATCATACCTTAAAGCCATGGTTCCCAGTGGGTTAGGGTGTTGTGAGTTGGCACCATGCAAATAAATATTATTCTTAGAATTATTTCTTTGGTTAATTTACAGAATTTCCAAATAAAAGTGTTTTGCATGGTAGTTCATGATTAAAAAAAAAAAAAAAAAAAAAAAAAAAAGCATGGCTGTCTCTACTGCCCCCTACTGTATGTTAGTGGGACATTTAGCCTTGCAAGACAAGAGCCGCCGACCCTTGTTTTCTCACGAGAAAACACAAATTGCTTCACGGCACTACACACACAGACACACACACACCCTTAGCAAGGTATAAGATCAAGGCAGCGATAGTGTTATTTTAGACATTCATTGTGGCAAAATTGTTATCGAAGGAAGTGAGGAAGAGGAAACAGCTGTCTGACCGGGCGTGGGGCCACACACGAGTAAACATCAGTCCGGCTTTTTTGCATGGCTCCCACTGCTTGTGTTCGCCAGCTCTGCTGGAAAGAAATGCACCTGGCCGGGAGAGGACAGTGAGGATAAAGTGGCCGACACATTGACAGTGGTGTCATAAATATGTTTACTCCGAAACTGCTCAAAGAAATTGCAACCAGACTTGCAAAAGTTCTGCGTGAAATCGTTTTTTTTTTTTGGGGGGGGGGGGGGGGGGGGGGTTTTTTGGGGGGGGGGGGGTGGTACATGTGACCCGCAGGATGCAGGAGTTTGACACCCCTGCCATCACCCATGTACAGTGATAGTGATGTTTGTTCCCAAACATGTGCAGCAACACTGCGGCAAGTAAGTTGGCGAGTCCAGCGTGGAGTGAGCCCGTCAGAATTACAACTGAGTCGGAGGAGTCCTGACCTTCTTTCCTCATCCTTGACTGTACACATGCTTTCCTTCAGTAATCCAGTACGCACACACACACACGTTTGTGCTTCTATCAAAGTGAGGACCCTCATAGACATAATACATTCCCTAGCCCCTTACCCTAACCTTAACCATCACAACTCGATGCCTAACCCTAACCCTAACCCAAAACTAAAATGTCCGCACTCTGTAGGGTTTGTATGATTTTTGGTCCTCACTCTGCAACAAACACAAGAACACACACACACACACACACACACACAATGCAGCACTCACTTTAAAGTTCACACAGAAACAAGGCTCTTCCTATAGAAAGCCAGCTGACATGAATGCAGTTAGACTGCCGTAGGAGGAGGTGTTATCAAAGGAGTGACTTTTAAACAGTCAGAGTGTTTGTTTGTTTGTTTGTCTGTTCCTTTGTTTGTTTGCGTGTGTGTTTTGGACCTGCAGTGTGCGTTCTTCTACTTGACTCTGTAATGAATCCCCGCAGAACGTCAGTGTCAACACAGTTGAATTGAGCACCATGTGTGCAATTAGTCTTGTGTTTTGTTTTCTCGGGTACTTCAGCAGCAGTCCCAAGACTCCGCTGCTAACTCAACGGCCACGTTGTATTCTCTCTAATACACTTAGAATATGTAAAAGTAGAATTTAAACATATAACATAACATATGTATGAAGATCTTTGCTGAATTTACATATCAGGTTTTGTCGAGTACAAAACTAAAAATATTTTTTTTTATGTTTAAGGACAGAATTCTTTGCTACGCCCTTGGAAATGCAACAATACTGTGATCATTTTTTAATAAAGAATGATATAGCAACAAAACAGAATGGTTTCTCATGGATGGGTCACTGGAGATTTTTTTTGGCCCCCAAACAAATTTGCAGAATTTGCCCAAACGTTTACTTCAGATTTATGTACATATGTTTTAAATAACATGCATACAACCAAATTTTGATTAACTGACCTGACATCTCATGGAAATTATACGTTTACCAATTAATTATTATATCAGTTTTTATAGATATGGCTGCAAATCACTATATTGTGCACACATTTGCACTTGTCTTATGGCTTCTGCGGTTTTCTATGTCAATGATTGTGATTAAAGGAAATTAGAGGACAGAGGTTTCACCAGTAACATTAATTATAGGCGCCCAGTCCAGGTTTAAGAGAGCTATTGTCATGCTATAGGTGAGAATGAGGTCAAATTTTACCAGTAACTGCACAGCTCATTCATTATCTCCTCATCTTCTCTCATATTCACTACACAGTGAGAGTGAAGTATAATATATCATGTATATATACATACATATATATATTGTATAGTCATTGGTACACACAGTATGTCATTTTTTTGTATTAGTTGAAGAGCTTTATTTAATAAAGTGATCAGAAATGTTGATTTAACAGTTCAAATGTGCTGGTCTGTTAAAAATGTAAATGTTAAAAAAAATTTGTTGGTATTAGTTCAATCTTACTTTTTTTTTCCTGTCAGAAAAGTGTTTTTGTATTTGGCTATTAAATGTATGTTTACTGTTGCTGGATGGATGAAATAAAGACAACACATATTCTTTGTAATGTTAATACAGTAATTAATGTAATAAAGTATGTAGAAAAGAAAGAGCACCACATTCTGTATATTCAACGTGATTTTGAATGACACTTTGTAATCTATCTATCTATCTATCTATCTATCTATCTATCTATCTATCTATCTATCTATCTATCTATCTATCTATCTATCTATACTGTATATATACACTACCAGTCAAAAGTTTGGACACACCTTGTCCAACATTAGTTTTAATATTAACACCTACAGTTTGTTAACTCGTTCTTGTCTTTTGTTAACAAGCATCACATCAGCTTCCTGCTTCGTTCAGACTCTGACGTGCTCGTCTGGAGACGCTGAAGTGTACAGAGGGTCTTCGCCTCTGGCTGCAGTCACCTGGTCTGGTCTCTCCTCTGCTCTCTGAGTGCTTATTTACAGTGGCTGCTCCTCTCTCGTCCCTGTGCATACTCACCTGCAACAGCGGAGCGAACTCTGGACCCTGAAACAGATGGTTTTTCCCTTCCCCTGCTGCCCTTTTTTTTTTATTATTATGCTGCCCACATTTGTCGTTAACAGTCAAGGCAGAGGGTGAAACTCCCCCAAGGCCTCACGTCTTCTCCAAACTTTGCAGTTAATTAGGCTTTCCCTCTCTCTCTCACAATGATGCCTCATGTGTGAATACTTAACATTCAGGTTTAATTCAGCTTGTGCGAGGTTTCCGATCCATGCTCCCAGACTGTTTGTGTTTGACATCTTCATCGGCTCAGCTGCGCAGACTTTTATATTTGCTCACTGAGGGAAAAGTGGTGTTGGCCTGCTTCATCCAACAACTCCCTTTAGCTTTTGTAACCACGGACCAGAGACTGGCCGTTACCATAGTGACCATCAAAACAAGATTCTGCCGACTGCATGCTACTCAGCATGAGACTAGATTTAAGGCTGTGTCGAAAGAAAATCACAAGTGGGCCGCTGGAGTGTTTTTTGCCTCTTCTCTCCCGTCTGAAAATGATCCTCCTGAGTATGACTTTGGGCTGTGGATACCCACATCTCATGGAGTGCAATTAAATGTGCTGGACAGAGTGTGGAGTTGTTCAGTTTCCAAGGTTTTCAGCGCTGGATGACAAAGTGCAGGTGCACGGTTAATGTCTTCCTGATGGGCAGTGCGCAGTCACAACACGATGGAGTTTCTGTTGTACTGAGTCCTTGTAAATATTTTTTCTAAATAAAGATTCTTTTCGTTCAGAAAATCGGTAAAATTTGTTTTAAAATATATTCTTGTTTTAACTGGATGTTGATGGCCCTCTCCTACAGTTAGACAGCCTTAAGTTAAACTGAGTGATGACACAGTGGGTCCAAAAATCACAAAAGATTCACTTTTTTTTTTGCTAAAATCAACTGACATTCTCTATCTTCTTTGGTCCTTGTTGTTTTACAGTTGTTGGCGTCAGTAATGGTACATTACTGCCTCCTTCCACTCTTTTTTTCGCACACCTTACCTGTAATGCAGTATGTGCTCACCTCAGATATGTGACCAAAGTCCTCCTCACCTCAATTTGTGTCTCAGTCTTTAAACCGTATTCTTTTTATCACACCAACTCTGACACAGGATTCCAAGATGGCTCCCAATTCTGTGAAAAGTGCTCCATTTTCATCTGTGAACATGTTGCTATGCTCTTTGTGGGTGCATAATCCCGTGCAGAGCACATGCACAGCCACATGCCATCAATCAATTTACATGTGGCCTGCCACTTAATATCAAATTACGAGTTATTCCTGGATTTTTTTTTTAACGATAGATTAATTTTACTTCATAAACAGGTTCATATTGGAAACAATTTATAATTTAATATCAAAACCAACACTTCTATTTTGGAAAATATGTGAAATATCATCATAAATTTTTCTCAAAAAAAGATTTGACTGGTCCCCTACTGATCAAACCAGACACTCAGTGGCCCCCCAGGTCATTTGAGTTTGAGACCTCTGGTTTTTCGAACCAGACATTGTTATTGTTATTGTTGTATTGCTGGAGATACGTTTTGTGTCTCACAACACGGAACACAACTCAGAGGTCACTCCCACCCGCAACATGCTGCATGTGGGTAAGTGTGTGTTTCCTGGTTGTCTGTTGTCCTCCCGTTCATGTTGTCTGTCGTCCCTCACCTGTTCACCTGTTCATCACACCTGCACCTCATCAACTCGTCGCTGCTTCTACAAGAGCTGCTGCTTTCCAGTTAGTGACTGTCATTTTGGTTTTCCCTTCACTTACTTCCTTCACTGTCCGTCCAAGACTTAACCACCTACCTGCTCTAGCTTTTTCCGGCAGGATTTCATCCTGTGAGGAATCCCCAGGAAACAACCTGCATTACTTTCAAGCCTTTCAAATCTCACAGTGAAAATTCAACTTTACTTGAACTGGTTCCTGTCTGAATCTCTCCTGTCTGAGTCCTGAGATTTTGCTGAAGGAATTCAACTTAACGTAAGCTTTTCAGTAAGTCAGTCTGACTTTCCTGTAAGCTGTCAGCCAATGATGCCGAGATGTTCGGGTTCTGCAGAAGTTACCAAGAGTGTTTAGCAAAAAATTTCATATTAGGCCATGTCGAATCCCTCGCTGCTGTCCACTAAAATACTGTTTCTGTTCATTATTTTACCATTTCCGGTTTAAGTTCCACCCTACAATTGATGTTCCCGAACCAGTTAGAACAAACTGAACTGGTTAATAATTTCCAGTTAATATCAGAAGTTTTATTTTACAAAGTCCAAATCTCCCTTAGTGACAACTGACCGGAGCTAAGCGGCTAGATTATGTTTTAGAGGAAGTTGTTAGAGATATTTCATTGTCACATTAAAGCCACACTGGTAGGTAGGTAGCAGAGCTGATTGCTTTAAGACAGCTAGGGAAGCTCATCTGCTTCCTCTAAAATGTCATAAAATCAAAGGTCAAATATGTAACGTTGTATTTACACTTTGTCGCTAAAAGTTTGCTAAAACACAAACGGATATTTCGTTCAGAGTCGGTTGTTTGTCACAGATCGCCTGATATGATTTTCTTTTCATACACTCGTGTAGTGGCACGTTGCATTAATACCAGTTAAAGCTCAGCAGAACGGAGGTCAGAATTCATGTATAAATAACAGCCTGAAATTAGCTTCCCCTGGTTCAAAGACCAGCAGAGAGAGAGACAGACGATAAATAGATGAGGTTTCTAAAGCACTTGGAGGAAAAACCAATGCAGACATGGTGAAAACACCAACCAGGCTTCAAAATGTGGACCTTGTTGCTCTGAGGTACCAGTGTTAACCATGGCAACACCATTCCTAACTACCATTAAGTAACTGCAGGTATTATTCACTACAGCTCTAAAGCATCTTTTTTTTCTTTTTTTTTTTGCTCCCTGTGCTGTTTTAATTTACTGAAACCACTCTCAGCTTTTTTTAACAAACCCCACTGCACACTACATAACACCCCAGCCACTAATGACACACACAGTGGTGAGCATATAGCGAGGCATTCAGCCAACATGAGAGGCAGAGATAGGCAAAAAAGAAAGAAAAAAAAAAAGGAACATTTTGTCCAGAAAACAGTGCTCATACCGAATTGTGTCTGAATTCTTTGAATGGATGATGCAAAACATGCAGATCTTTTTCAATCATTTTTATCCAGAGGAGAATGAGGTCCCCTCTGAAGAGATGGCACCATCTGGGTCATCTATATAAAGGTGATGATCTTTGTGAGGCAGAGTGGCATCTGCATACTAAGCTGCTTACACACACACACACACACACACACACACCTAAGTTACTTTGAAGTCTCTAGTGTCCCTGCAGTGAACTTCATGTGTTATTAGAGACAAGATTAGGACATTTTGATATATATATATATATTTTTTGTTCATTGTATTGCTGCAGAAAAAACAACACAACAAAACTATGACAGCATTCCCTGATATCTCAGTATAAAATACAGTACAAATGTAGAAGTATGTATAAAAAGAATAAAAAAGACAATACAAGTGTCATAGGATTAAATAAAATGTGCTTATCACCACAGCAAGTAATACCAGGATGCATGGGACTGGCCATTTCTAGCTACGTATGTTGCAATTTTCTGGGTGTTTTTCCAGACAATATTGATGTTTCTCTTTGTTCTTGTTAGACTCATTGTCTCATGGCAGGAGATTTAAAAAAAAACCAGAGCTGGTAAATTGCTGTAGCATCTTATGAGGAAAATCAATGAAAGTATCTGATGTGAACCCAAAACTAACAAAGTCAGGGGTAATTTAAGGGTCACTGTCTACAAGAGAGTGGAAATTCACAATGTTTTTTCTTTATCTCCATGTGTGTCCAGATTATGGATTAAAAAAAGAAAAGGTGAACTTTCAAGAATATATTTATGAATATTTCTAGAAGGCTCAAATCAAGACTGGTGTCTGTCTTATGAAGCGAAGAGACGAAAGCTCGAATGGAAGGTCATGATCAAGCCACCTCACATCTGCAATGAATATAAATCTTGTAGTAATGAGACACTATTACAGTCTCCACAGTGATTGTAAATGGATTTTGATGAGTGTCACATAACAAGAGAAATTACACCACATCTCATGGAGAGGAATCGATTAGCCAACTTTGAACAGAAGTGTGATGACCAGAGCGGAATGCTATATGACTATACATAATAATGTGTTACCGTCAACACGGTTTATAACAGCAGTGCGAAACTAAATTGCCTTCGAAAGGTAACTTAACACTGTTTTATGATTGTAACGTCTGGATAACAGATCCTTAGCCTCTTAAAATAACGTTTGTCCTAGACTTTTGTTTCTTTGTGAGGACATTTTGACCTTGTGCGGAAGTTCCACAACTTTAAAGGACTTTTTCAGGGTTAAGACCTGGTTTTAGGGTTAGGGTTAGGCATCTAGTTGTAATGGTTAAGGTTAGGGTAAGGGGCCAGTGAGGGTCCTCACTTTGATAGAAGCGCAAACGTGAGTGCGTGGGTGTGTGTGACTGTTCTACAGTTCAGGAGCAGCCACTGAAAAAGCCTCTGACACCATTTGGTAGTTGAAATATCCAAGGGTTCACAACCTCAGTGATCTGCCTGGAAACTTCCAGCAATTAGAGCATCATCAAACAGTGGTCGAATGAAAAGGCACTGTGATATGAGAGCTACTGCAGCTAACCTGAAAATGTTCCACTTGACAAATTCAAAAACTGCACCTGGCCTCTGACCCCCCCACTGCCCCACCCACCCCTGCAGTTACCCTGCCACACTGACACTGACCTCGCAGCTCAGACTGGCTCCCCAGTCATGGGCGTGGGGTGGGGGCGGGTGAAGGGGTCAGCTGTCGTTATCTTTCACAGGTGTGGATTTGGAAGAGCTATAAATAGACACATTGTAACTTAACAGGGACAAAACACATGTCTCAATGAGAATACATATGTGTGATTCCAGATAATTTTAGCGTGCTGGTCCATAGGGTTGGGGTGATATGTTTTTGTCTGGATTCGATGGTGTCATGATCCTTTGGTGCAGATTTAATTTGTCTTTGTCTTTTGTGATACAAAAGTAATAATAATTGCAATTTCCTTTCTTCCTCCTTGTATGCTTTTTTTTCCACACAATAACACATGAGTCATGTTGCCAAAATCAGTGCCAGTGATTAATAGTAAAATAAAAACAATACGGTCAATTAGAAGATTAGAAAAAGTTTTTTGCTTTGCTTTGCTTTGTTTTGTTGACTCAGTAATTGAGCCAGTGAAGACTGGGCCAAAACAAACAAAATCTCTTAATTTATCATGCTTCAAATGAAACAGATAGAGGTTCATTGGCATCTTCTGCCTTCTGTTTCTGTTTGTCATGCTTGTAGAAATGTGGGTGAAATTCCAAAAATCATCCAAAAATTCACCATTGTTTAAGAAAATCTCTCATAGTGAAATGACAGTGTCATGAGCATAAACAATTTAGAGGTTTCTTAGTCTTGTGAGAGCAGTGCAAAGAAAGAGAGAGAGTCAAATGGCCTAAAACTTGCTGCCAACTAGTGGTTGGAGCCTTAAATACACGACAGAAAAACAATCAAGAAAATTTCTAAGTTATTCATACAGTTCTAATACGATATCACGTCATGAAATGTCACAATATTACACTGTATCTGCAGTTTATAACGTGTCTAATGAATGTGCTTTATTTTTCTGTTAATGAATGGGAATAATCACTCCAATTCATTATTGTTTTGGTTCTTTTAAAGGAAAGGTCTTTCTTTCCTCCTTTCTTTGCTCACAAGTGTCAATCCAAGATTCCCCACTGTTTTTGTATCTGAGGAAAAAAAGACTCTTCATGCTGATTTTTGAGTTGACCCTTTTCCTTTGTTGATGAAAAAAATTATGCCGATGAGGGCTCAGTGAGATTCCTTAGGAAACAGACGATGAATGAGCCCGGCAAAAATGAGACAGTAACCACCCGATGAGGCACATTTCATGATATAGACTCTGAAGTCTCCATTATGAAGGTGTTTAGATGATAAAACTGTGCTTTGAATGTTGACATCGTCTTCTGAAGGTTACATAGACAAACATTTCCTCTCCTCCACTGGAACGTCAATAAAACGCCCTGGTTCAAGTGGTACAGGAAGAAGACGAGCAGGTCCTATCTATGTGCAAACAGACCTTTGACATCATATTATTACAATTAAATACTATAACTGTGTATTTTTCCCGTACTGGGGACGTACTGGGAGAGGCGTGAGTCACTGCAGGTCCAAGGTTCAAGTAAAGTCGGATTAAATATTTGCACTGGCAAACACATCTGGGCGTCTCAAAAAGTCAGCTCTGCAGTTCAGGGACAATAGCAATAGAAAGACAGCCAGAACAATAAGCTTGGTCACTTGAGAAACATCTGGCCTTGATGAGTCTCTAAGCAACAAGTTTGAAAGGATTAAAGAAAACAGCACTTGCTTAATTATATCTGTTGTGGGAGGAAAAAGGAAACATTGATGATGATGGTTGTTCGAAGTCACTGTGTTTTCTTTTTGATTTTGAGCTTTATTGAGGCACTTTATTAGGTACAGAGAGGATGCCTGATAAAGCAGCCAGAGAGGCTTTCTGCTGATGGAGCCTATTTATGTCAAAGTTCGATGTGTTATGCTTTCAAACACAGTCTTCTGCATACCCTGATTGTTGCCTGGCCATTATTGGGAACCAGTCAGGCCATTTTCCTCTGACCTCTAATATGGCATTTTCCCCTACATGTATACGGAGAACTGTAGCTTTTTCAGTCCATTATCTGTAAACCCTAGAGATGATTGTGCCTGAAAATCCTACTAGATCAGCAGTTTTGTTGGTGGGGTCAAAATTTGGAATTCTGACCAGACTGATTTAAGGTGTTGTGTGATTCATTTTTCCTTTAAAAAAATATAAATGACAATGATGGAGAGGTAATGTGCCTCCTAGGTTTCTCAATGATTGTGTTGCTGTCAGTCAATTTATTTTACATGTAGCTTTTTGTTGAGTACCAGGACTGACAGACCATCCATGTTAATGTATGTATGTAATCATTAAGGGGCGGATACATTTTCTTTCTAATCATGGAATGTGCCAAACAAACAACAATAATTGTATTTAATATTTTGTTTTGGTTTCTCAGTGGCCTGAAAATCAATCATATTACCTTTCTACTTCATTCTGATGCTAGGCTAGAATGCTTTAAGCTGTGAATGTCTGATTAGATATCAGCACTGACATAGGTGTACCTAATAAATTGGCCATTGATTACACATTCCTGTTGAGTAAATGGGAAGTTGTGATAAACAGAAACATTAAAAAAGAAGATGCAAAACATGACCCTGCTGGTTTAAAGGAAGCGGATGAATAAGACATTGTCCAAAGACGTCACTGAGTTAATGGGTTTTTATTTCAGTTTCCATGAAACGCCTCTTGACCACACTGCTCATTTCTGCCAGTGCTATTTTGCACATTTCTCCTAATTTGTTGCTGATGGCACGCACAGATGCAGTCATCAAAAGGCTGCTATGAAGTGTCCTTCATACTTTGTGCCTCTTCAACATGTGATCGGACTTTATATGTTTGCATTGCGGCGGTATATCTCTCTCAGAGGAGTTGCCTGGAAACGTCTTATACAGCAGCAGTGATGGGAATTGAAACCTCATCTTTTGTGGAGGATAATGCAGACGCGCACGTAGTTTTACTTTGTGAACATATTATGTACATATGTTAAAAAAAACACAACAGCAACGTTTAGTAAATATTTCTGTGAGCAGGCAGATGTCTTTTATGTTCAATAATGCGTTACATTCTGCATAAAGTGAGTGATGAATCCAATTTCAGCTTGGTTTGATATGCTTGGAGCCTTATTTCTGCAGGCTGGATACTGTCATTTGTTGGCTCTGCCTCTGATGTCACTGAATTAGCAGTCGGGCTTCGAGCGCTCACATTCGGGCAGAGCAGTAGCACAGCCAGTGGATTTTTCCTTTTTTTTCTTTTATGCTCGTCCACGCAGAAACCCAACCTTTTATTATAATTTTTTTATCACATCTCCATCACCTGAATCTCCTGTAAGAAGCTGCGCGCTGCTTTGTTTGATTTGGATGAACTTTTTGCAAGCAAAGGGAAATAAAAAGAAAAAAAACAGATAAGGTGGTGCCCCATTTACTCACTAATGCCTTTATTCACTGGAGCCGTAATCTGTGCGTATGTACTGTTTCTGTGACAGTCGTCAGAAATCCAGTTGTTTTCATCTGTTTGAGTGGAGTCGCAGTTTCCACCCCGCAGCAGCAGCAGCAGCATTAGCAGTCCGGTCCGGTCAGTGAGCGCAGGCTTCAGCACCATGGACAGCAGCGTGGTGCACATCTACAAGGAGGACAGGTGTCAGCAAGAGGAGTGCATCCCAAACTTCACCTGGCAACCAGGCTTACCGGACATCTTCAACTACACACCTAACGGCACATGGGACGCCGAGCCCGAGCCGATGTCGCCCCTCATCCCCATCATAGTCGCCGTGTACACTGTGGTGTTCGTGGTGGGCTTGGTGGGCAACTGTTTGGTGATGTATGTCATCATTAGGTGAGTTGTTTTTTTGTTTGTTTGGTTTTTTTATATATATTGTTATTATTGTTCAGCTTATGCACGTTAAAAAAAGAACATATGGTAATCATTAAGTGTGAGTCTGTATGTACATGGCTCAAAGAGCAATATGACACAGTGCGAATTTAGCTCATATGCTGTTTGTTTGTTTGTTTGTCAAATTAAGTGACATTTTATATGTTAGTTCAGCTGCTCCCGTAAAAAACGTTGCGTTTAAAAGCCCATGAATGATGCAGGACCACGAATGTAAATCTGCTTCTCTTGTAATTTTTGATTATCTGTGTGTTTCCTGCATGTGTTTTCCTTTTGTGTTGTTGTTTTTTATGCTGTTTTCTTGTTGTCTGAATTACCCTGAGATGTTTGGTCTTCGCTGTTGACGCTGCCTTGTTGCCACAAGGTTTGTAGTGATTGTCATTGATTGTTCCATTTCATGTGGGTTCCTGTGTCAGGCATCGTTAAGGTCTTGTTATTTAGGTATTGAATGTGAAATAAGGCTTGACTGGTGTCAAAGCTTTGTACATGCATCATTTTGATTGCTGAAGTTAATCAGTTTAGAGAGAGAGAGAGAGAGAGAGAGAGAGAGCTGGGCACTTTGACAATTATCTGAAAAAAGGATTTCATTAATCTCTTTATTCTTTTATGGGATTTAAAGATATATGTAACAGTTCTGCATGTAAATATCTATATAATTATAGTTAATAGTCTGCTTACATTAACCAATACATTTTCAACACTCTGTAAATCCATATACATATAAACATTGCTTTACCCATCTCTGTTATTACTTATCTTGGGAAAATCTTTACAAAACGTAAGAAAATATTCAGTACTGCTAGTTAGCAAGTGTGCTGTCTTTTGTTCTTTCATTTTATTGTGTGTATGTGTCACCCATTAGACACTCCAGAAACACTCCCCATAAAGTGCAAGTGCACATGGGAACCAAATGATACAACAAGACAAAGAATCCCATGATCCCACGCTGCTTTCCAAAGTCTGTTTTGGTTGAGAGACTCCTCGAGGCACAAATTGCATGCTGTGAATTTGAAATGTCAGTCTCAATGAAATCATAATCTCCTCCCACTACAGGTACACCAAAATGAAAACAGCCACTAACATCTACATCTTCAACCTGGCCGTGGCAGACGCTCTGGTCACTACCACCATGCCCTTCCAGAGCACCGACTACCTGCTCAGCTCCTGGCCGTTTGGTGAGGTTGCATGCAAAGTCTTCATCTCCATTGATTATTACAACATGTTCACCAGCATCTTCACCTTGACCATGATGAGCGTGGACCGCTATGTGGCCGTGTGCCACCCGGTCAAGGCCCTGGACATCCGCACTCCCGTCAAAGCCAAGATCATCAACGTGATCATCTGGGTGCTTTCGTCTGCTGCTGGAATCCCCGCCATGATACTCGGCAGCACCAAAACAAATAATGGTACTCTGCTTGTACATATACATTTAAACTGTAATATCCCAGTGTTGCTGATTGCCAGATCCTTAAACGCTGAGTCTAAATACCTTCCATCCGCTGCAGAGCGACTCTACAAACACTCTCAAACTATAAGCACCACTGCACTTAAACACCCTTGTCCTGAATTGCATCAATTAGTCACAATAAGCGTCCTTCAAACTCCATGAAGAGCACGTACTGTAGGTTTGTTCAGAGTCTGCATTGCATTTACTTGACGAGATGAAGCTATGACAGGCACAGTGGGTCTTTTGTTTTCCTCTTAGTGACAGTCTTGTCCAATGTCGCAATTAGCCTCTATTCAATAAAGCACGGTGCAGTTTATCCAGACCTGTTAGACTATATTGAAGCTGACGAGCCTGATTCTGCACTTTACATTTCTGCTGTGAAGACTTTCCTGCATCGCAGGATCTAACAGTTAAATGTCCAGCTATGTCAGTGCCTGTCTGTCTGTAGTTGGTTCAGGTTAAAATATTTTAATAACTACCAACCTTCATGATTTAAACATCTGTTATCGCAAAGCAGCATTTCCACTTTGCACACAGGACGTGATTTATTTATGTCAAAAACCATCAGACATAACAGAAATAGTTTGTCCGGTAAAGTAAGATGGTTGCAAACAGGTTGGAGTATGACTAAAAACCACAAAAACATCAGAAACAGATTCTTCTGCAGCTATAAATTAACCTTCAACATTCATGTTCCCCTGAGGATGAATAGTAATATACACTGAATTTGAATGATCAAAATGTCACTAAATATGCCAACCCATTTAATCAAAATCCTTAATGTATGATTAAAATGCAGTTATAGTAATATTAATAAAACAACAATAAATGTATACATTATAAATAAAATGTTCACCTTTATAAAACCTGACTCTGTTTCACTGTGACTAACAGGGACTACAGAGTGTGCCCTGCAGTTTCCTGAGCCCTACATCTACTGGGACACTCTGATGAAGATCTGCGTCTTCATCTTTGCCTTTGTGGCACCTGTCATCATCATCACTGTCTGCTACACGCTGATGGTCATGCGTCTGAAGAGTGTGCGCCTCCTGTCGGGCTCACGTGAGAAGGACCGCAACCTGAGGCGGATCACGCGTCTGGTGCTGGTAGTGGTGGCCGTCTTTGTGGTGTGCTGGACGCCCATCCACATCTTCATCCTGGTCAAGGCGTTGTCGGCCAACGTGCCCGAGACCACCGCCGTCATGGCTGCCTATTTCTTCTGCGTGGCACTGGGCTACACCAACAGCAGCCTCAACCCCATCCTCTATGCCTTCCTGGATGAGAACTTCAAGAGGTGTTTCAGAGACTTTTGCTGCCTCAGTGCACACAGTGGACATGGGGATTGCCATGGGGTGAGCAGGGTGAGGAGCACACTGCGGGACCACACATGTCCCGCAGAAGGTCCTGGAGGTGTGAGGCAGGCTAGGCCCGTATGACTAGCCATGAAAATGTCCTCTTCACGTTGTCAGGGCTGGGAGGACTCCAATGATCTGGGTTTGACACAAATCACCACTGCCATCTAACACAGAGGGCTAGTTTTTTATTTATTCATCTAGATAGTTGGTAAGAGAATTCAAAGACAGGTTCACATAAAGGTCCAGTGTGTAAAAATTAGTGACATGCAATGGTGAGACTGCAGATTATTAAACAGATGCAGATTAACAAACAGAGGACTACAGTGGCCTTGGCATACCAGAAATAATGTTTGTCTTAGTTTGTGTACCAAGTTTAGTTAAATTAAAAATTTCAATGACACACTTTGGCCAATTTGTGCCATAGACCATTTATTTATTTATTTATATAAATGGATAGTGCCTGTCAGTTTTCTCAGTCAATCAGGAAGTAGGAATATACTGAATATCCACCAATGGGTGACTCTACTGGCTGCAAACAGAATTCAGTTTGAATTGAAGTCTATGGGAAAATGAGCTGACCTACCGCTTGATTTATAAAATCAGTAAACATGGTCCTACTCGCTTGTTTTGGGTCTTGTTTAATAGAACAATAGAACATGATGATGAGCCACAAAAATCTAATTCAATTTCTGCCAACTGACCTTTAAACTGAAAACGAGTGAAACACTATATTTACTTTACTATTCTCTTGGAAAGACTAAAACTGCCAATATCATCTGTGAAAGATATAAAATGAAAAATGGAAAAAAAAAAACACACACAGCAAACATGTGCTCTGAAATATTTTTTTTTTTTTAACTTTTAATCCTACTGTAAATTATCACCACAGCAGAAGTAGAATAGAAAATGCTGTAGAACCCATTCAATCCTTTACATTTGCATAAAGAAAAGAAAGTCATTCAGCCTTTGAAAGACACTCAAACTTCACAACTGCTTTGATTTTAATGATCAGGTATGGTATAAATGTGGGAGAATGAGTTATGGATTTTGGTCTTTTTCATGGGATAATCCTTTAATTTTAACACTGAGGTTAAAAGCCTGTTTGAGATACTGAATAAAAACTGTATAAAAACTGTATAAAAACGCCTCTGGACACAGGCTTCACATAGTGTTCATTCATTCATTAATTCATTTGTGGCTAAATAAATGTAGATGTGATGCATTAAAAAGCTAATATTATTAAATTAAAGATATCTGAACCAAAGGGTAATTGTCAATTGTCCAGTTTACTTTGAAGTGAATGGTTCTCCCATGCATAAAAAGAGGTTGAAAGAGTTGTTTTTATTTGAACCACCTGTAACATGGTTTTTACACTTAATGTGTCTTATGTAAATTGTCGTTTGGTGTATAGTAAATTTATTTATCACAGTCTATATCATGTAGAATATTTCAGTAAACACTCAGGGATTATCCTCTGTAATTCACCACGGGAAGATAGACAGTGACAAAAGCTGAATTTTGCAGCTATTACGCCATTTATGCTCCACTCATATTCTCTGCCATGATGCTATGTCACATTAAATATAATGTTTAATCAGCTTGTCAGTTTATCCTTGTCAAATTTGGATTTGGTTCAGGGATTATGTAGCCCATGTGTTGAATAATAATCAACAGCATGAAACGTGATATTGAGCTGCACTAATTCTTGCTGAGTTCCTGAGTAAATTCATTAGAATCAACATTACTCAAGTGTAATTATTTAATTTCTCATCTTTTGAACCGGAAGCAGTTTGTTGCTCTGTACATCTTGCTTTTCTGGATTATTGTAGCATATATATATGGAATATACTGGAATATATATATATCAAATCAACTACATTTTCAGGGTTTTCTTTAATATCAGAGGACTATATACATCTGTACCTGCCTAAATCTAAATATGTAGTTATCTTATAGCGGCAAATGTGTTTTTGTGCCTTGTTTTGTGTGCCTTATCTTTAGTCTCTTAATTCAGCTTTATTGCTTGCTCTGAAGCCACATCCTGTTTTTGTAAATGGAGTACAAAGATTTGCACTGCTGGAACTTATGTATTGTACATTATATTTCTATTGGTGTCAAAGTGGACGTCCTACTGTCCTTTTCAGTTGAGCTTCTAATTCACTTATTCCTCTAATTCGTCTACATTGTTTTTAAATAATTATAATTCAGCCAGCATCTGAGCATCATATATTGAGCTGCTGCTTTACAAACTTGCTGTATCTGCTGTATTATATGCCGTTTGTAAAAAAAATTTCTGTGTGATCTTGCTCGGTGTCAGAGTGTGCTTCACAACTGTGCAACTAAGTCACAATAAAGCAGGAAAGCGGTTTCTTCACTGTCGATCATAATTTGTATATAGGTTGAAAGAAAAAGAAGCATCCCAGTTTGACCTTGTGGTAACCCATCTCCTTATATATTTCTTCTCCATGCTGTCTTAATGCAACTCAGGTGTGAGGTTAGTGTTTCCATGGTGAGAGCATCAGTTGTGAGGGGTTTCGTGTTGGTAGCCTCGCAGCACATGGAGCCACAGTGTGAAGAGCGGGAGAGTGTGATGAGGCGTGCATGAAGTGTAGTAGTGGGTCAGTTTTCCTCTGGATATGAGCTTTACTGTGAAGTTCTGCATGAAGCTGATCATGCATCTCTAAAAAAATAGACAATGAGCACAAATTCAAGATTCAATATAAACTTTATTGTCCCAAAGAGAAATTTGTCTTGGACAACAGCGCCATACAGAATCAAAAACATTCATATAACCAAATACTAATACCAGCAGTATTTGAGATGCATTTAGAATTCAATAAATCTTCACAATTTCATAAACCCATAACTAATAAATAGACAAGATAAAATGTTTGCTGATGGTGTCAGTACAATTCCACATCTTAGGTTAGCAATTGTTTGGGGGAAATAAATCTTGTATTCATGTCCATGTCTGCATCACCACCATAATCTAACAATGTCTTCCTTGGGCCAGAATCTACACTACATCCCCAGAGACTTCCATCAAAATAGCTAGGTAAGATGTTCTCAACAAAACACTTTATTGATATATTAAAGCTTACCTGATGGTGTGACCACAACTATAATCGCATAATCACATGACTTTTATAGTATACTACTTTTATACTATACTCTCTCTCACATACACACACACATGCACGCACCTAATACAGGAAACAACAGAGTTAGCAAAATAAAAGCCATTAAACAGACCATGACAAACACACACACCTCCTCTCCATCGCCACCACATCCTACTGTACGCATCTGTGATGAGTCACACTGATGGAGTGTCATTGCAAAACCTCAGGTAGAATTACATTTTGTTATTCATGTCTGGTCTCTCCTCCATGAACTGAAATGGTGTGGCCATTATTTTGATATTTTCCCCAGTTTTAGGGCCTTAGTTATATATATATATTTTTTAAATGTGTTTAATCAAGTTGCAATGAGCTAATTATGAACTGAAACATGTGCATGTGCCTGCTTGTGGCTGGATTTTTCTTCCAGTCCACAGTGTCAAATCAAGAATATAATTGACTTGATGAGCCTCAATTGTCCTCACCTGAATATATGAATTTAGTACACATAACATAGGTCCGTATACATAGAAGTCTTAGAACCTGTCATAGCAAAAGCAGAGTTTGAGTTTATATCATTGAGAAAATATCAATTACATTATCTTAAGGTTCATTTTATCAAGGTCTGGTTTCCGTGCCTTTATTTTGTTAATTCCCTTTTGTTTCCTGTGTAGTGTCCTTTTGTGTTTTCAGGCGGCTGGGCGGACTGAGTCTCTGAGTGCGCACCTGCAAACCATCTCTTCATCAAACGGCTGGCTTCTTATTCTCTGTTACTTTTTGTAGAGACTTTTGTTTGTGCATGTTTCCCTAACTCCTCCTTTTCTCTCTCCCTTCATTTTTCCTTGGACTCAGAGGACTCTACCCTCAATGCCAGCCAGTCTCCACACTCTTTGTTCAAATTATTTTGGCTTGGATTTTTATATATATATATATATATATATATAATACATTTTAATAAGAAATTGTTTATCTTTCCATGAGATGCTAGTTTTGATTCTTGTTTTTTAGGTTCTGTTTAGTTCTATTACGATCATAACACATTTCATAGAAGGCACTTCTTAAGTGTAAACATGAACATTACAAAACCTTGGTTATGCATATTATACTTGTGCATTAAAGGTGATGTATGTAAAATATGTACAACATATTATTTCTGCCAGATTTTCCAAAAATACAAAATCCTTCATCACAGTTCTTGATTTCCACCATTGTTCTTCTTCTGCAGGACACAATTTTAAAGCCTTCCATCGCAGTCCATCAAAGTCCTTCTTCTAAAAATGTAACCACACTGGCATGTCTGTCATGGGCTGTCATTAGCTACCACTTTCAGCCAATCTATAATTTTAATGCAACAGTCCTGCAAACCCATGTTTTTCCTTCTCCTCTGGTGAAGAAATTTTTGAGAGGGGTACCAAGGCTTTTTAAGGAGAGGACAATTCTGGCACGGTCCGCCATCACCTTCCTCTCCAATTTCACTCGTCTACATTTTAATGCTTCTCCACTGCAGACATTTTTGAGAGTGATACTAAGGCCTTTAGGTTCGGTATCATTCAATATTTCTGACACTTAGCAGCCAGCTGCTCTCTGCTTGTTCCATGCATGTATTGCAAGACCTGGATTGAAAACCTCCCCCTCTGGATTGTACCTAGTTTTTTTCCAGAGACTACTCATGATACTGCAACAAAAATACTCATACTTAAAAGGGCAATTTTCCCATCACAGCTCTATAGAAGCCATGGGAGAGCTCATTCACATAGCCAAGAGGCATGATGAGAATAAGGCTACTCTGCAAACACTGGGCCATATAACCCTGAAATAAACCCAAAAATCAGAAGGGTTTTTGATGTATGCATTCACCCAGAGGGGAGAGAATCTATTCATTTCTCATACTACATCCATGGCTCACTCTGCTGAAGCACTACTACAGTAGCTGCGTTATTGGATTTGTGGTGATGAGTGGCACAACAAACTAAAATATACACAAAACACATATTTTAGCCCAGGGTCATACGGTGAAGCAATGGCCGGCATTGTTGCCTCACAGCAAGAAGGTCATTGTTCAAATCCTGGTTTGACTGAGGGTCTTTCTGTGAGGAGGTGGCATGTTCTCCCCATGTTTGAATATTCTGGCTCTGCCATTGTTAACATTTTTCCTCAATCTCTGACTGCACTCCTTTTATGTATTAATAGTCAAATCAAGTCAAATTTATTCATATAGCCCAACGTCACAAACATACTTGGCATCGATGGGTTTTACAGTGTGCACAGCAAGTGACACCCTCTATCCTTAGACCATCACAGTGAGTGAGGAAAAACTGAAATGTACAAATGTAGGCAATAGCAGGAAATGTAACAGAGCTAATTAAAATACAATACATTTTTGACATATATTACCTTTAATATATGTGCAAACCCTGTCCCTCAGAATTTATTTTCAACTTGAAGAAAGTGTGATATGTCACCTTGATTTTTTTTTTTTTTTTTTTCTTGTAACATACTCAGGATATGTTAATTAGCCAGTGATGCAACTGTGGAAAAAGTGGGAGGTCAGAGGTTGGCTGTGAATCTTGTAGAACACACAGGAGAATAATGTGTTCCTGTAAAAATAAAAAATAGTTAGTGTTATGAGTGGTGGGTGTCCTTGGAACAGCAGTGACAAATGACAATAACAATTATATCTTTTGTTCCAGTTTCAGTGCTGCAGTAGTGGCTGGGCACTGGTTTTCTAGTTTTTTTTTTCTGTATTCTGTAAAACAAACAACGGGGAGTCATGCCTCTATATTCATGAGCAGTTTTTTGGGCCGATGTGTTCTTTATTCTCTTCAGCTAAAGGTGCACAGACATTCTCAGTGGATCCATGAGGCAATTTAAGTCAGTCAGTCCTTGTGAGCACCGATGAAGCTGTCAGCCATAATGAGCGAGATTATTGAATTTCCTCTGCCTTTGTCTGTCAAGGTGTGTTGCATTAGTAAGCCACTGCACGTCGTCTGTCTAATAGGGCTCTAATTGGCTTCATTGTTCATCAGAGAAGCTGTCTCAAAAACATCCCACACATATCAGTGGAGAGGAGAAACGGAATAAAGATGTGCTATTCATAGTTTGTGATGTATATATATATATATATATAAAAAATCTTGCTCATATATATTATATACTATATATATGAAATTTTATATATTAAATATTATATATTATATATTATATATTATATATTATATATTATATATTATATATACACACACGTATGAATGTGTTTTTATGAAAAGTTAAAATATGATTTGTGATCATGTTTAAGTTGGTTTACTATTGTTAGCATTATTATTTGCGTATTTGATTTTATATATTTTTCTCAGCAAAAAATAGAGAAAGTGACAAAGGGTGAAAAAAAAAGATTATTATTTAATTGTCCATGAACAAAATGAAATAGGTTAGACATTTATGTATAGCTTAGTGAATGTCTGGAATGTTATTGACAGCTCTGGATGCTGCTAAAAACAGTGTATTGCAAATAATGTCACTTACAGCCCCTCAGAGTTGATGTTCCTTGATATAAACTTCAGAGAGAGTAGCTGCAGCTCCCGCCATTGAAATTGTTTCCAAAACTAGTGAATGCCACAGTTCTTCTTTCGGCTGATCCTCATCCTTCCACTTTGTTGAAATCATTCTCTTGGCCTCCTTACAGCCAGCTGTTTGAATTTGTTTTTTTGCCTTTGGACCAAGTTCCTTTAGCAGTATAATTCCAAAGGCACATTGCTGCATTATAAACAACAGTATCACCAAATTATTTTATCTAAATATTGGATAACATTTGTTTATATTATCTCAAATTTATCTTTAGTATAACCCCATACCATGTGATGAAAAGTACCCTTGTCTTGTTTGCAGCACCACGTTTTATTTTCACAGATGTACTTAAATCAGGTTCTTTGAAATGAATTTCAGTTTTCATTGGATGCTCGGTCATCTATTCAGATAATTTTGATGCAATTTGATTTGTTATTAACTTGGACATACATGCTGATGCTTTCTTACCTTAATAAATTATGTACTGTATCTAATGATTGTGCATTTAACATTTTTACTCCCTTTTAAATCAATTTTAATAATAGTGTTATCTTTTCCAGGGAGGGAGTTATTTAGTTGATCTGTTGATCTGTTAATTAAAGAGCTAAAGGTTAAAGACAAGTCAGAAAGATTTTTCACAGTCTGCCAGTGCAAACCGTTTCTCTCATTAATGGCTGAGAACCAGAGTTTGAGCCAGCATTTTAGAAATAATGAGCTCATAAGAAAGAGTTGCATACATCCTCTAAAAAAGTCATTGACTAAAAAAGTCACCTTGACTTGACTTATTCCATCAAGAATTCTGTTCATGTTTGTAGCCCAGCTGCTGTTCTTTACACTGCACAAAGGAGTTTAATATTCTTACAAATGTATATTTTCTATCTGAAAAACGTATTTAAACAGTCATCTGACTAAAGTACATAACAATGTACAGTATAATGCGTGGTGCTGCATGGTAAACCAGGAAATTGGGAAGTTTCAAAGTGGACCAAATTGTTAGAGTGACTGATGCTTCATTTATTGCACATACATAAAGAGTCAAAATGAATTGCACATTGCCCTTTGTTTTATTGTACTAAGATTTGTAAGGATAAAATTAATTGCACATGGTCCTCATTTTATTGTAGAAGGGTGTGTGAAGAGTTGAAATAAATTGCACATTATCCTTTATTTATTTTATTTTATTTTGTAGATAGAGTTGTAAAAGGTTCAAATAAATCACACATTATCATCTTATCATAGTGTACAGACGTTACAACAAGCTGCACATGTTGTAACGTCAGCTTGTTGTAACGTATGTCTCAGCAGAGTTAAAATAAACTGCAGGTTAAATTAATTTTGTTGTAAATAGGTTAGAGAGGAGTTAAAATCATTTTCCTATTGCTCTTATGTTATTGCACCTACAATGCATTCGGAGGTTTTAAAAGAAGGATGAAAGTCAGATAAATGTCCACTGTGCATAAAACATCATCATATCTGCAGTTCTGATGTAACAAAGGCAGGTGATAGTGATGGATGGAATCCACAGAGACAAAGCAGCTTTTCACCACAACGACACTTCCTATTGTCACCACACGGGGGCAGGAGTCTAGCCCATCATTGGCCGCCTGTGTTTACGCCAACCAATGGGAAGCTTTTGCGTTGGAGCCGTTACTTCCGGGTGAAGTGAACCGCAAAGCGTCTTATGTCTTTCTGAAAATAACAAGAAGCTAAAAGCCAAGTGTAAATAAAAGAAAAACGTGTAAAAAATGAACAGAATATTCGGACGCGGGAAACCCAAAACGCCTCCTCCGAATCTTTCGGACTGTATTGGCAACGTGAGTACTGTCATGGTGGAAATGTATTGTTGTTTATGTCGGTTTTATGGCACCCAAAAGCGAGCTAGTAGCTCGGTGTACAACAGCAGAACAGCACAAACAGGACTGTGGACCAGTCACATACTGAATTATGTCGCTGAAAAACCCACCATAATGATTATATCACTGCCTGCAGAGGTCTGATGCTGCTGTTTTTGTGGTCAACTGGGAGCTTTTTTATTAATACACATTTGCTGTGTCACCTCCCTTTGCTTAATGTTTTTTTTAAATATTTAATTGGTTTTCAACATGTTTTAATATTAAATTTCCTCCCGGTCCCGTTGTTGGATTCGTTTAGTTAAAGAGCTGCACATTCAAATTAACTAGCATATTTGGCATCAAACTGTATTTATTTTATTGTCATTTTAATTTATTACAATACTGTCCTGGATGAACAGCAGGTTCCTGTCCTGCAGCACATATAAACTAAGACATATTGTAATACAAAATAAAAGCAAAGCAGCAAAAACAGTGTAAACAGGCTTGCCGACAAGTTTTGCACACTGCCTGATGTAGTAGGCTGTTCCACAGTTTGGGGACACAGTAGCTAAACCTTGTTTCTCTGCAGTTCTATTTGTTTTTGGTTTTATTTTTTGCTATTTTCTGTTAATAAGCTGTACAACTTCATCTGTTAAGGGACTGTAGTTTTTTGGGATCATTTTCATCAACGGTTGGAGTAATCGCCTTACCCAAATACACAAAAACCTTTAATGATACCTCAAAAGGATTATGGATTGGTGGATTGAGTTGTTTTCATAAATAATATTACTCATTTGGTGTTATTTATTTTGTAACCTGCAAAGACCCCAAGAGTGCTTATTAAATCATGTAAAATAGGTAGAGTCTGCTTCAAGTTAGAACAAAAGAGAATGTCATCATCTGCATATAAAGCTATGCAATGTTCAATATTTTCTATCTTTATTCCATTCAAGTTTTTGCTTTTCTGAATTGCCATAGTAAGTGGTTTGATAGCTCGGGTAAATAACATGGGGAGACAGGGAGCAACCCTGTCTTGTTCCCCGATGCAGATGAAAAGGTGTTGAAAATAACCCATCTATTAAGACTACTGCCTGTGGACCAGCATAAAGAAGTTGAAGCTAAACTGACAGGCTGGTTATCTCTAGCACATGAAGTTACACCTTCAAGACACACTCCGTCTGTTGTGAAGCTACAAATCATTACACCTCTTATTGCTCCACTTCTCTCCTCTCCTCTGCTCTTCTCACAGGTGGACGCCAGGACAGAGTCCATAGAGAAGAAGATTGGCAGATTAGATGCTGAACTAATGAAGTATAAGGATCAGATGAAAAAGATGAGAGACGGGCCCTCGAAGGTGGGACACCCTCTTTCCATTCAAGGAATGATTACAGTCACAAGATGATTAGTTTATCTTAGTAAAGAAATGTATTTATTCTTTTTTCAAATGCAGAACATGGTGAAACAGAAGGCAATGAGAGTGTTGAAGCAGAAGAGAATGTGAGTCCTGGTTTGTGTAGTCATACTGAGTTTCATTATTAACTGTAACATTATACTACGTTACTTTTAATAACTGAACTATTAATGACTATTTTCATTACTGAAAAATCTACAACTACTCAATCGATCAAGTATCAAAATCTACAACTTCTCAAACAATCAAGTATTTTCTCGATTGACTGAGTAGTTATTTTATCCACAAAATCTTCCTAAACCTCGAAATGAGGATATTTTCAAATATCTTATTTTTTCCACAAAAATTAGTTTTGATTTTTTTTTTTTTTTTTTTTTTATGGAGTAAAGAAATAAAAAATATTTACTTGTTTTAACTATTAAAAACACACTGATTATTTGATTATCATAATAGTTGTGTGTTGCAGCCTTCTTTTTGTTTTATAATTAAAAAACACTAAAATATAGGGTTGCCAAATAGATTATATTCCAACTGTTTTCTAAATGAACATATTTATTATTTGGTATTAACCACTGCAATATAAATAAAACATAAAGTATTTGTTTTATTATTTTACTTTGTTAATATAAAGAAAAATCTGATTTTAATAATTTGAGGAAGTGGTACCAGTGGTAGTTTGGCAAAAGTACTAAAAAAATCAGTCTGCTGACTTATCATAAGAGTCATCAATCCAGTGCCAATCAAATATTACTGGTATCAGTCTCTCAAATCCAGTATCACTTAGGCTTGTGGTAAATTGAGATTAAAAAACAAACAGTAACATAATTGTTTCAGAACCAAGTGACTTGTCTTTACGCAGGTATGAAGGTCAAAGGGAGCAGCTGGCTCAACAGTCTTTCAACATGGAGCAGGCAAACTACACAATCCAAACTCTGAAGGACACCAAAACAACAGTAAGAGCCACACAGCGTAAAATTATAATGCACTAGGACGGGGCAATATGGGAAATAAAAATCTAATCACAATATACTTTTTTATGTCATTCGATATTGATAAATATCACGATATAAATCAAATCAATACTTCTGCTTTTGTAAGACTGGGATCGAGATATAACAGGATATAAAGGTTGTTTCTCTGAGCTCATGTAAAGTTTTCTTTTAAGATGTTTGTGCTTCTCAAATAGTGAGAGCAACAATACACTGTAAATACACTCTAAAATACTGTTATGATTTGTAGAACATTAACTTAAAACATAGTTATTACCTTTCCTTTCAGATAATACCTGGTTTATTTGTTATTTGTTGTTTAGTGTTTTAATGTTAATGTAATGTTAGAAACAATGAACTTGTCTATAAATATGGTCAAATTTTGCTTAACACAAATAGAATTTTTTTTAATATGTACTATAACAATTTGTAATAATTATTGTTTGTCACAAATTAATTCAAGATAATAAATAGGATGATTATCAATGCAACACCATTTAAAACCAGGAAAAGTCATCACAGATACTTTATTACGATACGACAGTATCTAAAATCTAAGACCATATCTTGTCTCTTGCCACGATAGAGATATAATATCCACATATTGCCCATAATGCTGATATTTTCTCATCACTACTCTGGAGTACATTACATGTCTTAGAGGGAGTTAGGTGTGATTTTCCTGTTCCTGCTTTGCTGCTTTTAGTTTACATTACAGCCACTTTAGCCATTATTTAGCCAATGTAGTCATGTGGTTGAGTGGCAGCAAATATTAGCAGTGTAGTTCTGCGGCTGCCACCTTTTATACTGGAGTGTAGGGCTGCAACAATTAATTGTTTTTCAATAATAATAATAATAATAATGTTAATAATAATTTTAAGCATTTGCTCAGTTAATCAGGATAGATACATAGTAGTTATTTAGACTGAGGCAGCTTACTAAACTTTGTATGAGTCTGTTATGAGTCCAATACTGTCTGTCCACTGTAGATAATTGTCTTTTAACAGTGGTTTTCAAGTAAATACACTGTCCTTTGTTTCTGTTTCCAGGTGGAGGCCATGAAGATTGGTGCCAAGGAAATGAAAAAGGCTTATAAAGACGTTAAAATTGATCAGATTGATGTATGTTTACTACAAGATTATCACTACAATCACACTGATTGGTTCTTATTGATGATTTTAGGCGTCACCATCAAAGGATCGATTTTCTTTTATTTGTTCAAAAATCTCAATTTGCTAAAACTGCATCAGAAAGTGCATTCTGTTCAAATCCAACGAGACTAGATATAAAGAAATTGTTCTTTTTTATGTATATGTGCATGTTTTCTGTCATTAAAATGTCTGTAATTGCTCATGGAAGAGCATATTTTCAGGTTGCTTTGTCCTGATTAAGTCTTATGTGTAACACGTTCTTACATATACTGTATGTTTGAATATGGCCCATTTTCCCTGATTGTAATGTTAAATGCTGAGTAAACAATAACAGGAGAGTTTGCAGCTCACTTGACAATGTTGGTCCAAATAAATGTATATTACTAAAAGTGATCACACATATTTCAATTTCCAGGATTTACAGGACCAGCTGGAAGACATGATGGAAGAAGCCAACGAGGTACAAGAGGCACTGAGCCGCAGCTACGGCACTCCAGATATAGACGAGGATGAGCTTGAAGCAGGTATGCATGTCTCGCTTAAAAATATTCATTTAGAGAAACTTGAAATGATGATGAGGACATTTGAAGCAGCTGAATCGTGTGTGAATGACAGAGTAACTGTGGTTTCAGAGCTGGATGCACTGGGTGATGAGCTGCTGCTGGATGATGACAGCTCGTACCTGGACGAGGCCTCATCTGCCCCGTCTATTCCTGAAGGAATCCCCAGTGACAGCAAGACAAACAAGGTAACAGAGTTTAGGGAACACTGGAACACACATTGCACTGTAGAATGCACTGATGATGGTATGATAACACATGGAAATAAAGCCAGATGATTACATCACATCATACATATCTAGGGTTTTACTCAGGCTGTCTGTGTTGATGGCTTTTTGTTTTTGATCAAACCTTTTTGTTTTGATCGCAAAAGACCTCATCCACACAGAAACAGAGACTTTCTTATCAGCCCTTTTCTTTTTTCCTTCTTAAAAGGTATTCCATAAACAAAATTTTATTTCAAGAAATGTCCTAATGCACGCGAAAACTGCCGAATACATCTCCAAACGCTGTTGTACATATGCAGGGCCTGTACTGTATGTAGCACTGCCACAGACGTACACCAAAATGCACATAAGTAAAGCTTCCCAAAGTTGTGTACACAAACACACAAGGCTCCTAAAAAACACTGATTCTGTGTTGACAAAAAGCCGATTCGATACAAAACATTTGTGGGTTCTTCTTAAGTTGTTTTCATGTTTATAGGCTTTAAGTCAGCAAGTAAAATAAATTAACAAATTGATCTGTAGCTCTGCTTGATACATAATTAATCTATTATAATACAGTGGTGTAAATAGACCGAGCAAAGTCAGCTATGGACCTTTCAAAGGAGGCAGATTTATTCCCAATAATATAATTTGCTCTCTCATCCTCCTCCTCTTCCTCACATATACCTCAGACACTGGTATAGTGAAATTAGATTAAGATGGAGTGAGAGATATGGTGACTCTTATTATTTACCTTTTTTTTGTTTGTTGTTTAATTTTTTTACGCACCCTAGTCAAGTCCTCAGCTCCACTCCGATCACATACCCTGGTATATACAGTAGAACAGTATTTCTGATTTTCCTCGAAGTACCACCAGAGGATGCTCATGTACTACTGGTGGTACACGTACCACGATTGTTTGCATATGTTACAGAGAAGACAACTAAGCTGGAACTCTGTATAAGTATAAATGCTGTTGCAATAACGTATCTGATCAACATCATGTTTCTTCTAGCTTATTGCACTTCTTTACACAAAATAATAACAGAAATATAAAATTAACTTACTTTAACCTTACTTTGCTATTACCAACTTTGAAATGCTGTGGATTGCAAATAATGTAATTTTAAACATGAATAAAAATGTGATTAATCACGACTGACTACTGAACTTCTTCAATTAAGAAAATAATCTATTGACAGCCCAAGTTTTACAGGGGGTCTCCATTGTATTCATATTTTCCTTCTATAATTGAAAATATGATGCCTTGTTTTTCATGATTTCTTTGTTTCTTTGAGGAGGAGGGCAGGTAATTTTTTATCATATCTCATTTGTGCCTTTGCTGAGAAGATGAACAGCTTTAAGGGACAAAACATACATTTAGCTAAAGATTCACTGAGTAAGAATTAGTGACATCTAGTGGTGAGACAGCAGAGTTCAACAAACAAATGCTTCCTCTCGCCTTTAAAATCTCCACTCTCTCCACTCCTCCCTGCTGTTTTCTCCTTTGTTGGTTTACACATCATGTTCACGTGAGCGGAGCCATTTTTTAAATTTGTGCAGCGAGCTTCTGCTTCAACATGTTAAACACACATCCATTCAGGCTGCTGCAGAGAGACAATGCACATTTATACTAACATACCTATTGGTAGTATATTCACTTTTTCCTAAATGTTACACACTGGACCTTTTGAAGTCACAGTGAAATCACATCCTGACTTTCATACATTGTATGGAAGCTCCAGTATCTTAGATTTTATCCTATTTATATTAAATATATATTTTTACAATGTTGGTAGGTATGTAATGATTTCCAACTGACATTTAGCCATGCTTTTAATGTCACAAGTAATTAATTTTAGTTGGGAGACATGCAAATACTTGAGTTAGACATTATGTTAATCCTTTGATTCTGAACATGAATAAACAACAAATCCTGAGTGAATATTCTTTTCAAAATCCATTTACAGATTCTTTAATTTACACTTAATTTATACATACATTTTTGCCATATTTGGTATAAATATTTGTATGTTTATATCACATATTTATATTACATTTTATTGGTTTTTATTTGCGCTTCCATGTTGCTGTCCACTTTGCTGCTGTAATATGGTACATTTTCAAGTTGAGGGGCTTATAAAGGATTAGTTAATCTTTCTAGCTGGGATTTTGTTTCCACTGATACTGTCTCAAGTGTAGAGTATGAGTTGAACACTTGAAATATAAGTATGTATCCAGAGATTTGCCAGCTCATATTTGTAGTAAATTACATTTTTCTTATATTGTTTTTAGGACGGTGTTCTGGTGGATGAGTTCGGCCTCCCACAGATTCCTGCCTCGTAAAACAAAGAGTGGATTAAAACAACTGCACTTCACCTGAAAACACTTTTCTATGTAGAGTAACATTCATACCTGCAAAAGACCATTTGACCTGAGAACACTACGACTTTTGATGCTGTCCCAGAGTTTGGTTGTGTGTTGTTACTGCTACTGTGCTAGCATGTGGCCTTCTAAAAAAACATTATTCTGCTTTCTTTCTCCCCTTCAGCCTCATGTCTAACACTTGTCACTCTAATTCATCTTCAGTATTACATATTTATTTTAGGTTTGTTTCTAATTTTGAGTGTTGTGTAGATATTAACATTGTGTTTTGAGTTCTCACAGGTGGAGAGGATTCCTTCTCATTCTGTTTAAAATGACATCAGGTTATTTAAAACATGCAAAAATAAATGATGTGTTTTACTGTAACCTTGAGTTATTGATTAATTAACCATTTTTTTTTATTTTCTTTGGATTGCATTTCATAAACACAGCTTGATGTTTGTGCTGCTGGACAAGAAAATAAGAGGTGAACTTTTGTGAACTATTATTTTAAGGTCAAACTTTGGGCAGAAGGAACCTGGGGCTACACAGAGGTGTAAGCTGCTATTGAACCTCACACACATTCAGATTTTCCTTACTAAATTGTTTACTCCTCCAGAGAGCAGGTGCATTTTCCTGTTTTGTAGTACTACCCTGCTATGTGAACTGTAAGCACAGTATTAACATTATTTAAGGCAAAAATCTGCTTATCTTCTGAGAGTGAGATAAGAAAATTAATAACCCTTACTGAGAAGATGCTCAGGTTAACTGTCTCTCTGAAAGTGACTAAATCAAGCAGCATCTTTAAAGCTCACTGGTTTGTAGTTGGATAATAATACAAAAACCAGTAAAATAAAAAAAACAGAAACCTGGCTGGTAGCTGTCACTTGTAACTGAAGCTTCAGAGTCTTGACGGCTACTGTATCAGATGGATTCCTGTTAAATGAAGAGTCCGGAAAAGTTTAATTGGTAACAGTGGTTTTCCCTGCCTACTACCCAAAGAGTACCCCACAATGATGCCAGCACGAACTTTACCGTCATGTTCTTTTTATCCTCTCTGTCTCTGAGTTACAAAGACATAAATGTTACAAAGACAACATTGGGCCTCATAAGTGTAACATCCAGTGCTTACAGTGGACTGGTACCATCACTTCTTAGTTTTACTTTTTTGAGTACCATCGCTTTTATTTGCGAACTGGCACTTCTCATGTGATGCCTGTACTCAGTTTATGGTTTTCTTTTTAATTCATTGTTATGGTCCAGAATAGTCATTTCCCAGGATGCGTTATGTGATGTTCACCTACCTGTTGTTGCCTGAGTCTAGTGTTCGTTTCTAGCATCTAGAAATTTTTTTTTATTGTTAAACAAGAGCCTCACAGCAAGACAGTTGCTGGTCTGTGTCCTGGTCTGGGCTTTTTCTCCCTGTGTGTGGGTGGGTTTTCTCTGGGTTCACTGGTTTCACCCCACATGTCCAAAACCATGAAGAGGTTAATTAGGACTGTAGGTCTTAATTAAGGAAGACCTACAGGAAGATGCTCAGTGCAGAACTGAGAAAACAAAGACACTGAACTGAATTAGATACATTTAATGTACAATTGTGGTAGACAGCCATTTAGGGGGCATTCCAGTCCTTAGTGTAGGCAACAACCACATCAAATTGTCAGTGGGACTCGAGCTAACAACCTTTGAATCCTTTAAAACTTCAATAAAAGTTTCTTTAATTCTTGTCCTCTGCCCTCATGTCCTCTTCTGATACACCAACTGTTTTCATATCCTCCTTCACAACATCCATGAATCTTCTCTGTGGTCTTGCTTTTATTTCTGCCCAGCAGCTCTATCTAGGACATTGTTTGTCCAATATAATCAGAGTAAAATCTATAGCCTGTCGGAAATCGTAGGAAGAAGAACCGAATAGTCTGGGCGTGGAAAGAAACACCCATTTTTCTTAATTATATTTTTGCTTTATTTTGAAAACCGGATGTGTGCTAGCTCGCTCTGCTCTCCTTTTAACCGCACGGAAATACTGCAATACGGCTAGCTTGACTTAACCTCAGTGTCACCGGAAGTAGTTAATGTTCAACATCAGTTAGCCGTGTCATTGCTCCTTGTTGATGTGATTTCAGGATTCTAAAGAAAATGTCGCAGCAAACAATTACGCTGACAGTTGCATGCGGTAAGTATGAATTATTCGACGTTAAATGATAATTGTTAAATGATATACAGAGATAATTATGAAGGTTCATTCGTTGACAAGCGTGGGTCGAGTAGCTTTGTAAATTGTTAGCTGATGTTCAGTAGGTCAACGAAGAACTGATTCTTTGTTTTTGCTCGCTTAATCTAAATATTCAATATAGGATAGATGTCCGGGTTTTTGTGGTACTAACATTGCGTTGTTGAATACTTAATGTGTAAAATACACTCTGCCTCTGTGATGCAGGTAACTATTTACGTGTTTAAGCAATGTTTATAACAGTTTCCCTGTTTATACACAGACATATATCCAGTTAGGTTCCAAATATGTTTGGGCAGAAAGACACATCTTGTCATTTTGCCTCTGTACACCACCACAATGAATTTGAAATGAAACAAATCAAGATCGGATTAAAGTGTGGATTCTTAGCTTTAATTTTAGGGACTGAACAAAAGAATCACATGGAGGTTTGAGGAATTATAAGCATTTTTATTTTTTTATTTTTTCTATGTGTATGTAGTATGTGCTCAGCAGCATGTGGCACATAAATCTTATTAATTAATTCTTCCTTTAATTAATAAAGAGAAAAGAGAATAAACTAAGGTTTTTGTTGTAGTTAGTAAAAGGCTAAACATAAAATCTGCAAATTTATTTAGTAACTCATAATAATCTCACTTGACCCATCTGTGGGTCCTGTCCCATTGTGGACCAGTAATCACTGATTTAGAGGTAGTTACTTGTGTCGATCCATCTCAGTGATAAATAAGCTTGTACTGAATCCATCCGCTTTGTTTAGCTGTAGTAATTTTCATCCTCCTACTATAGGATCAGTTAAGCACAGTGTCACATTAACGGGTCATGATGATGGGAACGGTCCGACTGTCAAAGACCTCTCAGATGCTCTCTGTCAATCTACTGGAGTCCCAGCAGGATCACAGAAAATCATTTTTAAAGGTACATCCAAAATTTCTTCTTTCACAGCCTAGTGAGCTTGAATGGCATGTTACCTATGCCTTGTCTTAATTTTGATAGGAAAGTCACTGAAGGACATGGAGGAGAGTTTATCCAGTTGTGGGATAAAGGATGGCTGCAAGCTCATGATGATTGGAAAGCGAGTACGGATTTTTTACATTTTTTTTTCTTGTGTTTTTGATGGGTGACTGTAAACAGGGTCAAATAACTCATGTAAATCTCCAAACAGAACAGTCCTGAGGAAGAAGCTGAACTGAAGAAGCTGAAAGACATTGAGAAATCTGTTGAACAAACAGCTAAAAAGCTGGAGAAAGTAGATGGGGAGTTGACAGGACTTAAGAATGTAAGAACTCTTTTTTTTTTTTAGATTTTAAGTTATTATTTAAGCATATGATTTGTTCTGTGTTCTGAAATGCATCCATTTAATATCTAATTTTATTCATTTTGATTATTCATTTCATTTCTGTGCATCCAGATGTTTAGATTATCACCTATCAGTTCCTGTTTGTTTGCATTTTCAGGGTTTCCTGGCCAAAGACCTCCAGGCAGAAGCACTGGGCAAACTGGACCACAGAGTGAAGATAGCAGCTGAGCAGTTCATGAAGATTCTGGAAGAGATAGATGCTATGGTAAGCTGCTGCTGTTTAGGTGTGTTTTATTTGTGTGTGTGTCACATATATCAATCCAACAACTTCTCTTTCAGAGTGTCCCAGAAAACTTCAGTGACTGCAAAATGAAGAAAAAGGGGCTTGTAAAAACAGTGCAGGTAAATTTTTTCCCCCTCAATATTATTATTTCTTATGATTAAAAACCACTTAGAAGTGTTAATTTGTGTCATCATTAGGGTTTTCTGGCCCAGTGCGACAAGATCGAGGCTTGTATATCAGATCACCTATCAAAGATCCAGTCGAAAAACCTTGCCCTTGCAGAGTAGAGCTGTGGTTACTCAATTATTGTTGCTCTGTGAGCAACTGGAACGTGCACAGAAAGCTTCAAGTGTGGAGCAGAAACATGTTTATTTATTGTTGGAGTGATGTGTGATGTGACAGGTAATCCTGTGAAACGACAAATGCAGAAAACACTGATGCTCAGCACAACACTTGGATAAATGGAGGTGCTATTGATGTATTTTTAAATAACAAACACGAAAATATATATTGTTGATCCCCTCAAAGTATCCAGAAGTAGAAATCGATTGAAATACTGCGAGATATTTGTAATTATCCATGATGATATCAGAAAATTGATCACACAGTATTTCAGAAACTTTAAAACACAGACATCCTGTTTTTTCTGATTGTTGAGTTTGTACAGAGGTATGGTCAAAATATGGCCAAAAGTATGTGGACAAAAAAAACCACAGTAACTTTAGATTTGCTCCATTGATGGATGCATGCAACTGTGGAGTGATGGAAACATTTTAATTAATAGAGAAAAATAAAACCAAAGAGACTGTTCACATACTTGGTCATATATTTCTACTTTTCCATCTACAGTACCAAACTTATACTTTTTAATCCAGTGAGTGATCTCATGTGTATCTTACCTATCAGCTATCTCTGAGGAAAAACATCTTTGTTTTAAGAATAAACTGTTTTTGAAATATGAAGAGCCATGGTAATTCATCTCCAAGTAATATTTAATCTACGGAATACAGGGAATTCAGTAAAACCAAACCAGTCACAAAAACAGATTGTTTCAGTTTCTTTCCAGCTTTATCTATGGAGTCTTCACATACACTTTATACAGACCCATAGTCATGTAACCACAAATGTGCAAATAAGCTTTGAGTGTAAGGAGGAGTGGGGTTCAGAGGTGTGGTCCAAAAAGCTTAAATATAGATTATACCACAGTGAAATTTACACAAATTACAGGATAACACTGTCCTGACAAATGTGACATCTCACTAATCATCTTTTGCGCCATGTTTTAAGATTCGTGTGAATGCTACATAGTTAAAGTTGCCTTTTTTGTCAATGGGGGCCTCACGAAAGAGCTCATCCACTTCTTCATCTGTGAACCGGTCACCCATTGTAGTGAGCAACTCCCGCAGGTACTCCTCCTGGATGATACCTGTTGGGGAGATGTGACGAGAAAGAGTTGCCACTTATTTGGCTGTTTAGATTCAAAATACCTATTGTACATAAAGCCCAGGTCTGCCCTGACATCACTTGGTGCAAAAGTGCATTGATAAATTGCATTAGGCAGGTTGAAATATTAAGAAAGCTGCAACCCTAGTCTCTCTTAATGCTCAAACTCACCTGTGCCTTCCTCATCAAAACAGGCAAAAGCATTACGGATCACATCCTCCGGGTCTGTGCCAGTTAGTTTTTCTCCAAACATGGTCAGAAACATAGTGAAGTTGATTGGGCCTATTGCTTCATTCATCATGTCCTCCAGGTATCCATCAGTGGGATTCTTACCTTTAGAAAAGAACAAGGGTATTTAGGATTGAATATTCTGGCTCTAAACCACCATGTTGAAATGACATGACATGTTGAAAACTGACAACATAAAAACAGATGCTAGCAGAATGTTTCCGGCTCCCCCCCCCCCCCAAATTTATTTTGAAATCTGCATTTACACTGTTTGACACTGAGTGGGCTCCAAAACTGAAGAGAAAGTGGCATTATTTTTAAATGTATAAATCTTTACCCAAAAGGCATGAAACCTCAGTATGAATCCACTGGCTTTAGCCCCTCATCCTCCATCCTGCATTAGATGGCAGACGCAAAATTTCCACATACAAATATGGCTTAAAACCAATCTGACAACTGAATCCATGTGCTTTTTTCCTGCTTACATCTTCACAGGACATAACTGATTTGTGCCACATGGGAGGAAAAAGAAAAATCTGAATCTGGCCACTTGCGCCATGCAGTATAAATGCAGATTAAGGCAAAAATATTAAGATCCACCAATATAACTGACTAAAATAGTAGGATGAAAAAGCTGCTTGTTCCTCGACTTCTATGCTAGCACACCCTACAGCTATTATTTTATGATGCCTATTTATTTTGTACAATGAAGATGTTTTATATTCACATCTGCTACGACATGAGGAAGAAAAATATGTTATTTTCACTACAGAAGAGATTAAATGACTTCTGCAGTTGGGCAAAAGGAAAGATATCTGTATCAGTTACTGGCCCATGCACTCCTGAAATACTGGCATAATGGATATCGGCAAAAAGTCCAATATCGTGCATCCCTACAAAAATTCATATGTATTTTTGGAAAACAATTAAACTCTAGTTTTTGTACATTCTTCATTTAAAGACATTTATTTACTAGTATTACCAGTGCTTTATTTGGTAAAGACATTTTTCACATTATGATCTTATTACGGTACACTGTAGTCTACCTAACGAGGCCAGCATATCATGAAGATCTTCTTTGTCGATGAAGCCATCCCTGTTTTGGTCGATCATGTTGAAAGCCTCTTTGAACTCCTGTATCTGGGACTGATCAAACATAGCAAACACATTGGAGGTGGCACGCTGAGGACGCTTCTTGGTGTTCTTCCCCTTGGCCCTTTTGCTTGACATGGTTGGTAAGGTGGCAGTAGGTTCTCCCTCCTGGAGAACAAAGATGATTAATAAAAAATGCTGTGAATTACAAAACACAAAAAAAAGTGGAGTCATGCTTTTCCTCGGTTTTAAGTATGGCACATGGTTTTAACATAAAAGCGTTGGACAGGATATTCACCACAGATATCTGCAACGTCAACTAGTCAAAACTACAGTTACATATATCTGCAATTCAGTTTTTACTAGTCAGAATGATCACTTTTGCCATTCATTCACATCTACAATGTCATTATGACAAGTTCAAGATACACTGTCTTTAATTATCATAGTAGAAAATAACTACGACATTGTCCTTTTTAGATATCTTGAATTAAGTTTCAGATAGAATGAACTTGGATATCTCAAACTTGAATTATGACTAGTCATAATGACATTGTAGATTTTTGAAACTGGAATTAGAGATATCTACAATTGTTAAAACTTTTCATCTGTGCTCTTTGTTTAATATAGTTGTGTGGGAGCTCCCCCGGAATCTAATTATGCTCTCTTTTTTTTAATGCATTACTTTTTTTGTATGTTGTATTTGTTAATTAAGTAAAAAAATGAACCCCACCACATAATAATTAGGTAAACCTGCCACTATAAACAAAGTGCATTTTAATGTCAACCAAACAGATACTGATGTGTGAAACTGTTGTCTATATTTGTGCTAAATCATACATTATAACTGCTCCACAGCGTAAAAAGGTGAAAGACCTAGCTAAGACCTAATATTGACCTACATAGCACGGTGACCAGGCTAACTTCACACAGCAAACCGGCATCAATTCACATGAAATTGTATCACCTTTTGTGCCCTCAATTTATTAGGCATTAACGGGTTCTAGAGAAATTGAAAAAAATAAACTACAAACCTCAGAAAAACTACTGGAGTTTTCAGCCAAAAGGTGTCGAACACAAGAGACAGAGGATCTTCCACAAGCTGATGATGGAGAAGAGCCGAGAAGAACCATCAATGTTTTATTTCCTGTTCTAGAACAAAGTGACCAATCAGAGCCGAGCTGGACGGTACCATCCACCTGGAACATTCCATTTAACCTAAACAGTGCTTTCTTATTTCTTCTTACTTTGTTCCACTAATATTATTACATTATTTTTAATTTCTTCCACCTTTTTAGTATTTTCTTACAATTGAATTTCATTAATTTTTTACAATAATGGTCATTATTATTTTGTCAAATCTCAATCTTAAATTTTAAATCAATTTAATTCAAAAACTGACCTGTGCAAGACTGTACATCATAACAGTCTTCCCTGAGTGCACTGTATGCTTGTATAAACTATATATAGTGAAGCTATTGTTGTTTATCTAGTTTTCATCTAATTGTAACTTTTAAATCTGACTCCAAACCCAGCTCCTTTTTGTACTTTGTATATTAATGTTCAAATGTTATTTAAATGACTTGGTATGTTTGTACTGTGTTGCTGGTGTTTATTTTTATTATTTTTTTATTATTTTTATATTTTTTCATTTTTTATTTGTGTTGACTTCTGCTGTCACTAGTATTTTAGCCTCATTGATTGATTGAATTACATTGTAGTTTAATAGTGCCCAGAATGAGGCCTCTATCAATAATTGCACAAACTTGCATCCGAAAGATATTTATACAATTTAATATGCATATTTGTAATATTTACTTGACAATTGACTGAAGAATTAACATTGTAATAATAATTGTACAAACTCTCACATTAGAATTACCTTTGTTGTTTGCAAGGTCCAACTGAGAGAGTCAAAAAAAGGAGCACAGAAGGAAAATGGAACAGAGGCTGCAGGACAGCAATGTGAGGGTGGTCTGGAATGGCATGAAAACCATCACAGGCCACAAAGAGAGTTACTGCAACACAAGCTTAACCTGTTTTTACAGGTTTTGACAGCTCAGCTACTGCAGCCAGACACTGTCCACCCAACACCTCTCTTCAGGACCTACAACTATCTGGGGCTGCAGCTGGGCGACAGGCTGGACTGGTCATCAAGCATGGACTCACTCTGCAGGAAGGGCCTCAGCTACAAAAACCTGCAGCTGATGTTTGATTAGTCTGTGGTGGCAAGTGTCCTCTTCTATGCTGTGGTGTGTCCAGACTGTGTAGGAGGCCTGGCTTAGTGGTGACACTGGGCACAGAGCTGGACCCACTGGTGGCAGAGAGAACTCTGGGTAAGTTACTCTCCATCGTGGACATTGCCCACCACCCTCTGCACGTCAAATTCACCAGGAAGAAGAGTATGTTCAGTATCAGACTGTATAACACCAGTCAAATACAGCAGGGGAAACAAAACAACACAAAACAGTATTTGTGTGTCCCTGCACTTTTTTCATCCGCAACTATTAGGTGGACATAGCAATATATGTGAACATGTAAAAATAGGACAAATGTTTAATTTTGTTAGTATTTCTGAAATATTATATACATTTTTTGCATACATTGTTTATACTGTAGTGTTGAAGCACACTGCAACACAAAGTTTGCATCCTTGCACATCTGCTGCTTTTTATTTGTATAGTTTTCTGTTGTGCAGTGTTTATTTATATTTTTGCTTTATTACAATTTTTTTTTACTGTACTTTGTTTAGTTTAGTTTTTTTGCTTAATAGTGTAGTGTAGTCTATCTATCTATCTATCTATCTATCTATCTATCTATCTATCTATCTATCTATCTATCTATCTATCTATCTATCTATCTATCTATAGGCTGCAGTTAATACGTCTAATCACTAGGTGGCAGCAGTCACCTGACAAATATGCCTAACCTGGCTGCTCAAATCAGAAGCATGGGTGTGGAGGTTATTTTGTGACATTTTCGTGTGACGCTAATTATTCACATAACATACAAAAGACTCCGGTGAAGCCCATGCGAGTTTAATTTTTCTCAACAAGTAAGTTTAGGAAACTAAGCGTTCATAAAAATATACAAAGTGTTTTTTTGTTTTGTTTTTTTATAGCTAGTTACCATGAGTTGAGTTAGCTAGTGAGTATTAATATACAACGTTTTTTTATTTCGTTTAAACAGATACATTGTGGTCTAATGGCTCTAATTCAACAGTGACAGTTTGTCTGAAGCTTTGTCCACCCCAGGCACCTGCACCTGCACCTTCTCTTCCATTTACCTCCTGTATTTTAGCATAGAGCTCCTAATGTAGAGTAGAAGTGCCCATGTCCCCTCCTCCCTACTGTAGTCAGTGCAGGGACAGGCCTTGCAGAGGCTCCTTAGCCCAGCCTGAGGTCCTTCTCGTGGTCTCATGGTCTAATTTTAAATCTGTCCCAGCCTTAAAAGGTACTGAGGGTGTCTTGTGCATTCTGCAGAGTGGCAGCATTATTTTTGTTCTGTGGACTGCTGCTCTGTCCACTGTCCCCTCACCCTGCTGCTTTGCCTGGATCCCAACCTGCTTTAGCCACTTTTGGAATATCACTCCCTTTCTCTTATTTACAACTGTAGTGGATACGTGGATTCTTACTTGTGGTGAGTGACATATTTATATTTTTTATGCCAAAGTCTTTTTTCCAGTATTAGCAGTTGTTGTGCGAGTCATTTGCTCATATAGCAATACTGTGATTCCGTAAGGCCTCGGGCCTGGTTTCAACCTACTTATTTAATCATTATTACTATTATTATTATTTTAAACTACTGTTATTTAATGTTTGTATTTTTATTGCCCTTTTTACTAACATGGTCACTTTAAGCTACGGTGTTCACATAGATTAGACTGCATGGATCATTGTAGTGAAACACTGTAGTTCTTAGCTAATTTATCCAATTAACATTTAAGCTTTTAACTTAAACTAAAATCATTGTGTCTCCTGTTCCTTCATGGCTTACAGGCCAGTTTACTGTTCATAACTCTTCATAAAGAGACATAACATTGCCTGCAGTATATGTTGCTCAAGGACATAACCATCAGAAAATTCATTTAATCTACTGACATAAACTCCAGATTGTACAATTTGCATAATGTGTCTTTTGTCCCATGGTGATCGCCTACTCTTAACGAAGGCTCATGTTGTCAAGATTCTTTGGCAGTAATTATAAAACTCAAATTAGTTGAGCTATTAGTTGATTAATCCCACCTCCTTCAATGTGATTCTGTGGGATTGTTTGGATGACACAAGCAGTTTGAATGCATTTACACATTTCAGTGTATTTTGATGGGGGGTTTTTTGTCACCATGTCCTAGCATATTTTATGAGTAATCAAGAAAATTATCAACAATTTCATCACCAAAGCATATTTATGTGTTGCAGTCTTTGTACATATTAAGTGTAATATCACTGTAATTGACCAAAGCCTACAGATTAATTAAAACCCCCCACTCATAATGTACCATCTTTCCATTTGATTGTTTCACCAGTCATTGGTTCACATTCAACCACAGTTTGTGTCCAGTTCAACAGAAAAGTGATTATCATGTAAATATTGTTTCTAAAGATGTAGATATTCGCTCAGAAATTGATGCTGCTGAATTTTTATACCCACTGTTGCTTCGTCTAACACAGTAGAACATTTTAACCAGAGCTAACAACTGCTCCCCAGAATAAAAAAAATGGAAATCATAACACTATCCTAAATTAAAAATAAACTCCCATTGCTTTCTGGAAACCTAACATCGTTTAATACTCTCATCTAACTGCCCCTTTAACCCCCAAATCAGAAATCAATTTAGAATAATAACAATGAGATTGATTTACAGAGTTGGTAAAGGACAGTGTGACATTATAAGTTGGCACAGTGGCCGTCAAGATGTCAGGATCATTACAAGTGATGCAGAAGCAGCAGCATCAACAACTACAGCAGCATCATCACCATCGTCGTCATGAGGAAAAACAGCAGCAGCAACGTCACTATGAGAGCAGCTGTTACCTCAGCTCCAAGTCATCTGTTAGCAAGCAGTCATTCACGACTTACAAGACCACCAGCCATCGGTAAGTGGATGGGCTGAAATGTGAAAAATGTAAAATAAGAATGAGGCTGTCTTGATGAAGAACTTGCTCTTTTCCCTAACCCGGGAAGTGATGAATGCATTCAAGCCGACATATTTCAAATATTCAGTACCCTTGCTCTGGGGTGAAGTGTGTTTAGCCGTTGGCGGAAAAAAAACAAAAACAAAAGGCACCTTAAAGAGTTTGCATGGTGAGTAGGCATTGACACTCTCACCTTATATATATTATGACAAGGTTTTATATTTTTATACACATCTTATTCCCCATGTGATGTTGTTACAAAATACTATTTTGAGTTATTTCGTTGCAAGTTCAAACCAAGACACATTGTCAGTCAATTTTACAGTCTGTCAATCAAGATGGAGTCCTTCATGGTGACAGAATACTGACCAGTCCCTTTGATCACTCATTCATTGTTTATCACTTTATCCTCCACATGAGTGTTGCAGGAGCAGAGTCCAGTCCCGGCTGACATGGGGTGAAAGGTGGGATATACTCTGGATAGGTTGTCAGTCCTGAGTGTCCAATTTGCCTAATCCCCAAATCTACATGTTTTTTTAGACTGGGAGGAAACCAGAGAACCCAGAGAAAACCCACACAAGGGTCTTGTTCCAATCAGTTTGTGAACCTGGGACGACACCAACTGTGTGGCCCCACTCCATTTGATGTCTAGGTTAATTTTGACATCCATTTACGCCTATGGTGATAGACATGCTAAGCTGTAAATCTATACAACCTACTTTATATTGATGTATTTTTTTCATGCTTGTTTGTTAGCCAGTTCAGAATGTGACATTTTAGTTTTTTGTCTATTTCTTAAAGAAAGTATAGTCTCAACAAGCTGAAATCTACAAAGCAGGAAAGTTGTAAGCTAAAGACCAAACCTCAAGTGTCATGTCTTCAGGTGTGGGATATTAAAATGTCTGCAAATGTGTTAATTTAGTGATAGTATTTAATGTGTGTGTTCTTAAGTTAAAGGCCAAGTGAAATTGTGACATTTTATATTGAGACAGATTGGAAAAAGCAAACAAAATTCACTGTGTCAGGGAACTGCGGCGGCCTACACTTTCACAACTCTCTCCACTCTCCCACAGCCATTTTCTCTTTATTCTTTCTTGTTTTCTTTGCACTGCGCTGGGTTTTTGTAGGTGGAGCCATTCTTCATTTTGAGTAGTGAGCTCTGGCTGGTTCTACACCAGTCGAGCTGCTGTAGAAATGTGATGCAACAAGATAATGGCATCCATGAATCAAATGAATCAAGATGTTTGCTTAAACTACATATAAGAAGCTTGTTCTAAGGCTTTAATTTCAAAGTGATTACACACCTATATCAGACCTATTCATAACTAGTAGTGATCTATATTTGTCAAGCAACTGTAAGACCTCAATTCATAGGTTCTATGAGTCCCCCCCTTGTTCCCACCCCCCCCCCCCCCCAAAAAAAAAAAAAAAATGTTGTAATCAATAAAAAAAAATGTTTTTAGATGAATATAAGATATGAGCAGTAGATTAATGCCCTTCATGTATATACCACGGGTTAATGCTACAGTGGAAAACCTATGTTTACTTGTCAAAACCTTGTCTTATTTGTTTTCAGTTTAGTATGAAACCCTGTGTTGGAATCAAACAAGGCTTAATCAACTTGTTTCATTTAAAGGTTAGCTTATAATATGAATTAGATGCTTATCAAAACAAAGCCATAACAATAGCTGCCAAATGCAGCACCTAATGAATGAGCTATTGTGTTGCTTGTCAAACTGTAACATGGTCAGGGTGTCTTTGTCCTTCACACTGCAGAGATTCTTAAAGGGGTCAAAGGAGGGAATTTCAGCTGTAGTGAAGGGCTGCCAGATTTATTTATGGACAACCACACTATTTCTGTAGACAGGACATGAGACACTGCCACTGTAAAGACACTATGCGACTCAAGAAATTATAAAAGATTGTACACTGGCTTCTGCAGACATTTAATCATTAAGTGTCTTGGTTTAGTATCAGTGTTGGCCGATGAAGTACATTTGGCACTTCTCCTTGCAGTTCTCCTGGTACATTTGAAGTTTAGCTTTGTTTCTGCTGGAAATCAACTGAGTAAAAGTTGCCACTGTTATGATACACATCTCCAGACTGGCACACACTGTAGCATCTCAGACTGTCAAGTATTGAATACTATTATCAGCACCCAAACTTTTTATACCTTTGACATTCTGAACCAAAGGCTGTGAGTCAGCCATAGAAATAGCTTCTTGGCGCTGCAGAAATCTTTTGTGAGACTCTCTCCATCTGTCCCTGCTGTGCATTTAGCCCCTTCCACGCAGTTGATCCCACCTCACCAGTATCAAAGGGAGTTTATCAAAGTCGTCCTGTACTGCTACTCTTCTGGCCACTTGGCCTGGGATTATGCATGAAAGTGGGGCTTTAGCATGAACTCCCACCTTCTTTTATATCCACCAGTTCCAGCTCCATTTATAAACCAAGCTGAAAACAGGAGGCTTGAGGGTTTGATAGGTAAATGAGTCAGAGTTTAATATGGGTCATGGGTCTAGAAGGTGGACAAAAATATATCTTCCTTTCCTGAATAACTTGAATATAGCATATTGAGAATGTGGTTTTACGTAACTGGTACACGTATTTAAAGTTTTATGAATGCAGTGAGGTAGGGTGGTTCAGGTTCTTTTTTTTTAGATCACACTAAAGATACTTTTCTCTATTTTTAGGACACCTTTCACCAAGTGTGGCACATACTGTATGTTCACTCCTCAGTTTCATAATCAATCTGTCGTTTATTTTCTCGATTAACCAAGTACTTGTTTACTCCATAAAAAGGTCAGAAAATGTTGACCTGTGTTTACCAGACCTGGAAATGATGATGTTTTTAAAGGTTCTCAAACCACACAATTTTTCCGTTTTTATGATTTATTTGGTTTAAGGAGCAAAGAAACCAGAACATTCACATTTAAGAAGCTGAAAATATATTTAATTATTGAAAGGATACTCAAACCAATTAATTGATTATCAAAATAGTTGATGATTAATTTAGTAAGTGATTTATAATCAATTTTGCCCTACAGTGTAGTCTATTAGTACCACACTGCCTCCAAAAACCCACTTATACAGATGAAGCAACTAGGGATGAGCCAATATGATATTCAGTATCAGTATCAGTCTGATACTAGTCAAAATTGCGAGATCAGATATTGTTTTAAGAGAAGCATAAACCCTACAAATAATGAAAGTGGTTCATTGGACACAGACTGTAAAGAAAGACGTGCTCCACCAATGACTGGTTGGGAGCATGTGGGTCAGGGATGCAGTGATCATTTGAACTATGTGGATTTATTTTGAAATATTAGAAGAAAAAATAAAACAGACAAGTATGATTTTGTAAAAAGACTGCATTGGTCTGATATTGGTATGGCTAGATACTCAATGGTTGGATATTGGACTAGAAAAAGCAGTATCGCTGCAACAATCGATTACTTAGTTAATCATCAGCAATATTCATCATCCATTAATCAGTTTGAATGCTTTATTACTGATGAAAACAATTGCTGCAGCATTTAAATGTAACTAATCACTGGTTTCCTTTCTCCATATAACAAAGAAATCATTAAAACAATAATTTTGGTTTACAAAACAAGACATCATTATTTTGAGGTTTGAGAAACACAGATCAAAATTTTTCAACTTTTTATTGACCAAAAACATGATTAATTCAGAAAATATTTTACAGATCAATTAATTAAATATATATGATATAAATAATCATTAGTTTCAGCCTTAGAGACATCCCTAGTTTTAACCATCATGACCTTCATGAAGGTAGGATCTGTTAAATCCCAATTACCAAAAGTACGGCATACCATGCTCTGTATTTGGAAAAGCTTTTTCACTTCTGAATTTGTGGGCATAGGAGATGATGTTGCGTCTGTGTTGTCCCAGTGTGACGACCTCTGAGAAGACAGAGAAGGGGCAGCAGGTGGTTAAACTGAGCCCACTACCCAAGAGAGCCAAACGCACCTATCTGGCAATGGACAAGGACAAAGAAGTTATCGGATATGTTATTCCTGTATTTAGAGCCGAGTGAGTAAAGAAACATTATTTTAAATTGCAGTAACTAACAGAATGGTATTCCCTCCTGTCTAAGTTGTTTTCACACCATTGTGGTTTGCTTTGATGCAGCCATGACGTGGTTCGGGGACTGATGGAGGCCCAGGAGGAGTTCACAGAGGAGGGGATTAACTATGTGGCCATGAGGAACCTTTTTGTCAGGGAGGCCAGGGAGGCTATGCATGTGAGGGTGGAGAGGAAAACCCGATCAACACATATCAGGGAATCTGCTGAACGTCTGGAGCTGAGCAAGACGGTACAGACTCCTTTTTATTCTTTTGATGCTTTTTCAATAATAGGATCAATTAACCTAATCTATCATTAATTCATCAATATCCAAATCTCTCCTCTCATGTTTTGTAGATGGAGGAGTGGACAGAGTTCCGCAAAAAAATGAACCCAGACAGCCTGACACACCCTCCAGAGTTTATTGTCAAGCCCCGTGGACAGACTGTCTGGGAGGGCATTACCATCAAGCTGCACTGCACTGTAGCTGGGTGGCCCAAACCCAGGATTGCTTGGTAAGATATGTTCCGAGTTCACTGATACCCACCTTATCTGAGTCACAAGACAAAAAAAAGATGCTGATGAGAGCATTCACTTACGAGTGCGTCATAGAGAAGTTTCCATCCGGCTTTCCAATCATCAGACGAGTCTTATTTTCCTCAGTCGACACATGAACGTAAACACACTCCTCTGCAATTACAGACTCTGAGGACAACGGTAAAAATAAACCAGCTGTCTTTCTGCTGTCTTGAAGGTACAAAAACAATGTGCTCATTGATGCCAAGGCCCACCCCGAGAAGTACACAGCAGAGAGCAATTATAACATGCACTCTCTGGAGATCAAGAAGTAGGTAATCACTCAGCTCACACCGCATGGCCTCTGTGAAAAATAATGAGCTGAAGCCAAAATAACCACAAATTGAAAGTTTTATATTAAAACTACAATATATTCTGCAGCTGAGACATACAATCATTCATCTGTGTATTTTAATTCCAGCTGCGATTTCCGTGACACTGCTCAGTATCGCATTTCTGCCCTCAATGTAAAAGGAGAAGATTCCTGCGTGGCTACGATTGTTGTGAAAAGTAAGTCACTGTTTCTGTTGCCTCGTTCTCAGCAGCTCCTTTCGCTCCAGCTAAAGGTCAAAATAGTTCCATTGTGAACACAAAATGGTCAGTTGTGTGCAGTAGTTTTTTTTAGAGGTCAAATAGCAAATGCCAAATGCTCATTCTCAAATGAAAAGTACTTTTACTTTTACTACTTTTACTTTTAGAGACAGAATGTGTGTATGATTCAGTTTAATATTGGCATGTGTAACAGTTTTACAGTTTTATTAAGAGTTACAGCAAGGTTACTGACTGATAAATTTTATCACAGGATTCCAGGAAGGTGAGAGAGCAGGTCCACTTGATCCTAAACCACGTGAGTCACTTTTATTTTATTTTGAAATAAAAATTTTGTCCTATAAGTGATTTGTTAGTTTGTACGGCAAACAGTAATAACTAGAAAGACACATTTTACTGATGAGCAGAACAAAAACAAAGCCAAAGGGACTTCTCAGATAATCAGTCATCTCTTTGCGTACAAGAGTTACATAGTATACAAACATGGGAGTGTCATTTTAACTAACTGCAAGCATTATTACCTCCAGTTGCAGTTCATGTTGCCTGTGTTTCCCACAGTTAATGTTCGTACATTAGATTCTGCTGTTCCAATTTCACATGGCTATAACTGTTTTTAATATACACAGATACACATATATTTTAAATTTAGTATTTTTCTTTCATCTCTGCAGATGGTTTTTGTTCTGAACATGGCGTCACCTTTCAGACCACCATCCTCGACAAATTTGAAGTGGCCTTTGGTCACGAGGGTGAGACGTTGAGTCTGGGCTGCACTGTCATTGTTTATCCAACGGTGAAGAAATACCAGCCTGAAGTGATGTGGTACAGAAACTGTACGTAGATTAATAAAATGGAAATGGTGCCATATATTTACTTCATAAATTCAGTCTTTTAGGATAACTAATAAGTTTTGTTTTGTTTCTACCTCTCCTATCAGCGGCTCCATTGAAGCCCTCTAAATGGGTTCACACTCATTGGTCTGGAGAACGTGCCACACTCACACTTGTTCACCTAAACAAGGAAGATGAGGGCATGTACACCCTGCGTGTTAACACCAAATCTGGCTATGACACATACTCTGCTTATGTGTTTGTCAGAGGTAAAGTCCATCAATTAAGTTACTGCTGAATTAACTTAAAATATTTTGCTTTTTAGATTGGTACACTGAACATCAAACTCATCTCTGATGCCACTGGCCCTCATGTGCTGAACTGTACAATTTTGATGCATAGGATCAAGTGCAAAGGAAAGCAGCATGTTGCAGACTGGCACACATACAGATATAGCCAGGAAGCACAAGTGCTGCTGTGTCTTTAAGTATCGTGAAGCTCTTTGTGAGGTGTTTGGTTTCCTCTGAGGAATGTTGCTTCTAAATCTGTCTGCACATCTAGAAAGTCTCCATACTTTGTGTTTTCCCCGCACTTAAAATCAGCAGGTTTATGCATCAGAGAGAATCCTAAGAAACACCCATTTGTGTTTCCAAGAAATAAACTAATTTGTCACAGAAAACTATAGCTGCTGCCACACACCCCTACACATAGTATAGTGTAAAGTTACAGAAGTAGGTCAGAGAAACTGAATTTTGAAATGGAGATCAGCCTGATATAGAAACTGCTCTACTCACCAGTGTGTGTGTGTGGGTGTGTGTGCCAGATGCTGATGTGGAGGTGGAAGGGGTTCCTGTGGCCCCCTTGGATGTGCGCTGTCATGATGCCAACAAGGATTATGTGGTGGTGACCTGGAAGCAGCCAGCGGTGGAGGGCAGCAGCTCTATCCTGGGATACTACATCGACAGGTAGGTCAAATCAGTCTTTTCACACTTTTGTCCATATTTTATATGAAACAGTGATGTTATAATTCCATTTGTATAATACCATGTAAAAAATAAAACAAAAGCAGCTGAATTCTAAATCTTTGTAAATGTACTTTAAATAACTTCACATAATTCTGTCTGGGGAGTCACACTGACCTGTTTTATTGCTGAATGATGTAAATTTTATTTTATGTTGTTATATTATCATTCTGTATATTTTTTCTTTTGTATGAATATTTTATTAATATTATGATATTGTAAATGTTATGTAATAAACTGTTATTGAATGTGCTGCTGCCTGTCTTTGCCAGGACAGAGAGGCCTCATGGAGATTTCCTATTATGCCATTGATAACCCCTGTGTTTATCCTATTTCATGTTCAAAATGGCTGTTGTTAAAAAGGTCTATCACGCAAAGTTTATTCAAGATAAGTTTGAGCATTACACGTGTATGTAGAAAAGCACTACATCAACAGACATTTATGTGTCGTGTGAGTTTAATTTGCTTGAACCTTGCTCATTAGGTTCATTCAAAAGTCATTCCATTCAAAATGCCACAGGTCTTTGACAGCCACTAAATTATAACTTATCCTCAGTAAGGCAAACAACAAAGATAGTGGATCCTTAGGACTTTTGCACAGGGCTGTATATACAGGATTATATATCATATACCCCCCCCCCCCACCGTTGGAATATTTATAGCATAGACAAGAAATTTTCCTCCTACATTTCTATCAAACTGGCATCTTGACAGATATGTTCCGGAAAAACAACTCTTACATCCATTCCTACGTGCCTACTGTCAGTCATTTGGTCACTATGTGGGCAGATGATATTAAATAATGAGCAGTTAATGTCAGTAGCATCCACTCATCATATCAGTGAAACCCTGACAGAGTCTTCTTAAAATTAGTATACAGGACATTGTTAATACTTTTCTAATGAACAAATAGGTTTTGGTAATATGTAGGTTTCCTGTATTTTTTTGATGTTGGCAGGTGTGAGGTGGGCACCCATCACTGGGCTCAGTGTAATGATACCCCAGTGAAGTACGCCCGCTTCCCTGTCACAGGACTGGTGGAGGGCCGTTCATATATCTTCAGAGTGCGGGCATTGAACAAGGCAGGAGTCAGTCGTCCATCCCGTGTCTCTGACACCGTGGTTGCCATGGATCCCTCTGACAGAGCTCGACTCAGAGGTAAGAGTTGCGCTACAGTTTTTTTTCCCCTCCAATTATTTTAGGAAGCTAGTAGATGTGTTTTTATTTGAAAAGCCTTTTTTTTCCAACAGCTGGCCCCTCAGCTCCTTGGACTGGCATGATCAAGTTTACAGAGGAGGACCCCACTGGTATGGCAACAATAAAACTTCTTATTTCAATACTAGAAGAAGGAAGTAAAGACACAAAGTATTCAACTTATTCAAGTTCACGTTCTTTAACAGTTACTTGTGTTCAGAAAAAATGAAACACATGTTATTGGTGAAGTCTGACATTTTATTTTCTTAAATGGGGCAAAATCATGACTACATTCCTCTGCATAGAGTGTGGGAAAATTGTATAATTTGGCATCATTGTTGTGAATAAAATGTGTCTCCTGGTTCTTGCCACTTTAGTGGGCGTTGTCCCTGGAGAACCCTCTGATGTTGTAGTTACTGAGGCAACCAAGAGCTATGTGGTGCTTGCCTGGAAGCCCCCAGTCCAGAGAGGTCATGAAGGAGTCATGTATTACATTGAGAAGGTGAGGGGAAATGGAGTACTGGCCATTGAAAGGATTTTTGTAATATGAAAATATTTTAAAACTGTAGTGCATAACTTTTAAATACAAACTGAAGTTTGCTAGATTCAAATTGTTGTCAAATTATTTCATACAATGCTGACTAAGCCTATCAGCTCCACTTGACTGTATTATTCAGTATAATGGTGTGTAGATTGCATATCACCCAGTGACATTCCCATGCTGCACACAGGAAGTGATTAATTTTAGACAGACAGAGGCAACAACAACATTGAGCTAAATAGAGGTGAGCAACGAGGTTGGACTATGACTGAAAACATAGAGATTCACACAAGAAAAATACCAGAAGTGGTTAAGCAGTTTAATGGGATAAAATGGCTCCTGTCCCCACCCACCCCTGTGCTGCTGCACACTCAAAGCAGTCAGTCTGATAGTATTGCTTGACAGAGCCTGTTTTCAGATGAAGGAGGCAGCATACAAATAATGTTACATCATTTCAAAGACGACCGAAATCATCAAAAGTTACTCACTACAGCTTTAAATGTTTTCCTTAATTAGCTTTTTTAAATTCTGTTTACGTGTTTGAAAAACACAACAACCATCATAATTTACAGTTTACAATTTACATATTTAAATTTCAATATGCTCACAGCTGTCACATTATTCTGTTTCACTCTGAAATATCACCAGTTCTCTGTCAACCTCAGTGTATTTCAGGAACAGACACTTGGCAGAGGGTGAACACTGGTATGCCAGTCAAGTCTCCCCGCTTTGCTTTGTTTGACCTGGCAGAGGGTAAATCCTACAGCTTCCGTGTGCGCTGCTGCAACTCTGCTGGTGTGGGCGAACCCTCTGTATCCACTGGAGAAATCACTGTTGGAGATAAACTGGGTGAGGCAGCCAGTTTTTATGTTATTTAAAGGATATTTTCTCTTTTTCAGATCACTCTCTCTAAACCCTAGATATGGTTGTGTGTGAAAATCCCAGTAGATCAGCATTTTCTGAAATTCTCAGCCAAGCCTGTTTGGCACCAACAACCATTCCACTTTTAAAGTCACTCAAATCGCCTTATTTCTTTATTTTGATGCTCAGGTTGAACCTTAGCAGGTCTTCTTTTACCATGTCTACATGACCAATTTTGTTGAATTGCTGCCATTGATTGGTCGATTAGATATTTGTGTTAAGTAGTTAAACAAGTGCACCTAATAAAAAGGCCAGTGAGTATATATGACCTACAATCTACTGTGTGTATAAAAGAATTTCTTAGTATGTTCTACAATCTCAACTAGGGCCGAAACAATTACTCGATTAATCAATCTACTAAATGAATCGATTCATCGGTTTCAGTGGTTTTTATTTTTAATTAAAATGAGTTTTCAGATTTTTCAGCTTCTTAAATGAGACATTTGAGAAAATCATAATTTCTAGGTTTGAAAAACACTGATCAATATTTTTCATAAATTTCTGACATTTAAAGGACCACATCAAGAAAGTAATCAACAGATGAATTGATTATTCTTATGATTGTTATTAACAGACCTGCCCTCTGCTCCGGGGAATCCTGTGGCCATCAGGAACACTGACACCTCAGTGGTCGTCATATGGGCAGCCTCAAAGGATGTCGTACAACTCGTTGGGTACTATATTGAATGCAGCGTGGTGGGCACTGATGTATGGATGCCTTGCAACAACAAACCTGTCAAGCAGACCAGGTTGGCGATTTTACTGTTGAAGACACAGTTTAACTATGGATGGGCCATTTGCTCAGCAGCCATTTTGACAAGTTTCAGCAGGAAAAGCACATACTATCAATGATCCCTTTAATGATGTTCGGTTCATGTAAGTGTAACAGTGGACCGGCAACTTCATTAATTTGATTATTTACACCTGTGATTTTCCAGCTGTGACCTGTCATATTGGCTGTTGTGCAAGTGGCCATTTTACTCACAATTTACTCAAATTGGTACATTAAAGATAGATTAATCAGATATTTCATTTTGCTGCACTAGTGGTGAAATTAAAGTATTTTTTGGCAACTACAACTTGACAATGAATGTAGGTGATAAAATTGATTCTTAATTTTTCTTTATTTAATTGCCATAATGATTAGTTGACTAATTAGCTTCCTGGCACTACTGCTCTGAATTTTAAACTATTAGGTTTTACTATAAGTGACATTTTTGATAATAAAAAAGATCAAATTCAGTTATGATTAAGTTGGTTACTAGTCACAAACTGACTTTGTTAATGTTAAGTCAGCTAGTTAATGCTACATTTTTCTGTACAAAGTTTGACAATGTTAGCTCTTGGCTAATTATACCAAACAAAAGCTTAGTTAATTTGAATAAAACCATGACCCTTGATATATATTTTTTTCTGTGTTTAGGTTTGTATGTCATGGCCTGACCACTGGAGAAAAATACGTGTTCAGGGTGAAGGCCGTCAACGCTGCTGGATACAGTCAGAGCTCGCCTGATTCTGACACCGTGATTGTACAGGCTGCCATCTGTGAGTGTCCTCAGTAGAACTCATTTACATGGTTCATTTTGCCTGTAGCATTCCAGCCATTCTCTCTCTCTCTCTCTCTCTCTCTCTCACTCACTCACTAGTATTTAACACCCTTTTACCCTGGGAATGACTGTTGAAAGAGCACACTCCTGCTTTAATCATATAGTTGGCACACACATATGACCTGAAGTTCTCTACTCTGTCACTAAGCCATGAAATTTAAATGTATTCATCTTTCACATCTTTTTTTCCCTTTGCCCAATCAAAGCATAAATCATTTTTCTAAGTTACTTAATATGCATTGTTGGCTGCCCAAAAATCTCCTCTTTTCCTGCTGAAGTAGTGTTTGTTTTAAACTTCACGCACACCTCTGTATCTTTATGTGTGATTGTTTATATTTGCATGTGCCTGCCTGACATACTCATCACTAACAGTGGACTTTGTCATTTTGATCATCCCCTCTATTAATAACATGATTAAATAACAACTTAGATCATGTTTTACAATGCTTTTCCTTTATGCAGGTGTTGATTTTGATATAATTTGCTCGAGTTCTGTTTGGCTGTTTGACAACTCTTCAAGGACGCCTCTTGGTGCATGACCATAATGAAGGCTAAAACAATATGTTCTTTAAGAGCCTAATGTGTCTCATCCTGCTTCGGAGAGTTTCTTTGCATCAAAGTTACGCCTGCTTCTAGTCTTGAGAGTAAGTACGTTATTCATTAAATGACTTTGAAATTGAGTGTTGCTTGTGTGTGCAAAGCATGTAGCATGTTCAACTGTAACATAAATTGCCCTGATATCTTAACACTAAAAGCTACAAAGATCACACAGTTCACAAAGATCTATTTGACTGGTGCCTGGTCATCTCAACTGTATTGGATTATTATGTTTAAGACTATTATTTCAAAGAAATTTCAGTGAATCAAAATGAATCAAAATGTATCTTTTGCCAAAAAAAAAAAAAAAAAAATGACAACCAACTTATCTATTCTATCTGTAGCGGTCCCTGGGAAGCCTACCGGTGTGACCTTGCTGGAGGCTGTCAAGGACTACATGGTGATTGGTTGGACCGAGCCAGCTAACAATGGAGGTGCTCCTGTCAGGGGATACTTTGTGGACTACAGGACTGTGAAGGGGAATGTTTTTGGGAAATGGCATGAACTGAATCATCAGGCACTGACTACAACCTCATATAAAGTGAGATTTAGCAAATATACTGTTTAATAAACCTCTTTCTGTCTTGATAAAATAATTACAAATCACAATGTCCCTTGACATGCACTTGACTTTACTGTATGTGTGAAGCCAAATTTTAATATTCTCTTTGAACTTTTAATGATTCTTCATTATCTATTAATTTTTTTTAGGCTGAGAACCTGAAAGAGAACGTCTTCTACCAGTTCCAGGTGCGTGCTATAAATATGGCTGGTGTGAGCAAAGGCTCTCTGCCCAGTGCACCTCTGGAGTGCAAGGAATGGACTATTACTGTTCCAGGTATGTGAAACAAAACTCATAATCAATCCAAGGCAATGGTGTGATCACAATGCAGCCTCTTAAGTCAATTTACAAAAGACAGTGAATGCAAATGCGTTACTCACGCTCAAGAAAGCAGAAAAAAAGCATAGTTCCAAAATGACTCAATGCAGTGAAAACGGTTTTGATGACTTCAAAGTGTATACAATTAAAATGAAAAAATAAAATAAAAATCAACTTAAAAATCTCTCTCTTGTTTCTCTTTCAAGGTCCTCCTGTTGGCCTTCGTGTGCTGGAGGTGCGTGACACCTCTGTCGTGGTCCTGTGGGAACCACCTGTATTTAATGGCCGCACTCCTGTTACTGGATACTATTTGGATGTAAAGGAAGCCTCTGCTGGAGAGTCGGGCTGGAAGGCTGTCCATGAGAAGGCCAACAAGATGAAATACATGAAGGTGAGTAGTGCTTTCAACATGTCATTACTTGCATGCATCTTGCATGCACGTGAAATACTAAATTATTAAGTATTGTTTTTAACCGTCTGTCCCCGATGACTCCTCATGTTCTCATTCAGGTGACTGGACTGAAAGCTGGTACATCCTATGTCTTCTGGGTGCGTGCTCAAAATCTTGCTGGAGTTGGGAAGACCTCCACAGTCTTGGGTCCAGTTCTGGCCCAGACTCGTCCTGGTGAGTATGATTGTTGTGTAACTCACACATTCAAAAATCTGGAAAAGTAAGGAAAATTGAAATTTATACTTTTTTTTTAATGAACAATGCATTATGAATCGGACTGTGGCATCTTATATTTTATGATTTACTCTTGATTGAAATCCTCAGTCCAAGCACTGAAAAACTGTTATCTGTCAATGATACATTACATACATATTTACTGTCCATTCAGGCACCAAGGAGATCTATGTGGACGTTGATGATGATGGCGTCATCTCTATGGTCTTTGAATGCTCTGAGATGAATGAAGGCTCTGAGTTTGTCTGGTCTAAGAATTACAAGGCCATAACAGACACATCACGACTGACTATTGTCAGTGAAAAGGGCAGGTAAGTATCTTAAGTTTGCAGAATTTGTCATGCAGCTCCTTGATAGGACAAAAATCCTGTGTCCTCACATCCTGCTTTCCTCATGTGTCCTTGTCTTTAGAACCAGAGCTATCTTCAACAGTCCCTCTTTGGAAGATCTGGGAACTTACTCCTGTATCGTCACCAACACTGAGGGCATCTCATCCAGCTACACACTCAGTGAAGAGGGTGAGTCAGCTGCCAGTGTTCCTGCTGGCCTCAAACCTAATTCACTTATTTGTTATATGACATATAGGTGTGAGAGGGGCTTTTGTTTGTTTTATTGTTTTGATATAGTGATTTCTTTTGCATATTAAAATCATAAACTTGACATTTAGGAGAGTTTATCAGTAGAAATTGAATTTTCTACACTTAGCTATATAAATTTAAAAAAAAAATGTTTGATTTTTATAGCCTTACAAAAAGCCTTTTATATGTACTTTCTCAGTGGATGATCAGAGGTCTTCCAATTGTTATAATCTACAGTCTTATCATTAGATGTAACAAATGCTAACATACGGGACCTTTAGATGTAGTCTAAAGAGAAATTGAGTTTGCAGAGCTTACATATTTACTATTTTGTTGCTGTCTGACAGGTCTCATGCGTCTTCTGGACATCAGCCATGACCATAAGTTCCCTGGTAAATACCCACACAGCACTGCCAAGGATACTGTAGTTGGCTGGTGTCGCTTCATATACCATGCATACAATAACTATATAGCACAAGTACAGTTGATTTTACAAGAACTCTGAAACATTTGGTGCTCTCTAGTTATTCCCTTCAAGAATGAAATGGCAATGGAGTTGCTCGAGAAAGGTCGTGTGCGATTCTGGACGCAGGTGGAGAAATTCACTTCTGCCTGCCAAGTGGAGTATGTGTTTAACGATGTCATCATTACTCAGGGAAAGGTGTGAATCATTCTCAAAGTCCATTTTTTCTTTCCACCCTCTCTGGATCTTTCCCTCACAACTGATGAATTTGTGTTTTTTTTCTGCCAGAAATACACAATGAACTTTGACAAGACCACTGGAATCATTGAAATGTTCATGGACTCTCTGGAGGTCACTGATGAGGGAACATTCACCTTTAACCTAGTGGATGGGAAGGCTAAAGGTACAACCAGTCTGGTGCTCATTGGAGATGGTAAGGCCCAAAAGGCAGTTTTATTCTCTATTTATTTTGTACATGCAATTTCAGAACAGTGACTTTTAACAAGAGTACAGACTAGACACTTCGACCCACAGATATATTTAAATACCACATTATCATCATGGTCTGCTGGGTGTGTTGCACTGACTGCAGTTAAAGCATATGTCCATTGAGTGGCAGCAGAGGACAACCATTCTGTTACTCTAATGTCTTCTCTCTTACTGCAGTTAATTTTGTTTTCAGTTATGCAAAAAAAAATTGAAAGAACATAGGACTGATTATGAAACCTTTGCATTTCCTTTGACGTCCAGAATTCAGGGAGCTTCAAAAGAAATCTGAGTTTGAAAGAGCAGAATGGGTCAGGAAGCAAGGTAAGAGATCTTTCTTCTGCTTTACATAACATAAACACTAGTTACGCAAATGGATTTCTCTGATTATTCTCCTTTGAATTTCCACAGGTCCTCACTTTGTTGAGTACCTTGACTTTGCTGTTACTCCAGAATGTGATGTGCTTTTGAAGTGCAAGGTAAGAAAAATAACACCAGCATATTTACTAATATTCAAGTGGTTGAAATTTTAGTAGAGACAACTTATTCCCACATCTGTCTTTTTTCTCCACAGATAGGAAATGTCAGACCAGAGACTGAGATAACCTGGTCTAAAGACAGCAATGAGATTGCAGAGGATGATGAAGATGCTAAGAAAATTGAGAGAAAGGACAGAGACCTGACCTTTAATATTGGAAAGGTCAGCCCATTAGACGCAGGCCATTCTTTGTCGTGAGTCGTGAGATTATGAGTAAAGAGCTAGTAGTGAGGCATCTGATGCAGCTATGCTTCCATCTTAGAGGTAGACTAGATGCTACGCTGCCAACCATCCCCTCTCTAACACACAGAATCATAAATGATGAAACACTTTTAAAATTATTCACGCTCTTGAGTCTTGCTGAAGGGCTGCTAGACTGAGCACATTAGCATGTCATCTTTGGAATTCAGAATACATAGTATCTTTTTTTTATTTTTGAACTTTTGGTTTTATTTCTTATTTTGACTTATTATATTTTGAAAATTGACAGAGTCAAGGTCATATTTTTCTTCATTTATGACCATTCAGTGTAAATGCACTCTATGGCTTTTCTGTGTGCTTCATTCTTTCATTGATTCATTCATTTCTAACTATATTCAATGTAACTTCTCTGGCCAGCTCACAAAAACATAAAAAATGTAAAGGCAATCCTTTGCTGAGGAATTTAATCAGGCCTGTCAGTCAGTGCTTGTGCCATTGAAGTTGTATTGATGTTTCAAGGTACCATAGCATTGAAACTGTATAAACATGACTAATAAAGAGAGGGTTGGTGTCATTGCATGAGCTCAGGAGAGGCAGGCTGTTCACCACCCCTCCTTCCATTCGCACTTGCATTAACTGGCTTATTTGTCTAATTCACAGTGGGTAATTAAGCAAGAGAAACAGAAAGAAAATGAAGAAATAAAGCCACCTGCAGATGACATTCCCCTGCCACCAAGACCCAAAGTCTGGACATAATCTTTGCTGCCATAAGTTGATGCCTATAATTTTACAATATATTCCTCTCGTCTTACTTTTTCATGTTTTCCTTTAATGCCTGCAGCATCCTGGGCAGGAGAAAAGCTTGCCTTTTCGGTTTAGTTTGTCTCTCTGGCTGTTGTTGATGTCTTGACTGTCCAAACAATTACACTGTGTTGTATTTGAGGAAGAAGGGGATACATTATTGTTATAAGGACACTAAAGATGCTTTTACTTCAAATTCTAGATCTCCAAGAATGATATAGGTATTTATGAGGTCTTCCTGAGGGATGAGCGAGGCAAAGATAAGAGTCTCTTCAATCTGACAGATGAAGGTAAAGTTGGATTTTGAAAAGGTTAGAATTAGTGATGTTTAGCCTGGCAAAAGAATGTGAATATTTTTTTATCACTGTTCTGCTTTCATCTCCAGGATACCAAGCTGTAATGAATGAGCTGTTCAGGGTTATTGGTGAGTCATTAAACTTTATACACACACACCAAGCAATGAACTATTAACAACTATTCTTTAAGATTACTATTCTTTATGATTACTTTTTCCTCTCAGCCAACTCCTCCACTGAAATTAAAGTGCTCAGTACTGAACACGGCATCGTCCTCTACTCCAATGTAACTTATTACAATGAGGATCAGCGCATTAACTGGCTCCACAAGTATGTAAATATCCTCCGTCCCTGACTGTATTCAAATGTCATGAAACACTCAACAGTTATCATCACAACAGTAATTTCCCCCCAACATTATTTGCTTTAATTTGTATATTAATTTAACAGGGATGCTGTACATTTATTAACAACAGTGTGATATCAATGTGCCAGATTTAGCCAAAAGGTTATTTTCAACTGCTAATTTTATTCAATGGACACGGTGAAATCATACATTCAAAGAAACAACAAACACATATACAGTAGAAAGATACAATTGAAATAACTCCTTGAGTTTCCATAGAGTCCTTCTGCACCTTGTGCCCTCGGACCCTTATTAAAGAAAATATAATAAAATCATCAGCGAAAGTGGACAGTTACACAACAAATAAAGCTCTTAGTGTTTGATAGTAATATAGTATTCAGACTCAACTAAGGTGTATTCCAGTCAAGACCACAAAAAACAGTGATTGACCCATAATTTCATCTTTATTTCAGCTTTACACTTTCACTTTGCTGCCTCTTTACACATTGTTTCTAAAGACTAAACCTCCACATCAACAAAGCATGGATTACTTACGGATTTAAACTGAATCTCCTGATTATGTCAAAGCACACCTAATTGCAGGCATGCTTGTACAGAGTTTCAGGTTTATTTGCAATTACTGCATTGAGTCTTTATTTTCGGTGAAAATAATCATATCACCGTTTACTTCATGTTAATAAAAAAGACCTGCATTACATAACACAATCTCTGTCCTCTGCATTTCAAAATCAGAGATGCAAAGATTGCTGCCTCGGAGAGAGTTAAGTGTGGGGTCACAGGAGACCAGCTGTGGCTTAAGATCAATGAGCCCACTGAGAAGGACAAAGGCAAATACACCATGGACATCTTTGATGGCAAGGACGGTGTAAAGAGAGTCTTTGAGCTGAGTGGCCAGGGTGAGTTAAAGTTTTAATGCTAAAAGTAGGAAAATGTTTTTGATGAAAGAGTTGTGTGCAATTAATCTCAGCTATTCTTTTGCACTTGATGCAGCTTGGGAAGAGGCATTTGAAGAATTCCAAAGGCTCAAGTAAGTACACACTCTAAATCCGTGTGTTGTGTAATTCTGTATTTCTGTCTGAAGAGGATCTTTAAACAAATAAACATAACAGTTATCACACAATGACAATAGTATCCACATATGTACTCTGTGTGCCCTTCCAGAAAAACTTAAAATACATATCCTGTCATTGAATAGCTGAGGGGAAAAAGGACTTCAGGCATTTGCCTGTGATACAAATTGTTGCTGACACTGTGTCTCCTCCTTTCCATAGGGCGGCAGCGATTGCAGAGAGAAGTAAGTAATTATTTAATCTATGTTTTCTCCCTAAAGGCATCACTCTCTGAAATAATACATCTGGATACTGAGGCTACGGCAGAACTCATTCACAATTAAAATATGAATTGAAGATGGGAAGTTCTCTGTATTTATAGGGGTTATATGAAAGAAATGTACTGTATTAGGTCAAAAAACATGATATGTTAACAGAGATTGATGGTGCATTAAATTTGTAGTTGGTACTTGGAAGTTCTGAGTTCAGGGGTTCCCATATAAGGAATGGCCCCTAAGGATTCAAATGGTCAGCTCATCAGTTAGCACTGCAGAAGCCTGATAAAGTTGTGTTGCAGCAGGGAAACATCTAAAACTGCAGGGCAGTGGGTCCCCAGGGCCAGGATTGAGAAACTCTGATGTAGAGCATTGTTATCTCGTATTGCTAACAGTGGCTAACCCAAGATACATTTGGATTTCTGACTTCTCAACTGGAATGCGGGTGAACTTGGGGGTGACATCTCTCTCAGTTCCAATGTAAAAGGAAACATGTTTTAATAGAATGTTTCATGGAAGCAAGTAATCGGACTACAAATATGTAATTTAAACACGCCAATTCAGAAACTGATCTGAACCAGCCCATTTGGAAACAAATTTCACTCCAACCAAGAGGGGGCGTATATGCCGATCATCATTCACATTGGTAATCATATAAAAAGTTGCTCTGATCATGACTTTCTTGTTTGGTGCAATCATGTGTCTGATCCATGTAAACCCAACATATTTCTATTTTGTTACTGCTGTATTTTAATTCCAAAAAAGAACAATGAACAGACACTTAAGTCACAAAAGCAGAAGAGGAGGAAAATGAGACAGTTAGCGTACAGTGAGGGGAAGCGCAGTGTTTAATACAAAAGAGGAAGTGAAGCTGCTTCTTCTGCTTCTACTTCCAGAGGGTTAGGCAACACTACACGTCAAAATAGTCCATTCTGACCCGCCCCTGCCAACCAGCCAGTTACACAGCTCATAGCACTTCAACACATGGGCTTCCACTACACAACAGCTATAGCTATGGGTCGGAAATACCAAAGAATATCAGACTCACTAACCCTCCAAATTCAGCTAACACACCAAAATGAGCTGCAGACTCACTTTCAGTCTCCACCTGTTGCTGACATTCAAAAAAATTAATAAGATAGATTCAGTGTTTATAAAACTAAAAAGAAGGTGGGACAGTTATGTATTTGTATGTGTATGTACAGGAACACAGTGGGTATTACTTATATTATTATAGTGGGTATTATTATTATTATTGTGTGGCTCTTTTTTGTTTTGAATTGAGCCTGCAGTAACTTTTGAACTATTAAAGTTGCTGTTGTAGATATTTTACATATTTCCCTGTTAAACATTATTCATGCACATAGCAGAGTTTAAAGTAGTTTATTCAATTGTTTGCTCATTTAACATTTTAGGTTGAAGTCATAATCAAGTATTTGTTATGTCACACATCAACAAACCTTACAGGTTGACTGACTGACTGATGTTTGCCTCTGTGTATTTCCTCTTTAGATCGCGCTCGTGTTATTGGAGGATTACCAGATGTGGTTGCAATCCAAGAGGGCAAGGTAATTAAATTATCAGTACACTGTGTTTAGTGTTTTGTCTTACCTCTCTCTTTATGCATCATCATGGTATCATTTCTTGGAGAATGTATTTTTTTTTAACTGTATTGAATGCATCCATTTAAACATCTGCCATCCTCCTCTCCACTTTAGTCCCTGAACCTGACTGGCAATGTCTGGGGTGAGCCAACACCTGAGGTGTCCTGGACAAAGAACGAAAAAGAGCTGGTATCTGACGACCGCTATGTACTCAAGTATGAGCATGGGAAGTTTGCCAGCATCACAATTGCCGCTGTCACCACAACTGACTCAGGCAAATACGCCCTCCTGGTCAAGAACAAGTATGGCACAGAAGCGGGAGAATTCACGGTCAGCGTCTACAACCCTGAGGAGGAGGAGAGCAAGGAAGACAACAAAGACTAAAGGCTGATCTGGTGCGATGTAATGAAGGAGAAAAGATTTACAACTAAGCTTTCTCCAAAGCATTTACCTCAGTATATGCTGTTGTACCAAAGCAGTTCAAATAAATGATGAATACAACTGCTTGCCCTGCGTCTTTAATGTCCTGGGCTAAAGAGCTTTGGGCATTGCTTGTCAAGGAAGTCAAGAGTGATTGTGGTACAGAGATGATAATTGTTTGCTTATAGTTGCTTGATACTGTATGTCTTCTATGTCTTTTGTCCATAGACTGTATATTAAAGTGGACATAGTCTTCTAGTTGCAAAACAAACTGCAATGAATCCTTAAGATTTGGGACCTCACCAACGTTTTTACAACCCAAAATTCAATTTTCTCTAAACTGGGACATAATATACAAAATTTGCACCATGTTCTTTTGAAGAAGAGCGAAAACTATGTTTACTGACATAAAGAGAGTGAGTAGACTAGTGAGTAGTATAACATTCATTCAAAAGGAATTCTTTTTGCAACCAGCAAATTTGACTCCTTGTGGCTAATTGGTACCTCTGTCCTAATTCTAGGGATTCACTTTCCAAACCAGAAAACCATTTTTATATACAGTCTAGGCTTTTCTTCTGGCTGCTATCAGCAGTTACACATCATTTATGGGAGATGGTTGACCTGACATTGTTCTATCTTTTTTTTCACAAATTTGGGTAGCCTTTGACCCCTCAATCCATATCAAACTGAGGTTTGTGCGCAAGACAAAAATAAAGGAAATCAAACATGTCATGAACTTCTTGCCACCATTATGTTTTATGAGACATTAGAAAATGTCACATTTTCCCTTGAGTAAAGCTCTGTCTATTTATAAACGGCCACTGTGTTTAAACTGCTCTTTTGTCATGTGCCCGTGATGCCATGTTTACCGGCTACAATTGTCTGTTATTACATGTTGTAGAAGAGGTGGAGCAGGTAATCCCTGTTGACATGTAGAGTAGCGTGTGTAGTGTGAGTGTGACCTCACATGTGACTGCTGAAACTGGTTCATTCAAGATGTCTTAAGCAATCAACAAAACTACTATCCACATAATTGTCATACTTAAAGGTATCTGAGTAGAACTAGTCATGGGAGTGTCATAAGCTGTCAGAAAGAAGTGTGTTCAAAATTGTTGGAAAGTTGAATTTAAGGTATTACAGACTGAAATGATAAACTGCCCTGCAGCATTTGTTCTGTGAATGTGTATCTAACAAGTTAAACATGATTATGTTTTGTCTTCCAGACACTCTATATGGTAATAAAGCTGCACCTGCTTTGGAAAAGATTCCTCTATATCTTTATCGTCTCCTGTAAACAGTTCTATACTTTATTTTAAAAAAGTGTTGAGTCTCATTCACAGCAAATCTCTCTACCCTGAGAGTTGCACTTATACACACATCACATATAATCTTAAAATCATTAGATTTTTTTAAATGTAGGTTGGTTTGCATCAGGCCGATGCATATTTCCAATTTGCACCTGCGTGGAAACACAGTCTGAAAGTCTTGCAATATCCCATAAAGGAAACCGTAATGACACCACATGCCATGAAAAAAAACTCAGTGATACTTTCCAAATGAGATGGTTTAAATGAGTTAAGTTGTAGCAGCTGAAAAATAATATGTTAGCAACTGCCACAGAAAAGCATTACTAACTAACTATGATGAGGCAAATGAAAGAGAAGGAGACAAAGATGCTGACACAACTGAAATACTTTTTATTTAATATGCCAATGCAAGCACTGGCCAATCAAATTACATTCAAATGCTTTTAGGTGCAAACACTACACTGCCCAAATGGACCTTATGGACAAGTTTGTTCACCCAGTTGCTAATGTGTTTTGTTATACTGTACTCTAAGTGTTATAATAACAATCTCATCATAATAAGTTTATAATATGAAATATTTGAGTTTTCACTTCCACATACCTGTGGGTAAATGTTTTGTGCCTTTGTAGATCCACTGTGATCCGTAAGTTATAATGCACATGTGTAAATGGTAAAATTATACATAACATTGTTGAAATAATTTTTCAGGTTGTTCTTTCAGGTTGTTCCTAATGTGTTTTGTAAAGAGACACTTCATTAAATATAAAACATAGGGAAGAATTTGAAGTGCTTGTTGTTTACAATGGCGCTTTTCCACTATACAGCTACAGCTTGGCTTGGCTTGGCTCGGCTCGGCTCTAGTGCTTTCACATTAGTGATAGTACCTGGCACCTAGTACTTTCTTTAGTACCTGCTCTGGCGAGGTTCCAAGTGAGCTGAGCTGATACTAAAATGTGATGTCAACAGACTGCTGGCCACTGATTGGTCAAAGAGTGTTGTTACTGGAAGAGTCATGCACTTGACATCCGACACAGGAATCAAACCAAACAATGTCCAACTGTTAAAAAGACTTAAAAATACTGAAAATGTGTTAATCTCCAACATTTAACAAGGACATTTCTAAAAATCTCAATATTTATCAGAGGAGTCTGGTGTATTTAGAGAAAGCACTGCTGAAAACGTGAGTCACATCGTAACCCGTTCCACCATATTTCAGTTCAGTGACCGTGTCAGGCAGAGTCTGTGGTCCCGTCATGCAGTAAGTACAGATCAAGTCAGTGAACTAATCTATTTGGACATAGTGGATATAGTCTTCTAGTTGCAAAACAAACTGCATTGATGCCTTAAGATTTGGGACCTCACCAAAGTTTTTATAACCCAAAATTAAATTTTCTATCTGGCCCCTGAACTAAAATAAGTTTGACACCCCTGCATCTAAGTTATGTGTACTGTATGTGTGAGTCTCCCATAATGCAATATTGTATATGCTGACTGCCATAAAATACCACCACTGATTTAAGTTGTCAATTTAATATGGGGTGTCCCTTTTGTCTTTTCAATGGATTGTGGGACCCCACACTCCATTGAAACGCCCCTGTGTGTATATGTAGTTCATTCTCTTAGCCACTTCTTTTCAATGCAGAGTCAACACTCGATGTAGTGAATGTTAAATAAGTTGCTCTACAATACGTAAGAAGCAGGGATAATTAATTTTTAGCCCGTACTTAACCCTGTCACACCAGCTGTGCGAGTGGGCCGCCGCTGTGTGGCTCCTTAAACCCGCAGCTCGTAGCCTCTCACCGTTCATCGCCGGGGGTTCAGACACCATTGACACGTCAGGGGGAGGAGGAGGCTTCAGGGAAATTTCCCAAGCAGAGACATGGGCACTGACTGAAGACCCAGCCGCGTCCTTTACCGGCAGCACCCCGCGGAAGTCACCTGAAGGTAAATGTTGACTTCACAGACGGATTTCTGCTTGTTTTAGCTGCAGCTGCCTGCGACAGTGCTTCCCCCCTCCCGATTCCTCCCTCTGCTAACGTTAGCTATAGCCTATAAGCTGGCTAACATCTTTGAGCTGCGATGGAATATTTTGAACTGAATAGACACATATTTAATTGACCCTATAATAAAAAACACGAGTGTGTCCTCATTTCATTGATACCAGGGACGTATACAGCGTCAGGGGTGGCTGTGTCTCTCTCGCTGTTTACGGTTCGCTGCTAACGGTAACGTAAACCCAACACTGAAGCTAGCCGAGGGTGAAGTGACTGGCAGTCGACGAACTGCTGTCAGTTCATACAAACTGAAATGCCCCTTCTAATGTATATGCTTCACTGCTTCAAATGGCTTAAACCTTTTAGAAATGACATTTGTTCTTTTAACGACACATTCTTTCAGCTCGCTGTCGTAAAGTTGTCCGTGCTAGCAACTTCAGTCAAGTGATGTGTCGGCTTTTAGTTAGTTAAAATAGCATTTTTGTCACAATAGTTCAAGCTAACGTTACATTACATTACGTTATATGGTTAAAACTGGATATCTCGTATTAATTTAAGATTTGTTTTCTTGGCTTGTAAACAGTGCTGCTACCTCACCAAAACAAACCACCTTCCTGTGGTTTGTTTGTTTGACAATATCACACTGGCCTTGTGCTTTACTATAGGAGATAAGTAGGAAAAGAGAACCTTTTATTTTAGGCACTTTATGTTAATGGATAATGTGAGATAGGATTACACTGATCACTTTACTTCTCAAGCTCCTTGTTATTGTTGAAAAACATGGACTTTGAATGAGCTGTTATGAAACCTCTTTCAGCAGTTGAATATGATATAGCTAGGTGCTGTTTAATTAGGTTTTCTAAGTAGCACCAACAGGGTTAACAGCCCCAGCCTTGCAGTAAAACTGGTCATGAATGTCAATTTCTTGTTGAAACTGTTTACAGAGGTTTAAAGTGATGACTATTTCAGAGGCTGTAACTTGTGCAGTTTTACATTGTACATGTACTGTACATTTATTTAAAAGTAAATAGTTTAAAAAACAGTTCTAGTGTAATTTAATTGTTCATACCAAAACCCAGAAATATTCCCACTGCATTGCAGAGTACAATTAAGAGCTGAGCGCTAGAGTCAGCATTTTAACTGACTAAAATGATTAATTTATGATTTATAATTTAGTGTGTCAGTAGAACAATTAAATAGTCATTAAGGTTGTAAAACAGAATATAAGTCCAAAACGTCCAGTGTAACGCATTAGAGTGATGTTATCACATCTACAGCCTTTTTAAGTTAACATACAGTTCAATCACATTTCTAAGTTACATAAGTTAAGTTAGTAGATTGACTGACCATTATTATTTTCATACAAGAAGTATTTATTGCGGCATTCTTGTCTTGTATCCATTACCTAATAGCCTTCAATTGTGTGTGTTTGTGTTCCAGCTGTGCAAGCTATCTGCAGTCTGAGGTTGGATTTCAGTTTTGAGTTTGTCAGTGGTTATGATTGTCTTGATTGTTCTTGCACACATAAGAAGTATGCAAATTATTTTTCCATTGGTAAAACCATCAACTTGTAAGAGTGGAAATTGTGTAACATGAGACTTGTGTGGTCTGTTTGGCCAGCTCAGTCACATGACTTGACTCTTTGCCGCTCAGTTAAAGCAAATGTTCATTGGGCAATTCCAAACACAGGCAGTGATTATGTAGTTTGAATGAGTGGGTCCATAACACTTACATGTATAATCTTGTATGTTATTAAAAGCATGGTTTTATGTTGATTCTAGCTTTGTGGACGTCATGTTTTTTTGTTTTTTGTTTTTATTTTGACATTCAACTTTTTACGTCTAAAAAAAAAAAAAAAAAAAAATATTTGACAAGAGAGCCTCGAATTGAGAAAGAACCAATCTTAACACAGGGGGACAATGAACCAGCAGCTGTTATCTCAGTGGGCCTCTGTTTTCTTTGGTGGTGTTTACAAAAGGCTTAGCAGGTGGGAGAGTTGGATTGAGGCTGTTTTTGGAGAAGCTTCATGCATGAGAGTATTCTGAAGAATTCATTTAGGAGTTAAATTTGGCAGGAGGGTGCTATAATTTGGACCTCAGAGATTCTCCTGATAACAAAAACCTTTAGTGGATTCATCATTGCTTGGACAAGTGTCATGAGTGCACTCACTGAGTTTCTGTTCAGTTCAGATATAATTTAATTAGCATTTGGGCTCATTTTAGTCAGCTGTAATGATCTTTTGTCAGACATGCTCCATAATAAGATAATCCCTGATCTTTACAGGGCTTTCTATGGGACTTTTACATGGTTATCTGTGTGGTCACATGACAGGAAGGTCAAAAAGTTCAAGGGTATAAAGTGCAACAAATGACCAACATGAAGATGTCACCCAGTCCTATTGGTTACAGCAGCTAGTTGTAATTAGCCTCCTCCCTTAAAAGTCATGCAAAATAACAAACACATGGGCAACAATTCACCACACATGAGTGTGTGACTGAGTGTGTTAGAACGTCATGCTGTGGAGCAATGCTTGGCCCTTTTCCCTGAGTACTCTTATCAGGGAAAAACACATCGTAGCTCTTCAGAGGAATTAGCTGTGCCTTATCAGCCGTACACTGCTACCTTTTAAAGACCCCATTCCATTGGCTAGAATCGTTTTGTTCCTTCATCTGACTGGATGAGTGCAAAGAGTAGCCAAGAGTAAGGGTGACAGTGTTTATGACAGTGTTGCACAATAGCCACTGGCAAGAGATAGAGTATCAGTATTTATCCACTGAGAAGGTTAATTTCAAAGTGATTAGGTGGACTGTATTTGAGGTTGCATCAGAATAGCAGAGAGTCATAATCTCTATCATAATCTGAGGGAGGAAGACAGTGGTCCCAGTGGAGTCTCCTGAGGTGGGAAAAGTCAGAGCTTTTGCCCCACAAATTGTCATGAAGAGACAGAGATCCTGGGGTGACTGTGAGCTTCTGGGAAGCAACACAGAAGACACCACAGACAACAGTGAGCAGGATGAGTCCTCATCTCGGAGGTTGTCCTGGTCCCTGGTGAGTCAAAACTGGTGGGTACCTAGTCGGTCACAGCTGAAATGAAGGGCCCACTGCTAGGTTTGCTTGGTTAAATGGGTCAGTATTTTTGCCTTAATATCTGATAACACTGCGTAGTAACAGGACATTGTTGCTATAGGGCCATTCTCAAGATTAGGTCAGGACACCTATAAATACTTTTGACTCTAACCCTGGTATTAAAATACAGTTTCCTTCTACTGAGCTGACATTGAAATAAGATAAAAAAGAAACTATATTTAGAAGCAGGTGAAGCATGTTAACCTTGTGTGACTGCATTACAGGGAGACCGACAACTTTCCACACACCTCCCACTGTATACTTTTTAATTTAAATGTAGAATGTGTTTTTATGTGTCACACTTTGAGCAGATATTGTAAAGTGTTATATGAATGAGCATTAATTGATTGATTGATTGATTGATTGATTGATGGACCAATAACCATTTATAGATGTTTGGAGCCTTGTTATAAAGGCTCCAAGCACAACAAGGAGTATGAGTCTAAAATAAAAGTGAAACTTACCCACATTACTGACATAATAAACATCCTCTCTGTGCAGTGTGTTATTTATTTTAATACAACATTAGTCTTTTGCTTTTCAGATGTACAGAAAATAATCAGTTAAGAACTGAACAACATGCCACATGGTTAAAATTTTACTTTGATTGTGGGACAGTGAAATTGTTTTGTATCTGGGGCATGCTGCTTTCTTTTGTTGTTGTTACCAGTTCATTCCCCGTGTGTGCCATCACTGCATTAAACAACATATCCCACAATCTCTTATTGAAGCAAATCTATGACAGATTATTCAGGAAGATACATGTATTATTTATTACATTTATTCATCAACAGGTCACCATGGTATGCATATATCCCCAATAAATAGTCTTTGAGTCTCACAGTATCTCTGTCTTGTAGGTCGCATTATATATGCTTTCAACTGAACATGTATTTAAATTTAAAAGCAAGTCTCAGTTCTCTGTAGAAAAGTACACAGGCGTTTACATATAGTTTACAAAGTATTGAAGTTGAACGTGAACCCACGCACACCACTGGCTGCTTGTTGGGTACCGAATATGTTTGTTTCATAGCAGGCCAGAAGAGTAAACACTGAAATTGCCTTCAGATTGTTTTTTTTCCCAATATTTTGTGCCAGCTATTTACTTGTCAACCTTTGACACAAACTGAAACAGCATGAAACATCTTTTGTGCAGAATGTAGCCTGTTGGATGCGGAGGTTTGAAAAAATACAAGTGCACTGGCCTTGTATTTTTTTTTAATAACGATGCTCAATTATACTTTTTCATTCTCATTCTTCTCATTTATAAGGGTATCATAATCGGTGAAAGTCAATGTGAATATGTTACACAATGTTACCCAAACTAATCTCTGCAAATATGCCTATATCTACTAGAATTGGAATAGAGATTAAATGTGTATTGATCACAAAATGATTCTACAGGAAACACAAAGTCCATAGTTCCAAAAATCTTGTTTTGAGTTATGTCTATGTGGTTAAAAGTGTAAAAAATTATACCAAGTTTTTTTACACATGGATATTTTACTTTTATTTTCATCACACATGGTCAGGGCAGAATATCCTTGTAGTTTTTCCTGTATCCCATGATGACAGCCTTGCACAGCCTTCTGTTTTCCCTAACTCCCTGCACTTACCTGCTACTGTCATCATGGCCAGACTGCAAGCTAACAGACAGTGAGAGAGTGCATTTCAGGTTACATAACCCTACAACAGAATGTGTTTACAAGTATATTAAATTAAACCCTGAACCAAGCAAACCAGAATCATGTTTGCCAAGTTAATAGTTAAACACGAAACACTCTGTGACCCATTTCACAGATGACTTTCAATGATCTAGTTCAGGAAATTCAGCGAAGAGGACACAGGAGGGGTGGGGGGTTTGGATGGTTACCTAAAGCCTGTGTATGATTTATTTATTTTTAAATTAAATGGGATTTGACAGATATTTCAATTTATACAGTAATCTCTCTGAGACTCTGTCTCTCAATCTGCTTAACAAAAAAGGAGCTTTTGTGAATATAGAGTTAAACCAGGTCTATTTAACTATAGCCACATAAACTATGGCATGTATTTGTGTATACACAGCAGTGGGTTGTGAATGTAAACAGGAAGTCAGCTGCTTTTGATGCAGCAGTGCAGTGGGAACAATGTAATGTTGTCTCTTTACATTGTTTTAGTCCAGACGCTGGGCTTCATCTCTTGAGTTTTGCTGTTTAGGACAACGGCCAGTGACATTGTAACTGTTTATGCAGGTCAGGAGATTACAGACAGTAGAGTACAGGCAAACAGGCACTGAGGGAGCTTAGAGACAAAAGCAGAAGACAAATGATACTGTCCGAAAGAAGACACTGGAAAGACAAAAGTGAATGAATTGAGAAAAAACTGCTGAACAATACACCCTATCAGTTGTTCATCATCAATTCAGTTAGTCCTCAAACTCTTATTAATCAATTTGTCCTTTTTCCCCCCCCCAGGTGGACACCATGAACTACGTGGGGCAGCTGGCAGGTCAGGTGCTTGTGACCGTAAAAGAACTGTATAAGGGCATTAACCAAGCCACATTATCAGGCTGCATCGATGTTGTAGTTGTCCGCCAGAGAGATGGAACATACCAGTGCTCACCATTCCATGTGCGCTTCGGCAAGTTGGGCGTGCTGCGCTCCAAAGAGAAAGTAGTATGTTGAGATTTTTAATTTTTTTTTAATTTGCCTCTTTGTAATACAAGAGCATATTGTCCAACTCTGTTTTTCTAAATTAACGTGATAATTATTACTGAATAAAAAAAAAAAATTAGCTCTGTTTTTCTGCGTTAATAAGATATTTAAGAAGCTTTTGTTTCCTTCTTGAGAGCTCAGTTTGAATAAACATGTACCATTTGTTCAGTTAAATAATAATCATCATCCTTATGTATCCATGAAGCATGTCATATTTCAGCAACTGATCTTGGAGAAACTGCAGTGTCCAGCAGATCAGATTGTGCTTCCATGTATGAACAGCCACAAAGTCCTGAGGTGCCTGTGCAAAGTTCAAAAACTAATTACAATACCACGGCTTTTACATAAGCATGCAAGTATCTCTCAACAAGTTTGCTTCCAGTCAAGCTTTCAAGAAGGAAAATTCACAGGAAGATTTCATCATTAATTCAGAAAAATAGAGCCAAAAAAATCTGAAAAATGATCTAGTTAATTCAGAAAAGCTTTGACTTTTAACTTTACTTAAACTTTAATAATGTCAGGCATAATGATTTCAGCTGTTGAGCTCCATAACCTTAAGCAAATGACATTGTAATTAAAATATTGTTTTGGCCTCGGCAATCACTGTTACTAATTTTACATAAACTTTACCATTTGTCTGTTAGGTTATTAGTTTAATATACATATATGGAGCTTTAGCTATAATACATTTCATTGCTGGAGCACCTTTGAATCATTTAGTGCCTTTGGCTCTGTTTGAGGAACACAGCGAGGATGTTCTGAAGCTTTATAGCTGTTAACTCTATATTCTTGCCTGGAGATAAGATCCACTTCCTCATGGTTGAGGCACAATAATGGTGTTATTTTCAGCCTCCATTTCTCACTTGAGATGGTAGTATTCTGATGGCACCTTTCTTTTGACCTACTTGATGAGTAAAGAGGGCAAGTTAAGCATTTAGTAGTGACGCAGTTGCAAATGTAAAGTTAATGTTATTGGTTGAAAAAAAAGAAAGATATACTTGTGGATTAAGTAGGTGGAATCAGATAACTGTTGAAACAAAATAAAATTGAGGTTACTTGAATATTTTCAAACTCCGATCATCTCTTGATATTTGGTTACTAATTTGTAAGTATAAATTACTAATTACTCTGAGTGGTGAACTTGTTCCTGACTGTACTAAAACAGTACATGCTCTGATTTTCTTGTTTGTGAAGCAAGTGGATGATGATATGCAGGGGGTCACCACAAGCTCAACACCTACCCAGAATGCTGATAGGTTTAGAGGGGAGGAATGAATGAGAGGTTTCTATGGCAACAGCTCTACAACTTGAATGCGTGGGAGGGGGAGGAAACATGAAGACAGAGGCTTCAACAAGGGCTGTTTTGTAACAAACAGTTATGTGTCTCTGTAATCACTTATTATATCCTCCAGGGCTGTTGTTAAATATGTGCTGTAGCAAACCAAATCTGTAATATTTGTTTCTATCATGCAGATAATTTTCAGTATTTCCAAATTGGAACATGACCCTTCTCGTCACCCAAATACTAATTACATTTTTTACGTAACCATAGATATTTCTGTTTAAGTACAAAAGCACTTGACACAGATTGTCTCACTTGTTTTCTCTTTTTGTTTTAGAAAATTGATGTGTTTAAGAAGACACATTTAGCAGTTGGAAAAAGTAGCCTTATTTTTGCACAGTCAGCTGTTTTTAATTACCTTCAGTAAGTCCACTGGTCTACTTCACTGTATATAACATGTCACTGACTAATAAAAAAAAAAAAAAAAAAAAAAAAAAAAAAAGTTGAAGTGGACACTAATTTATTCTGCCTCATTAATAACTGGGTATTGAAATTCCCTAACATCTTTCATCACACATGCATTTGCCCTAGCACCTTCGAAGGTTGTGAGATTAAATCTTCTGGAGCTGAGAAGCCACAACAACATTGGTTTGTAATCATTAGCAATAGGAAAAGATAAAATGCATCCTATTACATCAGTGGGCATTGATTTCGAATTAATATTAATGATCTGGTTTCAGGTTGACAGACTAGGTAGAGTACTTGAGTCCTTGTCTGCCTTCTATGTAGTCTTTGTCAGACGTGACCTGGTTCTCTTGCTTTCGTGGTGTCAAGTTTCTGAATGGCCTCGGGGTCCACTGGGGTTTTGCCTGGCAGACATGAATGGCCCTTTTCTATTGGCAGCCACCATAAAATGCAAGCCCAGAGGACACATACACTTATTAGGTTTTTCAGCAGAAAAATGCTGCTATAAGTAGCCATTTAGAAAAGAATACAGAGCCTAATTGCCTTTGTTAGTGTATAAAATACAAGAAGATAATCAATTGCTATGTCTGTTCATTTATTTTTAAAACCATGTTATAAAAGCATTCTGTAAAACACAGAAATGGAGACAGCAACAGGCATTAGTGGACACAGACATTTTCCAGTGTCTTATTTTCCCAATGAACATTACTTCACAGTTGTCATGATGTGACAGCGGTGTCAGTCAATCTGTAATTTATTCTTTCAGATTGACATTGAAGTGAATGGAGAGCCTGTAGACCTGCACATGAAGCTCGGGGACAATGGAGAGGCCTTCTTTGTCCAAGAGACTGAGCAGCAGAATGTAAGCATCTATTTTACTACACAGATGGATGAAATAAATTGAAATAATACTGCTTTAGGCTAATTTTACAAATTGTTCTTTGAATGTATTTGTACCTTTACAGTTAATGTTAGGCAGTTATTTCTTTTTTAAATTCTATATTAACAAAAACATTAAATTTCCTCTTTGTTTGTATTTATTGTATTTTTAGAAAATGCAATGTAGTGCATTTTTATACTCACTGGAGCAGTTTCCTAATGACCACAGGTCTGTGAGGAAACAGTTACTCCACAGCAGTTTCTACTTGTGACAGTTGACCTATTGCTCAAACCTTCTAAGTTCCTATTGTGTCAGCTCAGAACTGACAGCAACCCTGCTCCACAGGATACAGAAGTCACAGGCTTCATGTTTCATGTTTATGGGGGGGATAGAATGTGTCATGGGGTTTATCAGTATAGTTGAATAAAAAAGGATTCTTTGTGTTTTTAGGTCTTCCACTCTGAAGATTAGAAGAGTTTTGACTGTGAAGGAAGCCTCATATTACTGCAGTTGTAACACTAAACTTCTTATTCACACACTGTCACTTTTCCTTCTTCCTCTAGCAAATTGTCCCTGCACACCTGGCCACCTCCCCAATTCCCACTGAGAGTCACCTGTTCTGGATCTCGGAGGTGGAGCACAGGACACCAAAAGATCTGGAGGATGACCCTGTGGACCCAGAGGACCCCCCTGAGCCTCCTGCTCCCAGCACTGTGGCCACCAAAAAGAAGAAAAAACGCAGGAAGAAGCACAAGGGAGACCCTCGAAGAGAGGAGCTGACCCCACCGATGTCCATCGCTACTGGTAATGCTATTGCTGCTAATGCAAATGCTGCTACATCTGCTGCTCTGTCCAATACTGGGCAAAATGAAGAGATCTTTGAGATGGACCTGAGCTCTGATGAGGAGGCTGCAGCACATATCTCTAGGTAGGTTCAGTAAGGGGTCAGTGCTTGTTATTTCAGCCAAGATGTGTGTAGGGATGGGTTTATTATAATCTTTTTCAACCTTTCATTTAGATCCCCTTCTGTGAGCACAATGCGTGACATTGACCCAAAATTACCTGCAGCTAGGCACTGTCTTGAAGGGTATCCCATGTCTGATGGTGACTGGCATGCAGATGACAGGTACATGTAGACAAGAACTTGCAGCTTTCAACGGGTGTGGCAGAAACACATAGATATAATCTGATTTACTGATTGTTGACATCTGTTTTCCCTCCAGTCATGGCTTGTCACAGGCCTTCTCCCCAAAGAGTGACTCTGAGCTGCTTGTCAGGCCTTCGGAAAGTATGCTCAGAGCAGAGTCCCACATGCAGTGGACCTGGGGAGAATTCCCAGAAACAACTAGGGTAAGCACTTCTCTCTTCACTTTGAAAATGTAAAAGCAAACATAGTTGTACGTGTGCTTATCTCTATTTCTTTCTTGTATCCAACATCCAGATCACCAAGAAAGACAAACCAGAACCACTAAAAACGGTGACCATCACCCCGTCAGAGAGCACTCATTTCCGCGTCATTCTCAGTTCTGAGGCCATGGAGAATGAAGAAGAGATCGAAAAGGAAAATAGCGCCTCCTCAGTGTGCACTATTGTCAAGCCCGAGCCACGCACTCCCATCACCACTGTAACGCCAACAAATCCTCTCACCTCTGTCAGTACAATAAAGTCCATTAGTCCTATAACCCCCACAGAGCCCCTGGATGCCCTGCCCTCCAGTGTGGCAACCTCCACCCCATCCAACAACCAACAGAGCGATTCACCTTCTAAGAAGAAAGGCAAGTTTTGTAATTTTCTTACCAAAAATAAGACACATAGAGCAGAAGTCCATTATATGAAAACATATTTTGTTTCTGGATGCAGGTGTCCCAAAGAGGAGTCAGCATCAGGGTCCTGAGGATATCTACCTAGATGATCTCAATGTTCTTGAACCTGATGTTGCAGCACGATATTTTCCTAAGAGGTTAGCCTATGAGAGTCCCTAATTAATGTTGCAGTCTGACCTGTTTTAATTGAGAGGTCTATTTTAAAACTGAACATGCATAGGACAAATATTACTGCTCTGTACTGGTGGCCTTATTGATGGTTGTCACAATATGTTGTATTCTATTGTTTCAGTGAGTCGGAGGCAGCCTCTAAGCACTGGATGGACTCTGACATGCGCTCTGGTTCACAATCCCCACAGTCAGTGGGCAGTGCTGCAGCAGATAGTGGGACAGAGTGTCTATCTGACTTGGCCAGTGACCTGCCGGATGTCACCCTTTCTCTGTGTGGCGGCCTCACAGAAAATGCAGAAATATCCAAAGGTAGACCATGATGACCCTCATTTAAAAGGAAAGCTTAAGTGCACTTATTACTTTCATCCAAGGGAGTGAGTCTCTACTGTGTATAAAGATATACAGCTAAGTATACTACTGTACATCCCCACATTTTCCTAAAAGGGCACTTGTCTCTATTTTACAAGGACTGAATCACAACTTCTCTTTCTCTCTTAAGTTTCAGACCTTTTTTTTTTCTTTTCCTCTGATTTTCATATCCATTCAAAAATATGTGTATAATCTTAAGCGTTTTTTTCTGTTATTCTGCCTTGTGGAAGTACAAGTTTTCTGGCCTTTCAGTGTGGTTTTCAGTAAGATCCTCATCCTCATCACCACTGACCTTTTCTGTCTTGGCTGTCTAATTAATTTCCCTCTCACCTTTGTGTTTGCAGAAAGGTTCATGGAGCATATTATCACCTATCACGAATTTGCTGAAAGTCCAGCAATTATAGATAACCCCAACTTAGTAGTGAAGATAGGAAATAGGTAAGTAAGAATTTCAATTTAGATTTAAATTATACAGGAGATATACACTTTATTTATACTTGGCCAACAATTGTCTCTTACCTCCCTTATGTTATCAGGTACTATAACTGGACACTAGCTGCACCCTTGATTTTAAGTCTACAAGCATTTCAGAAGAATTTGCCAAAGGTAATTCCTTTATGTACAGACTCTCCCTTGTGGATCATTGTAAACTGACAACTAACTCACAATTACATGTTTGCTTATTCAAGGCTACAGAGGAGGCCTGGGTGAAGGAGAAAATGCCAAAGAAGTCAGGCCGCTGGTGGTTCTGGCGAAAGAGAGCGGACAGTACAATCAAGCAGGTGAGCAGATGTGATCCACTGTCCTGACAAAATAAACTTGCACTGCAAAGACTTCTTTTATTAACATAGCGCATACATACTGTATGGAGAGTGTTATGTTTTCGGATCTATTTTATTCACATTGACATTGCGTTATTGTCTGATCATTTTTACAGTCTGAAACCAAGCTTGAAACCAAGGAGGAGTCTCTTTTGGAAGAAGAAGGGCCCTCCGTATCTCAGGAGAAGCTGGTGTTGCCGTAAGTCACACTCTCACTCACTCATTTTTTACCGCTTTATCCTTCACTGAGGGTTGCAGGGGCGCAGGTGCCTAACTCCAGCTGACATAGGGCGAGAGGCAGGGTACACCCTGGACAGGTCGTCAGTCTATCACAAGGCCCCATAAGTCACACTAAAGGTTTATTTGTGTGTGAATGAAGTGAGGTCAGTAATTGAAAGAGCACTTGGCATGAGATTATAAATATCATAACACTGCGTAATTACTACTGCAAAAGAGTTCATAGGTCAAGTATCAGTACATGCACAACTTTATGCTTTGTGCACAGTAGTTTCACACCAGTGTTTAAAACATCAGGTAGGTTTTTAAGTAATTTTTCACAATTAAGAGATGACCTACAACTGGTTTTGTGTGTGTGTGTGTGTGTTTTTTAGGCCTAAAGCAGGGGATACATCCAGTGATGAGGAGGCCAAGGAGGTGAGTGCTGCATCCTGTCAAGAGAGACTGCAGCCAGTCGAAGGCCAGCACCACCCCAGTCCTCACACTTACAGGAAGTCATTACGGCTGTCTTCTGATCAGATAGTAAGAACATTTTTCAACAATGTGTTTCCCCTCCCCACTTTTACAGATTCTTTTGAAGTATCATTTAGTCTGGTTGTCAGTATAGATGATTTAACAAATTGAACAGTGCATTGCACTTAATGAGATTTGTACATCAAAAGGTTTGTTTTGTAGATTAGGACTCCCTCTGCTGGCCAGCCATGAATTGCCGTTGTGCCTGCTCCACCTTGACCCTGTAGAGGGCTCTAAAGACCATTGTATGTCAGTTATACTGTGGCTTACAGTAGAGTCACACTGGAGCATAGTGAAGTGTAGAAAGTCATGTTACTTATTAAAATGGACTTTGATTCTTGATGCCTTAACTGTTGTTCTTGTATTACCAGGCCAGTCTAAAATTGAAGGAGGGACCTAATGATGTGACCTTCAGCATCACCACTCAGTACCAGGGCACATGCCGCTGCGAGGGTACCATCTACCTGTGGAACTGGGATGACAAAGTCATTATCTCTGACATTGATGGCACCATCACCAAGTATGTTTCCCCAGCTCATTCAATGGTTTTATGCATCTGAGTAATTTTGTTTCATAGCACTGAACCCAAACACACTGAAACACATTTAGTCTTTTGTAAAATGTACAATAAAGCAAACATATTGTTAACAAACCCCTACATTGTCAATATTCAGCTCTCCAATACTTACATGGTGTTTTACTCTGTTGTATATAACATCACCTGTTTGTGGATGCTTATAATATATTATTAAATACTAAGGTGTGTGTGTGTGAGTTGTGATTCTGTTACTCATACCTATTTTCTGTTTAAGCATGTTACATGTATTGTAATTTAGTGAATGATCTTTTCAAGGTTGAGTCATGTGGTGATACCTATGCAGCATATTACACATCCTAGTCTTGTATTTTGTATTTTAATCTAAAAATGTATCTAATTCCACCATATGTTCTAGTGTAATGCTATTTTAAGTTTATAAATTGCCCACGTACTGTGAAATAAGGTTTCTTTTGTTAAAATTTTAACAAACAATGAAAATGTCATTAATGTCACATGAGAATGAATTGAGCATAAGTGAGTTATGTAGATAATTTCTTTTTTCACATATTCATTTTGTAACAGGTGTGGCTTTAAGCCATGTCTGTCTCATTTGACATACAGTACACCAATGTATGTGCCGTCTTTATAATGCCCACCATATGAAGTTCACAGATGGTCATCATCAAACAGGTCCACACCGACTGCAGCTTATTATCGCCATGACCCTTTGAGTCAACCTGTGACATGTGGCTTTCTCTCAGTAACAGTGAAGAGTACAGGGACTATAATGAGCCCATTTACATTTCAGGCTTTAAGCACACACTGTCATAAGCTGAGGTTGAGACAGTATATTTTCTGTGAGCCAGTATAATCCTCATTAGTGGGGAATAGTCTATTATGTTCTCTATTTATGATGAAAATGGTAAAGTTGTTACGGTGCTTTATGTGACATCTTCTGACATCTGGATTTTCTTTTACACACATGCTTCCTCTTTCTGCTACTGTCCATCTGCAGTCTTTTTTTGTTTGTGTTTTTGAGGCTGTTTGTCAGTGGTGTGGCAGATGGTGATACCACTGTCTTGTCATTAATATTTGTCTGTGTTTGTGTAATATTTTAGGTCAGATGTGTTTGGACAGATCCTGCCACAGCTGGGGAAGGACTGGACCCACCAAGGCATTGCCAAGCTTTACCACTCAGTCGCTGAGTAAGTGCACGACAGCACTGATTAATCACAGAGGACATATGAATGGTTGGTCAGGGATTACGCTGTCTGGAATTGATTCCTGGTCAAATCTCTGGAGTTCTTACAGTATTTATGTGGGGCGGTTTAAGGTGAAATGACTTGGAAAGTTAAACAATTTAGACAAAAAAAAAAAAAAAACTGACATAGCACTGCACAAACCACTTGTCTCAAATAGTTAAATATTGACTGGCCTTTGCTACTTTATACATGCAGGGAATAGAATGTATAATTATTTTGGAGGAAATGGCCTATTGTGATTGTGGGCAATAATAATGAATATAATCTTTTCTCAATCAAATTACTGAGTTGGTATGACTTCACATCCAGCATTATGGATCTAATTAAATGCTATTCTTAGCAATTGTTAAAAATGGTCATATTCAAGTGTATTTGAAAAGCCTTTAATGACCACCACTGTCCCCACTGGCAGAAACGGCTACAAGTTCCTATACTGTTCAGCTCGGGCTATTGGCATGGCAGATATGACAAGAGGTTACCTGCACTGGGTCAATGATGGAGGCACCATTCTGCCCCGTGGACCTCTCATGTTGTCTCCCAGCAGCCTTTTCTCCGCCTTCCACAGGTATTTACATTATATACTGCTTTACTTCCCGAACCACATGGTTAAACACTGAATGGTCAAAGCTTTCAAGGTGTCACTTCAAACATGTGATTGACATACTCCAATAATTATCAGACATACGTGAACAGCAAACTGTTGATATGTGTGTTGCACAGTGGTTGCACTGAACTTTTCAGGTTTGCAAAAAAATCTTTCATTTCATTTTCAGGCAGAGAGTTTTATTTAATGCTTTAATTTTTTCCATTATGACAGCGGAGTTAGGCCACTATCACACCACAGCGCAATGTCTCAGCAAAAAAAATGAAATTAACTGACCTTCTGTAGCCTGCCCTCAGTGCCCCAAATGAACTCAAGCCTTCCTCCTAAATTTGTTGCTTACTACAGCGAGAGAGAGACTGCTGCAGAGGCAATTGTCATTAGGTACTGTGTCTCTGTCTCAGACAGACGACTTCTCTTGGCTGTTTTAATATTATTCTGAAGGCTGAAACCAACCTCTGCCGCCACATTTGAGACTGGAATCACCAGCTCCACTGCAACTATACAGTAGTTTTAAATTCAGGGAACATTTCTCTGAGGGAAGTGATCACAAGTCAGCAAGACTCTCTGGATCTGGTATTTCCTGATCCTCCAAGCACTTGCTTCATTGGGAGGAATTCCCATGGCATCCAGTCCTTCTGTACCAGCAGCAAAGCTGCATCTGTACGGGTCACAGACGTGGTCAGGCACGCTCAACAGTTTCCAGTTCATAGCTCTTCAATGCGGTGTCAGCATCCAGATAGCAAGGGGCATTGAGAAAGATGTTGAGGTCAGAGGTGATGCCCAAATGCTCCAAGGGGAATCTTTGTTGATAAATATACTCTGTGCGCAAAATGGAGAAGCCCTGCGTGTCTGCTTCAGAATTTAATTGCAAAGGATTACATACTGTTACAGGTAGCCTAAAAGTGGATATTGAAGGTGTTGTGTGTGTGTGAATTATTTGATGTTATGGTAGATCGATTCCCTGCCAGTGTTACTTGAATGCATTGAGTCATATTCTAGATTATCAGGTTATAAAATAAACTGGCATAAATCAGAATGTATGCCGATATCATACATGTCACTCTGGGGTCATCACTTCATATGGCTTCAAATTTCTACCTTCAGGTATGAAATATTTAGGCATTCAACTAAATTATAATGTAGATGAAATAATGTCCTCTAATATGGAACCAATCCTCCAGAAAATAAAAATGAACCTGATAAATGGCGAAAATTGAAGCTCACACTGTGGGGAAAAAGTAATGTAATTAAAATGGTGGTTGCACTACAATTCAATTATGTTTCCATGATGCTGCCAGTCAGTATGGCACCACAGCTGTTTAAGCAGTATGATAGAATTATTAAAGACTTTTTATGGGATAAAAAGAGACCAAGGATTAATATAAAGAAGATGTGGTCACCAAGGGAAATAGGAGGTATGGGTCTACCTAATGTAAGATTATATAATCTATCATTTGAAATGTCTAGATTGATAAAACATTGGAAGGGAATAGATCATGAGCTGAGTTGGATCAAAATTGAACATGAACTAACCAGCCCATTTGAACCTCTGGATGTCCTCTCACATGGTTCATTAACTTCTGGACATAATTGTTTTTCAAACCCAGTGCTGTCTTATTCTAAACAGTCTGGAGAGGAATTCATAAGATGTATGGTATATCGCACTTAAGACAACCTTATGCCTCTCTATGGCATAACCCAGCCATAAGTCTTTTTATTGGAGTCAATGGCTTGTAAGAGGGATATGGAAAATAAGTGGCCTGTGTGTGGATGGAGTGTTCATGTCATTTGCTGATATTATGCAAAAATATAATCTGGAATACAAAGGTAATTTTTGGAAATATTTACAAATAAGAGACTGTATCACAAAGGGTAAATTTAGTCACAACAAGAATACATTGATGGAAGTTTGGGACCTACCCAGTATAACACACAAAGCAGCCATGTTCTACAAGACATTTATTGGTTTACGAGAAGTGTAACAATTTGAGGATCATTTGGCAGAAAGACCTAGGGTGTGATTTGAGTGAGAAGGATTGGTTAAATATCTTGTCAATACATGAGAGAGACAAAGGGGAAATTTATTCAGTATAAGATAATTCATAGATTTTATTTCACTCATTCAAAGTTTGATAGAATGGGCTTAATAAGAGAACCCGTTTTGGGAGAAAGTACTGGAACATGTGAGTAAATGGCTCGGAGTGGCGATACTTGTATCACCAAGACTGTTTGTTAGGGGATCAAATAGAAATGCCAAATATATCTAAACATGAACGAGGGGTTTTAAAAGTTGGGATGGTCACAGCTGCTCGAACAATTCTCAGAGTATGGAAGAGTACAGCCGCCCCAGATGTTAAAAAATGGATGGAAATGATGTCAGAAGTTGTCATATGAATGCATGTTGGCTAGAATTAACAACGATGATGAACATTTTAGGGGGGTTTGTGAACGTATTTTTTGTAGGTAGGACATATGGAGAAATTTGTAGACATGGTGCTGAAATGGTGTTTTAAAAAAGAAAATGTAGATTCTCTGGAGGCCTTTATGATTGTATGCTAGTCTGTTGATGATGGTCTCAATGTTCTCGGGTTGGATTGTATGTTTATGTGTGTATGAATAAATAAAAACTTTAATAACAAAAGAAGTTATGGTAGATCGCCCTCAGTGCTCAATCTGTCAAAATGATACGAATTTCTTGATACGTCTTCGAATTTTTCCGGCAAAGTGGGAAAAAGTCAGTCAATGATGGAAAATTCTCAGTTAACATGTCAACCCCACGTGTCACATTAAGCTTTGGATGCAAAATTAAAATTGTAGAAGAGAACTGTCATTTGTTGGCGTTCTCTTTCTATCAAAAATTTCAAGGCTTACTTCAAATGACATTGAAAATAATTCTTGTATTCATTGCTCAATCCCGCTTGGAATCGGTGTGAAAATGTCCTTGGTTAACAAGATTAACTGCAGTGAATGATCTATTGTTTACATAATGTGTGGCTCTGCCACAGTTGTCCAGATAATTTGTGATGGGGTTGTTGATGTCAAGTTAATTAAATAAAAATCACCCTACACATAATGGTTGTGCTGTAGCTTTCTTTGGTCACAAATGACAGTGGCACCTTGGCATCCTGAAAATGATGGAGCTCAATTGTGCACACAACATACACAAACATTAAAATCCAGGCCTGAATTTGCTTTATAGGCCTAAAATCAATTTCATACACATAACATAGTTGATCCTTATCTTATTTGTATTGTATAGAAACCTCCCTGTCATCCTGGCATTTTGATTTCCATCAGGAACTGTCCCTTTTGTAATTTGTAATGTTTTGCACACAAATTCAAACCTTTAATTACTGAATGTAATCATGAAAAAAGAATTGTAAATTAAAGAGACAGAGAGAAATTAGACATGTGTTTGGCCAAGTTAACTTTTGACCCTTAATAAGGACATACAATATTTGTGTCACTCTAATTGAACTGTCTGATTTCTTTAGGGAGGTTATCGAGAAGAAGCCAGAGATCTTCAAGATTGAATGCCTTACAGACATCAAGAACCTGTTCCAGCATAACAAGCAGCCATTCTACGCTGCCTTTGGGAATAGAGCTAATGTGAGTTAATGGATGTTTGAAGATGTCAGACTTCAGGACATTAAAACACTCACTTTTACATGTCAGTGAGCTGTATTTTCCAGAAGCCACAATGTACTGTAATATCATCACAACATGTTGGCTATCAATTAGTAGACATTTCACAAACATATGAAATCAGCATTGGGCTGAACCGGAGCTGAGGTCACTGGTGGATTATGGTCCCATGTGACTGTCTGTGAAAGGGACCTCAAGCCAGGCACAGCATCTCATCTTCAGCTGTATAAATACAAACACCCAGATGAAGCAGTGGGCCAAACATCAACTCACTGTCTGTCTCCATTACTTGCCAAAACACACACACAGTCCTTTTCTTGCCCACCAAAACATTAAGTCTAGAAATATTGCCATTATGTGCATTAGGCAGAGCATCAACAGGAAATTTGTTGCTAATGTTACAAACTTGAAAAACTGAACTGAAATAGTTTGTGCCATCATGTCAGCCACTTTCTGTAAATTGCATTGTTGGCTTTGTTTTTCACCTTTTGTACATACAGTACATTACAGGTTTTATTCACATTTTAAATAAAGCTACATCTAATTACTCTTTTGAGAAAACATACATTCTGCTCTGTATATAAAAGCCCTGAAATGATCAAAAACTCTGCTGGCTCCATTTGGGTTTGATGACTCCAGGGGTGGAAGGGCAGAAAATGAGACCTTTGGAAATGATGTTGAAACATGAACTGTCTGATTAGCCACAGCTAGACTATCATTTGTATCATTGTTAACGCTCACTTTCACTATGTTGTCGATCTCATGACAAACATCTTTGCTCCTACATTCCATCCTTGTTTGTTGTTAATTGTACTTTCTGAAACTGAAAGCAAATAACTTTTATTTTTGTATGATTTGTATATAGGATTTGACCATTTTTTTCTTTAAAAAATATGTGTCCATACAGGATGTGTTTGCCTATAAGGAGGTGGGAGTTCCTGTGTGTAGGATTTTTACAGTTAATCCCAAGGGAGAGCTGATCCAGGAACAGACCAAGGGCAACAAGTCTTCGTAAGAACATAAACTTCCCTTTTCCTGTCTTTATTACTGTTGGGATTCACCTCGGTAAGACACAAGACACTGATACGGTCACAATGGTTCCTTTGCTCAGCAGCTATGTTTACATAGTGTTGCAGGGAAAGCACAGGTGTTATTGATCACATTAACAATGGCTTTGTTCAGTTCATGTAAGTCAGGACAGTGTGACCATGAACCAACACATAGTCTGAAACAGGGAGCCAAATGAAACTCAGCTGCCATTATTTTGACTATTTACACCTGGGATTTTCCCACTGTCACCTGTCCATAGAAAAAACCTAAACTTATTTACTGGTACAAATTGATAATACATTTACCACTGTGGGTGTTTTTCAGAAAGGAGAAACATTTGATTAAACCTGCATTTAATCCATATTTTTAAGTTAACCATTGATGCATTTGATTTATAGTCAGGAACCTACAGATCAATCACACAACTATGGAGTTCTACACAAAGTGATTGATGTTGATGTTTTGCTCAATTCTCACTGCTCTTACCAAGAAAAGCTAAAATTAAATGACATTGCCTGCCTGGCAGCAAACAGCAGATGGACAAAGCAGCTAAAGTTACAGATAACACCCTTCAGTTGTTGGTAAAGATGAACTAAGCTAAAAGCAGAGTCAATATTGGTCTCAAATGAAAGCTTTGGTGTTTCCAGTTTTCTAGATGTGTAAACAAACACACGTTTGATATTTAAACTTACCAAATGGCTACAAAAATGGTTCCAGATTGCTTTCTGCTCTCTCTCTCTCACTGTAACCACACTTTTTATCTTTGTGATCTCAGTTACGGCAGACTCAGTGAGCTGGTGGAGCATGTGTTCCCTCTTTTGAGCAAGGAGCAGAACCAGGCCTTTGTCATGCCCGAGTACAGCTCTTTCTGTTACTGGAGGCAGCCCATACCAGACATCAACCCAGACGAACTGCTCTGATCCAGCACATACGGATACCCAGGTATACGTAAACATCCAAGACTGTGCACTTAAATGCTTCTCCGGGGAAAACGTGAACTGAAATCCCATCTTTGCTTCAAAATACTTGGACACATGAAACTCAGTTTTTTATTTAACTTTAATTACCAGTCATAGTTGAATGGATGTGATTTCCAGAACAGCAAATCCTGATTGATAAGTGCTGAAAGGTCTTATCTCAAGCAAACAGGTGCCACCATTTAAATTGTCAGTCTTCTTATTTCTTTGTTTCTGTGAAGGCAGCATAGTCACAAGAACTCTCTATAGTCCCCAGCACTGCACAGGGATAGAGATCTGAAGCAAGTCTTTTGACTAATACTTTTAACAGAGAGGATGATCATCTTTTTCAGTTGAGTGACAGAGGACCATTAGCTCGCAGCACTTGCGGAATAATAATTATTTTTTTTAATCACACTCTTCACATCTTCTGAAATTTGTAAGGAAGTGAGATGCAACATTCAAAGTGTTAAGAGATACACTGTTAATTAAAACGGGAAAGGCAGTTGACATGAAACAGCAGTTGTGTGCTGGAAGTATTTGCTGCTGCTTTTGCAGAGACACAGGTACGCAATCATTATTTGTAATTTTCCTGTAAATAGTTAAGTAGTGATACAGGCTGGCAGGAAACAGACTACACCAACCATGAACGTGTGACAGACTGCATTGATGAGCCCAATGCTGGTGAACTCAAACGCATTTCAGATTGGTTTCCCTAGAAAACTAACAACCTCTGTAGTCATGTTTGGTCTTATTTGTTAATATTCTGGGAGATTTTTGCCAAGTATGTGGGGAAAAAACAAGATGAAGCAGCTTCATATAATATTGTCTTGCTGTTATTTTTAATAATCTATTCAGTTGAAATGAACTCTGGCGGCTTAAGTATGTTTTTGTCAATGGTGCAGTCATTATTTATGATAATTGAAATGTCTAAGTTATTGATTTCTATTGTGATGCCTTTTCCTTGTTTAAACATAGGAATCATAAATGCAATGTGAAAATACTTCAAATTGTAGTTTGGTCACAGGTTACCATGCACTTAACAGTAACAGCTAGGCCTTGTATGAACTCTGTAATGTTTTTTTTTTTTTTTTTTTTTTTTTTTTTTTTTTTTTTTTTTTTTTTTGCCTTGTATCCCATTTTTTACAGTGTTCCTACAATGTTCCTTGTTAGATAGTGAAGCTCTCAACATGTGATTGACACACATTCCTGAGCAAACCTCAGAACTGGCAGCGTTAGTATTAAAATAGGAGTAAATTTAAAGGGAGTAAGTTGGAATAGTGGAAATAGGCAAATTCAAAAAATGAAGGATTTGTGTTTGCAAACTTGCATATTGTATGACTTTGAAGTGATGTACGCATGCGCAGACCTAGTCACTGAGTGCTGCTGCTGTTGTAAGCAAACGGTTGACAGTATTCTGCACCCGTCGCTTATGTTCCCTCGGTGAGTTCCGAGATTTATCCAACGCACTTTGTCTTAGCTGCACCTCTCACCCACGTCCACTTCTCAGAAGGGTCTTTACAGACCAAAGTATGCAGTTAGTGCAGGATGAAGAGTTCTAGTTTTACCTCTTTGTTGTGAGTGATCTCTTCACACCACAGACAAATCAGCTATTAAGAACTATGTCCAAGCGTGTGCGTAGCTGTTGAAGGGTGGATAGTATTTGTCTGTTTATTTATGAAGCTGAATAGACACGAAAGTAGTATCACAGCCACCCTGTTTGTGTGTGTTTGTGTGTTTGTTAGAGACAGAGAAGACTGATACTGTGCCTCTGGTGACCAGAGTAGGAGCCACTGAGTTATGCTTGGACATAAACAGGAAATACTTGACTCTGTACGGGAAGGTTCTAGCCTCTCTGCCATTATGCATGCACGTATGTTTTAGGAAAACAGATGTGGACAAACCGACATGGATCATACATCTGCATCACAGGTGTATGATCCATGAAAATGATTCTGTGTGCTTGAGAGGATTTAAAAATTGTAAATGAGACGTGACAGACAAAACCATCCAAACGATAAGAAAAAGCACAACTGAACAGAGTTTGATCCACATCATCATCATCATCATCATCATCATCTAGATAATTAGTTCTAATTTGGCTAAAGTGTTCTCTGCCTTCACTCTGTATCACCTTTTTGTTTTGTGGTAACTGAGATGCCGGTTTTGCTTTGATGCCTTTGCCTGTTCTCTATGAAGTTTAGTGACGTCAGATTTAACGTATCTTCTAATTAACAAAATGAATTCCATTCTTTCTATGAAAGTAAAGCATCTTGTGTGGAAGAGTCACACTTCATCACCCTCCATGATCCTCCTGAGATATGTGGTAAACGATATTTGTTCTCACTACTCAACCATTGCATAAAATGATCCAGTATATATATATATCGACTGATTTATCATGTTCTTTTGTTTGTTTGTTTGTTTTATTATTTTCTTTTAAAGTGTTTGTTTTTTTTTGTGGGACCGTTCCTTCTGTTTGAGAGGTGATGCTTGTTATTTTAATGTCTGAACAGAAATACCTTAAGTGTGTGCTGTGTTTGATTTGTATAGAAATGTGGTTCGACTATATGTTTGGGGAAAAAAGGAAAATCCATTGTGAGAAGTAAAAGAAATACAGGCCTGCTAAAGCTAACAAAGTGTGGCTTGTGGTCGTATTTGTATTAAATAAAGTTTCTAAAAGAAGACGTGTGTGTGTGGGCTATGCTTTGTTTTTTGAAACAACTTCTATATCCAACAGGTCATTCCATATTTTGAAAAGTATTACTGAATAATACAAAAATGAAATATTACACCATTGTTTGTTTATTTTCTCTTTTTTTATAAAAGGCTGAATTTGATGCTTGGTATTTAAAATCTCACGAGGAACGGGGGAAATTTACTTTTCATCCACTTTATGTAATGACCTGAAAGTTTTTATTACAGTTTAGTGGGGCTGCAACTAACAATTATTTTCATAATCAGTTAATCTGTCAATTATTTTTTTTTTGGTTAATGGTTTGGTCTGTAATATGTTGAAAAATGTTGATTGGCGTTTCTCAAACCTGGAAGTGATGATCTCAATGTCTTGTTTTGTCCACAAACCAAAATTATTCCGTTTTAATGATTTCAAAGAAACTAGAAAACATTCACATTTAACAAGTCAGAGAGCTTGTTTTAATTATATAAAAAAAAAAAGTTTTTACAGGCCTAGTTTTTTACATTAATTGTTGCCAAATCTTTGTAATTTATCAAAGGTTACTACCTAATCATTGTGTTCCACTAATGCTGCGACCATACTGCAAATACAGAGACTCTACTTGTTTATTTTTTCATAATAAAAAATTCATTTCATGAATTTTAATGTTAATTTATAAACACTTTTACACAAGACATTCACATTAGATTAAAAACAAAAGTCAACTTGATAATCAAATATATTAGGAACAAATCCTACCTCTTATAGTCAGGTATCTTTAGGAAAGTGGTACAAAAGGCATGTAATGACTTTTTAAGTGAATTCATAACTTGGGCATCTTCACACCGTGGCACTGCGTTCGTAAAATAACTGTATCACAGCAAATTCAGTGAAAACTATGGCTTTTTTTTTCCAGCCTCTTCTTGTCCAGTCCAAATGTCTGGGAACTAACCAGTCCTTGCTCTCAGAGTCAACATGAGCTCCAGCTATCTTTTGGCCTGCTGTGAATACAGGAAGAGGGCGCTGTAGGTGGAGAGGATCTCCCTGGCCTCAGTGGTGGCCAGCTGCCCTCTGGTCCTGACCAGACTCACGCGGTCACCTTTTCTCAGGGGCAGGACCAGACTGAAGGACACTGAGCCACCGCAGCTGCAGGTACCGCTCGCTGATCCCCGGTGTCCACCGGCAACAGTCCCTGCCGAGCTCTGCAGCTTCTGCACGCTGCGGTTTGACACTGACAGGACAGCTTCTATGTGGTCGCCCTCTTTTGCTGTGAGGAGACCTGATATCAGGTATCGGCCGTCGAGCGGGACAGTAAAGATCCCTGTAAAATGGAGGAATAGATTATCACACTTTGGGTGCATGATTAAAATGAGATTATTTCAATGCAACAATTTACTGTCTGAATAAAATGTATTCATTATAAATTAAAGTTCCAGTGTGTGACATTTACGAAGGAAATCGAATCAACTACGCAGGGGCGTCTGTTTGTGTTTGTGTGTAATCGCTGTAGGGCTGCAACTAACGTTTATTTTCTTCATCGACTGATCCGTCGATAATTTTCTCAAATGAATCGGGTAATCGTTTGGTCCGTAAAATGCCAAAGAATGTTGAAAAATGCTGGTCGGCGTTTCTCAAACCTGGAAATGATGATGTCCTCTAATGTCCTGTTTTGTCCACAAACGATGGAAATGATTCCGTTTTAATGAATGCTTTGTTATATGAGCAAAGAAACTATAAAAATGTTCACATTTAAGAAGCTGAGAAATCACTCAAACTCATTCATCGATTATCAAAACAGTTAGTGATTGATTAATAATCAGTTAATCAAGTATTTGTTTCAGCCCTTTGTAGCTTTTATATAATAAGTACTTAAGGCAAGGGCCTTGCTTTAGGCAGGTTGCCATGTATCGAAATCGTGTTTCAAAGCATAAGTGGATCATATCCCATTGTTCTAAATGCAATCTGTGGTCTCACCATTAGATGTCACTGTTTTGCACATACTGGACTTTTATCTACACGAGGTCCTGGTGCCAGACACATCATACTCGGTAAGTCCACACACAGATCGCACCATTGTGACTTACACTAAACGTGTGTGTGGTGGTCTGGAATACCTGTGTGGGAATCGTAGTGTCCTCCGTCATTGACGAGAACCCGGTTAAAGCGAATGACGCCAAAGTCTCCAGAGAAGGGCTGCTGGGTGAGGCCAGCGGAGAAAGAGAAAGGATCTGCAAAGGCACTGTTGTCGACTGACACTGGAGCCAAAGGAACAAAAAACATGTGAGTCAGTGTCTCACTGTAAAGAAATACAGAGCACAATTATCATTCAGACTTCTTTATATTGATACTGGTTCTGTTGTTGTTGTTTTATTTATTTTTATTTGTCCATGTGGTTACAGGTGTATGAGTCACAGTGAGAGGACTTCCAGATGGGGTTTTACCTGGTGATTCAACTGGGGCTCGATGCAGAGGATTCCATGGCACCTTTGCTGCTATAGGAACTACAAGGTACAAATAAGGGAAAGTGTTAACTCCCCACTGAAGAGAAGACGCCTCTGTATTTATAGCTGCTTCATTCATGAGCCTCTCGTTACGTTGGAAATGAATGTGCGGCTGAAAATAACTGCAGACGTTAGAAAAGTGCAATCTCTTTCGTGGCTAAATGAGATGTTTTCTTTGCTGCCCAAACTAACTTTCTGCTTTGTGCCCACACTTCCACTGTCCACACGCCCACATCTCCTCTCACTAAACACATCCAGTTCTCCCTCGCTCAAACTCTAAAGCTACAAATTATTCGCAGCGTTTCCATTTTTATTTATTCATTTATTTTATTTTTTTCCCCACACTGTTGTGCCGGAATGCCTAAGCCTTCAGATTCATGCAGTGTAAGTCATTAATGAACTGCTACAATACCTCTGCGGCTGGTTGATTGGCGCTTGAAAGACACAGGCTGCAGAGGAGGGTAGCCTGTGAAAGAGACAGATGAGAAACACATCATGTCATAATTGTGTGAAGAAACAGGTCTGCCTGAGGCATTTGTTTGGTTTTCCAGCTGAACATAATGGTTCAATACAGTGTGGGTATTTCCCCAAAGACAGATTATATTATAGACATCATCTTTTCCGTTGTATTAAAGTATGAAACTAGAACCCCTAAACCACTTTTTCAGGTGTAAACCAGTGTATATATATATGACTGGTACTGAGTCAAATGTAAATCTTCACAGTTTACATTTGAAATTCTACATGTTGTGATAAAAAAAAAAAAAAAATCGCAGTATCTACTTCCTCTCTGGTCAAACACCAGCTACTGCATTCAAATTCTGCCACTAGCTTTCTTGTGCCGCGTTCACACCAGACACGGCGAGAATTTACTTCATATTAAGTCAAATTTTTCAACTCAAGCATTGGAGTGATCGATGTGTCCTGCGACTCGCGCCATTTGCACAATTCACACCCCGTGGCTCGGCTGGCCCGACACGTCATTCGCTCCAATGCTTGAGTTGAACATTTTTTGGCGGCGATAAACCAGTGTTGAGATTTCCCGGATGACATCACGTACTTGCCGGCGGCCAATGATCGAATTCGTGTGTGGACACGTGGAGTTGTACGATGCAAGTGGACAAAAACGAAATGGATCTCTCCTTTTCGTTTTTGTCCCAGTGCCAAATAGTCGGCAAAAAGTTGATGACGCCAGAAAAATCTGCGTTTGGCGTGAACGCGGCATCACTCTGCTCTTGCGTCACTTTCATCACCACTTGTCTAATCGGCACCAGACTTGTTGACCCCTTTTTATAAACTTGGTGTCAGATTTCACTACTAGGCCACGCCCCCTGCACTTCTCCACCCACTCTCCCTCCCTCACTCAGCTCTTCACCCACTTCTTGGCATTTGGTGGAATTATCTTCAGAAGAGACGGTTTAGTGACCCTTTAGACGCCTTCTTGAATCAGGTTTATTTTGAGTTTTGCAATCTCCCTGAAATCTGTGAGCAAATTCAGGTGTTACAGTTTACTCAGAGCCTTGAAGTGGGTCACGTTTTCGGGTAAAAACTCTAAAAAGTCTTGTTTTGTCCACAAACCAAAAGTATTCTATTCGAATGATTTATTTGGAGCAAAGAAACCAGAAAATATTCACATTTGAAAAGCTGAAAAATCAGAGCGTTTGTCTTATTAACAAACCCCCCCACAAAAACCAATTACAAAAATAGTTGCAGATTCATTTAGTTACTATTAATACCGGATTAGTTGTTGCAGCCCTAGTTCAGGTTATTTATTAGTAATTGAGACAGTAAAGTAAACTGTTTATGTCAGTGCTGTGTTATGTTCTTGCTGATGTTAGAATCTGGGCGTTAACCTTGAAAGTTCCACTTTTACAGGCCTTAAGTTTGGGAGAGTCTGCTGTGCAAGAAGGCCTGATGGTCATTTTTTGATGAATGAATGAGTAACATACAGTCGTCCAACATCAATGAACATTAACAGCACAATAATGTCTCTAATACCCCGCGGCCAAAACACGCAAAAGCTACAGCAAAGACTATTTGTTGTTAGTTGTTTTCCACAGTCAGCCAACAATATATGTGGTGTAGATAATTAAAACCAGAAATGAACAAATCTGGGACTATCTGTTGTCTCATTCATCCAGTCTGAGTTGGAGCCAGTTTAAAGGCATTTTTCCTACAGAATTCTTGTGCTGATTACAAAAAAAAAAAAAAAAAAATCCCGGAAAACAAAGGGAATGAATCCCTCGTTATGGTTTCCATGTGTGAAAATGGCTGAAAAGAACTAAACCAACACAGGCTCTGCTCCAAATGTTGTTGTTCCTGACTGGTGCGGATGACAACATGATTATCTGAAATGTCTTTATGAACACATGAGGCAGCGCTGGCACAGCAGAGCCGGCATGACAGTGCCAGACGCACTGTCATGTCGAGTCATAAATTCCGCTTGTTGTAACTGCAGTGATGATAGATTCATTCATACACACTGCAATTACACTGTGTGTTTATTCGGTACGTATACCTAGACAGGACAGTTCCTGTTTCATATTCTCAGCTAAGAACTAATGGGAACACAGCTTAAATGTTTAATGTTTAACGTTATGTTTTAGTGTTTCACGTTGTCTTTTTCTCTGTGTTTTCATTTATGAAGCACTCATAACATTGTTTGGAGAAGTGCTCCATAAATAAAGATTGTTACTTTTCACATTATTATAACTGATTGCAGTCATTGCATTTCTAGGTAAGAGGACACACAAACATGCCTAAGATTACTAAGGAGGTTAGATAATGTATTCATTTAAATGTATGTATTGTATAAAAAAAATGTGGCTTTGAGAAATGATGTTGCTCCAAAATATAAAGTATGCATGACTATTAGCATAATCTGCAAGGCAAGGCAAATTTATTTATATAGCACATTTCAACAACGCATTTCAATGCGCTTTACAATAAAAAAAAAAAAAGAAATACACCAGCAGCAGCATTACAGATATAAAAGGCATAATAACACTAAAATAAAATAAAATAAAATAAAACAATAAAAACATTTAAATAGAGAGGTAGAAGGAAGTGTGGAGAAAATAAATACACATGGTTAGTGTAGTGGTTAGCACTCTTGCCTTTGCAGCAAGAAAACCCAGGTTCACGACCCAGGGTGTGGGTGTGGGTGTGTGGGTGTGGGGGTTTTCTCCAGGTTCTCCAGTTTCCTTCCACAGTCCAAAAACAGATTTTAGGGATAAGACAAATTGGACACTTTAAATTGCCCATAGGTGTGAATGTGGACAGTTGTCTCTATGTGGCCCTGCGATGGACTGGAGGCCTGTCTCGCCCTATTTCCCCCCTCCCATGACCCTCATGTGAATGACTAAGATGAGTGAATGAGTTAAGGTTGAGATGCAGCAGTTTTGTTTTTGCTATTTTTTTTGCTAGATTTAAAAGAGTGACTTAATGTAACAGACTTGCACTCTTCTGGGAGTTTATTCCAGATATTTGGGGCATAAAAAAAACTGAAGGTGGCTTCCCCAAGTTTTGCCCTGGTTCTGGGGACACAGGGCAAACTTGACCCAGATGACCTTAGTGGTCTCGATGGTTCATAGTGAGCAAACAGGTCAGAAATGTATTTTGTAGTCTTGATATAATCTTCAGATGATAGTACGCAAATTTTGTGACTGTGTTAAAGTCAGGTCAGACTTAGTTTTTGGCTTTTAACGCAAGTGACTGAAGGTAAGCTTCAGCTTTGACTCTTCCCTGATTAGCTCCAAAGACAATTAATTCTGTTTTGTCTTTGTTTAGCTGAAAAAAAGTCTGGCACACCCACTCATGAATTTGCTCATTGCAGTCGCTAAGCGCTTATATTGGGGTGCAGTTGTCATGGTGATGTAAATTTGCGTGTCATCTGCATAGCTGTGGTAGCATTTTTGTGGTTTTTCAGAATCTGAGATGGTGGAAGCATGTAAATGATAAACAACGGCCCTAGAACTGAGCTTTGGGGAACTCAGCTGGTCATTTTGATCTGCTCAGATTGATGTGATTGCCAATAGACACAAAGTAATCCCTGTCCAATATGTATGATTCAAGCCAGTGAAGCACCATACCAGGGAGACCCAACCAGTTTTGCAGTCGGTCAAGCAATATCTTGTGGTCAACAGTCTCAAATGCAGCACTGAGATCCATTCATACTAAAACACAAATGTCTGAGGACCTTGTTTAGTGTCAAGAAGTCATTAAGGTGTTGAAATACTGCCTTTTCAGTCATTTTACTTATGAACAGGAGATTAACCGTTGGCCTATAGTTGTTCATTTCTGTTTCCAGCTTGTGGAAAAAAGGTATTCTTTTTTCCACAAGCTGACTGATTTTCAGGGCCTGTGGAAAAACACCCCAATCAAGGGATGTGTTGACAATTTTTAGTGTAATTCATTTGGTTAAAGCTGCAGTGTGTGACTTTTGACCATTATTAATATGCTGTGTCCTTCTATGTCAAGCAATACTATCAGACCTGACTGAGGGAGTGTTTGTATTCACACGTTGCTGGCACACGACTCAGGAGCAATGTGGGGATAATGTAGGGTGAGCATATAGATGAGCAGAGCCAGGAATCAAACCCACAACCTTTCAGTTGAAAGACAACTTGATCTACCACTGAGCTACATTACTCAATTCTAACTCCTCAATTTTTAAAAAAATGCTTTCACTTCTAAAACATAAGACCATTTTATATCAGAAATTTAAGACTTTTACTTAAGTAATATTTAAAAAGGTGACTTCAACTTCTGTCACAGTCATTTTCTGGTAAGATACTTACATACATTTACTCAAGTTTCCTTATAGGTATTTTACAGAAGACTGTGTTCAAGTGATGGAGACTCTTACATACAGGATACGGATGAATGTAGATCAATTTGAAAACGACTGGGGAAAGTGGTTCAGTTATACAATGAAAGCACAACACTACAACTAATGAAACTGTCCACATAGACGTTGGACTTGTTAACTCCTGCTGGCTCTGTTCATCTTTTGTGTTGTTAAGATGGACAAATTGAAGTACGTCTGTTCGTGGGCAAGTCAATAAAGAACTAAGTTACAAAAAAACAAATGCTAAGGGCAGTATTACGGTTCTGGAACCATCTGTCGGATCCATCTGACAGTCAAAACAGACTTCCTTCTGAATGCTGTTGGTATTTTCACTGTAATTTGCAGGCTATAATTTTAAACTTTGCCAGTTTCAGTTTCATGCCACCAGTCCTCGGGGTTTATTTCTCCCACAGATGGCTGATATTACCTATTTATATTAGGTAATGATATTACCTAACGGACGAATATTACCTATTTAAAAACATCCAAGGCATTACTCACCTGGTGCTCCAGCGAATCCTGTGAGTGGCACGTTGGACGAGTGCTCAGATCCTCTCCGCACATTCACCCTGCGGATGTAACCTGGAGGCCCCGCCTCGCCGGTCTCCACCACTGGCCTCATGGGAACCAGGGGCAGACTGGGTTGACCTGGCTGCTGCGGGCTGGACGGCTGGCTCGGTGAGGCGATCTTGATTATGTGCGTGTTGGGCTGCACTGGTTTGCTGGGATTGTACGGCTGCCTGGGGCTGGATGGCGACGGTGGGATGATTATAGGGGTCTGGATTTGTTTTATTCTAGTTCTGGTCTGAGTTGTGTCTGGCAAAGAGGCAGGCCTGTCTGGCCTTAAGGTCATTCCTAGAAAAGTGAAATAGAAAGAAAGAGAGTGGAGAGATTATGTGTCATTAACTCTCTAACCATATAAACAAATTTAAACATCAGTCAAATGAAGCCTCGTTTCAGCTCTTCTGATCCAGTTGGAAGCTACTGAAAATGCGGCAACTCTAGCTGCACAAATTAGTTTTGTTTACAAAATCCCACTTCCTCTCTAAAAGTCAACAAAATCCATTCCTTCTCCTGTGAAATCGGCTTGTATCCCAATGATAAGCCAGATATGACCTGGCTTGCTCTGCTCCACCACCACTATTTCTCTTCACAAAAGCAAAGCAGGCGGGAGGTGTGAGTCGTAGGCAATGAGAACCATCTGAGCGGAAACCAACTGGCTGCTTGCCAGACCCCCTGAGGCCACAGGCGTTCCCAGAGCCTTAGGTCAGCATATAGATGCTGGCAGTGTCTAAGGGATGAATAAAAACCCGGTTGACAACCAGGTGTCCGACAGATTTGTGTCACGCTGTATTTAAGACTCAGTGGAGGGATTTAAGGATTTAATGATTTTTCTTTTTTTTTTTTTGCTTTGGACACATATTTCAACCTTGTGGTTGAGAGTGGGCATAACTGGATCACAGCAGTGCCATTCGGCCACAGAGACTTACATTAAGAACATTATCACTTATTGCAAATGCTTTTACAGTCTGTTTTGAGAGAAAATGATCTGCGTGTTTGGCGAAGATTACAACAACAACAAATGTGGAGAAGCTATTACAGAGACTATTAAAGCTGCAGTGCATCATTTCTGGTGGATTTTCTTTTTTGTTGTTGTTGATGATGATGTTATTATTCTGCTTTTGTTTGGTGATAAAACATTATTTGTATGCTGCATTCTTCATCTGAGAACAGGTTCTGTGAAGCAACACTATCAGACCTGACTAAGGAAGCGTTTGTGTGTATACAGCAGCAGTGCAGGGGCGGGCGGGGACAAGAAGCACTTATCTTCTCAAACTGCTGAACAACCTTTTTTTTTTTTTTTTTTAAAGAAGTAGTGTGCTGTCTGTCCTTCTCGCTTTTCTACCACAGTGCCGCTGTTGCCTCCACTGTCTTGACATGAAACAAATCACTTCCTGTGTGCAGTGCCGGAATGTTACCAAGTGACACTCGATCTAAACACAGCCATACTGTGAATCATAAACAAAATCAAAATCAGCCGTGTGTGAACTTATTATTTGTTTTTGTTTAAATTTAAGTTATGCACCACAGATTAAACCACCACAGAGCATGTAAACATACACAAATGTTAAATATTAACAAAGTCATTACAATCAAAGGCTTTTGATGATGAATAAATACGTTAAAATAAAGCAAATACGAGCCAATGTAGACATATAAATCTAATTAGTAGGTTATAAAAGCTGCCTTTTTGCCTGCATCTGCAGCTGACGCACGAGTACACCTGCTGATTTAGTGTTGTAAAGTGAGTTAGCTGTTGGATCATTTTTTGGATCATGTTACGCGTGACGTAACATGTCTCTGCGTTGAGTTTGCAAATATATTAAAACACGTTCAGTGTCAACACACAGTAAGCGTCTATGAGGCTGTAGAAGGGACATTAATAGTTTGATGATAACCTGATCTTGTTTTATTAACTAACAGTCAAAGTGGGGTTGCGTGCTGTTACATGTATTTTGACAATGGTTACTACTTCTTTTAATGGGCACTCCGAATTAAGAGTCGCCATGGCCGCTGTTTTTTTGTTTCACCCTTTGCTCTGCACTTTTTCCAACATATGTCTTCTCCTCAATCTCGCCTCCCTCAGCGGCACTGTCACTCTAATGTACTCATTCCTGATTCTGTTTCTGTTTACCCTTGTCATTCCCATCACAATCCTTAGCGTCTTCAGCTCCGTCATCTCCAACTTTGCCAGTTCTGACAGTGATAACTACTGCACTATGATAAAATATGGTGCAGGATAAATGATAATATGGGCTGCCCATAAAAATAAGTCCAATAAACCCTCGCATCGCCCCCTCACTTTTTCCTCCATTCACATCTGGATTCAAACTTTTCTGGGGACAGACTAAGTTAGGCACAGATCTTCAAAATCGGGTAACTGTCCTCACAATATGAGGACATCAGGTCGCCCGTAACTGACGTTTACTTTTCTTCTGTGCTTTGCAAGCAGTGTAGCAACATTCCAACTGAAATACAAAGACAAATGTCAAGCAAACACTAAAACTGTAAAGTATTTCTTAATGAGAAGAGCAACAAATTGAATTGTTATGATGAACTTACATTTTAGTGAAAGACAACAATCAAGTGTTTTTCATCAGTGTTGTATTTAGCTGAAAGCTTGGGGAAAGGATGCATTTTGTCAGCCTGCCATTTCCAGGATGACTAGAGCAAACATGAAGTAGTAAAAAGAATCTGTGTGGACATCAGTAGATGCACCCAGGAAAACTTACAGCCATAGAGAAAAGCAGGACAGACGCATTATGTGACTCACTCATGACTCTCCCTTACAAAATAAACCATGAAAACGAATAATCTTAACTAAATAATAATTACGATCAAAAATCTATGATAATCACAACCAGAAAATGACAAATAAACCAAAATATTGAACAAATAGAACTTTCAAAATAATACTGTAAAAACAAGTACAAAGTGTGAAGCCCAGTGTTGTTATTCACAATAGAAGTAGCAAGGTAAAAACATATTTCAAGGCAAAAGGACATAAGCCTGAAACATAAAAACCTGGTTGATCATAATGAGTTTTTTTTTTTCTTTCTGGGAGTAAGTATGGGGACATTTTTTTACTACTTCCTGTTTTGATCCTGCCCAGCACCCAGTGCTAATTGAAGCACACTTTTTCTATCAAGAGCAAACATTCACACTATTTTATAACCTTTTATTTTGGTCAGATCTTGGTTGAAACGAAACAATTACTTAATTATCATGAGTTCACGCCAGCGTAATCAATTCAAAAGTAACTGAAATTAATGAAATCACATTAGAGTCGTCCTGGTACTCTGGATCATGGAAGCAATTAGACACTTTGTTCTTATTAAATAAAACATTACCAACCAAAGTCTCCCGTCTTACTGCAAGTGATACATCAAGCTACTCAGAAACCACATGTATAATCAAAAACAAATTAAACCCAGCAATCACGCTGTACTTTGATAATCAGAAATCTCTTCTTCATTTCCTCCCAGTGCGTCCGTCAGGATGCCAGTTGCCTGAGTGCATATTTCCCACGAGCCTGTGTCTCACTACTATAGTCTCACTAAGGGGGCAACCAAAGAGCTGAAACACACACACACACACACACATACACAAGAGAGCTGGTGCAACCAATAGACTTACCAGAACCAGATGTTATTGCTTGCAAACAGACTGAGAGACTGCAGGGGGGGGGAGGGATGCTTGAGTCACTGGGGCTTAGACAAATTCGGGTGACACCGACAGCATGTGAGTTTTCAGCATGCCAAAGCTTTATGGAATATAATGGCAGGCAAGTCGGTCACACGATGGAAAAGGGTGTCACAGGGCACAGAGCTGGGTGTGGAGGTTACACGCGATGATGCGTCACTTTTAGAGTCGGACATACAGTACCTTCTCCTTTTTTTTTTTTTTTTTTTCTTCCCTCTCCTCTAGATATGCACATGCACACAATTTCATCCTCCACCCCATTTTCCTCCATGCAGTGATATTAATGAGGGGAGGTTTAAACTGTGCTCTACATGGCAGACCTCAGGAACTCCCATTGTGTAACTGGCTCCATTCTCCCCTGAAGACTTACAGATGGTTTTTACTCGGTCAGAGATGGAAACACCTCAGCTCACAGCTTCGCAAAGGTCTCTTGGGAGGCTGTTGCAGTCAAAGCGCCCCCTCACAATTCTGGGGCTCACTCAATATTTACAGCGCGTGTGTGTGTGTATGTGTGTGTGCGGCAGTGTTGAACACAATTTTCCTTTCTTTCCCACTTTGACTTCAAAAAGTCCTTTGATGTCTTGTTTTTCCTTGTATTCCCCCGTCACGGCAGACAATTAATCTTACTTCCTGTCTCTCCAATACCAGTCAAGATGATCAACTGCAAAGCATTGATCCATGAAACCAAAGCTTTTCATTTTCTGCTTTAATAAAACAGCTTTGTGTGTGTGCGGGTGTGGGTGTGTGTAGTTTCTGGTGGTCTGCTCTGTCGATACTAACAGGACAGGGTGGAGGAGGAGGAGGAGAAAGACAAGTCCTCTGGCATTTTTGGAAGGACAGTTTGGAAGGAAAAAGATTGAACAGAAGGAGAGAGCAATGAGGGAGTAAAGAGAGAGCAATTCAGAGATAAGACAGAGAGAAGGAGGAGGAGGGAATAAGTGATTTGAGCTGAACTGGGATTACCTCCAAAAAAAAAAGGAGGAGGAGGGAAATAAAGCAGTTTGAGAAAGAAATTATAAAATCCAGCAGAAGAAAGCTGATTAGTCACTGTCTCTGAAAGGGGAGCCTTTCTATATTTCTATGTTTCCTAAAGCTGGTAAACAGACAAGACATTCAAAAACTATTTTGCAACTTCAAATTAACAAAAGGCATCAGCGCTGGACTGCAACAGTGTCAGCGCTGCTTAATACCATCAATGCAACACAATTAGTGGTGTGGCTGTAGTGAAATGCCACTGGAGCAGCTGCCGACGGCAAAGCAATGCCAGCATTCTGCAGCAGAAGCCATGCAATTCCACTCGGCACTCACACTGAGTAAGGGCAAAGCTATTCGGTTAATCTTCCTGTAATGTTATTACAACACCTCATCTGTTTGCAGCCTCCTCGGGGTCTTCATATGACCGCGTGGAGAATATGAGCTCAGATGCAGGGAGGAAACATTTCAGTAGGCTCTCAGCAAGCCACCACCACACCCACAGGGCTGGGAGTTTTTGTGGACATTTTTATCTGTATTTAGACTCGCTCTCTCTCTCTCTCCAAAAACTTGAGGAAAACATAAAAATCCTCAACCACATAGCTCAACTTCCTTTCTCATGAGATTTAAGATGCATGTGGGCACAGTTTGGGAACTATGCATATTGACTTTCTTGCCAAGAGTTGGATTGTAACCATGCTCATTATGGTAAAGAGGAAGCTATCACTAGTCCCTGGCTGACTTAGCTTAGCAAAAAGGAGTGCACCTTTAAAGTTTACCAACTAACACTTTGTAGATTTGTTAAAGCTGTATAAAAAAAAACAGGGCTCATTTTACTGTGAGATTATGTGCCAAAGTATTTCTTGACCTTGTCCTGTTGCTAGACAGCCAGAAGACACTCCAAAAAAAGTTACTGTCAATTTTCTAAGATTTGGAGGTGTATTTTATTACAAATGGACTGTGTAAATCTATCTTTCTCCCCAACTCCCTTTTTCTTAGTATTGTTAGGTTAGCCAGAGTTAGACACTCTCACTCATCGTCTTCTGCTTTATCCTCCACATGAGGAAGGCATGGGGGCTGGAGCCAATCTCAGCTGATAAAGGGTGAAACGCGGGGTCACATCCTGGACAGGTGTCCACTGAATGAACCATTCACTCACTCTCCCACTCACACCTACTGTATGGAGTGTCCATTTAACCTCTGCATGTTTTTGGACTGTGGGATGAAACCCACACACACACACGGGGAGAAGATGCAAACTCCACACACAAGAGTTGGAATGAGATACAGATGTGCGACCTTCTTGTTGTGTGACAACGGTGTCAACCACGACCCCCACTGTGTGGCCACAGCCACTGACAGTGGCTTTCACTTTAATATTCAGAGCATCATGTCTCATGTCTGAGCTGTAAATATTAAATGGGTGAATACAGGTGCTTGAGATCGGGTCTGAAAAGTGACTGGATTTTGGATAAAGTGCTTGAAAATGAATGAAACAGTGATTGTATTTCTTTCAGAACTAATACACACAAGATATTACTTTCATGATGGTCACCGATTCTTGCCGTGTCTTGTTCGGGGGGGACTAGCAACACTACGAGTATGACCCCGACCGATCATCGTTCATGACACTGCGTGAGTTCATAGGTCATCAGGGAGGCAGGGCAAGAAGTTGTCGATCAAATCCTCCTTGAAAGTCAGTAGGCGCATTATTTTTATGCTTATTTACATAAATATAAAAATGGGTCCACAATGTACCTACACTCTGCTTGTTAAACACACTCCTCCTCCTCCTCATCAGTTAAATGAAGGTTGAATTTTGGTGAAATTCTGTATTCTGTACAATCTAGTTGATGATGGGACAGAGGAACAGTAGACAGCAGCCAAGCACTATAGAATGTTAAAATCAGGCCCAATGTTTTAACAAGGGAACTTCAGCCTATTCATACTTGTACAGACATATACGAGTGTTGTGTGTTTACCAACATGTCCCTCTTTTTTTTTTAATCAGTGTAGAAGATTAACTGATATTTTACTGTATAAACAATAAAAATAATCTGAGCTCCTTGGCAAACATGCTTCACAATCATGCTGGAGCACGCACAGTCCTTTCTGATTTAATGCTGGGCTGAAGTGCAGTGTAGTGTTCCATGTACGGTAATGAAATTGAATATCACAGTTTGGAAATAACAAGCCATATTTGGCTAATGGGGAAATGGAAATAGAAAACAAACTCTGTCTCTACACCATAAACCCAATCATTCCACCTTCCATCTCTTCTCAGCTCCCTATCACACTATTGTTTTGGATGGTGGTTTAAGAAAGGGAGGCACCAGTGATGGGGCCCCAGCCATGACATCACAGCTGAGGGTAGTCAAAGCATCTGGTCTTGGGTGTGGAGGTCTGCTTCTCCCCTCTCCATCAAGACTGGCTCCAGCAGTGAGTCAGGGCCCGTAATGAGGACCAGACTCCACACATCAGGCTGAGGTCACCCTACGGGAATCTCCGGAGGTTGGTATGTGTATGTGTTTAGGACAAAGAGACAAAGGTGGGAGGTGTATTGTGTATGAGACTGCGTGTTTGTGTGTGTGCGCTGGAAGACTGGGTATTGAGGTTGCATTTATGTGGTTTTAGGAATAAAAAAAATGGTAGATCTTGGTGGTGCGAGAGAGAGAAGACCTCACACAAGTGTTCATAAAGGGAGTGGGCAAGACAACGGTTTGCAGGGTGTTCTGACATTTACATAAGGGAGCAATGAGACATGAAACAGAGCAAGTAAATTATGAGGAGCAGTTAGAGGAGGGGGCCAGACTGGAATATAAACTGAGCTTGGCATGTAAAAAATGTAAGATTTAGTCCCATTATTCACATAAAAAAAAAAACGGGGGAATTCTTAGGACAACATGAATCTCACATGTCACAGGAAGTTTCCAATGTGGGCCTCTGTGTCTTGGAGCACGGATATATTGAATGACACACTCAAGGCAAGCAAAGCAAGCCCTGTGAACTTGTGTCCTCCCACTCAGGGAAATACCCTGTGGCCACTCACTGGGCCTGATCTTTCCTTCCAAACCTCCATGTAAACCACGCAAGCAGAATGCATTATACAATATAAGGAATTATCTTCAGGAAGAGTTTGTGTTTACACAGATGTTAATCAGACATGATGCACTGAAAGCAATGATGGGAGCTGAATAGAGATTGTGTATTTGGTTAGTATATCTTTACCTCATTTCTTCTGAGTGTATTTCACTGCTGGAGTGTGGTATTGTGGGAATCCACTGAAGATGATATACCTTATGGATGTTTAACCAGACATGTGCCATAGTTTATATTAAATTACAATATTGACAAAGTATAACTTCAACCCCCATAATAAAGCTAAAAGTGCCAGCTGATGTGGGCAGTCTGCTACAACTGTTATATTTATGCTATTATATTATATAGTTATACTATTACGAATACAACGTACTGAAAATTCAACACACCTTTTTCATAACTGAGTTAAACCTAACACCAAATCCAAATTTCTTTAGAAATAACTTTAACATTGTCATTTCCCTTCCCCTCTTGTTTGGTGCTTCCTGACTTGATAGAGCCTTGACATCAAATTTCACTTTCTATAATGATGAGGGCTCTCATTAAAGATCCAAAGGTCATGCAGCTGTGTGTTAAAAATATTAATGCATACGATCTCAAACAGACAGCCAACGATGTCACCAACGTGTCCCCAAACCACCTACTCACCTGGCTCTTTGGCAGTGACGTCTTTCAAAACATGTTTGGCCATCTCCGACAGCTGTGCCTGGAACTTCTGCAAGGAATTCTGCATTGCAGTTATGTCAGTGCCATGATTTCCACAGGTCACATTCATCCTGGTGACACAGTCCCGCAGACCACCGACGTGTCTTTCTAGCCCATCTTTCAGCTCTTTGATGTTGGCAGAAACCCCGTCTAACCTTCCACACACTTTTTCAAGTCTAGTCACTCGTCCATCCACAGCAGCAATGCCGTCAGAAAAGCCCTGTGTGTTCTGTGTACACTGGCTCAGTTCAGATGTGACCTGTTTACTGAGTGTATGAAGCCTGTTCCTCAGCTCTTCAATTTGAGCTTTGGCGTCATCTGCTTGACTACTGGGCGCTGCAACGATTGATGCCCAGTTGTCCTGTGCTGGACCATCAGGGCGACTCTGCTCTGCATGACAGCATGTAGAGTTTATTTTGGACATGTCCTGGTGGTATTTGCTCAGGGAGTCACTTAACCCCGTAACAGCACCGGCCAGACCAAGCACATTGTCTTGTAAATGATTTAGTCCTTTCTGGAAGTCGTCCATTTTCTGAGAAAGTCTTTCCTTTCCAACTGACGGATTTTCAACGCTTTTCTCCAGTTGCCTGATCTTGTCCGTGTTGGTACTGACACTTATGTGAAGAACATCCAAGTCATTTCTATAGCGAACCAGGTCCGTCAAAATGTTTTCTAAACCTTTTGGAGCAGGTGATGATGAACTTCCTTCTCCGACAGTAATCCCTGAGCCTGAGCATCCGGCAGAGCACAACTCTCCAACAGCATTAATCTTATCATCCAAACCTTGAAGGAGAAACTTGTTGTTGTTGACCTCTGCCTGGATGGCATCCATTGAGTCACCAAACATCCCCGGGAATGAACTGTTGCTCATTTCCACCAGCATGTTCGTAAACTGATCCTCCATGTTGTTCAGACGCTCATCCACAAGCTGTCGGAGTGCTGCCACTTCCTCAACAATCGTACGGGTCAGCTTCTCTTCAATGTAGAAACAATGGGTCTCTGCATTTTGTTCAGTGACATTCATACGTGCCTCCAGCTCCTCAATTTGTAAGTTAAAGTCACTGTCCTCCCGAGGCTCAGACAGGTGCGCCAGTTCATTGTCAATACGTACATTCAGGATGCGGTGAGCCTCTGCAATGCGGTCAATCTCACGCCACAGATCTTTGTGGTCACCGTGATACTCTTCTTTTTTGGCTGGATCTGTCTGTCTTTGAGTTCGTATAGGTCCGTCGGCAGCCACCATATCCACACGTAATGCTCGGATCTCCTTTCTCAGGTCGGTCTCTTTAGATTCCACCAGCTTGGTCAGGGTGACCAAAATTTGCTCATGGCTGTCCTCACAGATCTTATGGTAGGTCTGAATCTTGTCACTGCAGAAGCTCTGTAGCTTGGTCATCTGTTCCTCCACATTCTCATCTAGCTCCTTCTTCAGCTTCTCAAATTTCCCATCAACGTAGGTCTGTACAACATCAAAATCCGCTAAAGCTGGATTCTGAGACTGAGAGGCATCCATAAGGACGCGTATCTGCCCCTCATGACTTGTCATGGTTCCTCTAAGGTCTTCTAGAGCTTCATCTTTACTTTTCAGATCAATACTAATATCATCCAAACGAGCCACTATTTTTTCTATGGCCTTATCTCCAGCAAGCCCACTTCTGGTAGCCTGATGACCATCTAGCACTGCTGTGCTCTCCTCAGTGCCTGTGGTTATAGCACTTTCTGGTGGACGCATGTTGTTAACAAGTGTGACCAGCATTTTCTTAGTGTCTTCCTGCAGGTCTGTTCGGAGGTTGGCAGTTAACCCTGTCAGAGCAGACTGAAGTTCCAGGACTGTCTGAGAGAGACGCTGAACTTCACCTTCAAGAATACGAACCTTATCTGTCCCTCCATGCCTCGTCTCATGGTGCCCTGTCTCTCTCCGCTCTGGCCCTACAATCACAAATGATTTAATTCATTATTTTTTAAAATAAATAAATACAAATAAATGAGTGTAACTTTGTGGTTTAATAGTAATGAGTAAAATGTAAACATGGTAAACAGATTATGGAGACTCACTCTGTGTGTGTCTGGTTGTATAGCCAGGATTTGTTGGGAGGTAAGGCTGTATTCCCTGCACTCTTTGTCGATCGGCCGGTGGTTTCAAATCTTTACAGTCCAGACCTTGGTAACCAGGACAGCATCTCCACTCTAACTCAGTGAATGTCTTGTAGCCAATCTTGTAGGTGGGTCGAAAGCGAGTTCTGTATCTGTAAAATAAGGCAGGGTAATCAATAACTTAGTCTTGAATAAAATTAAGGACACTGAAATTTATGTTTGTACTTTAACTGAAACCATTTGTCTTTTTAAGAAAATGCACAGTTTTTTTTTTTTACTCACTGAAATATCTGCTTTTTGGGGCATTTGTGAGCTTCTCTATTGTTCCAAGTGCATGGAAGTTTTAAGTTACTGGCCAAGGCAAACAGTTTGCAAAGAAACAATAAATGACATCACATCCCTGAAGGCAGGGGTCATGCACAACATCTGGAAAGTTGATGTCTGAAACAATAATTTCTGCACATTTCCCAACTGTCACCCTTTTCTGTTACCAAGGTTCACAAATCAAAAAAGAGAAACTGAAAACCTGTGGGATTATAACATTTTCAAGTCTGGCTGTAATCAACAATGTGCACCTATTTCTCATTTCTCATTTTTATGTGAGGTAATACAGTATGAGGCCAATACTGTATGTCATAACTAAAAAATGGGGAAAAACTAAACTGTCTTTTCTCACTGGCAGCTCTTCTAACTTGACACAGAGATTTGAAAACGCGTTCCTTTGACCTGACAATGATCAGTTTCAGTGGATCTTCACAGTCGCTCCTGTCCATACGTTTGTGTGTGTGTTACTCACATAGCCAAGCCACAGCGTGTTTCGCAATGAATGACTCATAAAGTCAACTATAATATATTGCAACACGGCATCTTCTTGTACAAAGTTACAGACCAATCACACGTCGAGACTTCCATCTACAGCAGTCAATTATTACAGGGCATCTTCTTCTTCAGAACTGAAGACAGACGAGGGGTGAAACATCTTCAGCTTAACTCAAGCAAGTCCACTACAGAAGACTGAGAAGACTGAGAGCCTTCAAAGACATAGTGCGATTTTGTAATGTAATTGTAGATATGTGGATTACACACTTAAAATGCTTTTTGAGAACTCTATTGCAGCAGTCTGTTGTTGAAATGCAGGAGCATTGATTCAGGACATATGAGCAGGGTGCAGCTTCTTTGTGATGTGCTTTCCAGATTAAATGACAGCAAAGCCCATTCTGGTTTCACAATGCTTATGAAAGCTACAAGGCTGCATCGAATTATATTATTTTGAGGTCCATTTAACTACTTATGATGAGTCAGCAGCTCTGAACCAGTGGGTGACATCACGTGACACTATAGTTAAAACTAAAAGCACAAATATGCAGATAGATTCAGTGAGGCACATCTGCTCTGGATGAAAAACTTTGATTAATAAAAAAAAAAAACATGATTCTGAATGAATGAGAAGCTTTAACATTAATCTCTTACTGTGCCATTAGTGATTTTGAAGCGAGAGCAGTCGTATTTAAGCTACATTTGGATTTGATTTTGTTCATTTGGCGGATACCGTTGCCTGAAGCAACAAATGAATAAGCTGCATTCCCACAAATTAGGCAACCTTAAACACTTATGGAGACTGCATGGCTGGACTCCAGATCCCAGTGTAAAAATCGAGTTAAATTGAATTTCTGCTATTCTGATTTCTGGTTTGGCCAAAAATGTGTTTAACATCTTTGGGACAATATGCAATTGTATTGTTGTCCGACATGCTATTGTTCAGAGCAGCTCATTAAAAATATTTTTGCACACAATACTGTATGTCTTCATAGATTATGTTGGGCGTGGTAAACAGTGTGCTGACTGGTGATGGTAGCTTCGGTTTGGAACGTAATCCCAACTAATTTAACCATATATGACATATTTTATAGATTTTTTCCTGTCTTTGGGCGACTAAAGTGATTTCCCCATCAGTAAAGCCCCATTACTACTAGTCAGAAAACACCACTAACACCAATAACATGTATTTTTTTTGTCTGCAAAAAACTCTGACTCTCGGTGGCACGATTGAGTGATGACACACAGATGAAAACACTAATCTCTTCATTTCTATAATGGCAGTCCAGGTGCTGACTCTGCACCCTTTCTGCCACAGTGTTTTGATGCCCACAGTTTAATCAGTGGAGTAAAATTCACTCTGCCACCACTGAAATGAAAAATATAATGTCAAACGTGACTCATCAGAGGGGAAAAAAAACTGGACGGTAAACTCCTTTACTGGCATTGGGAAAAGAGTAAATCGTCTTCTTAGCAGGACTACTCAGGTTATAAAAACTGAGTGTAGGACAGCTAACTCTGTGATGGGGACCGACCGTGGCTCAGTGGAAGAGCGATTTGCCTTTCAGCTGGAAGGCTGTGGGTCTATGTGCTGATGTGTCCTTGGCCAAGACACTTAGCCCAGTTTGCTCCTGATTGCTGTGCTGCCGTGTGCGAATGGGTATGAAAGATGTGTGATAGAAAATGCGCAGCACATGAATGTGTGAGTGAATGGGTAAATGGAAAACTCGAGCATAGAGCAGCTTTGAGTGGTCATCAAGACTAGAAAACATACCTTTTCATTTATCACTACTTGGAGAGCGCTGTCATAATTCTCTCCATATAGGAAAATCTACATATCGTATTCGCTTTTTGTTGAAATCTTTAGAGTCACTATAAAAAGGGATGCTGTTTTTGTTTCTGCAAACTGAGTTTCTTCAGTCACTGTGAACAACTCTGCCTCCTGGTCTCCCCTCAAAGAAATATTTTGTATCTGAACCCCAGTCTGCCTCATACATTTAAGCATGCACCCACAACTCTTTCCCTTTGCTCCCCGTACGCTCACGTCACTTGTTGCTGGCAGTTGGGCTGGTACGTTGGGCAGGGGGTCACCACGGGCTCCTGGAAGCTCTCCACGCTCCCCTGTACGGCACAGCTCACATTTTTGTGCACCACATAGGCACACCAGTTCCTGAAGAGGAGAGGCAGAAATAATAACAGATATATGGACCAAAGACTGTAAGAGACATTTAGTAAACACAAAAGCAAATTGTAGGACTTTTAAGTAATCTGGCAAAAGGAGTATCAAATCACTGAATATTTTCCTATGTATATAGGTGCTCTTGCACATATGAATATATCTTCATATCCTGCAGATATTTTCATACTCTATATTGTATAGATTTACTCTAATTTTATATATCTAAAGGCCCGGTGTGTACGAATTATAATGGTGACAACTACGGTGGCCTTCGCATACCAGAAAGGTTGTCGTTAATCTTCATTTGAGTACTAAGGAGTAGCAACAAAACAATTCAAATCATCTTTTGATGCTATACTTCCGCAATCACCTGAGCATAGTCGAGGGACAGCTCAGATTGAACGATCTGGAAATAAAGTAATACGGTCAAGGTTGAGATGGTTTGGTCACGTGCAGAGGAGGGATAGTGATTATATTGGACAAAGGATGTTGAAGATGGAGAGCAGGGCAGGAGGAAAAGAGGAAGACCACAGAGGTCCATGGATGTTGTGAAGGAGGACATGAGGACAGCTGGTGAAGCAGAAGAGAACACAAGGGCTAGGGCATAGGGTTAGTTCAATAGGCAAAGCAAATATTGATATTTTAATGAACAAAATAAGGCGTTGTAAAGTAAACAGTCCCTGCCAGTTTCACTCGCCAGGCTCGCTACTTGATGTCTCCTTGAGGTGGCGCTGTTCAAATGAATGAGGGAAACTTGGGTGGACGTTACCTGGCTGAAGAAAAGGGAGTGGGATAACGGTGGAGAAAGCTACTTTAAGAGGTGCCCCATCCACTTCAATACATAGACTTTATGCACTTTGTTCTCTATGGTGTGAATAAACAGAGAAATCCTGCACGTTTAACTGTTCATGGACGTTTTGCTTTCTTCAGTTAGACAGATAACGTTATGTAATGCTATATGATTATTTTGCAATATATTGAGCATCACGGAATTGTTGTATTCCAACCTCTGTATTAGGGCAAGATGAAGGAAGGTGATCTGCTGTGGCGCCGAAAGACAAAGAAGAATCTTCTGCTTTAAAATGTTAAAGGCCGGACTGGCTAGTTTGTCCATTCAGGCTGCTGTAGAAACATGTTGGCTCATGATGGTGGCTGTGTAAAGCAAGGCCCTTGCTGAAAGTTTATAAACGACTTATTCTCAGGCCAAACAAATTTTCTTTTTTAAATTACACACTGATACAAACATAACTTGGTAATTTCTGCCTATAAACCATCCTTTATGTTTCACTCCAGGTTGTTAATCTTTCTTTTTTTATAATGTATTGTGTCATTTTTTTCATATTGCACAGTAATTGCTTTTGCTAATTCAGTCTGCTTTAATATTGATCCTGAGCCTTCTTCCTCATTCTCTTATGTTACTGGCTTACTTTGTTATAAAACATTCATTTTTTTGAGGGCGCATCATCTCATCAATGATGATGTCTCATTTATTTATTTATTTTGGGTAGCATATTAACTTTATCAGACAGTAAATGCAGAAATTGTCTCTTGTAAATGAGGGACTGGAATAATCACTCACATTCCAGTGCTTATCTGGACCTCATCACCTTTGACCACACTGGCAACCTCGAGCCAAATTTAGTCACAGGTTGATAAAGACATAGTGGAGGTTAGTTGGTTACTGATGACCATAAGAGGTAAATCTTAACATGACCATTAGAGGCAAAATCGACACTGATCTGAGGCCATTCGAATTAATAGGGAACTTGGAGTGACTTTTTTGGACACTGCGCACGCAACAAAAGCGCACAGCCTTTACCAGAGGGTAAAGTGGGGTTAAATAAACAACCGCGGGCGGAAATGACTCGTAAAGTTTAATACAAAACGTTCCAGCGGTTCGCAAAAAAAAAGCCTTTAAACGCATTTGCTTACCTATTCCTGTGTCTGTGGACCACTCCAGTGTGTGCAGACCCGTGGAACAAGTCGTAGGAGGAGGGAGAGCCGTTAGTGAAGTGGAGGTTTAAAAACAGTGTAAAAACTTTCCAGCGCCAGTCCATCTCACCCAGCCTCTTCTTCATACTGCAAACAAACGCCTCAGAATAAATAATCCCAACATAGAAAAGGGCTCCGTTTTATTATTAGTATTATTAGTAGTAGTATTTTTTATTATTATTACTGTGCGCAACGCTCCCAAGCTCACACTGACCTGGTGACTAAACCAACTCCAATAACTCAAGTTTGTGGAAGTCCACATTCACTGCAGCTCCCAGGGAGTGACGTTCAAGGCCCACACCCTCCTCCCAAAACTCTCAGATGAAGAGGGAAAAGTTTCCCCAAGTCTTTAAAGGTTTATAGCCCAGTGGCTGTTTTTGGCTTGTGGTAATGTTTTTCTTGAAGTTTTTTTTTAAGAGCTATTAATTACTGTAACCAAATACTTGGTACCACTTGATGAAGTCATTGACAGCCAACAGCCATTAATTCACGCCTCACTGATGACACTAAGAGGATAATGTCTTTTGAGTGACACCTAAAAGAGTTGTGTGAGGGATAATGACAGTAATTCACAGTCTATCTGCCCTGTTGGTGTAGTAGGAAGAGGATTAGGGCCACATATGAATAAAATAAATGAAATAAAAAAGGCAGAATTCTCTCTTTATCTTCAGAATACTGACTTTAAACTCAGAATCTGATTTAGACTCAAAAGTTGTGACTTTTTTCCCTCAAAATTCTAATTGTCTTCTCAGAATCCTGATTTTAATCTCAGAATTCTGGCTTTTTCCTCACAAAATCCTGAATTTAATTTCAGAATCCTGTTTGCCAACTTTAGTTGTTTTCTATTCTGAAGTTAATCTGAGAATTTTTGACCTTTTTCCCCCTCAGAATCCTAACTTCCATCATTTTCTCGGGACTCCGACATTAATCTTGACTTTTTTTCTCAAAATGTTCTCATTAATTTCAGAATCCTGACTTTAATCTCTCTTTTTTCAGAATATCTCATTTAATCTCTATGGTTTTCTCTGAATTCTGACATTAATTTCAGAATTCAGACTTTTTGCCTCAAAATTCTTTTCGTCTCAAATCTCTGAATTCTGGCTTTTTTATTTTCTATTTATTTATTTTGAATCCAAAAGAATTTCCCATGTGACCCTAAACGTTTTCCATAGTAAAAAGAAATATATATATAAATATATATATATGATGTGACTCTACATTCTTCACCAGGTTGAAGCCCTCATCAAGCAAATTCTCTCTCCTGAGCCAAACAGCAATTTGTTTCTGTAGCCTCCAGAAGAGGGCAGCATAGCAGCAGTAAAGAAAGCAAAAGCAGCCATTGTGTTCATAACAATTCCTTTGCAAAGGTGTTGGAGTGAAAAAGAAGCACATTTCATCACTGAGAGCGTCTGAATTTCTCCAGTTGCATCACCTGATCAGTGCTTTGCTTGTGTCAGTTATCCAGGCAATCAGAATTCACCACTTCTCATTCATTACTGTACAAATGATTGGATTCATGTTATCCATCTAAATCATCAGCAGCATCTCTCTCTCTCGCTCTCTCTTTGCATCTAATCTCATTGTTGCCGCAATAATGTCCATTAACATTTACGGCCTATTGTCACCAGGTGATAATTCTGTCTCAGCCTTTTAAAAAATCACATGCGTCTATTTTTACTACTCTATTTACAGATGGACAAGAGTCAGTGCACTTCACTTTGCTGTATTTATTCACCATGACGACACAGCACACACCTCGCACCTATGTTCAAGTGAAAATGGTAATATATTTCACAATAATGTGGGATGTGAAGTCACGTTAGGTATAGGAGAGAGGGAAAGCACACCCACACATAAACACACACCACAAGATTCCAGACAGAAATCCAGGTGATCCACCTCTCTCACATCAGTTTCTTATTTCTCAACTTTGCAGAAGTTGGACGAGTGATTTGATCTGAACTGGAAGAGTCTGCATTGAATCTGAAGGGGATCATGCGCTGCGTACAACGTGTTAGTCACAGAGACATTCATTTTGCAAGGCCAACCCTGAATCATTTAAATTCACTGGGCTCTCACTAATGTGCATACCTTGATCTTTATGTCATAGTATATGCACTGGTGGGGCCTGCGAGGCCGCTACTGGGGCAAAATAAAGAAGGAGTTTTGTATGAAAGCATCAGTTTTGCATTGTATCTCTGAACTGTTACATCACATACGACACACGTATATTCCAGAAAAGGCTGAGTTCAGTCTGAGCTAATTGAAAGAAAAAAAAAATAGCCTTAACAGATTATATCAGCACTTAAATTTGGCAGACATGCTAAGCACCACGTGCTTTACATTTAAAGCACGTGGATAATGTTGCATTTAAAGTGGTTGACTTGGTGGGAAAGCTAAGGCCTGCACACACTGCCTACACAGGTGGTTTTGGAAGTGGAGTCGAAGGGCTGCTCTGTTGGGATTGTTACTTCAGTGTCACTTTCCCCTCCTTTAGCTCCGCACCGTGAACCAGAGAATATGTTGTTTTGATCGTATCTTCCATCTACTTCACTCATTTCAACAAAGTGTTTCAGCTGATGTAAATAAAAAAAAAGAAGAGGTTTTTATTCAAAGCTAAATTGAAGTCTGCAGCCAATGTGCATCACACTCCAGGTGAGAGGATGCCTGATTATTTTCCCTCTGTGCATAGAGACATACCATACTATCTGAGCACACATTTTATAGCCATATGAGACAGTGGAGGATTGCCGTTCTCACCCACTCTCAGTGGCTTTTGAATATGCGTTTGGTAGAAGGGAAGCAGGAATGATGATACTTCAGAGAATTGTCTCCACCAGATTGTCTTGCACCACTATTTCAGATTTATTCTCCTTGTCTTGCCGCTTCTTCACTGCCTCCTTTATTTTGCTTCCCGGAGGCAAAGACTTGACAGACTGAGTTGTAGCCTGTTGCTTCGCTATTGTCGACTAATCGAAAAGAGCGCCATCATTTCTCAACTTTTCCATTATGTGTGATATATGTATTAGTGGGTGTTCACTTGGATTTATCTTTGGAGTGTTGGATGGCATTACACCACAAACAACCCCCTCAGGATCAGACTGTAGGTTTGATTTTCCTTGTTGTCCTGTGGAAAAAGTATGGTGGGCGAGAGTCGCTAAATTAAAAGATTAAGAGAGAGTTCAAGCAAAGGTCAGAGTCGAAAAGACGGACGGGAAACCAGTGCAATATAGTTGCTCTACTGCATCTACACAAAGACAGACTTGGAGTGAGATTTGAGGACAAAGGGGAGCGCACAAACAACACAGCCACCCACACATGTACAGTGTCTCCCCTCCTGATGAGCCTCTCACATCTCATCCTCATACACACGGGCCTGTGCGTGGAGACACACACAGCAGATTAGGAGAGCTGATTTATTGGTTGTAAAATGTTAATATAGCTATAAGCCGTGCTCATGAATTGTTAATTACGTCCATGACAAACTCGTCACCTAAAATGTTAATGAGGTGAGATTGTGTCAGGGCAGGGAGGTCTCTGTGAGCCACTGAGCAAATACAACAGAAGAGCTGGATCCACAAGACCGGCCGCTCCACACACACTTTAATAAGAAACGCCGAGGGCACCTGAGATGGGCCGTGCACATTCGGCCACAGAGTAATTAACTTAATGAATGAACCATTATGATATCGAAAGACAATGATAAATATAATCAATTTTTTACCCTCAGCCAGCATATATCTGTCGTTTTCAAACCCACACATCACTGCTTACATATTCAGCCAGTCTCGTTTTTAAATCTAAAATAAGATAGATCTTTATTTATCCCAAAGGAATTGTCTTGGTGCTGAAGGTGGCCGGTGTGCAGTGAATTAAACTGCTTTCTAAAAAAAAAAAAAAAAAAGAAAAAGAGAAAAATAAATGATAACAGTGTTTGATCATATTTCTCGTCAGTGTCTTGTGTCCAGCAGTGACAGGGACAGTGGAGTTGTGCACATTGATGGCTGCTGGGAAGGAGAACCTATTGTGTCGTTCACTGGTGCAGACCACCGCTGAAGAAACGTTTATATTTAACCACGCATTAACAGGATGAGAAATATTCTCACTCTTTCTCTGTATACTTACTATCCTTCTCTCTGTTGCTGCCACCGAAGAACCAGATCCCATCTCCACTGATCCACTTTAATAAAAAGGCAACTGTGTACTATTGCAAACCTTTAGGTGTTCTAAACAGCATTAATGAAGGCTTATCTTATGTCATGTCACACCCACATAAGAGGGCCTTGAAATGGCTCCTAATTTTTACAAAAGAATAACTATATAAACACGTGACTGCAAAAAAGACAGTGCCTAATGCATGCCAAGAGAAGTAAGATAGGTTCAGTAAAATGCACAGGGGAGAGTCAGTAAAAAAAAAGTCATACAGCACACAGTACTGGATGACATGCACATGGCATAGTAAGAGAAAATAGGGACAACCACCAGAATTGTTTGATTACTGCTAAAAGTAAACGTAATGAATACTATTTTCATGCTCGTCATAACTTTGTGTACAAAATATGTTTGTAAGAAGTATGCTGCCCAACAGTGGCTGTGGAATTAAAGAAAAAAAAGGGTGGGTAATATTCATTAATTTAAAAATTAAGTAAATGAATTGGAATTGTTTACTGTAAGCTATATTCATATTCACAAAATTATAACGACCTGCTGATAAGTGGAGAAGCAATGGGTGGCAAATATTCACTCTTCACACCATCTACAAAGTATTGCAATTACTTGCAGCTTGCACCACTTCGCGCACCTTTTTTTTTTTTTATGTATGACTTTTTTGTTTTGGGCTGTGCTCGTCGATTTGTGAAAAGTGTGCCGAATAAACCGTAAGTAGGTGCGGTTTGCGTGTACCTGTGGACTTATCGACAGCTGCCAATGAAATGACTTTAAAACGGAAGTGAACTTAAATTCTGAAGACTTTCAGTTGAAGTCCGGTGTCAATATGGAGGAGCTTTATTCCAGCGCCCCTCTGAGGAATTAAGGACGTTTTGTTCGTAATGGCGAAATATTGGTGAGTTTGCTAATTAGGTTTGGTTTTATGCAGTAAATGAATCTGTGGCTTATGAAACCTGTCATTGACAAGCTAATTGCGGTGTTATCTGTCTCCGCGACTGCTGCTCCAGACTTTAATAAACTCTTCCTTCATTTCTCCTAGGACTGGTGCTTTGCTTCCTTCACAACACAAAGCAAAGGTAAGCGTTACTTGTTCTGTCCTGCGTTCTGGTTCTACGTGTAGAAGTTGCTTCTATGCTAGAAAACAATCACTTCTCCTTCCCTTGGCCTTCAAAATAAGAGCCCTAGCCTCTGGTTTCGGCTAAATCAACTTCCTGTATAAACCATTTTGCGCTTGGAAGTAAAAGTAGCTTAAGTAACTTATTTATGTGGTGCATGTCTATGCACTATTAGTGTAATAGTAGCTAACTGTGTGCTAACCTGCTTTGGTAAATTGTTTTTTGGTTTATATTTGACATGCTATTTAAGTCTAATCCAACAGTCCTGAATTACATCTTACCTGTGCTAAGTCTATAGTGATTACAGAGATAGTGTGTGGGGTCATTTTGAGGCTGTAAAAATAGTCTTATTAATCATGGCTGAGTTGCATTTAGCTTCATCAGTTGCATGGTGAAAGGTGACTCACTGTCCTCCCTATCCTGGATAGAGCCATTATTAATGTTATCATTAACACCTGACCATTTCAAGATTCAAAGATTTATTTGTCACATGCATTGTACAAGTATAGCAGCGGTGAAATGAAATCGCGACCACTACGCCATTTAGTGTGCAAAATAGTAAAAAATACAAGTATAAACATAAAATGAAATATATTTCATGAGTTTTCCAATGGTCTATTTCCACTGACGTGTTTAACACATGCATATTGAAAATGGACTTGAGATATATTATATATAGGACATGTCAATTTTCTGAAAAAGATTTTAGCCTTTCTTACTATTCAGACCCATATAGGGTTAAAATCATTTATCAAAATATGTCTGTTTTTAATCTTCAACATGACCCATGTATCACACGTGATTATGCAGTATAATGTGAATGAACAAAAGTTCAAAGAACACAATCACATAAGTTCTGCAAAAAAAAAAACAAGCCAAATGAAAGCACTCCATCATACTAATGCAATGATCATGAAGGAATCCATTATTGACATAACCCTTATCTTGCCATTGATTAGAAGCTTGTCCTGTATTGATCTCATAAATCCACGGATGATGAAGAGGCGGATGAAAAGTTTTCAAAGGTTCAGTTTTTAGACTCTGCTAACACATTCCCCCCATGTTAATGACCAAGGAGTTATTCATCATTGTATGCATCCCTTCATGTAACTGGAGTGGATGGTACAAATTATTGATAAGTTGTGGGCATTTGTAGAAAGTGTCTCATTATTAGGGTTGTCCACCAGAGGGCACTGAACTAAAAAACAAAACATTTTTAGTGGATTTTAGTGGTGTTTCCATCACAGCAATAAGGTGTGGTACAGTATGGTGTGGTTTGGAATGGTAAAGCCGTGGGTCAGGCTTGTGTTTCGACTGAAAACGGTACCTTTACTTAGGTAGGCAGGGTGTGGGCTGTACCTGGTGGCTGTGGCAGCGAGATACGTAGTATCATGTTGTACCAGTGAGACAACAATAAACAATGACATCAAACATAACAGACCACAATGGAGGACATCCAGCAGCTTGTTCTTCTCCTGCTTGGTTTGTGGCTGTTTGTCCCAACAAGATGTCAAGCTTTGTGTCAGAATAGACTGTTGGTGTTGTAGAAACACCGATCTCAAGGGAGTTATGTTTGTCTGACACCCAATCAGCTGACTCTTGTAGGTGGAGTTTAGCTTCAGCGCCAGTTTAGCTCCAACTGGACCATAACATGCCATTTTAATCTGCCAAAACTGAAAGGGTTGGGGCAGAAAAGGGTTGTGCATTTCCATTAGGAAATGCACAAAAAAATGTGTACTTCGTGCAACTTTGTGCGCTGTAACAATAACAATAAAGAAAAAAAACCTCAGCGAACTTCATCAGTGGTTTACCTGTTCACTCATGAGTAACTGCTCCTCCTCCTACACTTCTGCCTATGGTTTACTTGCGAACTGTGATGTCTTTGTCCCACAAGTGCATCTTCCTTGGATCCGAAACAAGTAAAAACCTCCAATACTTAATTTAAAATTTCCTAAAGTTGAGGACATAACTGACTTGTGCTGTGAGATGGCTCTCTGTTGCCGTTAGGGGAGAGGCCAGGACTGTAGCTCAAAACCAGTGCTGTTTTTTAAGTACATGTCATTAAACTGTGACTAACAGAGCTGGGCCAAGGCATAAGGCATAACCTCCTGCTTAGGGCCCCGTGACCACCAGGGGGCCCCTAGAGTATTTCATTATCTTATTTTTTTATTTTGTTGTTTGTGCATGATGATAACATTACCCAAGGCATGGCTTCATTAAAAACACAATAGGCTAGATAATATTATAATGATTATATTATAATGATATTATAATGAATGATTATAATTAATGATTCCTACTTTCTTAGAGCTCAGGAAGTGAAAACCATGATGTTCATGTGCTTGTACACACTGCACTGTGCATCATCGTTTATTATTATTGATAAGAGAGAGCAAGATAACGATATGGACGAATCGCAGAATTCCTTTCAGAAGCATCATGTCATTTACCCATTTACCCACCCTGGTGACCAAAATAGTGAAAATATCTAATCTCTGCATGCTTGTTTGACAGGTGATTTGATGCCTACGTGTTTATGGTTGTATTCTGTACAAACACTAAAGTTCACCTGCATTGGTCCTCACGAAGGTATGTGTGTGTTCTTGTATTTGTTGCTTTTTGACGACCAACAATCGTATAAACCATGGAGTGAGGACATTTTGGGGAAAGTAAGGACATTTTGGCTGGTCCTCACATCTTTAGACCTGGTTTTAGGGTTAAAGTTAGGGTGTGTCGCACACATAAACGACAGAATAGATGCACCAGCCCATCTGAGTTTGAGACCCCTGCTTTACAGGCACTTCACTTCCTGTATAACTCTTTATCTTACCTGAATAGCTAAAATAAATGCACTAAACAACCATCACACTGCTCCGCTCTGATGGTGATGTACTCCTCCTTTGGCATGAAAACTGTAATGCCCTTCAAACATTAGCTTCACTTGTTTTTATCAGTCTCAGGAGCCCTTCAGTCGTACTCAGCCTTTCAGCCTTCAGTCTCTTTTGAGGTTCTCCTTTCATTTTGTTTTATTTGACTTCTTTACTTTTTCATTTATTCATTCATTTATTTTGTAACCTGCATGCCTCCATTGTAACCGTATTGAGTCAAGGACAACATTGAATCATATGTAAGTGATGTAACCTTTCAAATTCTGTCCTTTTGTTGTTTGATGAGAACAAACACTCCTCCGCCTGTGCTTTGTGCAAAAGTGTGAAGAAAGAAGAAACTGAGCATTGCCTTGAATACCACCACACTAGTAAAAGATGGGTGTGGGTATCCAAAAAATTGATTTCATTTCAAACTTTGTTAAAGTTTTAATAATTTTACAATCCCAATTACAAAAAAGTCGGAACTCTGTTTGAAATGTAAATTAAAACATAATGCAATGATTTACAAATATCATAAACTCCAATTTTATTCCCAATAGAACATGAACAACATACTGTAAAATTGGCATATTTTTAATTTGATTGCAGCAACACATCTTAACAGAGTTGGAACAGGGCGATGTTTACCATTGTGTAGCTTCCCTTCTTCTTATAACAACTGTCTGTAAATGTCCCATTCTTGTCTGATGCAGGATTCTAGTTGATCAACAGTTTTGGGTCTTTGTTGCCAGATGTTTTTCCTTGAATGATGCTCCAAATGTTTTCTCTTGGTCAAAGGTCTGGACTGCAGGCAGGTCAGTTCAGCACCCAGACTCTTCTCCTTGTCTAGATGGAGCATATGTTGCTCTAAAACCTCTATGTGCTTTTCAGCATTGATGGTGCCTTTCCAGATGTGTAAGCTGCCCACACCATTTTTTTCATGAAATGGTAAAATGTCAGTTTCAACATCTGATATGTTGTTTATGTTCTACTGGGAATAAAATATGGGTTCCTGATATGCTGCTTTTATTGATTTTATTGTTTTATTTGCAGTTCTTATACATTTTAATTTGATTGGGATTGTTTAAGTCAAGTTTGATTATTTTGTTTGTTTTTGTACCACCAAATGGAATACAAATTTCCCCTTGAGGTACAATAAAGCTCTGAACTGAACTTTTTCATTTGGGCTGCTGTAGAAACATGGCAGAGCAAGATAGCAGCCACCCTAAAACCCTTTTCAGGCAGGTATACACATGCACAATCATACATATGGATAGTATATTTGATTTCAATTAATAAACCCTCTTAAATCTTACATACATAAAGTAGTGTGCACCTTTTAACCATAAACAAATGTACAGTTCATTCAAGTTTTATGTTCTTTATTCCTCAGTATAGCAATGTTTCCTTCTTGTGTCTTTGGAGACACAGAGTGATAAATTTTACATCATGACTGATGGAGTGAAGGCAGAAGCATAAGCCACACACTATAGGTTAAGCAATTAACCCTGGTTCTCTGAAACATGGGTGAGATGGTAAGATACCAAAATATTTTTTGAAAGAGAGTGGTTGCAGAACTGACCAATTTCACCTTCATACATAAAATGATGTATGAAGACACAAGACCGTGTTGTAAACTACATGTAAAGGCTTTTTAAATGCCTCATGGTGTCTGGTTATGACCAGGTGAATTGTGCTGTTCTACAAACCCTCTTTCTAGCAGACTTTATGATGTGGACTAGCCTCTTTCAGAACTCTGTGTGTTTTGCTTGGATCTGGGCTTCTCATTAACAGTCTGTGGCCTGAAGACATGGAGAAGAGGCGGTGGTCAGTGGGCGATGTTACAGGTAGCCACTAGGTTGCATATCCAATCACTTGGAGAAGTTGTGTATTTTTCCCTTTGGCTTAGAATAATATTTTGATCTAGTGGACATGACGTATATATGTGTACACTGAGCTCACCCCTGCCTATAGTCACTGGCTGGTTCAGGATAGCCTTCAATACAAGTTTGTCATTCTTCCAGACATCGTGTTATTGCTCTACATCTTTATGGTGCAGTGTGACTCAGAGTGATGTCACTGAGGGTGGGGTTGGGGGGGGCGGGTTGATGATGTCACTGTGACTTCAGATTGGATGTGAAATGCTTTGAGTTACTTGGCAAACTTTGAAAAAATCTCCTCTCCCTTCACATCACATCTTAAATTAATAAAATAAATTGATATTCCTTCAGGGTCCCACTTCCTCCCACATGCGGCATTTTCACTTTGTGCCAAGGCACCCAGCAGAGATTCACACAAAAGTAGTCTTTTTTAAAACTCAGTGTTTTGTATGTTCTTTTGCAAGACACTGGGTGACTGGAGGAATAAAGAGAAAAAAAAGTGCAGATTGTCAGTGGACTTTGATCCATATCATTGTCAATGTGACTGATTTCCTACTGTGTGAAATCCATCTCTGCAGTATCTTAGAACAAGCACTGAGAGAAAAGTGGAGAGGGCAAAGATCTGAGCCTTATCTGTCTACATTTGTTTTATCCCTGTCAAAGGTCAAGGACACATGGCCTTTACATTGTGAGCATGACGTCCTTATAGCTGGTGAGCCACAGACTGGGTTATTTATTTTATAGCCCAGTCTAAGGCCTATCTAATGCCAGTGTTATGTGCCACATTCTTGCAAATGTATGAATCTGAGTGTGATTCTCAGAGCGTGAATAGATTTGTTTAGGGCCTCAAACCACTGAGATCTGTGAAGCCTAGCCTTAAATCATAGTATTACACAAAAAATACAAACAATAACTTCTTCAGCTGGAGTTTAGATGGATTAATTTTCAGTTCTGATGGTAGGGTTTAATCAAACGCAGAAAATATTAATAAAACATTTATAAGTTTTCTGAAAATGTGCTTTTGGGATCCACTGATTAAAAAGCATACTGGTTTGTTTTTGAAAGCAAGAGATTGTATTTACTCAGTTTTTGGTTCAGGGCTACAATGATTAATGAATTATTAGTCGATTTTTAAATTAATTGTTAAACATGGAATGTAATTCTTAAATGTAAATCCTTTTTGTTTTCTTTGTTCTATGGTTTGGTTTGTGGACAAAGTGGACGTTTGAGAACATCATAATGTCAAGGTTTGATCAACATTTTGTGGACCAAACAAGCTCCTGATTAATCAAGGAAATCGAGGAAATCAACAGAATACTGGATTATGAAAATAGTTGTGAGTTGCAGCCTTAGTTGGGTTAGTTTATAACCCAGAGATTTACACTCACACTCTCAAACTTCCTATAAATAATCAACAAAGCCTCAGGGTTAGGAAAGTGAAGCCTGTGTGGAAATTACTGTGTTCTCTTGAACGGCGACTCGACTGGTTGCAAAAAGATGTTTGTATGGAAATCAGTGGGGAAAAAAAGGACCATACTTCTCATTTGATTTGTAACTGAATTAAACATTTTCCTAATTTGTGTTCAATACAGCATAATGTCAATTTTGAAAACTATGGTCCTATTTAGAGTAAAATGGACCACAAGTATACAATGCTTTATGCAGCGTGACTATGTGATATTCCTTGGACTCTTCTCCCCCAGCTCCATCTTACATCTTAGATGGCGCTGATCAAACTGTAAATCTCTAGGCCTTAAATGGCAGTTCACCAACTCAGTATGTGTGACAAGGAAGACCATTATGTACAATACTTAAAGCACTCCATTGTATGTGTTTACTTAAGGTTAAACTCTGAGATGTTAATTCAAAAATCTTCAAGTAGATTTCAGTTTTTTCGTAAAGCTGTCTCATCTGTGAGATGTTATATTGAAATATATCAAAAACATCAATAATGAAGGTGGCGTGTGCAACACAACATGACCTATGAGTTTTAATTGTGACATGAATTAATGACAGCTCACCTGTTGTTGTTGTTGTTGTTGTTGTTTCTACATGAACATGGCTGTATCTATCAGAGCTGCGCTTTAGGCTGGATTTTGGCTGCAGTAAACTCCTTGGAGTGCAGGTGCTGCTGGCAGTAAAGGCTCATCTGGAACACTGGAGACAGTGATTAGAGAGGGGGAATCAATAATACATGGTAAGGGATGGCTAATGTACCACAGGGACTGACAGACAGACACCGGCGTCTCCGTTACCCAGCCCACTGTCTCATATCCGCTGGTTTTGACACACAGAGCCAGACAAAGCAAGCACACATGGTATGAAAAGCAACCAGGGAAATAAAAAACGTGGAGGAGAGAGGTTGAACAAATAGTGATAAAATAGATTGAAAGCAGAGAAATAGAACTTGTAGATACCAAAGCAGAGAAACCGGAGAGATATTTGCCCTCTACCCCTCAGTTTTACTCGCACATAAAAATGTATTTCAAGATTTATTTAATTATGCTCTTAAATCGACAAATCAAAGGCTCACGGAGGAATTTAGCTTATTGACTACAGAAGGAGAAATGCAAACAGCAGCCGACAAAGCTCATTTCAGCACCTTGTGTTTTGAAAAAAACAGGGCCTTCCATCCTCACACCAACACGATGTTTCAGAAATCAATAGAGGCCTGTGAAGCAGACCAAAATGAAATAAATGTGCAAGCTATCCGGGAAATAAGATTGGTAGACAGACAGAAACATGCCACCAGTCCCTAGGGATGGATGATCACCAAGCGCTTTGTCGTTCAGAGTGAGTGGGGTTAATGCCTCCTCCACATTAGCACACTAGCACCACAACGACGAGCTGACCTCAGCTCCAGAAATATGAGATGAACGTGCTCACGATGGAGAAGATGAAAAATAGAAATAAGAGAAAATGATCTAATTAATCAGTGACGGGGAAAAAAAATGCTTCCTTTTTTTTTTTTTTAATGGCACACATACCTGCTTCTCCCACCGTTACACACACACACGCACCTGTGTTTCCTCATGATAAACAGAACTGTTTACCATCAGGTTACGAATACAGATTCCAAAACTTGTTTTTTGTTCACCGACTGGGACCACTATTTGTCCATACACAGGGATCTGTTGTCCTGGCAGAGTTTCTTTCTGAATAAAACCTCATTACTGCATTGACACTCAAAGGCAGACTCATGCACTGCGACACCACAGGTCGCTTGTTACTGCTTGACTTTCTCTTCCCAGCTGGAAACGCCAGGCTGTTAGCTCCCACATTCAACATTTCTGCGTGTGACCTACTGCTCGTCATGAAATAAGCACCACAAAGCAACGATTCAGCAAGCAAACATACAAACAGGATATATTTTCTTGTGGTCTAGTGCATGTCGCAGTGCAGCATTTGGCTGGGGAATGTCTGTACTGTACTGTACTGCAGAGGATGAGGACATGGCATTGAGAAGGAATGGAAGCTGTGTGTGTGTGTTGAGATAATTGCATAAGTGTTACCATAGAGACTCAAGTGAAATTACGGAACTGTTTTAAATCTCGACTCATATGTTAAACTCCACAGACATGAAAAGCAGATTTTTGAGTTGTAGGGTCTATTGAGAACGAGTGAGTGGAGCTTACGTGTTTTTTGTGTCCTTATTCACCAAGTTCAGCCCATTCAGAATGTTCAATGCCACATGGAATGGAGGGAGTTTATAAGAGGTTTTTTTTTGGTTAAATGAGGGCACAGAAACAATCCCTCAGAAACAAAGAAGTTTTTTTTCCAATATTAATGCAGCAACTACATGATTTCCTCAGGGCACAAAAACTCAAGGTTAATTCCAATGTAAGTAAAATTAAAATAGGCGGTTGTTCACATGTCTTTTGTGTGCACAAATGAGAGTGACATGATTGAAAAGCCAGTAGCTCTTCCAGTGCATCTTTTAATACTCAGGCCAATGAAGTAGGTCAAACTGGTCTTTGTAATACTGTAAAAAAATCCATGTAAAGCACCTGAATCATTTCGTAAGGGACAGACTCACTGAGATTTATTAGTATTTTTTTTGTTTCCCCCCACACACACTTGCATCAAACAGTGAAAGAAAAGCAGTGTTAAATATCCAATGTCTTTCTTTAGTTTTGTTATTTTAGTTCAATGTGGTAATTATTAACTTGGTGAGATAGCAACAACTTCAGACATCTCTAAAGCTTTGAATTTGGTTTTGGTTGCCTCATTGCGATGGATGCAACATAAGTACAACTCACTCTTTTCTGTATGCTGCAGGTAAATGGCCCCATGTTATCATACACTTATTTTACCAATTTTTTTGCCACCCAGTTCAATATATAAAAGCACCAACACTGATTGCTTTTCCTGGGTTTTCATAATCAGTTAATCTGTTGACTTAATGACTACTTGTTTGTTCCACAAAATATCAGAAACTCTTGTAATGTGTTTATCAAACCTTGAAATAATGATCTCCTCAAATATCTTATTTTGTCCACAACGATTTCTTTTTCATATGGAGCAAATTAACCTGAATATTTAACTCTGAGCTTCTTAATTAGTCAAAACACTCAAACTGATCAAATCACTCATCAAAATAATTGAGGACTAATTGGGATGGGTATTTCTAGCAAAAATGCTCCTCAAATATTAAAAAATATAATTGTAATTCATGTAATAGTAATATTCTAATACTCCAGTGGATGAGAGCTAACAGGATGCAGCAGATAAAGAGATGCATTCAAGGATCTTGGTAAATTTCATCACTTCTGCAAACACACCTGAAGTCCACTAACTCAATAAAGCTCTGGTAGCTCAAGTCACACAATCAAGGTAACGCCACCTGGTAGAAAACTACGCTGTTCAATGTTCACCTTTATAAACATATACACAAGACAATGCATAAATCAGGCAATATGTCACACAACTCGGCTGTTTTCATTTTATTTTAAAGTGATTATAGATAGCTATTGTGCCACAGGATGCCAGAAGAGTCAGGGACAGGCTAACGGGAGAACATTTTACCCAATCCCAACAGATCCAGAGCAGCAGAGGTGAATCTCTGCTATGAAACATGCTCACAGTGAACTGAATGATGAACTATCAAGCAGTGGATGCTAAAAAGACTCTTATGCTGCGTTTACACCAAACTCAATTGTTTGCACTGCACCATACTATTCATGCTGCGAGATCACTGCATTTTTGTGCAACATCATCAGCTAGTCAGCCCAAACCGAAGGAGTCATCAACATCTTTTTGTTTTTGTCCCGGTACATATAGCAATTTGTGTTCATTTTGAGTCTTTCTGAGTCTGGCTGCCAGCAAGTATGTGATGTCATCTGGAGAATCTCAATACTGATTGGTCTTCAAGTCAATGTGAATTCTTCAACAAAGTTGAAAAGTTCCAACCGAATGGTCTATACTTCCTGCTGGGTTGCAACAGCAGGATGCACCACAAATTAGGTAGTCACTGGAGTAGAAAGATTAGTTTTTTATGAATGCAATCACTGATAAAACATTTGTATCTTTTTAATGTATTACAAATGGTCACAATAACCGATCGACTTTTTATAATCAGGCGCATAATCGAATACTCAAGCCCATCTTGAGTAACTAATCGATTAATAATCATAGTTCTAGTCTGTACCTAACCCAAGGTATAATGCACCTGCTGCTGACATCCAATCTGTTTCTTCACTGCAATTTTAAGAAGCTTTTACTAAACTTTTTACCACTAAACTATTACTAAATGGCTTGATTGAGTAGAGTTTATGAAGAACAGTAATATTTTTCGTTGCTGTTTATGGTCACTTTTCCCTTTTTATTTTAGACAGGATGTACAAAGGCAAGTGTAACAAACCTCTCTGACTTAAAGTGATAATGGCCTGGGAGTTACACTGTAGGCAGCGTGCAAGATTGTCACTTCCAGGCTGACTGGCACCTCGTCAGACGCTCACTCACCCTCCCATCATCACGTGTGTTCTCTGTTGAGCTCCATGATTCATCTTCTCCAGGTGAACAAGGTTAAACTGAAAAAGGGACGTACAGTATGTCTGTGTCAGGAAAGGACTCTCCTCAACAGCCTTAGCTGAGCCTGTGATGACATTTTCATTTGACCCATAGCCAACATTCCTGTAATGAGAAGCCATTTGAAAAGCAATCTCCTAAAATAGAAAGGATTTTCAATTTGAGGATGCTTATATTAATATGCAAAATATGTCAAAAAACCTTTCCATTTAGATCAGTGGGCTGCATTAGGGCCATGAAAGCCACGCGATGATGCATCAGCTTGATTTAATCTGCACACATGCCAGAATAAAATTACCGTAATTGATATGGATATGAGAAATGATATTGATACGAGAAATTAAAATTTGGAAAGGAGGAAAAATATCAATCTGGCCTGCGGAATAGTGTGGACCACTATTCCGCAGGCCACGATCAATAACCTGACCAACACTATGTAAAGGATATGTGTCGCTCTGCGTGACGCAAATGGTGGTCATACCAGGTACTGACAGGCTCTCTCCTTGAAAATGCCCTATGTAAAGCTTTATTTCAGTGACTATTAAAGGTTTTAATTTAAGATAAACTGCACATTTAGAATGGCCTTTTACTGTGACCAGTCAAAGTCACACCTGTGCAATAATCATGCTTTCATAATAAGCTAATACAGATCCGGGAGCACCACACCTTTGTTTACATTGCCTCTGGGCATTTCCCCATTGCTTATTTTTAATGCGACACTGGTTGACCCCATCCACAGTGGGGCCATGTCTATTGTCCTCCTTGTGCTACAGTAGTTCCAAGCCTGGATAAATGGGAGCGTTGCGTCAGGAAGGGTAAAAATCTCTGCTGTGGTGACCCACAGAGAGGGAGCAGCTGTAAGACAAAAAAAAAAAAGATAATCACTTCGATCAGTTTGAGTGTTTTATTTAAAACAATTTCTCATATTATTCAGCTTCCTAAGTATGAATATTTCTGGTTTCTTTGCTCCACATAACAAGTAAATCATTGAAACTGAATAATTCTGCACACATTTGAGAACATCATTGTTTGGAACATCATAGGTTTGGGCTACACCGATCAGCATTTTTCAACTTTTTCTTACATTTTGTGGACCAAACGGGTACTTGATTACCCAAGAAAATTGACAGATTAATTGACTATGAAAATAATCATCAACTGCAGCCCTAATTCATAGCAACTGGGAACCAAAACATCATTATTGTTTATGTTTTTAATGAGTGCAGATGAACTATCTTTTGGGTTTGAATTGTGGGTTCAACAAATAAAAATGTGAATGACCAAACATCAGTCAGATCAATCTAGAAAATAATCAGCAGAGTAATACAATTATGACAATAAAAAACTTTCTACATGTGTGTCTGCAGAGGTCAGCTATAGTCGCAAATTTCAACTGTCCATCTGGGGCTTTGCATACACTACATAGATAAAAGCTAGCCCCCCCTTCAGTTTGAGTCCATGGGCTCTAATTTCGTGGAACAGTGGTAATTTCGTCCAGTGCAACATCGTGTGCAGCGAATTTGGCAATTTGGTAGACCGAGGCGCGCTGAGATGGGTGTGTTGGCACAAAAGGGGGAGGTGCGACAGACTCATCTTGGCGCAGTGGCAATTTCATGCCAAAAGGCTGTGCTGAAGGTGCACTGAAAGTTCAGCAGCTCCAACCTGGTCTACTCTTTGCGCAAGGCGAAGTGCAGCCGGTCTAGTGGTAATTTGGCTGACTGACATTTCAGTGCAATTAATATTCACAACAACCACTATTTAATGTAACTGTCTCAATCGGCACATACATTTATATTGACTGTCCCATCATATCTGATGTCAGATGAAAGGCGGTTGGTATGTGTAATGGAATTTCATTAACGCAGCTGAAACTATGATGCCCACTAACGACTTCACATCTCTCTCAGCCAACCGCAAACAGCCTCGGCATCAGATAGTGATGATATATTCGGCTTTTCCCATCTCATAAAATTTTTTGTGGTATGTTGCATACTACACAACATAACACGCAACATGCAGGCAGAGCAGCAGAGTGCACGGGTGAGGAGAGACCACCTGCTGCACAGCTCTGTCCTTAAATCTTTCTGTTTATACATTTTTGGCCACAATTTACTCAATCACATTAAAGATACATAAAATTACTCATGAAACAAAATGGTGTTAACATCAATTTTATTGATTTGTTGAACTAGTCTCCTTCCTCTTCCTCGTCACGTGCGGGGACGCGCTTCCAGTTGGATCCGGAAGATGGTTAATCAAATGTATTTACATCTTTGATTTTGTGTAAACCAGAGTAACATGCCATAATGATCATAATTCAGTTGGGTAAGACATGTTCATTTCACATGGAAACACTAGTGACAAGGGCCAGACCACGAGCTTGGCAATGCGTCCTTTATGCACAGGTGCTTGGTATTTGTTTATGTTTTGATCTGTGCACACTACTCATTTTTATTACAGGGGGTTTAAATATAGGTTACTAAACACAAGTGTCTTTATTAGTGGAAAAATATGTTTACCTTACTCATAATGCCAACCTCTATCCTACCAAAGCCCTCGATGTTTATGGCTGAGAGGGTGGAGGGTGCAATAACCACATGCATCTGTTGAAGGATATGCAAGTTTGGAAATAAAGTGAAGTGGACTGATGAGCTGAATTTTTGTATGCCATATTCACATAAAAACAATAATATACAGTATATTAGAAATGATTGATTCTAGTCTCGTGTCAATCTGAGTCGCTGTATAAATTTTGGGTTGATGATTTTCACATTTTTTAAAGATTTACATTTTCTTAAAGTGGGCCCTGGCGCCTAAGTTTCGGATTGGCTGCTCTACGCTGAGTCTGAAAACATGTAAAACATTATGTGTATGGTATGTCTTTGAAATGATCTCAGCAGCCATCTGAAAAAACCTCTGTCAGACATAAATTAGAAACTGAAAGCTGCTTTACACTATTTCGCCTTTCACCCATTCACATCCCTTCACTCACACATTATTTTCTTTTTTTCTATCACTCATCTTTCACACCCACTCACACGCTTCTGGCAGCAGCCATCAGCATTAAGTGTCTTGCCCAAGGACACATCGCCATGTAGGCTAGCAGAGCGATTCAAACCCACAACTTTTCCCGTTGAAGGACAACTTGCTCTACCACTGATCCACCACTGGGAAAATGAACGAGAGCAAGAGCGAAAGGCAGCAGACACATAGCCGGCGTGAACACAGGCGTGAGCTAGACACCGCACAGCTGTGTCGCTTCAGTGTTGACCAGCTGTAAAGTGTTTTCTTCACACGTAGGCCTTAATAAAGTGGACTGTGCAGCTATAATAATGGCTGCCAAGGCACTTTTGGTGACATATTTTATTATATCATTCTATGAGAACAAGCACACACTATTTTCTATGACTTGAGAGGACTTCAGTACCCTAACCCTATCCCTAACTTTAACCTAACCCCAACCTCAGCTTAACTTTAAAACACATCTTCCCCTTAAAATGTAGTAATTTACATTATGGGGACTTGATTTTGTCCCCATAAGGAAAACAATTCCCTATAATGTGACTGTGTAAACAGATTTAGGTCCCCACAACATAAGTAATACCGGGTACACACACACACAAAGACTTTTTCTGGTTGATCTTTTATGAACAGATGCCAAAGCAGCTTTAACTCTCCAGAAAGGCCAAAGTAATCTCGAGAAATCAGGCACCTGCTTCAGAATCAGAGGTTGTCTTCTGAAGCTTACACCCACTGTTGTGATGGCAGGAACAAACTATAAGGCTGCTCCAACATGTCCTGCACTAAGACAGCAGTGTTTGCCAAGCAAAAAGTTGAACAAATGTGTTGCAATATGAGAGATCAAGACATGAAAAACATTCAGTATTATGTGCTGTAAAGGAGAAACAATAATATATAATATATTACATGCAATAGTCATTTTTGCTTAATTTTTCCTCCATGGGTGGAGCAAGATGAAAACATTACACGCTCGACTGTCATCAGAATCTTTCATTTTCTCTTGAGCCTCGGCTCAAATCTACCTTATTGCCGCTTCCCTCCTCCCCCATGTGCAGTGTAATGAGAGAATATTTCCCCAGAGTGGGAAAGCAGATTCAAGCTGTACATTTTGAAACTTTATTAAACCAACCCAACCAATTATTTTTGTTTGCCTTCCCTCTGTCGAGCGACGGTCCATTCAATAAAGCGGGTAAATGTTAATGTAAAATGAATTTTCTGTTATGTTTGTGATCAGTGATGTCTTTTTGGGTTTGGTAGAAGTGTTGTCAACTATAGCTTCATACTGCATACTGCAATGGTTTATCTTCATGAGCTGTAGAGCTGTGAATAAGGAACAAGATGTTGGTCCAAATGTAACAGCAAGACCTCTGACTCACATCTACTGCTTTTTAATACAAAACTCTGGCAAGACTCCAGCTGAGGCAAAATACTGAATTTATATATATATATATATATATAAACTTGATTTAATGGTCTCACAATGGAAGAAAAAGATTCCCATAACACAAGGAATTAAGTTTGTTGGTCAGTGTTGACGCAGTGAGTCATTACGTGGCGGCATCATTTAAGTATTGCACTTCCTTGTTAACTATGATGAATTGCAAATAACCAGATTACCACGACTAAAAACATTAGCACATGATGAGTTGTTTCCTCTCGGGTAACTAGGTGTCTCATCCTTCCTTTTGAATTCCTGTAATGAACAAGCAGTGCACGTATGCTCATTTTATTGTTTGTGGAGTTCAAAGCAGCACTGCACACTAGAACTCTGTCATACAGTATCATGAAGTTATATACCAGGGGTGTCAAAGTCAAAGGACCATCTATTCTGGTCAAGAGGGGGCTGGTCTAGATAAACAACTGGTTTTTGATATGGAATGACGTATACTTTACAATAAAAACATATTTATAATGCCAAATAAATCTATTAACATCAAGAACAGACAATTAGATGTGGCCAACTGGCCACCAGTTTGTTACCTGTGTCATATATTAAAGTGGGGACGTCTAAAAGGCTGAATCACAGGTGGATTATTATTGTCCTTAAACCATTTCAAACACTTTCAAGAAAGCAATGATTGACTCTCTATCAGCTTCCATATACTATTTTCCTACAGGGCAATATTAATGTTTCATATTCTTGAAAGAATGTCTTTTTATAAAGGTTTTCTCTCTAATCGTTTTTGTGGGCAGTGTATCACTTAATCATCGTCAGAGAATAAATCCTCTGAAATCTAATAAATAAGAAACTTTTTGAAAGCAGCAGTGGCTCTATTACACCACACTTGATGTTGCTGGTAATGTGCCAATCTGTAATAATTACTGGATATCTGATCTGGGTTTAATGTCAGCAGTTGGCTTTGACAGTTTAACCTATACTAAAATTACTGAATCTGTGCGGAAATTGTATAAGCCTGTCCAGGATAATGGCCATGACGTGTTGCTCTCATAGGACCTTCATTCATAATGAATTTTTATTATCGAAAAGAAAAAAAGTTGGACATTGGTCATAAAAGACTGTAATTCAAACTCTGGCAGATGTGTCTTGTATTGATATGGTTTTGTACATTCTGTTATTTTTAATTATGGTTCAGAAATCATTGAAAGACTGTGACTTATTGGATTAAGAATAACCTCTTATATCTTATTGTGGTGAATTATTGTATTGATTCAAGTTCTAAGCAATTTCTCTACTTGATATTCACCCATGTTAACAATCCATAGTCAGGAAATCATGAATGCGTGAAATATAGTTGACATCTTCCATAATAAAACAGTTTTTCAAAAGGAAAAACATTATGTTAATGATGATGGAAGCGTTCATCAGTGATATTTTCTACATCTGCTGAAAGATCTTGCTTCTTATTAGTGTTGAAGATTAATTGAGTGTACTATGACAGGGTTTTTTTTAATTACCGAGCTTTTTTAACACTGCAGTTTGCTATTGTCACTATGTTTGAAACGAAAACGCTGTTGTTTGTTTTCCATTTGAAGATATTTGAAAGTAATTGAGAAATATTTTCTCCATCTACATTATACAGTAGGTGCTATGTTTAACATCTTAATAATGTTAATTGCAACAGTTTTTTTATGCTATACATATATTTATAGTGTAGTTATTTAGAAAGAAGAGTGTGATATATTATTCTGAAAATAAATTATTAAATCATGATTACATTAAATAAAGACATTATTATTTTGTTTATCCTTGAAGTGAGCTAATAAAGGGACTTTTAAAACCAATTATTCTGACTAAAAGTTCATCACTTACATCAAAGTTTATAAAACATAAAAATGCCAATGAAATGTAAATTGGTTCATTTTGTTCGTTTGTTGTTCTGGGCAGTGTCTGCATAACCCACGGTGCTGTGTTTGAGCCACAACTGTAGGTCTTGTTCCACATGCAGTGACACCACAGACACACTCGAAAGCAAATCCCTCGTAAAACAACATCCATCAAGCTGTCAATGTGAGGATGGGGAAGTAGCTCCAGTGGATCCACAAAACAGCATTAAACCAACAAAACAAAAACATCGGTGCATTCAAAACACAGCAGCAAGGTTAGAGCCACCTGCCGTTACATCTGGGATCTCTGCATGTGTTTTGTTTTTCTAATGTAATCTGAAATTAAGATTTAATAGATTTTATAGGATTTGTTTTATTTCCATTTGCCCTAATTACAGTGTGCTGCAACCTTTGAATACAAATTCACTAAAGAAACAGGAGAAAGTGGAGTGAAGTATGAACAGTGGCATCAGTATTTGATATATTGTCTGTCAAGATGTAAAAAGTCCTTCAGGCAAACCAGACGTAAATTTTTACAGCCACAAAAGTCAGCAAAAGAAGAAGAGAAAGGAGATACATTTTCCTTTTCATGGTCCCAATAACAGTTCAATTTTTAGAACAAAGGAATTAGTTTGAATGTCAGGAATAAACTGGACATCATCGGTACTAAAATCTAATGATCGGCAGTTTCTGTTTAAACATACTGTATGGAAAGCAAGCAAAAAAGTGAATTTGAGGGCGTGTTAAATGCCCTCGGTGTTAAAAGTCTTGGTCATCAGTGTCTCTGTTTCCAGTTAAAATGCTAACTGTATGGAGTTTCATGAGAGTTTAATTCTAACTAAGCGAAAGCATAATATAAATGAAGATTTCTTTAGTCAGTCTGAAGTAATTATACTGTTTGTGCTGAATTTTCTATGAGTTGGAATAACCAGATGCCATGATGGTATGTCGAGCTCTCGGATATCTAAAAAAAAAAAACCCAACCACCCATACGTATTTTCTCATTATCAACAAACTCAATTCACACCTTCTCTGAACCCCCCCATAGCACCACCTGCTGTTACCAAGGTAACAGTGGGAGTCATCAAGAGTGTAATGCACCATCAGAGGAGTCTGAACAGAACAATGTGCTGTGGGTCCTTGAAGTCCTTCACACGGATTCATGGAGTTCTGAGCTTGTAGAGACAAAATCTGCACATATGAAGAGTTGAGGAGGACTGGAATTGTCTTGAAATGAGAGTGAATTTCATTTGAACATGATTACCTGCTGTGGAAGGGCTACACAGCTCATGTGATCTTGGGAAATGGTGGTTGGGAACATGAGTGATGGATGCGTTCCCCAAGGGAAATGAGGGACTGGAATGTATGGAGATAATTATTTCCTCCAATCTTCAGACCTGCCCTTGTCTACCGTGTACCATCTGTGACTGACCCTTCTCCCTAGAGACCTGCTGTGTTTGTGTGTCTGGATTAGTCTAAATATTCTTCAGTAATTATGAAACAACAGGAGATGTGCAAATCAAATCAAAATGAAATAAAAATCTTATTGGTATAGCTCATAGACGCAAACTACAATTTTCTTATAGGGCATGACAAGGTGTGACATCTGCTTATTACCTCTATGAGGAGCAACTATCCCCCCCCCAAAAAAAAAAAAAAAAAAACTTTGATAGATAGATGAATAAACATAGATGAAGACTGAATATGGTTAATTATAATGCTGCACTCCCCAAAACAACTACCTGACTATGAACCGGCATATGCCAATTTACCTGTGTCTGCACCTCAAAGCTCCTGGATGTAGTCTGGACAATGGTAAAAGTAAAATAAACCCATCATTTATTGAAATACTACAATCTATTGTCTTGCAAAGCAGACAGCTCTCGTTCTCTCTGTCTTGTCTGTCTGTTGGTAGGAATGGTAGGTGATACAGGTTCCTCAGGACCTCTAACTTCACATGCAAAGATTATTTTTGACTGTATCACTGATTTTATTCAGTATTTTATTCAATCAGTGTTGTAGTATCAGACGAGTAAGACTTGAGCACTGATGACTAGAATTTAAACCTGAATACCCACTGCATTTTAACTTAAAGCAGAACTTTGCAAGCCTGGTCGCTTTTTTCCCCCCTCCCTTTTCTCTACAGAGCTCCACCTACAGTTCCAGAGAACATATTTTTATGACTGCACCTTAAACATCCATCCATCATCTACCGCTTTCTCCTCACTGCTGGTCCGATGTTCGCTCAGTAAGACAGTCGTTTCCTCTTGCTTGCTTTTCTCTGCTTCTTTTTCGGCAGCTCTGCCATGATCAACGTCTAAAATAACACTATCGCTATCTCGATCTTAAAGCCGGTACCTGGCTAGGGTGTGTATAGTGCCATGAAACAATTGGTGTTTTCTCGTGATACCCAAGACCACAGGACTTCCAGATTTTGAGAGCTCTACGTCAGTGGTCCTGAACTTGCAAGGCTGGTTTTTCTGCTATCAGAAAGCAGGGCGAGTGGAGCCAGACCCCAAACTCCTCTTAACAAGACATTTAACCATCACAGTGACTCTGAAGCTGGTAAATTGGGCAAGTTCTGTGTTCACATGTGTTCACAAGATGCTCTGAATCAAACATGGATTTAAAATTAAATCCCCGATGTAATTAAACTTTGATATTCCATTAGTGCAGCACCTGTTCTATTCTATTTCTTATCCAAATAATGTCAAATTTGAAATTGATGTTCTTAAGAAATACTGTCAAGGTGATGTCAACGTCTCTTTCCATTCATTTTTTCATATAGAGGCGGGGTATTAATTCATATTTTATATTGTTTAGCGAAATTTCTGTCACATTTCTACCAATACCCCTTCCATTTCTTGTCCAAACACCACCAAAGTTGGCGCTGCACACACTGGTGGCCTTAGTAAGTCACCCGCCAAGTAAGTTTGAAGCCTGTCAAGGCAACTGTTGGACATTATTGCATTTAATCTTACTGCTAGATTAATGTTAAATTAATTTTAATGTCACAGCAGATGCTAAGAGAGTCAGTTGATCAGAGACCGTGAAACAACGCTAATGTTACTCTCTGTTACATGTCTGTCATTCATTTATCATGTACCACTTTATCCTCCACATGAGGGTTGTGGGTTCCAATCCCAGCTGACATAGGGTGAAAAGTGGGGCACACCCTGGACAGGTTGCCAATCCATTATAACCACACAGTCCACACTTAGACAAACCATTTACCATTTACTCTCACACTCTCATCTATGGTCACTTTAGAGTGTCCAGTTAACCTCTGCATGTTTGTGCACTGTGGGAGGAAGTTGGTGAACCTGAAGAAAACCACACACATGCAAACAGGAAGGCTCTTGTTCTTACCGGGTCGTAAACCTGGGTCTTTTTGCTGTAAGAGCAACAACACTAACAACTACACCAACTGTGTGGCCCATTTTTTTTAAGTCAATGTTCTGTTAATGTTGAGGTTACAATGTGTTATGCTGCTCCCTATAGGCCAAGAAGTCAAGAACATGATAATCTGACAAATTAATTCTAATATGATTTTTCTAAGGCTTCAGTATGTTCAAGAGAAACAACAGACCTTTCTTTATTTTAAAGGACGATAAAAAGTTAGAACTCATCATATGTTTAGATGTGTTCAGTATCACCAGTTGCATGATGCATCAGTTTTCAGTGAATGCCAGCAGCTCACAAGCTTAAAAAAGAAACAAACACAGCAGCTCAATAATTCAGCCTAAAAGTCGTGGAATCTTCATGTGACACAGGCAAGAAGGTGAGGGTTGACGATAGCCTTCTCCTGACACGGCAGCACTATGAATATTTCCACCAGCACGGGGTTGAAGGGTCATCCATCTTTCTGTGCCGACAGAAAGACAAATAGGCTGACACTCTCCTGTGAGTGGCTGTCATACATCCATCTCATCATTATCGAGCTGCTGGGGAGCGGCACCCCATCAGCCCGTGTCACATTGCCAGCATTTTCACTCAACCGTGGAACACAGGACCAGACATCACAGCACTAGATGAGAGGTTCTTCACAGGAATCCTAACAGGAAGGTTGAAATTTATCTCCCAGATTTGATCCTCAGTAGACACCAGGCTTCCCTTTTCTTTTTTCGGTGTGTATTTTTAGTAATATATATTGAATACGTGTTGATTAGTGTTAGGCTGATGGATGAGCTTCATCACAACACTCAGCATCCTTTTCCAAAAACTGAATTAAATATATTGAAGGACTATAAAATCTATAAAAATTAAACTTAGCAGTGAACCGACATCTTTGACAAGTAAAATAATAATAATAATGCATTACTTTGAGTCTTCTGTGTTTTTTGGCATGAGATTATTGAGTTTGATTTGAGAGAAGTTAGAGCTTGTTGGCCACCCTGTGTGATATTGATCAAAAATCTCAATTAATACTGACCTAAAAATCCTGTTGCTGGGAATTAGGAGAAAGTTTCAGACAGACAGAGCGTCCCTGTTGCCATAGGGACTCGCGCACCTGCCTTTAGTGAGAGAGAAGAGGGAGAGATGGTGCTGCTTGCTGCTTGTGAATAAATTACTGTATAAAAAATATTTCTCAATTTCTCCCTGTTGGTCTGAATAAGTCGCTGTGGGAAGGTTGCACCGGTTGTTGCACGGTTGCACTGTGCTCTTCTATTGTCTGCCCGTGTTGTCTGCCCGTGTGCTCTCAGTTTCCTCTTTAGGGTGAGAAAATGGATACGGCGTGAGAACGTGTCAAGGGCGTTGATGTGTGACAGCCCAGTTAGGAGCTTAACAAGAGTGTCACAACCTGACTTATAAAGCCATGGCAGAAGCGGGAGACGCACAGTTACTGCAGATGAATAGAATTTATTTATAGAAAGTGTAAGGAGTATAAAAATCATGAGGGATGAAGTGTGTGCATGTAACAAAGGAAATTAATTTAATGAAGCTTAAGGCGCCGTAACACAGCAGCAGCTCACAGGAAAAAAAGAGAGAGAGAGAGAGAGAGAGAGACTGACTGTCACTGCCATCCTTCTTATTCCTTTGGCCCATGATACCTTGCGTGAATTATGGGTGCGACTCCTGGCGTGTCCTTTTTTGAAACAGGACTGGCATTTTCCATAGTAACTGGATGCTAATCTGTGAGCGTGATTGTGACATTTAATGTGAGAACATCACCTGTTACGCCTCAAAAAAAAAAAAAAGATCATTCCTCTGCCCTCTTCTATACAATAAATTTAGCTGTGTGAAAGTACACACAGCTAAATGTGGGTGACATCCTCTCCGTTGATATAAATGGTGAAGCTGTGAAAAATCTGAATAGCTCCATGGCGCATTAGTATTTACACTGTGGCATTTTCTTAAAGGAGGTGGGACACAATATTATTTATTTAAAAGGGAGAGAAATAGCCAAGTCAGAGCCTTACTGTCCCACATCACCAAGCCTGGGTTTTAGTTTCAGCATTGGATGATGAGGAACAGCATGATCCTGCAGCTAAGCAGCTACCACCACAGTGGAGTGCCTCTGGAAGGAACTCGTTTACTACTGCTTCTACTTCTGCTCCCTAAGTTTCACTCATAATCATTTCTCCATGCGCCTCCAGGAATTTGGTGGATGCACTAGAAACTGTTGGCCAGGTGTTGGCACCAACATCCCTGTCTGACCTGTTGAAAACATGGATTGTGGTAACCATGGTAGTAAACTGCACACTTGAATGTTTTTTTTGGTGTAACAATACACAAATTGTTTGGATAAGAAATGCAAGAGAACTTGGCAGGTGACTGACTAAAGGCACCAGGGTGTGCAGAGCTGACTTTGTTTGAGTTAGAAATGCAAGGGAACGGTGAAGCATGAGTTGCCAGGGCACCAGTACTTTTACCTACAAAAACAGTGCACACATGATGAATTGGATCATATTTAGCTAGTTAATTCTAATGGATATGACATCTCCATCTTTTATTTGAAAAACAAATTGCTTGAATGCATCACAGTGACTTCACCACTGGTCAAATGACCCAATCAAGATCAGTGGTAACACAAGAAAGGAGGAACACACTTTCTACTATTTTTACATTTCTGGCAGTGATGCAAATTACTGCATCATTATTTATGCTATACACAGTAATTATCTGGCTGTTAGACATTTTCTGGCCTTAAACCAGGGATGCATGATATTATCGCTTTCGGTTGATATTTGCTTTAAAATGTATTATCGGTTATCGAGAAACACACCAAGTCCTTCAGATATGACTAAAGACCAATACAGTAGGCTGAATAAGTTGTTACCTCCTTGACTTCTGTGCTTGCGCCCCCTATTATTAAACTTTTTTTTTTCATTTTACATTTCTTTTTCCATTGCTCCTGGTCTGTATCTTCTTCTCTTTCCGCTCTTTGTAAATGTGGTGTTTGTAATCTGCTGAACTTGTTTGTAGACATGACACCTACTGCACATCTGTCTGCCTGTTGTGGGAGAGGGATCCCTCCTCTGTGGCTCTTCCTGAGGTTTCTCCCATTTTTCCAAAACTATATTGGGATCGGTTATCAGCCCAAACAATATTGTTATATTGGCATAAAGTCTGAAGACGTGCATTCCTATCTTTAACCATGATTTTTTGAGGCAAACCTTACTCTCTGTGACTTGGGACACTGCTCAATATTTTTTATTTCATCACTTGGATCAGATGTAAAATTAGTAACCACCATAAGTGATGCATTCATGACATCACAATACACATACAGTTGACACACAGTGGAAAAAAGCAGTACAAGCACTGGCAATGGGAATGGTGTTTTTTTTAGTTCATCTGGGTTCAAAAATCTAATTTTAGTGTTCAAACAGACTTAAGATAAAGTAAAGAGTAAAGGTGCAGTCACAAATAGATTTGGATCCTTTCTGATTTGCAAGCCAATGTTAGGCCTGGCAAAATCAACTTAAGCTGAGTCACAAAGTAGTTTGGCATTACAGCAATAGTGCAGCACTTCTTTCAGTTAAAGTCTGGCTGAAGTTCTTTTCGTCTTTTCTATTTTTAGTCAGTAAAACTCTAGCTGATTTTAATATCACTGGGCTGTTGTTTGGCAAAATATGTTAATATTTCATCTGCTCTTTTCTACTATTTTCTTACTAATACTTTTAATGCAGAAGCTAATCATGAGATCGTTTTATTTATTTTGGTTTAATTTACCAGGGATCTATTAGTTAGTCAGTAAAGTAATCTCACACTTGATTCAATAATTAAATAAGGGTTAATTGAAGTCTGTCCATTTTATCCTTCTTGGTAATTGCTATTCATTGGGCGTTAAAAAGAAACCCTCAGGACTTCTGTGATACTCCCCAAAACCTGACCCTTGAGAACATGGCAGACAGACCTGGCCAAGAATAGACTGTTAGGTTCGATCCAACCAATAGGCCCATCAGTGGGCATATCCTGCCGTCCTGATCTGTTTTGTTTCTGGTTGGCCGCTCGGTGTAATCACCAGGTGCTAAGAAATCTCATTATCCCAGGTCCTGATCTCAGAGCACCGGGCTGAATAGCAACTATGGCTGGCTAGTGTATTAAAACTTTGACCCCTGCATTAATTGGGCATGACTGCTTGGGTGCCTGCAGAGGGAGAGGGTGAGGGATTTTCACAGCAAGGAGCTTCTTTTCCCTTCAGCAGCTGGTGGACAGCGTCAGCGGAGCATCAGGGGACAGAGGGGCGAGGGTTCATGTGCATGGTGCAGGGGCCAAAGGAGCTTATGGCCACATCCATAATGCTACATATAATTTTTTTCAAACAAAAGGATAGTAACACACCTAAAAATGAGTATAATGTGACCGTTCAGGTACAATGGTAAACTGGTTTTCTCCTCTGCAGTTGTTTAGTATCAGAAAGTAGCATAATTAAGAAACAACAAAGGTAGAAAAGTTTCTAGAGCACAGTTGATGCATTTTTAAACAAAAACAAAGACTGTGGATGTAGCCTGCATCTTGTGCCATGTTTTACCCAGTGAGTGTGCAAGTCTCTGGAGCGTTAATACTCATCGAATTCTTTTGTTGCTATAAATGAAAAGCCTATTTATTGTCCAGTAAGACTGGCTCAAATGTGAAAGGCCAATCAAATTCATTAAGACAAAGAAGGCAATAACAATGCTTCGCTATTAAGCAGGGGCCTTTGGAGGGAAGAACCAAATACTGAAATCACTGCAATGTTGGCTCCATGTGGCTGTGTTTTAAGCTTTTATGTGTGTGTGTGTGTCTTTGTGTGTGGGTGTGAGTGAGTGTCTGGGAGGCATGGACACCCCTTGAGATTAGAGTGCAATAAAGGAGGATGATCGCGTCTGGAAAGCTCCAGAATGTGCTCCAGACACAGCCTTACTGGAAATCAATCCGCTCGGTCAGGCCCCCTGCGTACGGGCTTTAAGTGGGAGTGATGGCAGGAGAGAAGGAGCCAAGTTAAGAAACAGAGAGAGGGTGAGAAGGAGAGGGGCAGGGCCACACGGGGGGAAGGGAAGGGAGAAAAGTGAGTGGACAAGAGTGGGGGCTGATTGAAAGCATTATGGTCAGATGGATTAGTAGGCTTCCGCAGGTCAGTGTCAGTCAAGAAGGGGGGAGAGGGCACGAGGGCTGCAGCTCGCTCTTTGTTTTGTTAACACTCGATGACTGATGCTGACATGAATTGAACAGACAGACTCAAAACGCCAATATCTGCTACTTTAATATTGCATGCACACAAAGGCGAGTGCACCCTCTCAACTGGAGCTAAACGAAAAAACAAGGATTTCAACTTTATATGTGAAACTTTCTCCTAATTTCTTTTTATTGAGGTGGTTGTCTTGGCAGGGGTTAGGATTGTCAAAGGTCAGCACTTGTATCTAGTGCTGAGGTGTAACCTGGCAAACGTAAAGAGCGATTAAAGTGCATGTCTTGGTCACAGCTAAAGTGTGGATGTGAGTCTGTGTCTGCTGGAGTTCTGTCCTAACACACACAGCCCAACACACTGTTGCTCAAAGACATACTGCTCTGTTCACTAAATTGAGACACCTATGTGGGATAAACTTAAAATAAACTACAGCAACTGCAATTAAACAGCTTAATTTAAAAGTTTTTGGATTATAATAGATATCTGGCTTTCTCAACACAGTAAATATTTGATAGCTGAATCAGTTAATTGTTGGTTTTGGTCTTCTGAGGAGATTATAACCATGCCTCACCTTTTAATTTCTAAAATAATACAAAACTTTTCTCTTACGATATATGGAGAAGTGACGTTCACCTGCTTGGTCAGAACTGAAGTGTGCATGCGAGTCTCTTTCTGCTTGAGGAGTTCTGTCCTCTCCTCCTAATACCAAACTACCACACTCATACCAGTTTCTTTGCTTTAGTGAGGACCAAAGTTCACGAACATTGCTGTTTGTCGGTGTTTGTACAGAAAATTAACTCTCCAGACTCTCCAGTACCAAACGTCCTCTTCAACACGCATGTAGAAAAGTGGCATTCACCTGCTTCGATCACACCTAATGCCGGCTTGTTTACTGAAGTGGTTGTTGTGGTGGGGTCAGGATTGCCAAAGGTCAGTGCTCATATCTAGTGCTGAGGTGTAAATGTGGCGAACGCAAAGAGCAGTTAAAGTACTTGTTGCCTCATATTTGCCTCATATTAGAACAAAAATCGCTGTTCTTTGTGGTGTTTGAGGTGTCATCTGTGTATTCAGTGAATAACACGAGCACGTCTAAGCTGACTGAGTGAAGAGTAAAGTTCCCACACCAAACACAGAAAGTGACAGAACAAAAGAAGAAGAAGGAGTGGGTGCCTGTCCAAAAGAAAGAAGAAATGTGCTGTGGAGGTGTCAAACTCGCATACTGTACAAACACACATTAGAGTGTATGCTGCCGCCTGCTTCTTTCTTAGACTTTGATGGTTTGTTTTAAATAAGTTAACAGCTTTGTGCCGGTGACACTGGTGCACACAGAGCTTACTCTATGTACTATGTACAAAGATGACTAATGCACGGACACATGAGACCTGGAACTGCACATGTACTTGGGATAAGGTTTAAATAAACTACAGTAACTTGAATAAAACAATTACATTTATGTATTTGTTAAGGCTGGGTGATATGTCTTGTACCTACTGTAATATTTGGTTATCTTTAGGCTATATCCAGATGTATACAAGATACTCTACATGGGGTTATAAAGGTGCAACACGTCATCATTGAGATGTTTGTGCTTCCTAAAATAAATTTACAATAAACAGCAAATACAAATAAAATAGCTAAACATACTAAAAAATACATGCTGAAAAAATACAGTAATTGACCTTTTGAAACAATGAAATTGCATTAATAGAAATAATAAATAAATAATAATAAATAAAAGACGGCTTTAAGAGCAGGGAAAGTCATCACAGAAACCTTGTCATGATCAATATCCAAAATCTAAGACCTTATCTTGTCTCATGTCACGATATCCACAGTAAAAAATGATCACTATTCTTTTTTCTAATGATTCTTTCAAGCTCTTTGCAGTGTGTTCAGCTTCCGTCAAAGGTAAAGGATTGTAGCTTTTTCTTTTTTTTTATTAAAGTCCACGTGGCTGCTTCAGTCCCACTTTGTTGTCCCCAACGGACGACGAAATGTCAGTCACAGCCATATGACAAATCGCAGTAATTGAATCGATTGCCATACAAGAGCATTTCCCCCCATGATGACAAATTATCTCTCGTGCCATTTTGAAATCTATCACTTTTTCAGAGCCCTCCAGAGTATACACTTGTATTAACTAAAAGGCACGAGCACCAAGATAATACTTTAAGTGTCAAGCATGTCACTTTTCATATTGGACAATAAACATAGATACATGGATGAAATACTGTATATTACTGAGGAAATACCTGAGCAAGGTGTGGTTTTGTGTGTACGTGTGTTGTGCATTAGAATTGTAGAGAATGAAAATTCTCTCTTACACCACAAAGGCATTTATTCGTGCTTAAGTCAAGCTGTTGCTTATTTGGCCAGGGCTACTTACTGCTTTTCGGGAAGAAATGATCCATGTCGCCTTCTAAATAGGACGACATGATGTCGAGTCAATACTTTGCCACTGAAATGAGGGACAAAAGCCTCCCTGAAAGGCAAGAATGCTTGACCTTCAAAAAAAATCACAGCACATTCAGCACAATATAAAGAGCCCCCCCCCCCATCTGCTTTTGCGTCATCTGTCAACCTGAAAGCACACAAATGCATTTTAGATATAATAAAGTTCTTTGCTGTAGATTCAACTACAGTTTATATACAAAAGGTATATCCATGGATGGATGGATGGATATACAAAAGGTATTACAGTATATTTTATCTCCTAATATTGCTCATGCACAGGATCGCTGTGTGAGACAAGAGGGCAGCAGATGAGCCCTCACTTTATGTTCTGTTTAAGATTAAAGAGGACACTTTTCTTTTGGAAGACATTTTATGGCCCTGACTTTGTCAGTCCTCGGAAAAACCTTTCACTAAGCACCATACCATATTTGAGGATTACAACAGTCGCTAAGATTTAAATTTCAGCATCATTCTTTGCTCTCAGATACTGGGGGTGAGTCCCCTGGAGGAGCCCTGAATGAGGAGCAAAGTGCATGAACATCACTGTTCATCAGCCTCTTTGTACAGAATATCAATGCAAATATGTTAAAATATGTTAAAGTTAAATTTCCTGTTCAACAAAAATACGGAGAAGCGACGTTCACCTGCTTTGGCGCAACAAAAGTGTCTACGAAGGTTCACGCACATCGCTGTTTGCCAATGTTTGTACAGAATATTAACTAACTCTCTAACTCTCCTTTATCAAACTTTGTGTTCAAAAATCATGTAGAAAAGTAACATTTCCTTCATTTTGGTAGCATTTTCAATGACATACAGTACACAAACATAGCTGGTTTAGCTAGAGTCCAGTGTTTCCTGCTTTCTCTGACAGTGACCCCCACTGCTTAACCATTATTGATACAAATTAAACACTCTAAATTGCATTAATTAGAGTTGTGTTATTTACATCAAATCAGTGTCACTTGTTTTTTAAACTTAGAGGCCATTCAAATCACAAAAGTGACTTAGTATTAATTTGCACTTTTGCATTCAAAGTCTGGTGTTACTGAAGTTGAATTAAACAAGTCACCCAGGTTAAAGACTTTAGAACAGATGTGCAAATGTGCAGTAACTGAGCAATCTTCAACTAGATATCTAAATAATATGATAAAATGTTTTTTTTTTTTTTGCACGTATTATTGGTACACATACTTGAGGCGCCCTGATCACCAGGGGGCCCCAGGCAGCCGCTTAGGTTGCTTATGCCTTCAGTCGACTCTGGGCAGTGGTACCTACAGCCTCACAGCAGGAGTCTGCTCTTCTTTCTGCTCAACTTCTCTACTTCATTTACTCATCTTTAGGAATTTTAGATAAAATGACAGAGCTGTGTATTTTTATATCCAAGGAAGACACATTTTCAAAAGACAAAGGCATCTCAGCTATAGCTAGAAAATTAAAGGCAGTAGTGTAGGAGCAGGTGCAGTGACTTACGAGTGTACGGTGAATGCTGATGAAGCATTCTGAGGGTTTTTACATCGTTATAGAGTTTGAGGAGGAGTTATGCTAATTACGACTCCAGTGCGTCATAGAGCCATTATTTTAAACACGCTTAAAAAAAAATCCTGGAGATAAATTGTTTTTATTCCTTACTCCCTAATTCCTTGCAGTTGTCATTTTGTCCACATTTTTCCAGCCACTATTTACTTACATAATATAATGTGTTTATGCTTTACAGGTACTTTAAATAATCCTAAGGTTCCAAAGATTCCTAAGAATCCAAGAAGCTCATCCTAAGCACTCATTCCCTTTAAACATATTTCCTCTTTACCCTGAGCTGGTGGAGTCACTTATTCTAAAAACACGCCTGACAAACAATGTTGCGGTGCCAGTGGCTTACATTGCATCTGGTGGTTTATTATTTCAGGCTCCTCTTGGCCTGAGTTTAGCCAGCTTCTAAGATGAGATGATTTGCTGGAGGCGAGAATGTGGGAAGGGCAGAGACATCAAACACCAAAGAAAAGCCAATAGAGAAAGAAGCACAGGAGCCTGTCATCAGTCATAACTCCACCAGGACACAGTGCTAGAATCCAGGATATCAGAGACTGTCGTCATGACTACTGATTACTATTGCATGAAGCCTCTGTGATCAGTGGGCAGATGATAAATTACACGTTTAATTATTATTATTTATTTATTTTTCCGTTTTGCAGATTTTCTCTATTGTCTGAATTTTTCAGATTAAAGATTTTTGGAATATGTAAACCCCCTCTGAGCAATCCATCTCAGCAGCAGCAGCGGCCATTTCAAATGCAGATGAAAGTATTCAAAACCTCAGAATAGAAGGAATCAGAGAGCTACTGCGGTTGGCGGAGGAAAAACCACAGTGTTCTGATGCACTGCTGTGGCCTCGTGACGTTCCACTCCTGTGTGGGTAGCCACAAATGAGCTCATTTAAAACAAGCCTGTCGCTGTGGCAAGGCCAAAAGTCAGACTGCCTGTTCTGACAGGTGTCACACTGGACTGCACTCCCCTCACCTTTAAGTGTGACCAGGTGCATTCGCTGAAGGCTGCGGTGTTTGTGTAGAAAATGGAAATGTTTAAGAGTTTATAACTGCTTGTGAACATGTGGAACTGGGTTTTATATAATGCCCAGTTTCTCTTTAAAAATCATGTTGCATGCTGGATTTGCAGTTTATAATAATCATTGTTTTTACTTGGATTTTTACAGGGAAGTTTTTAACATTATGACACTCTAAATGTCTTTAATTGCTCTTTACGGAGGTATATTTGTGTAATCAGTGGATGATGAATCACTTACTAAATTAAACAATTTTTATGTTAAAGAAATTCATTTTTTTTCATAAACTGAATATCTTGACACTGAATGTCTTTGATTTGTGGATTCAACAAAACATTTTTGGAAGACATTATTTTTGAGCTGCTGGCAGCATTTTTTGTCCCTACATTTGTTTTCTTTTTGCATTTCATGGATTAAACAACATTTGTTTGGATTTGAAAATGAACACTAATGAGACAAGACAAGGTCGTATGACTTCTATTCACCCTCCATGGTTTGTATAATTGTGGTGGCTGTGAATCAGGAGCTAGAAGGGGGTCATCCTCTAACTAGAAGGTCAGCGGTTTAATCCCTGGCTCCATCAGTCTGCACACTGAAGTGTCCTTGGGCAAAGTGAATGGGAAAGAATGATGTGTTATGTGACAGACAAAGCTCTGCATGCAAATATGCTGTATGAATGTGATTCGGTTATTATTATAATATGCTGCACTGAGATTTTCAGTGCTGTCATTTTACTTAAATTTTGTCTTTTACTGAAATATGTGGATTTACTTTGTGTTATATTCGAATAATGAGGCAGTGTTATCCTTTACAGTCCTTTGTCTTTAGACGTTTTTTCACAGAGATCATTAAAGGTGATAGGATCTAAAACTTAAAGTGGACATTGTAATGGATGATATCCATATTGCTGGAATAAAAACCCAACTGCTAAATGATATTCACTCAGATTCTTAGAAGAAGAGGGGATACAGCCTAATCCAGCACAGTTGTAGGCAGTCTTCTTATCAATAGGATCATTTACAAAATAATATTTCATTTTCTCACATCAGTGTTCAGTACAGCGGTCTCAAACTCACATGCGGCAATCAATTTCATTCGGCCCACCACTTAATATATCTCATAATCATTAGTTATTTCTGTATGTTTTTTATGTAAATAGATGCACTTTGTGTCATAAATATATTTATATTGTGAACTTTAAGTTGGACATTTTCTTTCACTTGATCCCCTACTTAACAAACTAGACACTCAGTGGCCCCTGTTTTAATACAAATGTATACATATTGGGCAGCCCATGGACAAGAGGAAATGAATTAGGCTTGTGACCAGAAGGTTGCCAGTTCACTCCTAGGAAGGGCCAAGGACATCCAATCCCCCATCCCTCCCTGGGCACAGACGCCCGCCGCCCACCCCAGCCTGTGTGTGCTCACCACTGGTGTGTAGAAAGGATGGGTTAAATGCAGAGGCCAAGTTCATTTATAACTAATTGGGGTGTGTGCAAAAATGACAAATTCTAACACTGCAAGAGCTGCTTATGTCTCACTTCCACATCACCCCTTAATTATGCGATACTAATAATTTAGCAGCACTTTTTTAAAAACTTAAATTTTTCTTCAAATGAGCAAAGGAGCATGTGATCATTTCAAACACGGCATATCCTGTCACTGAGTGAATCTGTGAGAACAAAGTTTTACCTTTTTAACATTTTCATGCCCGTCTGCTTTGTAGATGAACAGCAACCACAAAGAATTGAGTCACGAGTCTAATTAGAGCCAGAGAGTGCTATCAATGGCTGCTCTGTGAGATGCCAAGAGAGCAGCCATGGCAGACTGTGTATATTCATTTACTTTACTATTTATTTATTAATTTAATTTTTTATTTATCCATCCATCTGTTTTTCTTTTCTGAGGACATAGTTACATAGTTTCTGCACAGGGAATTACAAACTTCAAATTAAAGTTGTCAGCAAATGGTGACACTGTGTATCCAATTAAAAGTAAGGAAACCATCATGAAGCAGCTGAACGGGAAGTAAACACTTCACTGCCGTCACCAGAGTGCACCACCTTTTGCCTCGGGCCCTGCCATGAAATGTGGATCTCCTAAATGCCAAATCATTATAAATCTAATGCAGTCGTTATACTTGATCGGATATTACAACTTCTTGGTTTTATGGTTTGAAGCGGGTTTAAATATATCACAGACATATCAGGGAAAATTCTCGAGAAATGACAAAGAAGTTTTATCTTCCCGCTGACTGTGTGCGTTTTTGTTTGTGTGCTTGTGTGCTTTTCCTCTAATATGTGCCAAGCTAGAGAACACACACACTGGGCCTGTGTGTGGCTTTGTGTGACTGTGTGTGTATGTGTGTACTCTCTTGCTCCCCTGCTGACAGTATGTGGGTGATAGATGGCAGTTGTGTGCACCGCCTGTTATGTCACTTACACACACGCGCGCACACACACACAGCCTAGCACTTTCGATAGCCAGCTTTATAACCAGGATGACAATACTCTCTAATGGATTATGCTAACGCTGTGTCACACTCTCCTTCTGCTTATTCCCACTAATCTGAACATATCCACCTCCGAGCATGTTGATTTGTTGCTAATGAGACAAGCCTTTCCTGATTTGCTTTAAACAAGGCATTTCCTCAACCGTGCATATTAAGACAACCAATATTGTGGCCCAGACGAAGCTTAGACTGCAGTATATTTCCTCCCTAATGTGTAGAAGCAATGCTCCCTGCAGACATGGAGCCGTGTATTCACTGACTTTTTCCACTATCTTTGACGTGGAGTGAGCAGCTGATTTGCCTTGATGCGTCTGTATGCTTGCTTCTAAGGATGGAGCCCCAGCATCAGGGACATGTGGGTTTAAAACAAAATAAAAATCCAGGCATCTTATTTTGTTTGCCTCTCCTGTGAGTGTCTCTGAAGGTAGACTGAGACAATGACAGAAGTGTTCCTGCACCTCCCTGTAAATATCAAGAGGGGAAAATGGAACCGGCAAATACACTGTATATGTAGTGGCAGTATTTATGTCTATTAGCTTTTTAATAACATTTTTCTCAGTCTGATAAAATGTAACAGTAAAAGTTAAAACAAGCTCTCTGCTTTTTTCACCACCTTAAACTTGAATCTTAAGCTTAATCTTGAATGTTTTCTGGTTTCGTTGCTCCATTTAACATTTTTCTGGCCAACCAAGTACTCAGTAAATTGAGAATAATTAGATTATGGTGAGTAAGAGAGTCACAGGTTGTTTGTCTCTGTATGTTTGTCTTGCAATGGACTGGTGACCTGGGATTCGCACCAGCAGCCCGGCAACCCTCATGTGGAGGATAAAGCGGTAGCCAATGGGTGGATGGTTATCGACCACATTGATGTAGGGTGAAAGGAAAAAATGATGCTGACATTAATATGTTTACACATGCGTGTCCATTATGGTTTTATTTTGGAGGCAAGTTCCCAGATATTAACTCGGTCAAACAGAATTTAAATCATCAGATTATTAATGAATGAATTAATGCGTAACTGATTATAAATAATAATTGTTAGTTGCAGCCATACCTTACTTTGAGTATTTATCAAGTTTTCTGTGCTTATACAAAAAGTGTACAAAATATATCAACTAATGAATAAGTAATCAGCCAATAAGTAAAATAATCAGCCAATGTCAATTATAAAAATGGCAACTAGTTGTTCTGCATATAAACAAACACACAAAGAACTCTGCAGCCTGACTTACCCACCAGCCTTTTTCAAATGAGCCTCATTGTCTTTATTTTTATTTGTCATTTGTTACATGAATATATATTAACACACTCCCCCCCCCTTCACTGGACACTTCAACTTTCACACTACCACCTGCACTGGTCATGTAAATACATTGACTTTTATTTTTATGTATATAATTAATCTTCTTTATATAGTTTTTAGGTTTTAATGCTATATGTTTAGATCTGCTTGTGTTCATGTTTATATTTATGTAGGCACCGTCAAATCAAGACAAATTCCTTGTAATGCAAATTACTTGGCAATAAACCTGATTCTGATTCTGATAATGCCACAAGAGAACACTGATCATTTTTGCAACGCTACTTCATGCAATACTGCTTCATGTGAAGTCTCAGTCTCATTTAAACACCGTATGCCATATCAGAATCATTGACAACACCACATGGGTCACGCAGACATCATGGGAGTCATTAGCCACACGATTCGGTGCAAATTTGTGTAGGACTATACTGTTGAGATGACATTTTAAGGAAAGGTCCTGTATTATCCTTCATCCTATAACAAAACTTTGGTGAATAAACGTGGCAGAACATTTTATCATCCTCTTCAGATGAAAATGTGCATTTAGATGCAGGATTCAGTATGTGAGAGGACTAATTAATTACTTTGCATCTTTTGAAATCAATTTGGATGATCTACTGTGAATGTGCACCACTCTAAAGCTCCTTTCGCACTTGGCAAAAAACAAAAAAACAAAACAAAAGCACACTGGCATCTGACTTTTGTTTCAAACAGGCTACAATCAACATTCATTCCCAGGTCAAACAGCTCTGCAGGTGTCATGAATATTTATCTGCTCCCACTCTGATCTGCACTGATGAAAACATGACACCCAGGTGGACACAGCGATCTCTGCTCCTCATGCAGCAAAAGGCTGACATGTTGGTGGATGTCGACTCATCAATAGCCAGGAGCATTTATTGTTTTCGAACAGTTTGTGGGAACAGCATGCAACAGGGATTTAGTTTTTCACATGAAACATTCCACTGAGTGCTGGAACATTGTTCATTCTAAAAGTTTGAAGAGATTGAAGTAAAAGTAACCACTGGAACATGTTGCTTTCGACAGTTTAGTAGCCCTGTTTATATATTTTTTGTTCAATTTGAACAAAAATAACATGAGGACAAATTCTGCTTTATTGACAATGTAGGAACTAAACCCCTTTTAAAACATGGTTATCCCCCTTTTAAAAGCTGGTGTATAACAGATAATCAATAATATATAGTATAGGTGAGTTCACACCTGCATGCCTGTATGTTCTAGTTATGCATGTGCCTATGGGGGTTTGTGTATGAATAATGTGCCTGGGTGTCTTTTGACAGAGTGAATGGAAATAGAAGCTGACCTTAAAAATGTGATGGATGATTGGATTGCCTGCAGAATGCTAAAGCACTGGCCCCTGTTGGCTTGTACCTTAAGGTCACCATGCAGTGACAGAAATGGGAACGGGGAGAGGAAAAAAAAAAAAAGGAGACATATCCTCTCATTGTAGCCTGAACCTGCGATCCCTCATCACAACTCTGTCTCGGTCGTCTTGTGTTTTAGCGCAGCCAGACGTGTCACGGCAAATTAGGCGAACTCACTCGCCAGTAATTGGTTTCTGGGGAAATGTTTTTCGGCCTGACATTAGAAAAAAAGGGTTGCTTCTTTCACTTGATAATTGAGTCAGTGCTTAGAGTCAAAAAAAACATGGCAGAGGTGTTCCTCCACAGTGAACAGTGGCATTAAGTGGATCTGCATTTAAAAAGTTTCTGCTTCATTTTGGTTAGGTCAATGAATGAATCTGTCCAACCTGCCACTGTTGTCTGTGAGGACTTGTATGTGTCATTATGAAGAAAGATGAAATGATAACAGGTCGAATGAGACCTGGTGTAACTCCTAATGCGATTGCAGCCAATTGGCACAGAACAAGGTGGAGCTGCTGGGTGACAGTGGCTCTAGGGTTGCAGAGTATTCAGCAGCTTGCAGCTATTTAAACTTTCAAATCCTGACGCATTTTTTATGTTGTGACCCTCCATCAAATTCCACCAATGTCGGTCATGTGGTGATTAAAATTATTCTTCCTTTTCTCTCCACTGGTTACTGGATAAGGGCCACACAGAGGCACAGGTGGCTACCATTGGTGCCTCACAGCAAGGAGGTTGCTGGTTTTGTTCCAGTCTGGGCCTTTCCATGTGGAGTTTGCATGTTCTCCCTGTGTGGGTGTGGGTTTTCTCCATGTTCTCTGTACTCCTCCCATGTGTCCAAGAACATGCTGAGGTTAACTGAACGCTCTACACTGACTGTAGGTGTGAGTGTGTGGGCGAAAGCTTGTTCATCTCTATACTGTATGTTTGCCCTGGCGACCTGTCCGGGGTGTGACCCCCGCCTTTTGCCCTTATGTCATCTGGGTTTGGCACCAGCAGCCTTGCAATCCTCATGTGGAGGATAAAGCGGTAGGCAATGGGTGGATGGTTACTGGAGCACATTGTTGCAGAGTGAAAGAAACGATGATGCTGACATTAATATGTTTACACATGCGTGTCCATTATGGTTTCATTATGGGAGCAAGTTTGCTGATATTGAGTCAGTCAAACAGAATTCAAATCAGATTATCTGTTGAAAGAAAATGGCTCTTATGGCTCCTGTGAGCATGTACAGTAGATGTACAGTAGGTGGGCTTTCATCACATCGGTGCAGCATGTGTGATATTTTTTAGATGTAGATTGTGATCTGATCACATCCAGATCACATTAAGCAGCAGGTGTCCATCCTGAATGAGTCCTTCGATCCAATAACAGAAACAACATTTGGATGTGGCTTGAGGATTCGCGTGGCCACATTTCTGACCTGCATGAATGTAATATGACCTCAGGACCGATGAGAGACCAGCTCCCTCAGCTAAAGTTCTCTGACCAGTGGCCACTGACACAATATCAATATTCATCGTCTTATGATTTAGTTATTCTCATAGTTTCAAACTTTTCATTAGAGCATTGACAGCAGACCTATATGTGCTCTCAGATTTGTTAAACACATAGTTTTCTTTTTGCAAACAGTATGATCTCAACATGTATTTGAATAAAGGGTGGGGATGCCAGATCTGATACAGCATTTGGTCACAGGAGACTCATTCAAGATGAATTTTAATTTTTATTCATATATGGCATTTTAATGCCATATATGAACAGTATATGATTATATACTGTTCTTGATTCATGATTATTTTCATAATCAATTCATTTGCCAGTTATATTTTACTCAATTAAGCGATTAGTTGTTTGGTGTAAAAAATGCCAGAAAAACAAACTTCATCATTTTTAATGATTTCTTTGTTGTATGGGGCAAAGAAACCAAATATATTCACGTTTATGAACCTGAAAAATCAGAAAACTGGATTTTAGAGTCATTATTCAAACTGATTACTTCATTTACAACCTAGCTATCATATAGTGATTATTTAAATAATAATAAGTTAGAAAAGGCCATAGAGTCACAGGAGTGGGATGGTTTGGGGTTAGACTTATAATGAATAGGTCAGTGCATCTAGACATGCACCTGTTCAAATACCTTAAACTTGAAATCTGTTATTTTGTTGGCCAATGGGCAGCACAGCAGCCGTTTTGACATGGCTGCTTTACAAAGGGTCCATTTTGGTCTGAAATCCATTTGAGGCATATTTGTTTTAGTGAAGGAAGGAAGGAGAGGAAGAGGCAAATGAAAGAGCAGAAGAAGGCATTAATCTCCCACTATGGTTGCCAACTACTATAGAAGAAACAAGTAAAGGCTAAACACTTGCTGATTAGGTTATTCATTCATCAACTGCACAGTAAATGTTACAGTGTTAAAGTAACACTATAATCAGTGCCAATAAGGAGCAAATACACTTTGGAATATTGTTAATGTTAACTCTTTTGGTGTTAATTTAATGCAAAAATTGTTCATTTTAATACTATGTATTATTATACAATATATTAATATTAAAATGAACTAAATCAATACTAAAAGAGTTCAATTTAAATTGGCTCCTACTTTAATACTGGAGATTTTACTGCATGGCCAACAGGTTCATACACAAAAGAATAAAGCTACCTGGTTCGTTTTGGCTTCAAAGCGATGTGATGCTTCTTATTTAAAGCATAGGCAGACATACAGTGCAGCCTCATTTCAAATAGTGTGAGATTTAGACCTTCCAACTCAAAAGTATATAAAGTTTTATTCCCCCTAATGTTTATTATTCATGGTTAATCAATTAGCGCTAAAAGGAACATTACTTTGCTCACTGTCAGCACTTAAAGGTCAGAGGCTATTTTAATGGTAAATTAATAATTAATAGATTTGATGTACACTTGATCCTTAAATGCACTGTATGTGCTGATTCAACAAAGGTGGACTATTGATGACTATACCCTGGGCTCTGAGAAGTCATAGATATTTTCACTGTAAAAATTATAAGTTGCAGTCCTGTTTAACTGTACTACAAAGATCATATATGACGTAGTGTTTTGGTTGTCCTGAGGCCTCCAATGTGGTAGTAAAAGAATATTACCCACCAGGGGGTAACAAATAGACTAATTAACTATAGAATAATTAGTCTATTTGAGGAGTTAATGGTCAAAGGAGTGGTCAAATCATGATACTGGCGGCTTCAGAGTGGGAGTTCAGATTCTCATGGTTGACTTCACATCTGGTTGCCACTTCTGCGTAAATTTTATGGGTACAAAAGTTGGTGTGCTGCAAAGAATCAGCAATGTCTGTGTGTTCTGTGGGATTGTTTAATGAGTTTCTTGAAGAGGCAGATTCCCAGTGGCAAGCAGACTTTTACTTGCCATTTTTTAATGTGTAATTGCAGGTGGATTTGATCTTAGGTGTTATGCTACAATTGAGTTCAGGCAAGGAGCACATGTAAGGAGAGGCGTGAACAAACATGAGTTTGTGCCTCTCCTTACATGTGCTCAGTAGGAACAAGTGGCAGATTTAAATAAAAGTACAAAAAGTATATACTTGTGGTGTCATTAAATACCACTTTTTTTCTCTTTTGCCACAAACATATTTGCTGGAATCCCAGTTTTTAGACATCATCTCACTCAGCATCTGGGAAACATTAGCGCTGCAGTCATCTTTGAGCTCATCGGAGTAAAACTGGCATCGACCACATTCATCATGACACCATCTCATTTCCTGTCAGCGGAGCGGTGGAAAGTGGACACTCCTCCGAGAAGTGAGAGCATGGTATCCATAATTCCATGTGACAACCCGACAGACAAGTGAAGGAAGGATTGATGGCTTGATACAGGAAGTCCTCTGAATCACAGGATGACGTTGTGCTTGCCAGGAGCTTATGGGTTTTTATTTTTCTCTGTGTGGGCTGGATGAAACATGAACTCTGAGGGCATCATGAAATAAATATGTGCCAGAGAAGGAAATTAAATGGCAAATGGACTGCATTTGTACAGCACTTTTCTAGTCTTAACCACCACTTAGTGTGCCTTACAATAAGGTCACATTCATCCACGTGTTTATACATTGTATATACTGTACATTCAGTGCTTTTCTGTTACCCATCATTCAAACTGACAGTTCGGCTGTCAAGGGCAATTTGGGGTTCATTATTCAGGACGGACCAACTGACCTTCTATGTAGGTGTTAGGGGGCAACTTGCTGTCACTGTAGTTCCCCTTTAGAGAACAATTTAAAATCTGATGCTGTCGTGTTCTTGGACTAAATAGTGTGTCTTTCCACAATAAAACTTGGTTCACCAAACAGCCGTGACCTGTGTTGTCAGTTTTGTTTATTGTAACTCTCAATAGTGAGATGTGACACTATCATTAAACTGTGGTGAATACAGGTTCAAGCTATTTACTCCAGTTATTTTTAGCTCCCAGTCCAGGTGAATGTGGGTTACATCCTCCTTGCAGAAGCTGATTGGCTCTTGTTTGGGCTGCAAGCGTCCATGTGGATTTCTGTTCAGCTCAGTATATAGGGAAAAATATCAGTTTTAAAAAATATCAGTTTTAAGCTCTGACAGCAACATATTTTTTCCTGTCTGTCTTCATTTTGACCACATAAGCTCCAACCTTTCCCTAACTGAGTTTTAGATATGTCTTTTTTAAAAAGATTTTTCTTTTCGGATAATTTTATAGACTGTATATAAAAGTGAACATAACCTTTGCCAGATAAATCTAATCACAAAGTAAGAATATAATGAGCAGCCACCAGGGGGGTTGAATAGAAGTCTATGGGGAAAATGAACCAACTTATCACTTGATTTATAAAGTCAGTAAATATTTTCCTGAGAGGTTAATTATCTCAATCAGTAGCTTTAGGCATTCGGCAATAGTACATGATGCCAGTTTTGTAAATTATGGTTCCATTTAGTGTAAAATAGATGGTAAATCATGTCACATATGAGTGGACATACCGATGTTATCGACAGCTGGTATCATTCAGTTGGGGCCTGGTTGCAGGTGACATGCGTGAATTTCTCTTTTGCAAAACCTGGTCAATTCATGAATCTCAACTCTTCAAATAAGGAGGTCAGATTCTTAACGGTGACGCCATGACCGGTCAACTAAAATAAAATTTAGTTTGGAATCCTTGGTCTTGATGAAAGTTGGATGAGGACTAAGTAATTAGAAATCCACTGTTGACAAACAAACATTTGATCTCTTTTTTCAAAATTGCATCTAGTCAACCTGTAAACGTCATAAGACCCATCTTATTGCTTTAAATTTGAACATACTTTAGTAGATGAGTGCTTGTAAAAATTGTGACGTGGTTTTACAGTTTGATTGCTCTATGGATTTAACAGACACTTAACGTGTCGTGAGTTAATACATGATAAAATGTACTTCCAAAAATGTACTTTGGTTTAAATCCCCATGTTTGATAAGATTTTATTGCATGTTAGTCACAGCACATTTAATCTGTCCAATAAATCCAGCCTCTCAAAACCACCTGTTGTGTATGGTCTTTAAGTGATCCCTTCTTCATCGAAACTAAACTTCTAGCTCTGTTAATTTGCTTGAATAAAAATGGAACTCAGTTTAAATGATTATAATTAAATTAGTATTTTAATTGAGGTCCCATTTGCTAATGATGTGACCTCACATGTGGTGACATGGATAAACCTCCTTGGGTGATTTAACAGCTAATCACAGTTTGTATGGCAGATGCCATACTGTAAGTAACATTGACAGTGATATCCAGCTCTGTAAAGACGGAGGCTGAGTTCATTTCTCCAGCAGAAATAAATATACTGCTAGGTGCTTACATACAACAACAAAAGCCGCTCAGCAGCTCTTGCAGCATCTGCATCAAGAAGCAAAATACAAATAAAGTTGTCCAGTTAGCTCTGCTGTTGTTGAATCCTAAGATTAGGAGAGGATGAAGTTTTGAGAGTAATCAATATCCTTCAAAGTTTGACTTGAGAGAGGATGAATGAAAACATTTAATAAACCTTAAGTTGGGTGCTATTTTATCTGTTTCAAATGTCACGTTTTTAATGACAATAGCAATCATGAATATTATTTTTCCTTTTTTCTTTTTTAGTTCATCGCTTTTCACTGCAGAAAAGTTCACAAAGTGCTTTGTAATAATGAAATGTAAAAAAAAAAAAGGAGAAAACATGCAGACAAGGCAGTAAGTCAAGTCAAGTCAAATTTATTTCTGGAGCACATTTAAAAACAACCATGGTTGCCAAAGTGCTTTTCAAAGTTAAAGCATGCAGTGTAAATACCAAAACAACAGCCTTAAAATCAAACAGGCAAGGATGCTGTTTTCAAGTCTTGTTGGTCAATGTGCACTGGCTTCTCTCCTGTTCTGCATTTGGTTCCTTTCTGATCTGGACCTTTTGTCTCTCTCTCTCTCTCTCTCTCTCTTGCTGCATCTCTCTTGTTTAAAAAAAAATTAGAGAATACCAAAGTTTGCAAAGCTGCAGTAATTGGCTATATAGATAAAGAGAGAACATGCTTGTGGATTACCTAAAGTTCAGATACAATGGAAACTAGAGGCTGAGAATTGACATGCACACCTGTTTGTGTGTTATTTTATATATATATATATATATATATATATATATATATATATTATATGATATTAACTCTCAGAAAATACAGAAAATAAGATTAGAAATAGGTTATTAGTAAGCGAGGACGTCATTGTGTGACAATAATCCCCCATTTCAGTAGATTGACGATTGCTGCAGTAAATCTCTCATTTCGTTTCCCTCCACTGTGCACGATGATGTCAGAGAGGCCAGAGCCCGTGGTTTAGTGAGAAAACACATGAACACAAATGATGAATCGACAGACCCGTCTCAGATCTGTGTGTGTGTGTGTGTGGGCAGTTGAATATGTGTGTGTGTGCATACAAGCCCACATCAGCGCGGTTGGCTGTGTTAAACTAAGTGGGATCCGTTTCACTGTTGACGGTGAAGCCGGGTTTCACGTGGCAACTCTAAAATGCTGCCAGTTCATCCATGAAACTGGTCGCAAACAGTAGACATGGTGTGATGATAAACATGAATAATAAACTGTTTTCTGTTCCTTTTTTTTTTACTTTTTTCTTTTGCAGAGGCAGTTTAGAGAGCGAGAGAGAGACAGAGTGGGAGATATGTGGGAAAAGACCGTCCTTTGAAGGTGGACAAGCTGCCGTGTGAAAGCGCCGCTTTTTAATCAAGGTGCGTCCAGCATCTGTTCTGCAGATTTATTGCTTATTTACCTGAGGGAGAGCTGTGCATTCTCACAGCCAAGGAGCAACGCCGAGCCAAAAGCCAGTGTTTTTCAAACAAATCCTGAAGTGTGATTTATTACATGTATTTACTAAAACGTCCACAGTGAGTCAGAGCTCACGTTTAAACATTTAAATGCTAAGTTTATTTGATTTTTCTTGATTGCCGACTCCAGCTCCCGGGCCTTTGTGTAAACAAAGAAGCAACAGTGCTAATTCCACGTCATAACTTATGTCACACTTTGTTATTGAATCTCAAGTGTTCGCCAAGTGAAAGCGTTTAAAGCCCTTTCAGCTTCGACTGTAATATAAGTCAATAGTTTATCTCTCTATCTCTCCTCATTAGTGAAATCTCCAGGCTACCAGACTGCAGATTATTGTTTTGCTTTGGAAGATAGTGATCTCCCAAGCACTTTGCGAGAGCCATTAAAGTACCATTTCCTTTACCAGAATTGCTCCTCAAGTGTTTTTCTGGTCGCTGGATGTTTTTATGTTTATAGTCCGAGAAATAAGTGTTTGTTTTGGTGTTGAGGAAGGCCATGAATTTTCCTTTGTATGAGATCTATTCCTTCAATTTAAGCAACCTGAAGCCTTAAAACAACTCCAAGCGCTTCAAGCAAATGATTGAAGGCATGTGTCTAGTTGAAGAAAAGTGGATTCAAGCATTTGGTATGCTTATAGTATTTTATATCAACATAGAATATGCCAATTATCATTCATCTTAATCATGGCAACTCCAGTGCTTTGATACAACTTTACTTTTTATCCGTCATTCATCACAAAAAAGATGGTAAAGCACAGTAATGGTGATATGAGAAAGCATTAAGCCAAATCAAAGCTGTGGTCTGCTGCTGTGGTTGTGTAATCCATTTCACCACCCATACAGCATGACACGTGATCGTTGTCACTTTTGTGTTTCAACATGTTGCCACTAGAGCTCACTCTAAAGCAGAATAACACAGTTGGTGAGTGTAATCTTCTTCTTCCCAGTCTCTAAATCGACACTGTACCCTGTTTCCTTTACATATCAGCTTACACATGGAAAATCATTTATCATTTTGGCAACACAAAATTTCCTCCCGAAAATATCTGGATCCATTTTACAGCACTCCTGCTGCGCTGTATCTATTTTAGGTTTGTGTAGTGGTTTTTCTCCTGCACATGGGAGGCTGGATTCATTTTTTTTTCTTAACAGAACACTCACAAAAAAGTTAAATTTTTTCGTCTTTACAAAGCTAGTCAGATATGCCTGCGTCACGTCTCACCAAATGATTTTCTAAGCCCCTGGAGTTCTTTGCATTGCACTTGAGGCATAGACTGTGTTTTCTCTCTGAAGCCAAACACGCTGATGATGCCGACAAAACAATATATTATGTTATAGCTGTATGATGATGATGATGCTCTCCAGGAACACGCTGTTGCTCGTTTTGGATACAAATGGATGTTTGTGGATTCAGGTGTAGTCTTTGATGTTGGACATAGACACTGTGGGAAATTGAACAGACAAGCAAGCCGAGACACTTCTGAAAAGACTCTGCGATGAAAGTAATATGACAAGGGTTCGCATTTGCTGTCATAAGACCGAGGGAAACGAAGGCAACATAGGACAGGTAAATTCACAGGACAGCGGACAGAAAATGAGTTAAAAGCGGTTTACGGAGTGTTAGTGAACACCCAGGGGAGAGTGTGGGTAGTGGGTAGCAAGAGAGGAAGAAGGTGAGAGATAGACTTGGAGAACAGTAATAATGAAGAATGAGAGTGAGTGGGAAGGAGCTGTCAAACCAGAAAGAAAGTGATCAAGTAGGTGTGCGGCTCCTGGGGAGGTAGGGGAATGAAGGGAAAGGTTGGTGTGAATAAGGCGAGGAGCGACTGTTTTAATAACTTCAACTTACCACAGGTCAATTGAGATGAGGTGTCCCCAAACACAGAGGCGCCTTAATAAAAGCCTTGCACATCACATTCAATAAGTCACTATGAAAAACAAGTGAGAGCCGCCAAGGCTTTGACAGACATATGAGCCAACATATGGATCTTCTCACCTCTCTAAGGGCCGGCGTTCCAGTCATCAAGAGGAGCAAAAAAGAAATCAATACCAAACAATGGCAAGGCAACTTTATTAGTTCTTATTAGACCAGGTTAATGAATCCCACTGCAGGTACAACTGCAGATACACAAGGTTTGGCATAGACACCCCCCACCCCCCCCACTCCCCACTCTGTGTAAGTGAGCTTCAGCTTATCATCTGTGTTGACTACCATAGATGTCATAATTCCCTGTTACTCCCTATGGAGTAAAACGTGGACGTAGGTTTCCCTAGCATGTTTTTTTTTTCCCCACAGTTAGTTGCTTACGTACACAGTTCCATGTCACTGTAACCATAGGCATCAAATGTAGAGGATGTAAGTCTCAAGACAAAAATATTCTTTCAGATGTCAGTATGTTTATCCTGATTATATATGTATAAAACATTATATAAATAAACATTGGCATAAACACTGACCTCCTCAGGTCCAGTAGTCCTCTTGGAGGCCAAAACCTGGTCCTAATGAGGCAGAACCTCATTTCTGAGGAAGTGGTTATCTTAAGAGCTAAGTGATGAATTAAAAGTATGGGTTAGTCATTAACTGGTTAGGGAAGACTTTATTTAGGCTGTCAAAATGAATGGAAGTCAGCGTAGAGTCCTTGGAAGAATAGATGCACCCATCCATCATAGCATTTTCTGGCATAAACACTGATCTTGTCGGGACCAGTGGTCCTCATGGGGACCAAAACCTGGTCCTAATGAGGCAGAACTTCATTTCTGAGGGACTAGTTTCAGTGTAGGGCTAAATTTTGAATTTATGGTTAAGGTTATGAAAATGCTTTTTTAGGCTGTTCAAATGAATGAAAATCAATGCAATGTCTTTAAAAGAATAACTGCGTGTATTCTGAGCTACGCTTTGTTCTTGTTCGTGCACTTTTCCACTAAAAGATCTCAGCACGGCACGTTATGGCTTGACTTCTTGGTTCAGTATCAGGGATGTCATTTTCCATTAATATAGAACCTCAGTGTGGGCGAGTACTGAATCATTAGAATCAGTTAAATAAAAATATTAGTTAACTGAATTGTTCAATTCACTTCACTTCCTGCATGACCGGAGCACAGACTCCATCTGACACAGTCACTGGACTAAAATACGTCTGAACGGGTTGTGATTGGGCTCACAATCTCCCTCTTTCAGCAGTGCTGTCGCTAAATACACCAGACTCCTCTGTTAAATATTGAGATTTTAGAAAGTTTGGAGATGAATGGATGTTTTCAGGATTTTTAAGTCTTTTTAACTGATCTACAGTTCAGCATTGTTCAGTTTGATTCTTGTGTCGGACGTCGCGCTCATGACTCTTTCAGTGACGACACTTTCTGACCAATCAGTGGCCGGCAATCTGTCCACGTCACATTTTAGTATCAGCTCGGCTCGACTGGAACCTCACCAGAGCAGGTACTAATAAAAGTACCAGATACCTGGTACTTTTATGGAAACGCAAAAAAAATTGAGCCACGCCGAGCCGAGCTGTGCTGGAAATGTATAGTGGAAAAGCATCATAAGTCCTTCCCTGTGAAACCACAGGTCATAAAGACAGCTGGATTTAGCTCTTATCTCCACTGATGTAAACACAACATGTACAGATTTGGAACCCTTTTCTTTTCTTTGCCGTGACATCTTTCGGACCAGACAGAAAATGTAAACACATCTGTCCTCTGCACACTACAGTGCTGGTAACACTGCAGGTTCACCTTGATTTTATACACATATAACAATGCATTGCTTTGTTATCAATGCTGCACTTGGGCCAGTAAGAGCAAATGCAGGCTTGACATAAGTTTGAAGAAAACCTACAAAGTTCAATGCATCAAGGAATCAAATAGATTTGAATAGAACAACATGACAATCACAATCATAATCATCATTTAAGGAGTTAGTCGTAGTTTTTTTTCTTCTTGGACCAACCGAGATATTACGGATCATACCCCTACATATTTGTAGTATCTGAAAGCAGTCTCTCTTGTACACTTGTATCACTGTATGGTGTTGTGTGTTTTTATGTATTTTTTTTCCAATATTATCTATGATGTCGCATTAGGAAAGCCACACAAACCCTCAATTCTCATTTTTAAAACCTGTGTCTAAAACCTCCATGGGGTAGCTCACTGTTTTGGTCAGGTATTCCATATCACAGTAAGCCAGTAAGTCTCCCCGCACTCAGGCTGTGGATGTTGAGGTTCAAACATGCAGAGAGACCTTTTGCAGATAAAACTCCCCCATCCCTCTCACCATGGCTATTTCATTGACTCACCTTTTGTTAAAGATGAAACGTCTCCACTTAAGGTCTACCAGTACGCTGTGTCACCTTGAAATCTGTCCAGTGTGCCAGATGGTGATGAGTCCTGCTGCCAGGATGAAAAAATATTGTTTATGATCTGTTTCAAAGAGTCGCACTCAAGAGATAAACCAAGTCGCACACAAGAGACCAACCAGACAGAGATTTTGAATTTTGTAGCAGAAGCTAAGTCCATGAATGACAAACATCATCCTGTCTGGTATGTGAAGGCCGCCGTAGTTTCCTGACACACAGGGGAAAGGAAGGGGTGAGCAGAGGAGTCGCTTCATTTGTTACAATAGTGTCACACACACCGTCTAGTAGAGAGTTGACAGGGTGTATTGGGACTGTTGGTGCCATTGTACACTTTGAACACTTGCAAGTGCGTTTGTGATGGGTCCTCCAGTTTCCTCCCACGGTCCAAAAACATTCCGAGGTTAAGTGGACACTCTGGACCTGTCCAGGTTGTGATCCTGCCTTTCGCCCTGTCAGCTGGGACTGGCTCCCTTGCGACCCTCATGTGGATGATAGTGGTAGACAATGAGTGAGTGAGTGTATTGTACCAGATTTAGACATCAGTATATTACCACACTTGCTCATTACACATTGAAATCATCCACCAATGTTGATAAATTGATACTTTATGGCAAAATGGCAGGTGATTCTTTCAACAATTTGTCTTCTATCTTTGCGGCTGAAATAGTAATCAATTATCAGACAGTTAATCAAATGAAATATTTATTTTAAAAGATCCAGCACGTTAAACTTGTTGAAGGTTGTAGTTGAAAACATTTTCATTTGCCAGTAATTGAAGACAAAATAATTCTGCTTAATTTCTTACAAGTGCACAGTGTAATTGTTTGAATATGAATATTTATCCTCTACATCGATCATCACTTTGGACCACCATATTTTTACAATAGCCCACAATGGACAAACTAAATACCTTTTGAGTTTTGATGCTAACTGAAGGCTACATAGGTTCTCCAGCACACTTGGAAGGGAAGGGTGAGGTGAGGTGAGGGATTCAGCTGCAACATGTAACCTCAACAATAAATGTTGCAGAATTTTACACACTGTACTTTTAGGGGAAAAAAATATCAAACCAAATTCTCCAAGCACAAACGTCTGAAATGGCAATGCCATCCATGACACCAGCCTGTTATCACCACTGGAAATATTCAGTATAGGTTGGTTAAGACTCTTGTCCTCTTGTCTGTGTCTGAACAACAGACCAAAAGCAGAGAAAGATGTGAGGCAGTGAAATTAATTTGTATTTTACTGACCAACTTAACGTGTTCACCACATTTTGCCACCTGCAGCAAAAAAAGTCTTCATTAAATGCAGTCCCTGTCTGCTGTGGAAAAGAGTTGAGAGCAAATGGAATTTATACATATTCACTTGTTAATGGGCTCATGCAAACATTGTGAGATTGTTTACTGGTTCACAGTATCATCACTCCCTTTCTTTATTCAACAGACCGTGGTTTATAATATGAGTTTGTATTATTCATGTGCACATATTAGCATACAAATTTAAGAATTACATGTTTGCTGTTGCTTGAGAAACAGCTTCTTAATAAGCTCACAAATAATGCAAGCTAATGCAATATTAACAGTTACCATAGTAGCTGTTAACATTAAAGTTAACATTTAACAGCTTGATTTTATATCCATAATCTGCTCAGCCAATGAGTTTTGGCAAGTTAGTTCCTGTTACAGTCTACATGTTAGATCTCTATCATTTATGTATTTCCTCTCTTTGTAAATTTGATGTTTTGTTTGGAATTTGCTGAGCTTGTCTCGGTACATGTGACACCTAGTGTACTGCACGTCTGTCCATCCTGGGAGTGCGTTTCCTCCTCTTTGGCTCTTCCTGAGAGGGTGTCAATTGATGTACAGAATATAAAGACCTTCAAAGCAAACTGTATTTTTATGATAATGGGCAATATAAATAAAATTGACTGCGGCTTGCGATTCGGAGTTGCAGCCTTTTCTTCCACAAGTTTGTCAGTTTAGTAACGTGGAATGAAAATCAAACAACAGACTCAACTATTCCAAAACCCTCACCCTCGACAGATTTTCAAGTTTACCTAAGATACATTTAAACTGGCGTGCAGATGCCCATCATTCATCTGCAACCACTACATACAGTGCATGCTATTACAAGCATCAAGACCATCAAACAATCTCAACAAACAACAGCGAGGAAATATACCTGAAGACTGCACCATTAATGAAGTCCGTGTCACAACTAACAAACCCTAACCCTTACCCACTTGTGAACACTATCTCACGAAATCAATCTATCACACAATAACTTGAAGTAACACAACACAGAGATCAGTTTCTCCCTCTCTTTCCCTCTCTGGGCATTGGCCCTCATGTGCCTTCTTTCTACCTGGATCCTCCTCTCCTCCCACCTCTCCCGCTGACAACTAACCAGCGATGGGTAGAAAAGGGCACAAGCCCTGTGCTGTCCCCTTGGATTGTCTTTGTCTTAGTCTTAAGTTGGTCAGAACTGAAGAAGCCTCTCGGATGAGAGGGAAAAACATCTTTAACTTTACTCAAGCACATCGAGTTGCCTGAAGCTACCTCAAGAAAACCAAACAGGAATAAGACAGCGATTCATCAGAGAACAGAGGAAGCAGATGGGGAAATGTTCCAAAGTTTCCCTGTATAAAATGGAGCTAGACTAGACCTGTTCACCTGGAGAAGCCCTCCCTCAACAGAGGAGTTAGACTGAGGAGCCGACTCTCAGCTGCCTACAATGCTGTCCTTGCTAAAAGGATTAACAGGCGACAGTGAAGTACAGCACCCACACAATAGAAAATTCTGTCTCTCGGGTGACCTTAACGACCCTCAGCCACACTTCGTCTCAGGTGAAACCAACAACCTGAAAGTGGGAGGGGTTAACGATCTGCAGACAGGTATCAGCCTCAGAGGTTAAATACCTGGTTTCTCCAATCCAGTTAGTCAGAACTGAAGAAGCCTCTTCGATGAAGGTGAAACGTCTTCAACTAACTCAAGCAAGTCCAGTCGCCTACAGCTACTACAGAACAAGACCATGACCTGGATGACTGAGAATCTTCACAGACACTAGACTAGTCTAGTTTTGCTGCTTCAGTCCCTGTGTTACATCTTGTCTGTGTTTTCTTTATTTTATATATCGTCTTTGGCTGACACCCACATAGGAGTAAAACAGCAGTTCATCATAGAGAACAGAAGGGTGAAAGGAAAAGGAGACATACAGATACACTCCAGATCAGGACCGGCACAAACCTTTATGGGGCCCTAAGCAGAATTTTATTTGCAAACTCATAAAACAGTTTAATGACTTTGATTTTTAAAACTTGAAACAGATGTTTCAAGTTTTCAATATACATTCTAAACAATATACAATCTAAACAAAATGTAGATAAATAAATTGTCTAAATCAGTGGTTCTCAAACTTTTCATACCAAGTACCACCTGAGGAAACATTGAGCTCTCGAAGTACCACCATTATCACCAATGTTAAAATACATTGGTGTAAATAAGATAATCTCTTGTGAAATTAGATTAAGATGGAGCGAGAGATAAGGCAACTAATTATTATTATTATATGATTTATTATAATTATTATTTTGATATTTGTTTCATTTTCCATGCACTCCAGTCAAAATTCCTCAGCTCCACTCTGATCACATACTCATATACAGTAGCACAATATTTCTGATTTTCCTCCAAGTACCACCATGGGTCTAAATAAATGTATCTAAAGATATCTAGTAACGCAGCCGCTTAGTTTGCTTATGCCTCGGGCAGGCTGTGCTACAGATTAAAATGGGAGAAGAAGTAAAGCAAAATATCAGTTTGAAACTCTAAAGAGACACCAAGTAGTAAAACTTGGCATCTGATATGTTGGTTAAAAACCACAATGCAAATCAGATTATGGATTATGAGTGGGATATCCTGAAATGTGATCCAGCGATGGACTGGCAGCTGCTCTAATGTCTACACTGATCCAGCTCCAACTCCTTCCTTTCTTCCCTCAGTAAGAGTCTATGGGGAATAAATGGAGGAATGAAATTCAGTGCTTTTTTTAAAGTCATTCGTTTCTGTTTTTTTTTTTTTTTTTCTGTGAAAGAGTGATGATTTCACGTCAAAACAGAAGTCTAGTATTTTTTGTAAAGCAAAAGGCAGCAGACAAGTCCTTGTTTTGACCTCACAAAGTTGTGATTCTTGAGCGTAACGCTGCCTTTTGAATGCCCTGCTCTGTAAAACTGTTTTTGTTTCCATCATCTGTACCTTCTTACGTTTTAACGGCTGTGCAGACTGTCTTTATACTGTAGCTTCAAACTTGTTCAGCTCATGAGTTACACCTCGGGGGTTGAATGCCATCAAGGTGAACGCTTTCAGTTGTGTGAATCAAACACATGTAGGACGTGGGTGAGGACTCTTCACTTCATCCAAGCTTGTCACAAGTTTTGTAATCATCCTTGTGTTTTCCCTGCTGCGATTTTTCCGTTAAATGCCATTACAGTTTACGAAACAGTTGAATGCCATAGTATAAAACAGTGACTTGTCCTTGGCGTTGCATGACAACCAGAGCTGTTTTGTACTAATTGAATTGCTTGTCTTCAGTAAGACTCGCAGCTTTTACTTTTTTATATTTCACTTTTGTTGAAATACTTGAGTGATTCATCACTTTCATGATAATAATTTCTTGAGGGATGAGTACCAAAACCTTAACATTAACTATACCCTTATTACATATGGTTGCCAACATTGTTGCTGGTTGGGCAGTTTAAGAAAATAGACTCAGTATTGCTACATTTAATATAAAAGCTGGAGGAGCGTGTTCATTAGGAGTGAGGATATGCGGCTATGAGAACTAAACTTTAAAATGTGGTAATGGCTCACAGGAGTCCATGTTGTTGTATTTCTCATGGTGTGTATATATATATATATATATATATATGTTAACTTCACGGTCAGTTTATCTGCTCTGCTCCTGCTAAAAATCTTTTTGTCCACAGAATGTACTAAACTGATTTTGCACAAATTTCTTGGAATGTCTATATTACAGGGCTGTCAATGATGATGCAGTAATAACTCATGAACACAAATTCCTTTTAATGTCACTAAAATAATCGAAACCCGTGTTCTTTCTGTGATTTTGATTTTTTTATGTAGATTTTACATCAGGTTTGCTCTTGGAAATTACCGTAAATTATATACTTATAAATGCTAATATTCCTCTGTGCTCAAGTAAATGCCGGTATGAAGCCATGCATCCATTAGTAAGCAAATATTTTACAGTATAAGCTTTTTATAAAAAAAAATAAATAATGGATTCAGAGAACTAAAATTGCTTTTATTTTGAAACAAGTAGAGAAATTGTTGATGTGCTGCTCAGTGGAGTTGTAGTGATTGCAATCCCCCCCCCCCCGACACACACTTGTTTTTTATATCTTAATGATTATATATACATAACCCTTACCCTAAAACCAGAACGTAACTCTTAAAAAGCCCTTTAAAGTTGTAGAGCCCAGACAAAATGTCCCCACAAAGTCAAATGTCCTCACAAAGATAAAAAATTTCATTTTTATGTCACCCTTACAGTAGATTAAAAGCGTATGATTATTGTGAGATTTCAGTGTGTGTAAAGTGCCTTTGTAAACTCTACACGAAAGTGTGTCGCTAACAACCTTGCTAAATTTGTTATTGAATATATATATATATATATACACGTGTGTGTACGTGTGTGTGTATATAATGACATTTAACAGATACTCCAGCTTGTTACATTTACAGCATTTGGATCACACAAACTCAAAGCTGACACTTCTGTTACTGTTTTTTTTTCTGGGTTTTGCTTCCCAAGATAATTGTGTTTAGTTTTCAAGAAAAACAAACAGGCCAGTGTTTTCTTTGCCTCCTCCAAAATGCCAGCGAGTGCAGCCAAACTGCCAAGAGATAAAGACCTGTAGGCATTTAGAGATGAGAGATGGGAAATAATGTTAGTAGTGGATGTCATGTTAAAAGGCTTCATATACTGTGCAATACTGCTATTATCAGTAACCTGACCTGCCCCTATAAATACATTTCTATTTTCAGGCTTGGCCCACCCACAGTCTTGGCAGCGTAGTGAAGCAGAGGCTATGAGATATCACATATCACATCACTGCTGTCTGCTCTGATACCAACACACTGCTGCATCATTCACACACGAACACTGGCTGGATGATGAAGAATATTCCCACAGAGAGAGTGAGAGTCCACTAATTAATACTTGATCCCAACCAAAATGAACGTGTTGTATTTATTCAAAACTATATATAAAAAAAATAATAATAATAATGATATACTTAGTTATATTACACAATGTAAATGCTGAATATTCAAGTCAAATCAATACAATACTACCTCTGGACACCATGCATGGTAAGCCAGAGAAAAGAAAGAAACCAAACAGTTCACACAGTGAACAAACGCTTGGAGACAGGGGAGAGAAAAACAGAACCAGACTTGGAGATGTGCAAACATCTGCCTCAGCTGGTGAAAGGAAAAGTTATTTGGGAGACAAAAAAGGGGCCAAGGAGAGGAAAGAAGAGAGGCAGGGTAGAGACAGAGGAGAGAGACCTGGAGCAATTAAAAAAAATTAAAGCCATTACATAAAAACAGATTAGAATAATGAATCTTAATCTCAATATGTTATTCCCAAAAGTTTTGACACAGAACAAGGTTTTTAGATTGGATTTAAAAAAAGGCAGGGATGTAATTTATCTGTCAAACTGTGTGTTTGTTCTGCGGTGCTGTTTTATTGCATCGCGTGCACAGATCTGAAAACATTAATCACCGTAACACATCGAAACAATGTCAGTGGTGTTTTCCTGCCCTTCTGACCTCTGTCATTTCACTCACCATCCATGTGCAAATTAATATTCACTCGCCAGTGAAAAGCAGCTTATCACTATGTAAGGTAGACATAAAGTTTCAGAGCTGAGATCAAGTTCCCAAAATGCAATTGAAAATCTAAATAAACTGAAATATGCCAGTGAATCCTGTGTTCTGTTGTAGTCAAACAACTGGCTAATATACAACTCTTTTAGAATGTGGCGTTGATATTAAAAATGTATTTTCTAATGACCGGGTTACGTGTTGCACTAATTAGAATTTGAATTACCCACATGTAGTGAACACCTGGGTACCTTGCTCAGGGACACAAGCACTCTGGTTACAAGCCCAATTCCCTTTCACATGGCTCTGGTTTGCCACTCAGTAATGTCTTTATGAATAAACAGCATAAAGGGATACGTGTAGTTGATAAAATGTATTTTATTTCTCTCCAGCTTAACTCTCAGTCAGTGACTCTCAGGAAACATCTCTTTGTGACCCACATTTGTTTTCTTGGTGTTGGATTTGCCCCCATGTGGAAATGTGGTTTCCATGTTTTTTTTATTTTTGTTTTCTCATTGTGACTGAATCGGTTACCATGGTTTCTCACTAGTGTATTTTAAGTTATGTTCAGTTATATCCTGTCCATTCTCAGTGAGTGTGAATGGCGGTTGCAGTGGTGGAAGACAGTAACAGTTCAATCATGTGATAGGTAGGTGTCCTTTTATGTCTTATTTTAAAATAAAATATTCAGGTAATTTCAATAAGCAGATCATTTTATACTTATACCATGTCAGTTAATATCTTGGTCGCATAGGTGATATATAAAGATGGATGCAGTCTTCTGGTTGAAAAACAAATTTGCATTTTGAAGCCTTGAGATTCAAGATTTGATTGTTTTTGCAGTCAAAGACGTCTTTTGGATGAATCAAACCGGGTTCCACTCATATGTGCCTTGCTTTATTGACTATTTTCCTCCAAATATTATAATTTACTTGGAAATTAATGAAAGGTGGTAATGAACATATCATAAAGTAACATCCTCCTTTATGGTGTAATATTGATATATCTGGACTGTAGAATCCACATATCTGTTTTTGTGTACAAGTATCGCATTTAATCATGGGGGCAGCTGTGGTCCAGTAGGTAAAGCATGTCTTTTTGTAACCACAAGGTCGGCAGATAGACCCCTATTCACAGTCTGGAAAAACATGCGGCATGTGGCAGAAAGTTTTTCTTGGCATCACCTTGGCCTCTTGTTTGAAGCCAAGTCTCTAAGACAGCCTTCCTTCACCTGCACAACATTATGAAAATAAAAAAAACATCCTGTCCCTAGGGGATGCTGAAAAACTAGGCCATGTTTGTGTTAAGCCTCGACTGGACTTCATTATCAGCATGTACTGATAATTCTTTGAAAAGGCCAGCACGCATACTGACAGGAACTAGGAAGAGGCCTTCTTACATACAACACACCTATTATTATTTTTACCGGTGAAGTGTCTTGTCCATCTTACACATCAGAATGTAGAGCCGGGAATTTAACCCACAACCTTCGAGTGACTTACGACTAGCTCTACCACTGAGCTACTGTCATCCATTTATTGGTGCTGCTGTAGTTGGTGCTGTTACTATACCATTATTGCATGTATGTTGGGGTGGGAATCACAATGTACCTCATGATATGATACGAAAGGTGATACATGGTCCACAGTACCAAAAATATCCCAATACCACGATTCTGTGATAATCAAAATATTGCAAGACATCACATTATCTGTCTAACTGAAGAAAACAAAACATGCAGCCAGCTCTTCTTCAGCCAGGTAACTTCCACCCAAGTTTCCCCTCATTCATTTGAACAGCGCCACCTCAAGGAGACATCAAATAGCAAAGCCTGGTGAGTGAAAGTGGCAGGGACTGTTTACTTTAGAGCACTTTAATTTATCAATTAAAATATGGATATTTGCCCTGGTGTGTTGAGGATGGTGATATTTAACCAAAATGATATATTGACCTACTCTTAATGTACGTATTATTACGATCATAACTAGCCTGACAGTCCTGTTCCAGTAAGAGTCTTAAGATTAAGGTTGGATGGTGTCCAAAGTTTGATGCTGTGGAACCCTTTTATACACTTTATATGGTATTAAAATATGTCATTGGGCTCATAGGGAGTGATGAATTAAATCAGTAAGACAGAGTAACTAAAACTGGATGCAACTGGTTTACTTTCAGGACATATCAACATATACATATACCTTCATTTTTATATTCTTACTACCTCCTTACTATGTCTTCTCTGCTCCTGGTCACGTCTCATAGCGCCAGTAATTGAAGTTTTTCTTTTTAAGAGACCACACCGAGTCATCTTTTTTGTTGGTAGTTGCGCTTCTTTCTTCCTCCCTGTCTCCCTCTTCACTGCATGTCTCCCTTTTAAACTCTGCACTCTAACACCACTGTACTGGCTGCATGCCCTTCCAATCCAGTCTCACCACTTCGGCCTCTTACTCTGTCTTTGTCTCTGCCAAAGCTATATCATCACTCTTGTATCCTCCGGGGTCCTGAGGGTGGAGGAAGGTGTGCTTTACAGACTCGCCTTCATATTTGGCTCCAGCTTGGTAAGAATTCTAGCTTTTATTGACTTTGTTAACCAGACGTCCTTGTCTGACACAGCAATAGATTAGATGTTATGTTTTTCTTTGGGACTGAGTCACCTGATGGAAGGCTTGCTGTTAGCTTTCCAGCCTCTCAGTGGTAACAACAAACTGGGTGATTCTGTAGTACAAAACCATGACTTTATTGTGATGATGGGTTTATTCTTTTTCTCTGCTCTACTCTGCAGAAGCAAATAAAGCAGAACTATGCAGGACTTTATCCTAACAGTTTGGGAGTCATTGTGATGGTTTAATGTCTTGTTGCAGGCAGATTGGGGGTTGTCTCCACTCCCCTAAACATCTGTTAGCGGAAATCGGAATCAGGAGGTCTCACAAATTCTCGTTCTCATGAGAAACACAGATTGCTTCATGGCACTACACACACCCACCCCCAGCTAGGTTCCGGCTGTAAGATCAAGGCAGCAATAACGTTATTTTAGAATCATGGCAGGAAAAAAGCACAGAAAACAACTGTCGGAGGAATCGAGGAAGTGAAAACCACTGTCTGACCGAGCGAGGGGCCACACATGAGTAAACTCCGGCAAGAATTCAAAAACACAGAAGCATGCAAAATGGATGCCAACCGGCATGGACATGGCTCCATTTAAAGTTCTGCTCTACAGTGTAACTAAACCTGTAAATCACTTTTGTCAGATGAAAACCAAGTGCAGTTCTTTACAGATTAGCGTAAAGTATGATAAATCGGTGTATATCTACTGTTTCTCTATCGCCAAACACCAGCTACTGCGTTCAGATTTTGCCATTGGCTATTTTAGTCCATGTCTGAGTCTCTGGTACACTCCTTCATCACTCTCTTGTCTAATAAGCTCAAGGCTTGTTGTCCCAGAGTCCTCCCCTTTTTTCAAATGCCAGAGCTGTTGCTCTTTTTTCCTTTCTACCATGTGAAGTGCAGTGTGAGCAGCACCTTTATGTGCCTTGTCCACACGTAACTGGGTATAATGAAAAATAGAGCATTTTTTAAAAATGCGTCATGGCCTTCAGTACACATGTAAATACAGTTTTGTGTCACTAAAAACAGACTACTGAAAACTCTTCATGTGTGGTTGTGGAAAAATGGTGGCACCCTTTTATGTCACATATGCAACATTTGTTTATACTGCAACAATAAATACAGCCAAAGTTGCTTTTCGGGACAGTACTACAAACAGTTGTGATTCACCATCTGGAGGAGCAGAGGTGAATAAGTGATGAACTCACTCAATTCGACTTCCTCCACACAGACACACAATCGCCCAATGCTGACGCTGGTTTTGGATCAGACTAGGAATAACCCCAGGATGGTGGCAAGATAATTTTTATGCATGACAAGAACATCTATTCTGTTGCTTTTTGGCTCATTATGGTGCTTGATGGGGTTTCCATGATTTTTGGGAAGATGGAAATGTTTTTTTTTTTTTTAATGTGTGTGGATGAAGTTGTTTTTTTTGAAAGCTGACTAGATAAAGAAATAACTCAAGAATTGCAAAGCTACAGAAGAGTATTAATGGTTTGGCATCTTTGTTAAAGGTAGACGAGCGAAGATAGTAGACAGAGGATTGGATGAAGGCACCTCATCAGGTGACTCTCCAGAGACAGTCAGGGTGATTATGGTGGTGCTGTAGGTCATGGAGCCTCGCTCCCATGCCATCACTGCTATTTAAATGTCCAACATTTGATTTATTTGTCAAATGAGGGTTAAATGTTGACTGGGCGGATATGGTGACGTATGACGTTTGCGGAGGACAGGAGCTTTTAGTGCAGCGAAAGTGGTAAATGATTCTGAAATTGAATTTGGTTGCAAATAGGCTGCAGATTGAATAACAACAGAGAGAGAGAGAAAGAGAGAGAGACAATGAGATGGCAAAGATTTGAGTGCAGAAGAAGAAATTAAGAAATTAGATGGAAGACATCTTCCGCTCTGAACTTTCTACAAAAAAAATTTAATTATTAACACACTTGGTGATGTTTTTCCAGTTTTTTTATACAAGTACTTAGTAATTACTCATTACTCTTCTCAAAAGTACATTACAGTTCAGTAACGAATTCCATTTTTTAAAAAAGGAACTAGTTAACGGTGTTATCTGTGCATTATCCCTCTCTTATTTCTGTGGTGTAGTGTCAGGAGGAGGATTTCTTGGGTGTTTGAATGATTGTCATTATGTCACGTGTGGGCACAGCGTACACCTTTGCACATGCACATACTGTGCATAAATTCATTAACGTGTGACATGTGACATGTGACACATTTTAAACACGTCTTTAATAAGCTCCACACCACAGTTATTCACATTACACTGTACAACACTGCACCCATTAGTTTAAACTGAACACTTGGGTATTGAATTGTTGGTTGAATAAAACAAGCACAAGAAATTATTTTAGAGTCCAGGCATTTGTTTTACTGTTTTCTGACATTTTTCAGACTTATTGTTGGGCGAAAAGGTAAATATGTCCTAGTAACACATCTATTCAAAATGAAAGAATCTAATGATTCACTAATAAAGTGTAAGTGTGCAGTGATTTTGCTGTCCAGTGACTTAAATCCACAATCGGGTAGCCAGGGTAAATGTGTAATACTTGATCTAATCCCATTGAAACAATATGTTAAGTGTTTGGATTGTGGATTGTGTCAACCTACAGTGTCTATTCTGGTGCCTGGCTGTAAATCACGACCTCTGTGTTACAGTAAGCAGAACTAGTGTGTGTGTGACAGCAATGTGACAGAGAAAGCTAATTGGCCAAACTTATGTGTCAGTGCAGTGCTTGGCTCAGTTGAGGAGCTGCCAGCCGCTTACACCTGCACTGCTGGACCAATAATGGGAATGGCCACACCACAAGTCCAATGCCATTCACTGAGGTTTGTGCTTTACATCATCTCATAATATATTAGGTCAGATTTTACAGCAGTGGAGTGTATAGTGATATATAGAAGGTATACTGTTATACAGGGGACCCACTTTTTAAAGATGGCAATCTATTGTGACCCAAATCTCAATATAGATTGTGGCAAAAGCAAATTAGTGCACAATGTAGCAAATCTATCTATCTATCTATCTATCTATCTAGCTATATATGATATGGCTGTAACACTAACATTGTTTTGAAATTGGAAAGTTAATCATGGCCAAGAAATGTTTGTTAATTTAATTAAAACTTCATTTTATGCATGATATTTACCAGGTGCAAACAAAAAAAAAGACCTCAGGGGTCCCGAGTTTACAACTTTCTTGTTGTGAAAATGGTAGGTCTTGTTCAGAAAAGATGGGGGGTGAAAAACAAAAAACAAAAAACAACAAGTACAACAAAAACAGTACAGTCCAAAGGTCTGAGACCGCTTTCCCTTGGGAAAGGTGTCTCACAGAAACCAAGCTAGTTCAAAGTATGTGGTAGTTCTAAATAGAGAAGCATAGCAGGGGGTTTTGAGTTATCTTCATGGTTGAATTATCAATGTCTACAACTGTCCCAAGTGTAGTTTCTTCATTTGAATAATTGCACTGCTAAAGTACAATATTACATGCGACAGGTCCAACATTATTACCTAACCTATAGTGGCCCAGAATATAAATGAATTCATAATGTGCTTACTTGGTTCCTACTTTGAAAAAGTACAAAAAAGTAACTGACACAAAGAGCCCAAGGCAATTTAAACTGCTCTCCTGCAGGAGTATGTGGTGCCTGGGTTTTGGGGGATATATTATATCATATAGTCTACTCACTGTGCAGTGTATTCTGTGCCTAATGGGAATGTAAAGCGATGGGATGTATGATCCCACCATGAGCTCCATGCTTGCAAACATTTCTCCCACTCTGCAGGATTTGGAACTGGAAGCAGAGCTGAAATATTGACTTGATTTATACAATTCCCCCCAGACACACTTCAGTCACGTAAAAAAAGCCCAAACCAATACTTTGCACATCTATTTTTTAGGACAGTGATGGTAGTGTTTAAACAGCAAACAGAAAATTCCACACACCATCTAACGCACATTGATAAATGTATTGCAAAGTTTCAGGAGCAGAACTTCATCAAGAAACATAATAATAAAAAAAATGTTAAAAAAATAGATCTATATCCTCTGTTGGTGGAAGGTAAAGCCCACGTGTAAATGCCTGAAACTTGTCTTTTCTTGAACGGCCATGAGGGGGCGACTCTAATGATTGCAAAAATGGAGAGTACTGTCATTACCTGATCTGTGCTGGAAACCCAATTTGTTCTGTGCATGTGCGAAATACGGCTACTTCCTGTCAAATGAATTTACCGCAGTTTCGGGGATTTCAAGGAAATGCTAATACAATACTGGTTCGTCCTTGATTGTATCTACCTGACCACCATTTCATCCAAATTTGTTGACTTTGCAGCTCTGGATAAAAACATGTTTCCATTCACTGGAACTTTTTTTTTTGTTTGTTTGTTTTTCCATTAGGTGCTTTTCCGAAATAACCAGCCCCAACTGTTCCATTCTTTGGCACCCTTTCTTCGGGGTACCAGAGTAAAATGGTACGGTACAGTCAGTTACAGCCACAGAATGTCCTCCATTGTTGTCTGTTGTTCGATTGTCATCATTCGTTGTTGTACGACGTCACGATACGCAGCCCTCGGGCACATTAGCCTGACTCAGGTCTTTATTCTTCCAAACTATACTGTACTGTACCAAACCAAACGGTACCATGGGAGAAACACAGCAGTAGTTCCCAAAGTCTGGGTTAGTTACCGGAGACTTTTTTGGGTCCTCAAACAAATTTAAAATGAGAATTTTTCAGACCTTTTTATAATAACCTTTTAGTAAGAACATGAAATGAAGCTTCAATACATTTTTCTAATGATTTTTTTATCAATTTACCAAAGCAAAATTTTACTTGGTGTTGCAGATATGGCTGTAAATTAGTCAGTGCATTGTCTTGATTGATCTTGCTAATTGGATCACAATAGTTTAGGGTCCCCATTTAGAAGGTTTGGAAAATACTGCTCTATGGTTCAGTCTGCAGCTGAGTGGACTGTACCATGCTGTCCGTCTATGAGCTCACAGATCCCTGCTAAGACTGATTGGTGATGAAGGCCAGCCGCTTGTGGACCTGCCAGGTACATTTCAATCATCCAGATGTATCTTCATTTGATTAGAATCCAGATCAGTGGGTCCTGGCAGTTAAAGAAAGAGAGAGAACAAATCTGTCACACATAAGGTCAGGATTTAAATAGGATAATATTCAAAAGGGCTGCTTAAAATTTTGATTTGTTCCAATTGGTACTTAATATAAAATTTTTGTAATTCAAGTGTAATATTAAACATTGCTAGTTGGAAGTAGACATTTGCCTCGTGCAGAAATAAAAATTTGTCTCATAAAAGTACCAGGGTAGACACCAGTACTTTTTTAATTAAAAAACCCAAATAATGAGCTGTCTGCTTTTTTTGAGTTAATTTATGCTCTTTACATTAATAGCAATTCATAAATGTGCAATGTGCACTGTTACACAATATGTGAACTAGAGATTTACCACTTCAATCACACAGTGTTAATTTTGACAGCCAATTTTGTTTTAATTATAGTCTTATGACTAAAATACCACTCAATTTTAGTTATATTTTAGTCATCTGAGAGGTTTTAGACAACTAAATACAGTATATTCATATTTTATGAAATCTAAAAGGTTGTGTTTGGTTTGTTTGTGTTATTTGTTTCTCTATCGTCCTACCTGTTACTCACTTACTAAGGTTTGAATTTACAGCACATATATGTTTTGATATGAAACATTTTGTCTTATCAGTCAAATCCAATACAGTTTTTCTTTTTGTTACATGTCTGAAACCTGACACTTGGCCTTATCATCTTCAGCCTGTCCACTGATATTTTATATTTTGCTTGTTTCAGTATGGACTACATGATAGATTTAGCCACAGCACAACAGCTGAGCTTATAAAATAGCGTTAGTGTAAGCATAAACCTTTGCAGGATTCACCTACAAATGTCGCTGCAAATGTCATTGTGTGTTTTTTCTTTGAGTTTGGCTCCACATGGTTTACAGGGAGATTTGTCTTCTGTAACATCGTACATGAAATTCAACCATATGTCGCCTCTTCCTTTTCTTCCTAATGCCATCATTTCTGCTGCTGTGTTGACATCATCATAACTTCCATACCTCGCAAAGAGTTTAGTCTGATTGGATCTCTTCTTATTATTCTCTTCTGATTGGTTCTCTTCCCGGTTTTTTCTAACATTTTCGTCTTGTTTTTATTCGATGATGAAAGTATCGGAAGACTTCGTCAGAGTTTTTGTCATATCGACTACAAAATTCACACTGCACTCACAAAAGAATGACTTGAGGTTGTGGATTTTTGTGATGACAAGATGACTCACTTTTGCAGGTAGCTGTAAGGGGTTGATGTGTTTGCATTCTAACCTGCAGGCCTGACTGCTGATGTCTGTCACTGAGCAGCAGCAGGAAGTTCAGTCTGACTCAAGGTCAACTCTGACTTTTCCTATGAGACAGGGTATTTGAAAAGACACAAACCACTTCTCAAGCCTCCTTCTCCACCCTTTCATCCTCGAAGTCTGAAAGAGTGAATCACAATCAACAAAGGAATGTAAAAGCTCTGCTAAGTGTAATGTGATTCCTGCTCACACAAAATATCTCGTGTATCAGTCGGATCAGGAAACAGCTCATTTTAGAGATGGATTCATTACATTTGTTGTAGCCTAATGTATCAAGCTGATAATGACCTGGGACATTTATTTAATGTTTATTTATATACAATAAGTGCAATGCAGTACAGACACAAAATGCCGATTGAAGCTTCAGATAATAAGTGTTGTTCAGTAAATGAATATCTCCCACTTCTCCCTTTCCTTCTACACGTGCGGGAGGTGTACGCCCAATAAAAACACGAAACACAACAATTCATGTCAGATTTCTGAGATTTTTCACTTTAATGTCAGAGCGAAAGGACAGAATTCTGAGATTAAAGTCTGAATTCAGAAAAAAAGTCAGAATTCACATTAAAGTCACATTTTGGACAGGTATGCTATTTTCTCACCTGTGTAGCCATTTTGCATCCAGTTCATGAATTATGGATGTATATTCATGACACATACTCTATGTGGATATTAAAGTCACAATTTTGACTTGTTTCCAAAAGAATATTCACATGTATCCATGAGCCTCTTCCGTAAATAGCCATCAGTATAATTATTTCATGTTTCATTTCTGCCAGATAGAAATAATTTTGTTTAAGCAACTTATTGTATAATTTATTACTTAAAGGTGACAGAATGGGCATTTTTAACCAAATATCGAGATCACTGATGTCTACTTAGATAAATTAAATAATATTTATGGTCAGAAACCTCATAGTCTCGTGTCATAGACACTCTGTTTGTGAGCTAATGCCTGCACCCCAGAACACTGAGTCTCTTGTGATTGGCCAGCTACCAGCTGACTGACTGCTCCGTGGTGCTTCTTCTTCTTCTTCTTCTTCCTTAGGTTGAATGTTCACGCCTATGACCGGGAGTGGCTGTTGGGGGAGGGTTCGTTGCACGGCAAATGTGCTAGTTACGTAACTAAACTTGACCTTTCAAAACCGCTTGCTTGAGCACAGGTAAACAGAAAAGCCCTTCTTTTTCAGAAGTGGCTGAAGTGTTTATTGTGACAATTTAGTGATGTTTAGATACGGGAAGGACACGGGGACACTCTATAAAACATTAGAAATTTGATTTTCCAATGAATGGCCTCTTTAACTGTTATATTTTATCAAATGAAGGGGAAGAAATTAAATTCATTTTGGGCAAAGAGATCTGCATCATATGTCGGCTACCGGCTGCACTGATTTCTAAAGATCGGTATTGGCACTGGCCACAGATATACTTCAAAAAAAAAAAACCCCATTATAAAGAATTTAAGCGATTTTCTGACATGATTTTTTTTCACCTTAAAATGATACATGGACTCATACATTAACAATCAAAACATAGACTTACAGACCGTTCAAGTGTTTCCACAAAGACAAGCCCAAGTATGTCCTGCATTTCATTTCACCTCCTGTTTTACATTTCCTCGGACTAAGCGCAGAGGAAAACACAGAAAATAGATGACCCTTACTTTTCCTCCTGTTCTCTTTCCCACTGAATCCCCTTAATCCTATTTTCTCGCCACCTCCACCACACATGTTTATTTATAAGAGTGCCTCTTGTGCAAACAAGCTACTGGCGAGTTGAACGCTGAGTCGTTGAGGAGCAGCTTCAGAGACATGAGACACCGCGAAGCAAAAGCAGAAAAAAGAAACTGTTGTTGAGCTTTTGATCCCACCCAACCACTGGAAGGCTTGGATAATAAAGCACGGCCCAGCAGAGGCCTGAGGGATGGAGGGGTTGCCTGTGTGACTCATTCTCAGAAAAAGGTGTTCTCTTCCAGGTTCTTTCCACTAATAACCTTTGGAGCAACTCAGAACTGTATTTTTTAAAGTTTCACTCCCTCTACTTGTCCCCAAATGAAAAAAAAATCAAGTTAAACTCATTGCTGGACACATGATGATGATGCTGCCCTCTCTTTGCACTTATATGCATATATCCAAATCATGAATTATCCACAGTATATACACATTGTTTCTTAATTTAAGTTGCGAAGCAAAACAGATGTTCTGCATCAAAAGCAATGTGATTTTTAACATTAAATATTAATATAAAAAAAATTGAAAATTTGTTCTACATTGGTATTCATAATTTGCATAACACATACAATATGATGCATAATCTGTTGCACATCGTATACAGTGCAAGACACAATATCCAGACATGTGTCCTAAATATGTATTCAACATTCATGAACAGCAGACAAAATGGCTACAGGGGTGTGATACCTGCCCAACATGTGATGAAAATCTTGATTCATGATAAACATTCTGCTCTGAGAAACCCAGCCGAGCGAAGCCCACTGTTTACATGGCAAATGGCCATCTTGAAATAGCTGTTGTTTTGTGTCCTTTTTTTGTTGTTGTTGTTTTTGCACACGTATTACGATTTGCTGCCAACATGATCCTGGAGGGAGAACAGGAAAGGAGGATTCCCACATTCACTGATGATGCTCATGGTGTCTATTCATGTCTTTCTGTGGGCAAATTTGTTGTTTCCTTGTGTGGGCAAACGTGTTGTTGCTTTGATGAAATATTACCAGTGTTACAGTTTTCAGTCCCATTGGATCCTCTAATATAATCTCTAGACGTATAATTATACTAAGTGTAGGAAGTTTGTACTAAAAAATCTCAGCATGATATCACATACTGACTATACTGTGAGTTTTCTCTTATTATTTAGGGCCTTATCTAAACTGCTTGTTGGAAACAGCGTATATATTTATTTTATTTATTTTTTTTTTTATGTCTAATATTTTAACTTTGATTTAAAAAAATTTGGTATGTATGTAAGCTGTTCTAAACCTTGATTTCCCACAAGGCTTCATTATGGAGTGAAGTGAGATTCCTTTTAAGGTACACATTATGACTAAAACTGTAAAACATAATGCTGTTGCAGAACAGACAGACCGTTTTGCTATATTTTCAGTTTGGTGTCATTTTCTTCCTTATATTCCAAATTGAGTTAGCTTCTGTTCCACTGGTTCTCACTGTGCTTTCCCCCTCAAAATAATGATTTTCACTGATTTTACTCAGAAACTTTTTAATTCGGAAAGGTCTACTTTCTTCAGTTCAACCAAAATAATTTACTGATTATTAAGTATGGCTCGATACCACTTTTTCCCTCGTTTTGTTTTGTTTGTTCAATATTAATATGACAACCTTGGATGTCTAATAACGTTGTGCATCTCTGGTCTGTGGCCGTTACAATATGCATCAGTCAAGACGCCGTGCGATTCAACATGATTACGGTGACAGTGTATGAGTGGTGGAGCGAGTTGTCTTTCACCTGGAACATCTAGGGCTCTGCTTGTCTTCATGCAGACGTGTCCTCAGGCAAAGCACTTAACTCTGAGTTGAATCTGACAGCTGTGCCAGTGCACATAGACATAGACGTGCTGTGCGAATGGGTGTGAATGAGTGAATGGCAGAACTGTAGTATGACGTAGCTTTGAGTGGTCATCAAGACTAGAACGGTGCAGATGCAAAAAGCACAGGTTAACCAGTTAACCACTTTTCAATGAACACACAAATAAGTCTCAAGGACACATTTTCACGGCAGATGAAGTGTCTGGGGTGGACACTTGATGCTTTCCTCTCTTTTCTCCCGGTCTTGTGAGGCAACAGTACACTACCACCACTACACTACCGTGTGTGTCCCCAGTTGTGTTACATTTTCCATCAGAGGTCTCAAACTCGCAGACTGTGGGTCTTATGTTGCCTCATAATTGATTTTGTGTGGCTTATCACTAGATATTGTCATAATGAAAACATGACCCGGACCTCCTCTTCTTTGTAAACACAGTGCAGTGTAAACACAGACTATAAACTGATAAAAATACTAAATATGTTTATAATTTTATAATAAGGACTCATTTAATAATATTCATTGTTAAATCTATTGTTATTCAACATTTATATATCATATCATATCATATCATATCATATCATATCATATCATATATGGACAGAAATACAATAATTAAAACAATAAAGCGTTCACATAATAATAAATGTCCCAGCACATATATAAAACACATATATAATGCTTTAGTGTTTTAATTACAGCTACTATTTATGTTCTCTTATTATGTACTTTATTTTATCGTATTTCTGTCCATTTTTGTTGTTTACGGATGCATTTTTCATCATTCAAATATAAAACAAGCACTTTTACTTTAAAATTTTGAAAAAATATCATCATAATTTTAGTTATTGCAAACACCATGATGGAATGTTGTGTTACCATTTTTAAGGTCAAGTTGGCCAAACCCCCCCCCCCCCGTTTCTTTTCTCTAGACTGGCCCCCTCTTGACCAGACAAGATGCTAATTGGTCCTCAGGTCATTTGAGTTTGAGACCCCTGTCATACATCAAATATCCCAGCAGAACATTTGCGCTGAAGCTAAACAGTCAAACCATAAACAGCTTGGAAAGCGTAATGCTCCGAATGTGTAACAAAACATTTTTGCACTGGTTTAGAAGGATTTTTTAAACATATCAGATTTCATGATTTTCTTTTCCGAAATTGAATCCAAAGAGTTTGAGCAGCATCAGACTGATGGTGAGTACTGTATCTGCTCATCTGCTACTTATTATGCACTTATTTATTAACTATGTACCTCACATTCCTAATTGGCAAATGGGATGGCATTTGCTGACACAATATCAGTGTTTATCTGGTCTATGTATCCTAAAAAAATAAGAAAAATATCTCCTAGTTGAATAGGTTGCAGAATAACAATACAAATAAAACAGATAAAAGGTAGTATGACATTTTTATTTTATAAATATGTATGGTTCAGTTTGTGATTATTCAAAAATAGTGGAACTTAAAAAGTTTGGGAACTTGTTATTAATGACAATTTCTTTGCAAAAAAAAAAATTGTTGATTGTATTGGTGTTTGCATGGCAGAGTAATAGAAAGAAGTAAATTAAGTGCTAACATGCTAAGGTACTGTTACTGTCTGATTTGACAAATATAAGTAAATAAATGAACTGGAAAATTTCAACTGCAGTGCCACTATATACAATATTAGGAATGTAAAAAAAGGATAAATAATAAGGATAAGGATAAATAATAAATAATAAATAAATCGTACAAAAGGTCATAGGTTTACCAAATAAAGCCCAAATATAAAATAAGTGAAAACTTTAAACGGACATATTTGCCCCACTTATGCCAAACTGTGAACTAGAGGAAATCCTGATCTGTTTGGAGGCACACATACAGTTGTTGTCATAAGTTTGGAGAAAGCAAATGAATTATCAAAAAAGATAGTTGAACATTATAAAAGAGGAAAATGATATTAAAGGATATCCAAGGAAGTGAGAATGCCAATAAGCAATGTTCAAACTCTAATTAAAAAGTGGAAAATGAGAGATTCTGTTAAAACCAAGCCACAGTCAGGTAGACCAACAAAAATTTCCGCCACAACTGCCAGGGAAATTGTTAAGCATGCAAAGAAAAACCCACAAATAAGTTCAGCCAGCATAAAGGACTCTTTTTTAAAAAGTGGTGTGGCTGATTCAAGATGCACCATAAAGAGGCACTTGAAGGAAAATTGGGCTGCATGATCGAGTCACCAGAAGAAAGCCATTTACGCCAGTGCCACAAAGCAGCTCGCTTACAATACAGAAGAGAGAAGCGTCAAAACTTCTGGAACAGAGTAATTTGGAGGGATGAGACCAAAATTGAACTTTATGGCCACAAACATAAACACTACATTTGGAGAGGAGTCAACAAGGCCTATGATGAAAAGTCCACCATTCCTACTGATGTTTTGGGAATGTGTGAGCTACAAAGGCACAGGGAACTTGGTCCAAATAAATGCAAAGATGAATGCAGCATGTCATCAGAAAATACTGGAGGACAATCTGCACTCATCAGCCCAGAAGCTGCACATGGGTCGTACTTGGATTCCAACATGACAATGATCCAAAACACAAGGTCAAGTTGACCTGTCATTGGCTTCATCAGAACAAAGTGAAGGTTCTGGAGTGGCCGTCTCAGTCTCCTGACCTCAATATCATTGATTCTTGAAGACAGCCCAAGAATTAACTGGCACTGGAGGCTTTTTGCCAAGAAGAATGGGCAGCTTTACCATCTGAAAAAATAAAGTTCCTCATCTACAACTACCACAAAAGACGTCAAATACACGGTGTTAGGAACTACTGTGAACATTTGATCAGGGCAATTTAGGTATTTTCTGTAGTCATAATGATTTAAAAAGAGAAAACACAATTGTTTGATAATAAATGGCTTCACCCAAACACTAACCATGAGTGAAAGAAGGGTTTTTGTATCATTCATATTCTCTGAAAAATGGCCAAAAAAAAATGTATGTAAGTATGTAAACTTAAGAGCACAATTGTATCTCCACTGACGGCCATAATCGAGTGTGTTTTCAGTGTCGCTGTGTTCCCGCTGTGCCTCTAGTGACACCTCAGGTCAGGTATGAATGATTTCTCTAGCTCTCTGCCATTTAAACCCAGCAGGACCATGACATTGAAATCCACTTCTGTGAGAGGAAAATGGCAGTTTCTCTCTAAAGTTAGGCTGCATCTGGAAAGAAGAAACATTTTGCAGAAACTGTTTTAGTTTCTGCCTCCATGAGGTAAATGCTGCCGCTGTGGAATGACTAATGATGCTAACAACAATGTTTCTCCCGTCGGAGAAAAAAAAACAACAACAATAGTAGGAGGGAGGGAGAGTCACTTTCTAGGTCTGCTGAGATCTCTTAAGTTCAATACTACAGACCATGTGGGAGGAGATAATGCTTGTAATCGTTAATGATTGTGCAACGGGCACAGCCGCGCGCCAGTAAATATAGGCATGTCCAAACTGTTCTTCTCCGAATGTGCTGTTGCTGATTAAAGTGGCCTCTCGTGTGACTCAGGCCTCACACCCCTGAGGAAGAATGCAGAATTTACCTTTACCAAGTTCATATGCAGCTCATTTCAACTTTTAATCAAATTTATTAGCATTAATTCAAAAGTCAATAAGTCAGACAGGTAGTCGCACATTAGTCTCCATTATCTCACTTGGCTGATAGACATGGGAAAATATCGCGTTTGTCACTCTAATATCATTCTCACTACCTTGAGGGATCACAGTTACAGGTTTGAAGTGTCAGAAAGAATAAGAGATGAGATGGATCAAAGAAACATGAAAAAGCACGCCATCGCTCTCGCTAATGAATTCCGTTCTCTCCTCACAGATTAGTTGAACAGACACGCGTGTGAGTGTGGTTTTGTGGGGATGTGTGTGAAAGAGTGGGTGGATGTTTATCGTGGACGGAGCAGCAGCTGTCCTGGTGCTTTTTTTTTTTGTTTTGCTTTGATGCGTGGACAGTAAATGAGCTGCAGCAGATGATGCTGCCACGAGCCGTCACAGTGGGTCGCCAGCACGGACAGTGTTCAGCGCGGGCCACGGCCTTGGCTTGATATGAAAACTGACTTAAAAGGGACGACGGTAAAAGGGAAGTGAGAGAAAGTGCAGCATTCTGCGTGTGGAGGTGATAACTTTAATGCGGAATAAATTAAAGGCTGTAATTCATTCAAGAATTCATTAACTCGCTGACAGGCTCTATTTGCATCAACACCTCAGCTGAGCATTAGTACTCTCTAAAGGGAGGCCTACTTTTTCCAGATTTGTGCATTTTATATGGAATATATATATTTTTATCACATGCCAAAAATAGATCCACAGGTCCTGGTGCTCTCCTCCACCCTCCCTGAATCCTCATTATCCACTACATACACATTTGTAGCCCAGGGGATCCAGACCTTTTTGGTTACTCCAGGAGTCGTTTGTAGTTGGCAAAGCCCCGGTGTGCAAAACATCTGCATTTCACATGAAGACGCCTGCAAAGCTTGACACAAATCCAAGTGAAGCGTTTTGATTTTCACGAGAGATGACTTGCAGATAAAAATGGGGATTCTAAGAAATCTTTCGAGGAATTTCTTCCCCCCCCCCGACATTTTGCAGTGTCTCCGCCATCACCCTGCTCCAGCTGTATGGATTAGCATACATCATTCTTCTTTTGTAAAAAGCGTTTAACTTCCTCCTGTGTAACTTTGGCAGGTGTTTCTTTCCTTCTTGCGTTAAATGCTGCATTTCTTGTGTGCGCTGCATGTGATGCTTAAATGAATCACAAACGTCTAGCTGTCTTATGTTGTCGTGTCTCTTCTTACCACTGCGGATGTCTTTCAAATCATACACATGAGCGTTTGTTTAAGTGAAGGGGACTGACAGGGTATTTTAACATATGGCACAATATTGGATTTTTTTGGCCAACATATTAAGAGTATGTGGGTCTATAACTGTTATACAGTATACAGTATATAACATTTTTCCCTGTGTTCAACTGCAGAAGTCATTCATTCTCTTCTGTAGTGAAATGAACATAATATTTTGCATACTCATGTCGCGGCAGATGTAACTATAGATTTTCTTTATTGTTCATTGCTGAAATTATGTTCTCTATTATACAGTTCTAGCATTACTTGATTTGACTCTACCCTTTTGTTTGCTTTTCTACTACTTAGGGATTGTACCTTTTTAGTACCTGCTCTGGTACGGTTCCATGCGAGCTGAGCCGATACTAAAATTTGACATCAGCAGACTGCTGGCCAGTGATTGGTCAGAGAGTGTCGTCACAGGATAAACTGGATAAATTGTTAGAATCAGCTTCAGCAAATCCAAGAACAATGCCGAACTGCAGATTATTTAAAAAGACTTAAAAATCTGGAATAAAACATGCATTAATCTCCAATATTTAGTTAGGAAAATTGTAGAATCTCAGTATTTAACAGATGATTTTGGTGTATTTAGAGACAGCACTAGTCCTTTGAATTAATTAATTTTTAATTTACTGATTCTAATGATTCAGGGGCAATGCAGAGCGCACCACCCATTCTGATATTCCAAACAATAAGATTATCAAATAACTCATTTTACTTTTATATACTCAATAATGCTGTCTGTACCATATTAAAAGAAAATGTCTCTGCACCTGCCTGTTGCTCTACCCCAACTGTAAAGCACAACACCGTCACTATAAATAGTTCTTCGGCTGCATGCCCTGCTCCTCTCATATACACCTTTTACACGACAACATTTGTGTCAGGAGAAAAAGGCAATTAAATGACGGTTTCACTGGCAAGGAAACACATGGGTGTGAGTTGGCGTGTGTGTGTGTATGTGTGTATAACAGCAGACACAAAGGGAAAGTTAACTCAGAGAAAAACATTTCACGAAAGCAAGTTTCACACGAGGATGAAAACATGGGAGACAAAAACTCTGAGTAATGAGCAGCTATTAGCTTGTGGATCGCATCTCTGCTCCCTTGTCTGAAGATATTGCTTATGTCTGCCATTATATTATATAATATTACATTATTTCAAGTCTGAAAAGAAATAGTATTAGATGGTAGGATTGATTCAGTTACCGCCCTTCTCTTTTACTAAAAATGAGGAAGGCATAAACTCAATTTCAGCTGCCATAGAATGGTTTTTATAATATTACCACAGACAAATGCCCAGTATCAAGCTGGAGGAAAATGTCGGCCAAAACGGAGGGGAAATATAATTATGGTGGAGTGATTGACCATTCAAAAATAACGCTACTCTAGGAGGTATGGTATAATCCCAAAGGCTTAAATGCATGGCTCTGACAGGAGATCCATATTACATCTTGCATCCGTGTAATGAAAATGTGGTATGGGAGACATAAAGCTCATGGAACTGACAGCTCTTTTTAATAAAATCAAGGGAGACGTTGCTAGTGCAACAAAGACACAACGCATTTCTGAGAAAATCATCAGCGTTACAACCCAACATTTTGTTCAGGGTATCCTTGAGATTTCATTAGCTTTCACACCTGCACACCACTGGAACTCATTGACATTGGCATTCATTAGCACAGACTGTAGCAGGGATTCATTAGCTGCCAGCTGACAAGACATAAACCTCATTCATAAAGTACATGTTTGATTTAATTGAAATTTCAACTTTTTTACACTTGTACACGCACAAATTACACGACTCGCTGCAGCCGTTGCCATAGTTGTATGATTACGATGATTTAAAATTGTAATATTTTGCACCACTTTATGAACATGAGAGGAATAACTGATCGTAGGTAGTGATTTAAATATGAAAGCTACCATTATGTCTTCCTGCGTGAATTTATGCATGGTAAATAAGGAGATACGTTTCCTGCCACTGTAAAAAAAAAAAAAAAAAAAAAAAAAAAAGCAAATCCATATGGATATTGATCATCCCATTAAATGTGTCAGTCTGTGTATAAAACTGTCATAAAAACATTTTATGCTTGAATATTTTTTATGATGACGTACATGAGGTTACAGACTCATTTAATAATGATGTACTTGCACTTAAAACACTTTATTGGGGATATCAATCTGAAAATGATTTTTCCATTGAGTGGTAAAACCCTCTAATATAACCCCCTGAGTGATCAACAGTCAGTTCTAATCCTCCTGATTTACAGCTCTAAAGATAATAAGGCTTAGTTTGATTTGTATTATACAAAGAATAAAAAAAAAAATCACAGCTGCTTGTTAGTGTTGCTTATTAAGGCAAAGTAAGCTGCAGAGGGGAAAATGGACAGAGTACGAAGCCGCACTAATGAGCTTCATTAACAGCCAGCCATTGTAAGAGGCTTTGTTCGGCCATCCACAAAGGAGATGAATTAGCAAAATTAGGATTAGGACACAGTAGTAAATAATAACAAATACGCTTTGATGCTGCAGATTATTGCAAGATTATCGGAAGAAATCCAAAAGTCAAAGAAAGGACAGTAAGTACAGTAGCAATGTGAGGCATTAATGAGCCGCTCATCCTCAGCCTTTCAAGAAGATTTGTCAAAGGGGATCTGATGAACTTTACGCCGCATGTTGTGTTATTTCAGGTTAGGCATATAGGATTTTTCTGTCTGTAATGATTACATTACAGAGAACTAAAACATCACCACCGTTATACCTAAATAGGAAACTATAAACAATGGGATTTTACAAAATGAGACATGGACAATTTCATTGATTTCAACCCACATATGGTCTACATTGACTTAAACTGAGGCCTCACTATAGTGTAATCAAATCTAAAGGGTCAAGAAATGAGTTGAGAGCTGACACCAAGTTTCAGATGTCAGTAGAGACGCCTCTTTTTTATTGCAGCATGTATAATTTCACTACTTTACATTAAACTGTGAAAATTTTCATCTGGATCAACAAGCAACTTTACTAGATACCCATATACACTGGTTTACACCTGAATAAAAGTAGTTTAGGGCTTTATTTAAATTTTAAAAGTAGTTAAGTTTGTGTATTTGACAGTTTTGTATTTGGGGAAAATTACATCTTGAGGGACATCATCTGTCCATCCATTGGTGACCACTTATTCAAGATCAGGTTGCAGGGGTTGCAGCTCTAGCAGTAGAGCTGCTAGTCTAGTCCTTGGTCTGCCCTGAGGTCTCCATCAAGTTGGACATGCAAGGAACACCTCCCTAGGAATGTGCTCCGGTTGCTTCCTTACCAGATGCCTGAACCACCTCAGCTAGCTCTTTTCCACCCATAGGAGGAGTGGCTCTACTCCGAGTCCCCCTGAGAAGGGTGAGCTTCTCATCCTACCTATAAGGGCGACCCCAGCCACCCTTCTGAGAAAAGCAATTTTGCCTGCTTTGTATCTGCAATCTTGTCCTTTTGGTCATGACACCGTCAACCATGGATGAAATTACTCAGATTGTAAGTAGAACTCAAAGAAAGTGGGACGTCTCGGTAGTGTGAAAATCGTGTGACGCTTTATCCTAAATGTTCTAAGCGGTTCGGGAACGTCAATTTTAGGGTGGAACCTAAAACTTGAAACGGTAAAATACTGTTTCTGTTCGGAATGAACCATTTGGAAAAAAAACTTCTGGTGCAAATCCCTGGTTTTATCTTTGAATCTTTGTTTATTCTGTCTTTAATGTGAATTGAAAAAGTGGAACTCATACATGGTGGAAACAATTCACAACTTCATCTATTACACAGTGAATACTGACCTGAACCTTGCCTTTAACAGATTATATTGCAAATCACATTGCAATTGCTTAATCATTCGACTCGAGCGAGCCGCAATATTCCAACAACGTGCACTTGATGCATTGATGGGCCTACTACAGGTGACCATTACTATTATGTAAAGAATAGAGTAAGTGACAGGAATTATTAGTTAATGTTGCCATTTTTGTCAACTAGAGACAAAATAAATGTAGATGGTTGTGTTGAACTATGAGTCACATTATTATTCTCCTTCCTTTACTACCTCAGAAACCCCTGACTCTCTCCCCCGCTATTTCTCACCACAGCAGTAGGTAAGAAGCATTGGATCCCTGCTGCATTATCAGAGCCTTCTGATCTAATTGTTTTGTAATGTTCAGATTGCTCAGAATGAGTCATCTGAACATTACAAATGCATAAAATGCAGAAGTCACCAAAACATTTGAATGACTACAAAATAACAAGCAAGAACCTGAAAATATATTATAATCCCCCCCATAGCTGTCTCTTTAAAATGATAGCCCTTTCCTCAATTTCATCTTTCCATCTATACTGTTTTTCTCTTTTCCTTTAGTATAATTTTTCCAGATTTTGCAATTTTATTTTTATCTCTGCTGTGAGTAGTTTGCTTACTTACAGACGGCTCAGCAAAAGTGTCATCATTAATACCAAGAATCTTGACGAGCACAGCAAACTGCACTTTTTCATTCAGTCATAGCTCATTCAACATCTTTATACATTATTTATTTAAAAGTGCATTACACCAATGTTATAACAAATACTGGTCAATTCATGTAAGCGTGATCTGAAGAGCCTCAAATTTTATTTATACTGCAAGGTTAAGGTTTGCAGATGTCACCTGGATGTGGTCGTCATTTGATACTACTGTCTCACATTTAATGATAAAGATGGCAGACAAATGATAGACGGTAAAAGATCTTTATTATTCAGTTGAGTACAACTAGTAAGGATCTAATCAGGATCTACTTCATTGATGAATTTAGATGCTGTAAGGGGATGGTTAGAAAACATCCATCCACCATTGTGGTGATGTGTGAAATTGCATTAAAAATAGCTCATTGCCATTACTTGACATTTTCCTCCTCATGTTTACAGCCTTTATTCCCTCCCTCGGTAACACAATGACACGAGCCGATGTGATCCTGAACAGTGAACCCTTCGCCCATGCACTTTTCTCCCCCGGACATCTAATTATGCTAAATGGCTCTCTTAGTGTGAGAGTGGGCCTTTCGCAGGCTCCTCCACTAATCAGGATGTGGGCTGCTGGCTACTTGTTAGCTGACCTGCTCATTATTCTTTGGCGTTAACTTGTCTCATGTTGAGACGCACCTAATTGTTTGCAGTAGCTGGGGACTCGCCCGCCGTGCAAACCCAGATTAACATATTCTTCCAGTGGAGTATTTGCCTGCCAGGTTTTCCAGCAGCAGAAAGCACCGAGACACTAAAATGAACTCTATTAGGATATGACGCACTTGATTTTACTGAAGGTTCTTATTTACGTCACAGTGCAGCAGCCAACTGATCATACACCAAATCCTGGAGATCAATAAAAAGGAGTTAAGCTTACCTGTTGATCTTTTAAGCTCTTCATGCTAAAGATAGGAAATGAAACTTTTCTCTGCAATCCACCACCACCCGAGATGGTGTGTGTGTGTTTGTGTGTGTGTGTTTGTTTATTGCAGCTTTACTTGTCTTCTGGTTCCATTACATGACAAATGCCACAGTTTTCACTTGATTTCTAGACCAGAGATTAATCTTGCTTAGAACATTACACTGAGTGACAGGCCAGATTGAGAAAAATGTCTGTTAGCAAGGAAGCACGCACAGCCACAGCTTGGCTAAACGTCTTACCTCCACCTCTCCATCTTCCTCTCTCATCCTCCCCCCCATCCTCTCCTGCCCTGTGGGCATGTTCTGCTCATCCTCCAGACCGGATCCGAGGAAAGACCATGATTTATAGGCCTGCACTCGATGTGAGGTATGTGGGTATTTGTTGGCGTGATTGAGAAGGGGAGTTTTATTGGGGGCTGTCTGTGTGTGTGTGTGTGTGTGTGTGCGCAAGGAGATTGAATAATGCTTGCTGTCTTTGTGAGTGTGTCATTGCTCCTGCCTCCATTTAAATAACTACTCTGCACCTCATTTAGCTGTGTAAATTAAAGCGTGTGCAAGTGATGAAGCTGCACCGTGAGAATGAAGTTCTGCTTGCAGCCAAACTCCCGGACAAAGACTCGGAGAGAGAGCAATAGATTATTTATTTATTTATTTATTTATTTATTTATTTACTTTTTGCAGCAGATTTTGTCTAATGTTGTGTCCAGACGTATACAGAAAGCAGCAAGAGCACAGCCACATGTTTTGACAAACTGAATAGAATATAGATGTATAGATATAGATGTATAGATATAGATCTATAGATATAGATGCGTTCACATGCACGTCTACAGATGAAAAAAAGCAGACATTACATTCAATAACCAGCTAAATTGCTTATGTTTACCCAAAAAAAAAAAAAAAGGATTTCAAAGCCCCACAGATCATTTATTCAGATTTGTCAACTCCAAGCCACAGGTCATGTGTGCCCACTGATGTCTAATTATACAACATATGAAAGGGAGATGAGATGCACTTTGACATCCACACTACAGAGCGACCAGCGGGAAACTGAAGCCTGTTAGTGGGGACACGATCAGCCGGGGTCTAAAGTCGCTCGGCATGCACCGCACCTTTTCAAGCTGCTCTCAACTGTGAAATCCCTCACATGTCTCGTGTTGTACTCGTGCTGTGTTCCTCAGGTGTGTGTGGATGTGAAAGCAGCAGAGGAACAGTTAGAGACATGTATACTGACTATATAGACATGTGCATGTGTAGACACACACACACACACACACAAGCTTCGGAGTCTTTGATCAGCCTAAACTTCAAACTTCAACACAACTGGAGAGCACGTAGAGTAGCACGGTTGCAGTCTTACTCCCACGTCTCGTAGTTTCCCTTGAAGTCTCTGACAGTGAAGACACAGGTGACTTAATAGTTTCTGATTGTCATCAGAGAGACTTGTGTGATCTCAACCTACTCTTTTATTCTGACAGTCGGCTCTAATACATTTTTAAGGTTCCTTCATTCCCCTGCAGGAATGATGAAAGCCATGAAGTGTTAAATACTGCCAGCGCTCACCGCTCAAATGTCACCTCCACTCATTCCTCCACAAGTTTCTTTCTTTCAGGGCTGGGGTGATATGTTTTTGTCTTGATTTGATTGTATCACAATACTTAGGTGCCGATTCATTTTCTGTTCTTTTGCATATGACTATTTTTCAGGCGCACAAGACGCAGTTTTATCAGCATAGTGATTTGAATCCAGCGAACAGACCAAAAAAAATCGATGAAAATAGCAACAGTGAATTCCAGCACAAGATTGAGGTGGGGCTATGATATCATGTTTTCCATATTGGTGCATATTGGTTGCCTACACGAAAACGCAAAGTTGTCGTTTTGACATTTTCCCAACGTTGGACACGTAAAAAAAGTCCCAAAGTTTCCATGTGGATGACATGCTGATATGATAAAACAAGACCAGGCTGCACCACCAGGTTGTACTACACCTTAACATGATACTGATTGAAAACTGAAAAATAATCTGACCATTTGCTTCAAATGATCTGAACCTGTGTACGCTGATATTTTATACTGTACGAGGCCATGGGGTAGATTAGCTTCTATCAGACCCAGGTATTTCTTACAGACCAGTTCCTACCTGAATTTTTACTCAGTGATTTGTCCTCTATCCTCTTCCCCAGTTTAAGACAGTTTAAGAACTAGCATATATCCATTGAACTCTATTGTCTTGTTTGTGAGATTCCGGTGTCTTTTTAATTGTATAGAGCAAGTTAAAAACTCCTTTAGTATCAAAATTCCCCTAATTCCACACAGAAACCTTATTCAGAAATGTATACTTTCTAAGTCACTGCTCCCCCACATCCCACCTGGATTCATTCCCCATCTTCTGGGAGTGTTTTACCTAACACTTGCTATATGTGTCACTGTATAGAAGACAGTAGAACAGTATTTCTGATTTTCCTCCAAGTACCACCAGAGGAAGCTCACGTACCACTGGTGGTACATGTACTACAGTTTGAGAACCGTGGCTATGAACTATAGAGAAGAGCTGACTGTGGAGACTCTCATTCTTCCAGGTCATAATTTTCCAAAGCACATTTAATCATTAGACATTTCACCTCTCATCAAAGAGGCTTTGATGAGATTTCTACATTTTAGTGGAGACCAAAGTCCATGAATGTTACTCTTCATCAGTCCTGCTCTCTGTCGCTTTTTCTATCACTGGTACCTCCAGCCTCGCAGCAGGAGTCTGTTCTTCTTTCTGTTCTTCTTCTCTACTTTATTTACTCATCTTTAGGAAATTTACATAAAGTCGTAGTTGCTTTTCTGTGACTTTTTGCATCGAAATGAGACACATTTTTCAAGAAAAAGACATCTCAGCTAACAAACCAGAGGCAGTAGTACAGGAGCAGATGCATTTACTCATAAGTGAACGGTAAACCACTGATAAAGCCCACTGAGGGTTTTTGTTTTGTATAAATTGTTACACCATTTGGGAGGAGATGTTACAAGATTGAGGAGTTATGGTAACTAACTCCTCAATTTGCGTGTTACTGAGCCATATTTTTCGACATGCAAAAAAAATTTGCTTTACAGGCACTTTCAAATAAATGAACAGATATCTATTTCAGAGAAGTGTGTTGTTTGTTGCCTCACTCCTTTTGGCTCCTGCATCATTTGGCTGCAGTGGTATGCGGCCCCTGCAGGTGTCTGGACCATAGTTGGTCATCAGGAGCCAAGTGAGACTTGCTTGTATGTACTGCCTGTGACTAAGACAAGGTCAGCCAGTACACTAGCTACCTCATATCAGGCCAAAACTCTATCCTCGGATGTTATTAACAGCAATTATTGAGTTATATCCATTGAAGCTTGAGGTTATATGGCGTAAAAGTAATCATAAGCCCAGAGCCTTACGCTTTGTGATTAATTGAGGATAATTAGATTTGTAGATTTGTAACAGAACGTTCAGTAGAACATATCGAATAAGAATTTGAAAGTGACTGATGTTGGTTGATATGAAGATCAGAGTTGGAGGAATTCATGACCAACTTAGTGAAGCTATTGCTTTAAGATTCCAGTCTTTATTCGCGTGAAGGACTTTTGCAGGAAAACAGATACCAACACTGCGGACTAGCATCTTTAACATTCATACCTGTCTCTCTCTCGCCTGCCCTTACATGTCTCTTTCTTTTGTCTCAAACAGAAGGCGTCATCCAGACAGCCTTGCGGAAGAAATGTGTGTCAGGAATGTGTCCGAGACCTTGAAATGGACAAAATGGAAAGGGAAACATCATTCAATAAATAAAAAATAAAAAGCAAAAAAAATGCACCTTAAAAACTTAAGTAAACCGAGGGGAAACAGAGGCTCTGTCCCGGATTTTTTTCCAGTACAGATAAATAAATGTAAAACCCAAGGCTTGAACAAAACAGTGAGCAAGGTTAACTGAATTTAAAAAAATAAGTTTTACTAATTTACTCAGTTATACATCTACTTGTTCTGTGTCCTTTGGTCTACATGGCTATCAACAATTAATACTTCTATCTGTGCAAGGATCTCTGTGTTATTTCCACATACATATTCTGTTTTGGTTTCCACTGAGGGAACCTGCTGCAGGCTACATATAAAAAAATCAGCGTGATGTGTGGTCGCTTCGATCCATCACCAGCCGAATCAGTATGGAGCACACTCCTCTGACCTTTTCACGTCTGATGCCGGCAACAGGGCCTATACATATCGATATTGTGTAATGTCTCCCCCGCACAATTCATTGTGACTGAACAGGACGGGTCCTAGGAGTAAACAACTGAAGTTGTCTAGTTAGTCATTCTTGGCAGCGCTTCAGATCAACAGCACTCATCTGTTTGGGTTTCCTGCAAACACAAGCTTTGGATCTGGTGGTATATAGTATATCCCAAAACATACATTTTATCAGTGATTGCATAATATAATATAATAATATAATGTTGCTACTTTATTTTTTCAGTCTGTTGTCTTGAGATCATGGAATAACAAATTCGTTATCAAAGAATAACCATCCGTTATCTTGTAATAACGAGATAAATTAGTGGGTTATCATGAGATAATAAGGCTTGTTTTCTCGTGATAAGGAGATACATTAATGAGTTATCTTGGGATAATAAGGCTATTTTGCTGGTAATCACACAGACTGGCCCATCAAGCACTAACAATAGCTGGGGAGGAATGTTCTGAAATTTACCACGGTCTTTGAATGCATCTCATTAGCTGCTTCCGTTAGCTCAAAGTGCTGTCACCCCTGCATGACTTTGACCAGCGAGTTTAGAATATTTGAATATTCAGTGAATCATACCATTCAATATTCAACTAGCATTTTTGCTGAAATACTCGTCCCTAATTGATCACACCAAAAGATTAAGTCTTGATATTGTTGTTTGGAAAAACATCATTAGCAAAGGCTGCAATAACATTTTTTAATATGTTAATTGGTTGTATTCTGTATAATAATAATGATGATGATAATAATAATAATAATATATAATAATAATAATAATAATAATAATAATACATTTTATTTATATAGTACTTTTCTGAACAAATGTTACAAAGTGCTTACCAGACCAATCAAATCAGTCAAATATTACAAGCCTGGTAAAGCAAGGAAAGAAGAAGCCCAACACACAATGAGCAAACACTAGGTAACAGTGGAGAGAAAAACTTCTTTAAACAGGAAGAAATTCTCTATCTATCCTGCTTTAAGCCACAATCTGGGCACGTGAAAAAGCAGCTGGTAAGTTGACCTCAATTTGTACTCAAATAAAAAACAATATATTAGACTGTACTAAATGTCTTTAAAATAAGTGTAAGGACTAAAGTAAAAAGGGTAAAGGAATTACTCTGTGCTTTCTAAATTTCTGATTTCACTTATGATCAGGTGAAGTTGCTTTTTTTCTTCTTCTCTCCTCCTCTCTTCATTATGTCAAATGCAATACAATTTGTAAAAGCGCTGTAACCCAACTTGTAACTGTGATTAGATGGTGTCCAATCCCAAAACATAACCAAGCCTCTAAGAGATCACATGCATATAATGAAAATGACTTTCAAAATAAAAGTCATTTTGGTGTGATTTATTTTATAATACACGTCTTAAAATTAATTTTATTATGTAAAACAAATATATTTTTGTTATCCCTGAAAAATTCATTGGCTGAAAGTTTACTGGAAATAGTTGGGCAGGCTTTGTAATATTCGGTACGAAAAAACTAAGGAGAATTCCAAAGAGTGGAGACTAAAAGAAAGTTCACAGATTACTTATTTACAAAAAAAAGGCAAACTTAAAACATCCAGTCCATGTATCTATGACTAAAAATGCTGAGGCTGGTTGGCTGGCAAAAGCAGAGCTCAGGAACGGGAATCTACAGAAAAAGGAGAACAAAACACGTGAGTAACAAAAGGTCTAATGTTCAGAGCTGAGATTCTTAGGCTGAGCGACGTGGAGTTACCCGACAAGCCAAACATGACACGCTGACGGGGAGGAACAGGAAATCCGGGTATAAGTAGTCGAGGAGCTGATGAGACGATTGGAGACGGCTGTGGTGACAAAATAAAACAGGAACTAAACAAACCAAAACTCCTCCAGCCAGGAGACAAAACATGACAGGCATATTGAAAAGCAGGAAGTGAGTGGTCATGTAGTTCATTTGTCTGGATATTTTGGACCTCTTGTGCCTTAAAGCAGTGACGTGTGATACAAATGATTTCCTTTCCGATCCGATACCGAGTCAAATTTAGGTTTCTTCGTACAAAAATGAATGTTGGGAAATTAAAATAAAAAGTGGCTTATTTCACATTATAGTTTCATAATGAATACAAAATATCAGGAATATCAGATATTGTAGCCTATGACTATGACACAGAAGAAGAAGTAGTTCCTACCAACTGGGTATCATTTAGAGCCTGATAGTATCAATTCTTTCCACTGTGTTCCACTTAATAATAAACTACACATTTACCCCAAATTACTAAAATATTGATTTATTAATATCAGAAACAATCCTACAACACAAATGTTAGGGATCATATTTCAGTATCGTTTCACACACCACTACCATAAAGGCTAGAAAAGCTGTGCCAGTTAAAAAATTCTTCTCTTTTACAATATTAAGTTGGTTTTAGTGTTTGGTGTCATTCCTGGAACGTTAGCTTTGTCGGATGCATATTTTTATTGTTACCTAAAACAACAAAACTCCAACCGTGGTGTTGATATAAAACCAACCTCCCCATTATCATTTAGCAAATGAGCAAAGTAATGAGAAAACACATTAATTAGCTAATGGAAACCTGCCCTGCCCTGTCGTGTTTATGTTGACATTAGTGCTGAATTATAATGTTCATTTGATTAGTGTAAGTGATGAGCTTGGTGGATTAGATTGGACATGCTTTCTGCATGTGTATAATCTCATGAAGAATGGGGTCCAACATGGACAGATGTATGTCCCGAGGACTTGGTCCGAGAATGTGCCAACATGGCTTCTGGTACAGCTATGAGTCACAGTCTCACTTCTGCACTGAACACAATCACAACTCACATTGGCCACTGGTGAATCAACATTTAGGAAGCCGGAGTATAAGATGAGACTTCAGATATAGTGCTCATTTCATTTAAATCACAATTTATTCACAATTTTTTATAAAGGGAAAAAAGTAAAAGAAGAATCATCATGGTTTCTTTTACGAAACAAAACCTTACAGGTTAACACAAGCACTAACTCTGCAGACTACACTTTCCCAAAGCACCTACCAACTGAAGGAAAAAAAAAGTCTAATAACTTTAACATAATGTTTCAGTCTAGAAATTCACATTTGCACTACTACTTTTTTTTATTCTCATTACAGATGATGCTCATGATTATGTCTAAATCAAGCGGTTTACAATTTACAATCATTACACAGAAAAGCAGCAAATCGTTTGTGAGGCCGTAATCAGAACATTATAAATATAGTGTCACACCAACTATCATTGTATTTTTAAAGATGAGAAAAATTTCCTTTTATTGTGTTCACACTACACATCACGTAACGTAAAAGGCAGAATAAAGAAGTCTGCATCATTTAAAAATATACTATACATAGATATAAATTATATTGAAATGTATACCTTAGGCTGTTGTTTCCATTAAATGTTATCATTGTATATACAAACTTTAGCATGACACAACATTCTGCACATAATTCTAACTTAATGATTGTCATATGTGTTTTTCTTTTTGTTCCATGTGATGCAAATAGTTATTACCTTTTTTTTTTTTACCAGTAAATGGTGGTGTTAAACTAAATGTGCAGTACTAAAACATTTTTTCCTAATATTAGATGTAAATGGATTGAGCAAAGCATATGGCTGCGCAAAATATTGACACTAAATCTACAGTATATTGTGAAATGAGACAAGATATGGTCTTAGATTGTGGATATCGTCATATCATGATAAGGCATCTGTGATGTCTTTTCCTGGTTTTACAGGCTGGTGTATTGATAATCATCATATTTATTATACTGAATAAATTTGTGAAACGCACAAATTTTATACATATTGATTCAAAAAAAAAAAACATGGAATCAACAAAATTCTGTATTGAAAAAATGTCACTTAAGAACACCTTCAATTTTAAGCCTGATTATTTCTGTTATAGCAGAATTTGACCACATGTAAAGGCAATTTCATTGTTTCTAACACACATAAATATCCATTTAACATGAAGAAGACAAAGAAATAAAACATGTATTATCTGAAGTGACAGGTAATAACTGTCTTTAATATGTATTTAATACATAATACTAATCATAAACAGTAGATATTTTATTTTCCAGTGTATTTACAGTGTATTGTCACTCTCCTTTATGAAGCACAACCATTTCAAAAGAAAACTTTATGAGCCAAGAGAAACAATGTGTGCAGCTTTATATCACAATCCATTGCATATATCAGAATATAGCCTAAAAATACCAATATTATTTATAAGCTATATCACCAGCCTTTAGAAAGCACCAATATAATGTAGTCTGACTGAAAACCCCTGCAAACATAAGCTCAATAATTAACACAATAATAAATCAATGTCAGTAAAAATATCTTTGTACATTTACAGTTTACAGTCGTGCTGTTGTCTTAGATTAGGGGTGCCCAATTTAGGGCCCACGGGCCACATTGGGCCGGTGCTCCATTTTTTTTGGCCGCTTTATTTTTTCCCATCTGTGTCCGTCTGTGCCAGCTGCAGGGAATTTCTGTCCCAACATCCAAGGGTTAACTGCAGTTCACTTTCTGACCACAGTTTTATAATGGGAGACAAGGGTGTGGGGGGGCGCTACTGAGTGCCTGGTTCTGCCTGTCAGCTCGCTTGTGACACGAGTGAGGAGCAGAGGTTCTGATGGAGCGCTGTAGTGTCAGTCAGTGGCACATGGATTAAAAAAATTTTTAAAAACATTTGGCAAAAGTATTATTTTTTCACTTATATTGATTCCTCGGCAGTGTGCCTTATCTAGGGAGAGGCAGTTTTTAAAGAATACAACATTCGTCTGCATTAAAAAACCAAACATTTACCTCACTTTGCATTGTCCAATTCCCTACTCATTACTCAATCTAAATTCATATTCAGTTTTAAGTAAATTCCCTCTAGTTTCACAAGTTGGACCATCCAACTGTTTTCAATTTGTTTAAAAGGCACAGTGTTACAGGGGTATGTGCACCACTGGACTGGCCATTGGACATACCAGGCATTTGCACGGTGGGCTGATGGTGATTTTGGGCTGGGCCTTTTTTTTTTTTTTTTTTTTAATTTTTTTTTTTTTTTAAATTAACGGTACTGGTAGATCGGCCCATTAGTCATGATTGATTCTGGACTGGACCAGTTAGAGTCGAGGGCCGATGCCCCTCCCTCTTAGGCCTCGGCTGTCAATCAATCTATCATATAGAGAGAGAGGAAATCAAAAAGATGGAGAATAGCAATCCTGTTTGGATCCCATCATACATTGTTCATTGTGTGTTCAGGAGGGGCCCTGTGATGGACTGGCGACCTGTCCAGGGTGTCAGCTGGAGTTAGGCACCAGCGCCCCCTGTGACCCTCAGTGGATAAAGCGGTAGAAAAATGACAGAGTGTTCAGGAGGTTCCTCAAAGTAAGTACTGTATAGAGTATATGACGCAACTATTTTCCCACATTTTTCTTAATACCAGTACTGTAATCATATAAATAAGTCCTTCAAGTGTTTCTCACCTTTCTTTCTCTGTCTCCTTTCACTTTTTAAAGGTTGCCATGTTTGTGGAGATATTCTGTGTTGCTGTGCTGTTTATTGTGGTGAATAAACAAAAATATCACTAAATCTGTCATTTATTCATTTTAATGTTCATCAACAAACTAGACCAAGCAGCCTTTTGTTTTCCACTAAGAACTGTATAGAATGGCAGGATGGTGTAGGTTTAAGTTTATTAGACCAGTACATATACACCAACAAGGCAGTGTACAAGCATTGTCACGAGAAAGTTTGTTTTCATTCATAGGCTTCATTGTCTTTCCATCAATACCTGGTGGGCCGGTCTAGGTTCAAAATGCCCGGTTTTTTTATCACAGTCCAGCCCTGGGTATGTGTAATTGCTCAACTCACATTTTTAGTTTTTTACAGTTAATTACATTTTATATTTAGTCTTAAGTACACTGCCTGATCCAAAAAAAAAAAAAAAAAAAAAAAAGTTGCGACCTGGATTTAACTAAGCAAATAGGTAAGAGCCTCCGATTGGATAATTACTGCAGGAATTATTATCTTTCAGTTGGCAACAAGTTATTTAACGCCAGCTGATGCAGTGAGTAGCTTCTCATGCATGTATCAAGCAGAGAAAACATCTAAGGAGATTAAAGAAACTACTAAAATTAGGTTAAGAACCGTCCAACACATTATTAAAAACTGGAAGGATAGTGGGGAACCATCGTCTTTGAGGAAGAAATGTGGTCAGAAAAAGTCCTGAATGATCGTGATCGGTGATCACTTAAACGTTTGGTGAAATCAAATTGTAGAAAAACAACAGTAGAACTCAGGGCTATGTTTAATGGTGAAAGTAAGAACATTTCCACATGCACAATGTGAAGGGAACTGAAGGGACTGGGGCTGAACAGCTGTGTAGCCTTAAGAAAACCACTAATCAGTGACAGTGGCCAATAGGACAAATGCTTTTTCCAATGCTTTTTTATGGTGGTTTTATTTGGCCGGGCAGTGTACATTCATACGTGTTACACACATTGGACCACATCCAACCGAGTGTTTAATTACTTTAAACATTTACATTTGAGTTTAATAATAATCTTACGTAAAAATATGACACATTTCAATAAAATTTAAAGTGACGTAAAGGGAATGTTTGTTTTGAGCCCGCGACCCACCCACAGAATTTATTTTTTGCTCCATAGGGAAGAATTTGGGCATTCCTGTATTAGATTGAATTAGATACTATATGGTTATTTGTGGCCACTAATATACTCTGTACACACACTAATACTTCCAGCAGTGTACATTCTATGATCTGCACAAACACAACTTTACATTTATGGCTTGGAAAAATATTCCCAGCATATTCAATTTGAAGTAGAGGCAGGAGGTATTTCCTCAGTAACTGGTACTGCTCGTACCTGCTCAAATCTGCCACTGTGAAGCAATAAAAAGCAGAGGCTGTTGCTCTGGGGGACTGATGGGAAATGGGAAAAGCCCTCCATCATATCGTCGGCACACTTAGAGGGAACACACAGCCCACAGTCATGATTCTATGGCTGCGAGACCTCCATCAAGCCTTCCCTTTTATCAGCTGCTCCCCGGAGGTAGTCGGCCACCATAACCTTTCTACAACATGAGTTCAGGTTTGCCCTTCGAGACACAATCAGTGCCTGAGACACCCTTTAAATAAGGACAGCTCTGCCTCCCTGTCCCACTCTACCGCCACACAATTGCTTTTGTCTATTGGCCCTCCTCCTCCTCATCCTCCTCCTCTTTCTCCTTTATGTCTCAAAATTGCCATCCCTTCAAAACAGGTTACCTTGAGTGTACTGCCTGTGGACAATTTGTTGATATTTACCAAGACACATAGAGCTCAGAGTGTGCAGTTTGTTGTTGTTCATTTTTGGGTGAGCTTCATTAATTTTTCAAAGCAGGCGGAAATCTCCTCCTCCTCCTCCTCTGTCTCAACTCAGGTTGACCCTGAGTTCACATTTGAATAACAAGAGCTGAAGGTGACCGCAGTAGCACATGCTGATGTAAACACAGGTAAATAAAGATAACAATGCAAAGACCTTGGATTTAAGGGGAAGCAATGCTGTGGTGTGCTGGTGATGACACAATACTTTCACTTTTTACTACAGTTGAATGGGTCCACATGTTGCAACGGCAAGAGTTTATAATTTACAGGCTTAAACTTGACATTGTTTGTATTTTAATAGTCCCTTTTTAGCACAGGTTTTACTATGTGATCCATGTCAGTGACTCATCCAGTGTTTATAGGAGTAGTTTAGTCTTAATTTGAAGGTTTGGAAATTTAATCTTTGTGTGGAAAGTGAGTGTTTTTTTTCTAGACAGTATCCTTGATGAGTACAGTAAATGTGTGTAGCTTAATGGTCGGTTTCCACTTTACTTTCATGTAATATTTCACTTTTACATTGAGTTCAGTTCAGTTTTTGTGTTGGAGTGGAGCTTATGGCACCCTAACTTCATCACTTGTGACTGATGTGTCTCTCCTGTTGCTCGTATTTTCCTTTTAGCACAAACAATGTCTAGTGTTAATAAAATTTGGTCATTTTCTATACCCTGTGACAACCCCTGGATTTTCCAGGGTGCTTTTAGTTGGACATTTATTCTGTCTTGACCTTTTGTTTCTCTTTGTTTTCCCTAACCTGGATTTTTTGGTTCTTTGGTTCTGATGTCCTGCATTCTTTGCTTCCTGTTTTATTCTGAAGTTTTTCCCGTGTGTGTACCTTGTTTGGTTTGACTTTCTGTCTTGTCTCCTTCCCTGTTGATTGTCTGTCCTGCTCTAATGTGTTTCACCTGCGTGTTGTTTGCCTCACCTGTGTTTGATTGTCCCTGCCTCCCCAGTGTCTGTGTTGGTTCATTTTGTTTGTTGTTTGGTTTGTAGTTTAATGTCACATTTTCAGTCTTGTCTGTTCATCTGGTTGTTTCATGCTCTTTTTTTTTGGTTTATGTTTTACTTTTGGCCTTTTTGTTAGTTAAATTCATTAAAGTCTTGTCTTGTTCCTTTTTAAAAACTGTGTTTGGTTCAGTTACCCCAATATCACTACCTTGAGTATCTATGAATATTGATATAAGTCTGATACAGTCTTTTAACACCTTTTTAAACTAGGGGGTTGTTAACAACACATTTGTGCTGATGCATTTACCACCTAATCGTCTAAAGCAAGTTCCAACTTTGCAATAAATATCCTGCTCCCATAAAGAAGAAATAAGCAACCCACATCATGACTCAGCTAAAATACTGTTTGCTGACATTTACATCCTGTACATAATGAATCTGACCCAGCATTTTTGACCAGCACTGGACCAATACTGATACTGTACTGATATAATACTAATACCTCGGTCATTGCATACATATTTTTTATTAGTGGTTAATTCTGAATCTGCAGGTGCAATTCACATGCTCCTTGTGGTTTTCCTGACAGTTGGTAGTAATGGACCTGTTACACGTTATGTTATAGCAGGAAAAGTACAAGTATTACTCTACTGATCACATTAAGGCCCACTGATGACCAAAACAAGGCGGTGAATTAGTGTTGATAACAGGTGCAAATATTTTAAACATTTCATGCATTTTGGGCAAAAACAATGAATGTGAACACAACATTGTTAATCATCTGTCAGTAGCACACATCCACCCGACACCTCTAATACATTACTGCACCAATTTATCACTTGTATACTTGTTAAAACAACAGTGCAGGGGAAGCTGAGAGAATGTGCTGCTTTTCACAGCAGAGAAGTTGACAACTCTGTGTCAAAAAAACTGTATGTTTATTTGAATTAACCTTAACTATTTCTTCCAGAAGGATAGAGCCACAGTTAGTCCAAAAGATTTAAGGGCAACAGAGAACATAGCCTTTTTGTCCGTTCCAAGAAGAGGAAGTTCAGCTGAGCGGTCTAGAAAGCTGTACAATGGGTCATAAGTCGTTTCAGCTAAATGGTCTAGAAAGCTGTACAATGGGCTATAAGTCAGTCGTCGTTTGTCAGTTTGTCAGTTCTACGAAAAGGACATTCAGAAAGTTCAGTTAAGAGGTATGGAAGGCCATACATGGGCATGAAGCTTATAGGTTGTGTAAATGGTAAACGCTTTTACCATAACAGCTTCCTCTGGGACCTGTCCATGGAGTACCCTGCTTCTTGCCCTATGTCAGCTGTAGTTAGGCACCAGTGCCCCCCGCAACCCTTAGTGGATAAAGCGGTGGAAAATGAGTGAGAATGAGAGCTTCCTCTGGTGGTACTTGAAGGAAAATCAGAAATACTGTTCTATTTTAAATTACAGGGAAATGCGATCAGAGTGGACCTAAGGAATTTTGGCCACACTGCTTAGAAAATGAAACAGATAATAAAAAATAAGTGATAAATTAAATAATATTAATTACAGTCACCTTATCGCTCGCTCCATCTTAATCTAATTTGGATATACCAGTGTCTGAGGAGGATGATGAGAGAGCAGATTATCTTATTGGGAATAAATTTGCCTCCTGTGAAAAGTCTGTGGCTGACTTTGCTCAGCCTGTTTACACCACTGTATTTTAATGTTGGCCATAATGGTGTTACATTGAGAGCTTAATATTTTTTCAGGTGGTACAGGTGGTAAAAAGTTTGAGGACGACTCCCTTAAAGCATTAAATGATAGTGAAAGACAGAGACACACATGGGGAACACTGTGTGCAGAAGCCGGTGTGTCTCTGACAGCTCCAACAGTAATCTCAATAAAATCTATAATGTGTGTCCAGTGGTCTAAAATGGTGCTGCCTGGTTCTTGTGCAATTTAAACCGTATATCCTCAAAATGAAATAAAAGTTTTATTTGCACTGTGCTGCTTTGGCTTGTCTTCAATAAACTTGTACATGATTTCCCAGTTTCAGCCACTTCTCTCATTTGTTGGTGGAACATGTCACGTAGGGGCTTGTCCTTCCAGACTGGGGGTCTGCCACACCAGGCGGGACCCCTGAGAACAGTGCAGCAGATCACAGCGCGTTGTAGGATTGCTGTCTGGGAAGGCGCTACATGGAACACTACAAGCAAGTGGCTGGAATAGTTTACAGGTGCATCTTTGTCGATTTTAGACTGGAGGTCCCAGGGTCAAGATGGAAGATGCCCTACAAAGGTGGTTGACAACAACAGATCCCCTGGGACTTCCTGATGCGGACAGACAAACTGGTGGTGGCTAATCAAGTGGACACGGTGGTCGTCGATAAACAGCAGAAAAGGGCAAGAGAGGGGAACATCAAGAAGAAGGAACATGACAAGCATGAGAAATACCAAGGGCTGAAAGAGGAGCTAGAGAGGATGTGTGGAGTAAAAGCAACTGTGGTCAAAGGGAAGATAGGACAGTGCCCAGCATAAATGAGTACACCCAACAGATTTGTCAGAAAACCTTTGCATTCTTTTCAGAATCAACATTTTGTATGGGACACTATACTAAAATACTCCCACAAATGTGGGCCATTGATTTGTATTTTTTTTAAGCAAATTAATTCAAGACCATGTTGCAAAAATGAAAGCACCCCAATGAAAGTCTTAGGAGCAAACCTAAAATTTAGACTACAAAATACTAATTAACAAGAATTCACACAGGTCACAGGTGAGACAAATTATTCCTTGTTATTATTCATTAAATAGGTATCCAGCAGACAGTTGATTACAAAAGGGAGTTACTTAACAAAGAAATCCTCTTCCCATTTCATGCTTTCAGCAATGGCCCGAGAAAGAAAAAAATTTCTTTACACAAGAATGGTGACGGCAACAAGGACATCAGCAAAGCTTTTCTTATTAATCAGAATACTGTAGCAAAAGTGATACAACACTTTAACAAAGATGGAACTGCAACCATCTCACATAGAGGTCCAGGCCATCCACGGAAGTTAACGCCTCGACAGGAGAGTCTTCTGATGAGAAGGCCTGAGGAAAATCGCCATACAAGTTCACTGCAGTGAGGTAAAGAAGTAGAAAGCCAAACTGGGGTTACTGTTTCCTGTGAGACAATGTGGCGTTCACTGCAGAGGATGTCGTCCACAAAGGATGCCTCTTCTTAAGTCCATGCCCAAAAACAGCCTACCAAGCCAATGATGAAAAAGATGAAGACTACTGGGACTCTATACTCTGGAGTGATCAGATGTGATCTAAATCATAGTTTTTTTGGAACTGATGGCTTCAAAACTTTTTGGTGTTGCAAAGGTGAGGAGTACAAAGAAAAATGCATGGTACCTACAGTGAAACATGGTGATGGCAGCTGCATTTCATTCATGGCATCATGAATTCACAGATGTACTGCTCTATATTAAAAGAGTAGACGCTATCATCACTCTGTGCCCTTGGTCATTGTGCACACTTCAACAACACACATCTAAGGCCACTGTTGCAATTCTGAAGCAAAACAGGGTCAAATGGACTTAGTGGCCATGTCTCCTGATCTGAAACCAACTGAAAGTCAATGGGGAATTCTGAAGAGACAAGGTGAGCGTCACATCCAGCATCCAGGCTCTAAAAGAGAAGAATTGAAGAATGGAAAAAAGATGGATGTTGCAATATGTCGCCAACTTGTTCATTCCATGCCAAGAAGACTTGGCTTTTCCCTTAAAAATCATTAGTATTGTAAAATACTAGATGTAATAGTTTTTGTTGCGGGTGTATTGATTTTTGCATCACCTAATTTGGGTAAAACTGAAGATTTTGTAATCTAAGTTATATTATTAACCTTGCTGTCATGTTTTGAATTAAAAAAAAAAGTTCTGTCTTGTCAAATTCTTTGGCAATTGTTCTTGAGATATTGATTCAAATCTTACCATTCAAGACATGCTTCAGCATTACATACACATGGATTAAACTCACTGATATGCTCATATACTGTATAGGAACAACTTTAGGTAATCCACTTGCATTTTTCCAGTTCAAATGCCAATGACAGCAGAATTTGACAGACATAAAAAACAACAGAGCCAGTGGCTGGATCCACTTTTGGATGGTAAATTTATTAAATTCTATATGTCACCCAAGGGCACTTAGGAGAGAGCAGGGCCAGGTTTAATTAAATAGTCTTAGCCAAGGCTGCCTACAGCTGAGCATCTCTTTTTATTATGGCATATCAAAATGTCTGCTGTGAAAAATACCTCCTGTATTGTCTTGTTTATTCCACACATCCTTCCCTCCTGTCAGAATCCTTTACTTACAAAAATGACACGCAGTTGCCCTACAGGAGTTCAGTGCAGAGATTTAGGTGGTGCTAAGCTCATAGCTGTCACATTTTTGTGGAGCTGAGTGAAGGTGTAATGAGTTCACTTCTTTTGGACACCACCAGCTCATACATACTCTATCATGACCTGTGGACATGCTTTCATGTGTCAAATCTGTGCAGTTCTCCGTTTGTTGTTTGTCATCATTATCTATGAAATACACTTCCACAACAAACCACATAGCTTAATCATATCCGGTCTTGTTGCCATTTTCCTGTAGCTGTTTTTGCTATAATAAGATAAAATCCGAATCCAACCAACAGTTAGCTCCGTTTTTTTTCTTTCCAGTGGGGAATGAGAATAACACGCGACCTGTTTGACTTTCTGGAAAACAATTTAGAGGCACCAGCTGAAGTTGAAAACCAAGCTACCTAATGTCATTAAAATCTAATAATGCATGTTCATGTATCCTTAATTACAGGTTCAGCATCAACAGAATAAATATAAACTCATATTCATTATCTCCTGTGACTCTTACCTTCATGGAAGCCTTTGAAAAACATCTTGGGGTAAAAACACTCTATATAGTACATCATCTCAGCTCATTTGCACAGGAGGACTATTGTGTGTGTGTAGTTTGTGAGGAACTGGTGGGAAATGGCAGATACCCGTTGATTAGTTACCGTGTGAAGCAATGTGCATCTCAGTTGAGGTGTTTTGTTCATGTCAGTGTGGCTCATGGGAGAGGAAGTAATAGTGCGCATGACCTTTCAACATGCCATCCCTTTTACACCTTTACATTAAATGTTACCCACTTTTTTTTGTTACACGTTGGTCCTCACTGTTCACCTGTGAAATGGCCACTATCAAACTGTGTCTTATTATGATTGTTATTATGTAGTATAAATACAGGTAAATATAAGGCCTTAATTGGTATTAAAATGTCTTAAATCAGTAATTCAAAAGTGAGGACGTAATTGAAAATCTCTAAATAATTGGTAGTATGTAAATTTCTCCTTTGTGGTACTAATAAAGGATTATCTTACAGTATCTCATCTTATGTATTATTATTATTATTATTATTATTATTATTAGTTATTAAATATAATTTACCAAAACCCTTTAGCAGTACCATCACTGCAAATCAGGAAAGCAGAACCACTAAAACAGTTGTATTTTTCTGCTTGGAAACATATGCACACTACATCCTAGCCTGCTACTTTGCAGTCCATATGCTAGTCGCTTTCTTCTGGACGACATGGAAGAGTGTAAATTCTGCAAAAACTGGCTACTCAACCAAGGTTTTGTCACATGGCAAAGCCACTGTCTGCCGGCGTGCATACTGCACTTTGTGCAAGAAATGTTTCAAGCTCAGCACAATAGGCATCAAAGCAGTAGAGTCTCACAGCTTAAAACGCAGCTGTAAAATCAACCTGCCAACAGACGAATGATAATTCCCAGTTGTGTTCCACTCTTGTTTCCACCATGCCTCCACCCTATTTCCGCCAGTGAACATTTGGAACAGCAGCCATATTTATTGACACACACTTGTGTCAATAAACATTTTTTAATTGGTATTGTAAAAAAAATTTGTATTATCTAATTATTATTATTGTTGTTGTTGTTTATATGCAAAGCTGCATCAGACATCCATACAGTTTTGAACTCAATGGATTCATCTGCTGATAGATAGAAGCCTTATAGCTATGTATCCATTGGGAAGCATTGTCAGAGTAAAACATGTCATGAAAATAACAACAGTACAAGCAGTGTAAAAGACAAGACCATCCAACACACAGTAATATCCACTAGTGATGCACAGGTTGGGGCCCGATCTGTTATGAAAGCCAAACCCAATACACCCAGCTCGCAAATGTACATATTAAGACCTGAACCTAACTGACTGTATCTGTAAATTAAGCAGTCCTTCATTGTATGTATCTAGGCTTATTTATCTTATTATGGAACTACATTTATCAGCAAGTCTCACTCAGTGCTGTATTGACTGCAAATATTGCTCTTTATACACCCTCATCACAGGTGCAGGAAGAGTTCAAATGCACAAGAGAAAGAGAAAATGAAAATCCTTTCCCTATATGTGGTTCCAGCACATGACCAGCCAGCATGGAGAGAGGAGGGGGATATGGAGCAGTGATCGCTCCAGATTTTTGGCATCGGTGGTGTGTCTAATCAAACGTTACTTCTTTTTTTTTTTTTTTAAGTCTCTGTGTGTGTGTGAGTGAGTTGGTGCATGTGAGTATGTGACAGAGAGAGGGACAGAGAGAGAGAGAGAGAGAGAGAGAGAGAGAGAGAGAGAGAGAGAGAGAGAGAGGAAATGGTGCGTCCCGACCTGCTGTATTTTCTTTTAAGTCCACCCGAACTGGGCAGGTTGTGGGTCCATCCACCTAAAACCTAAATAGAGGTAGACAAAGAAGGACAGACTTCAACAACATTACCACCACAGGCACATGGTATCAGTCCGTGGTACTCATACGATAAAAAGCTTTAAAAGGAGGGTTTTCAAAGTGTGGTTTCGTTAACGCACGGATTGTGTTGAACTGCAGACATGAACAAGTCAGATACCACGTCATCCTCACATCCCGCTCCATATGCCCCTGCCTTCACTCACTGGAGGAACCAGATGTTTGGGTGAGTTGAGCAACACTTTAAGACCTCATCTGTCACAGAGCCTTGTGTCTGGAGGCAGTCTTGACTTTGCACACCACCCTTTATATTGCGCTCATTCCTTTTTGTGTCTCATGTTGCAAAAACGAGGCCACAAACAAGCAGATTATGAAGCACTTCAGCCTGAATTACTTATGTGGAAACACATAGATCTCCCCAAGCTTTCCCACGCGGTGTTCTCATGATGAAAAAGTTGTGATATCTCCTGTGCTCTCTCTCTCTCACTCTCAGAGAGATTACCTCTAACAAGGCTTTCATGTATTTTTCACCACCATTCCCTGATAAACATCTCAACACAACCCAAGCATCAAACTACTGAGGTGCTGAGGATGACAAATGCCTGTGCTCTGTTGACTTTGGTCACCCCAGGGATACAACCAGAGTTTACAGGCTCAATTATGTTTACAATGACTAGTTTGCAGTTTTGGCACTGTAGTTCACCCAACACATGATACCGATGCAGTGGCGGTAATGACGGGGGAGGCTGCTCTTCAGCACACAGTTACGTGAACACCCGCAAATGCCAATGAATGCATATGTGCAAGTTTGCTGATAATTATGATGCTGTGTGGGAAACTCGGAGACGATGTAGAGTTGTGTCAGCTCATGTGGTGACCCCCGTCCCCCAGAAAATGCATCTGTATACAGCTAATTTGTTTTGCCAAATAAGTTGTGCTTCCTGCATTGATTATGTAAATGTACCTCCACAGACCTTTCCACACACTGCTGCGAGAAGATGAATATATACTGTAAACATGCAAAGTAGAAGCATTGTGGGTTTTTACAAATGTGGGTTTTGTAAAAAGACAGATATTTAATTATTTCTGGAGATCAAATCAAAAAGATATTTGGAACCACTTTTGGCAATGTTATGTTTTTCTGAATAACATGAAATTTTTGTTGCTCTGAAATTGAGCACAATACTGTTAGTTGAGGACATGGTTTGGGTGTGTGATGCATTTTCATTTTTTTTTTTTTTTTACAGACATGAGGTCATTACTATGACAGTGATAAAGCTGAGTGCTGCTGTGATTTATCCTCCCTTTATGCATCTCTGCATAGTCACACTCAGGACAGAGGCAAATTTTCCATGTAATCAATAGAACATGGGAATCCATAAAAAAAACCCAAAAGTCTGCCATCTCTTCTACTGATTAAAATGCCAGAGAGTCTCCAGCTAGAGCCATCTGATAGACATAACCTTTAAGTGGGCCATTAGGAATATATTAAAAAAGACTAATTTCCTGGGGACATGTCAGTGATGAATTATTAAAATATCTAAAACAGGGAAAAAACCATTCTCCTCCCCCACCTCCCTCAAAAATGAAAGAAAAAAAATCACCCTTGATGATGAGTTAACCCATTAAACAACCAAGACGTGAAATGAAATTTGAAATTTCCACTTGTAGAATATGGATACAGTTAAGAACCCGGCCACGAATCGCTAGGCAGGGCCTCTGATATGATTTTCATATTGATTTAGAGTCCAGCCCTGCTGACTTTGCCTGAGTGAACCTCTGCTCCAGTCAATCTGGATGCATTTAAAATCAATAGGCTGAGCAAACACACCGGGGCAAATGCAGGGCCTCTGACTGAGCAACTGCAGAGATACTTGTGTTAGGAAGGAATCAAATGTGGCTGCTTAATTTAAATGTAAGTAAACAAGCAATCGGTGTTTGCATGTCTGAAAACGAACTCGTGAACGGCAACTGCAGAGTTAATTAAAACATGGAAACAAAATGTAAATACATGGCGAGGGATGAGTCGTGATGGTCAGCAGGCGTGAGGTCCCATACGAAGAAGGAAACATTAAGCAGGCCAAATGCATTGTCACTGTCAGGTTTTGATGATTCACCGTCGCTCCATAATTTGTTTTTATCTGACTCTAGCCTCAGTAATGCATACTAAACACTTTGACACTCTTTAACAGACCTCAGGCCTATACAGGAAAGAAAGAAGGAATTCATTCAGTTTTGCCTCAATTATAAAGCTGAACAATTTGAAGTGCATCTCAGTCTAAATCTATGCTGCATATTTCAGACATGAACTGCACTGACACTAGCACGGTAGATGTGAAATAAGCTTAAACAGGCTACTATGCTGTCTTTTTATTTATTCATTTACTTATGTATTTAAAGCAACTAATGAAAATAGCTGCAAGGAAAAAAAATTTTTATAATCAACTTCAGTGCTGGTCCAAGCATTTATGGGGCTCTAAACTAAATTTGATCTGGTGCTTGACTATTATTGATACAAATGTAACACTATAAATTGCATAAATTATATTTGTTTTGTGTTGTACTGACTAATTGGTGTGAGTGAAAACTGAACCTTAGAGGGCTGTAAAATCACTAAAGTGGCCTAGTGTTAAATTGCACTTTCATATTCAAAGTGAATGTAAATGCGCCTCATCGATTACTTGCTGCAGCCTTAAGTTTGTTGTGGCCAAATATTAGACCAACATAGCTTTTAAAACTGGCAGTTTATTTTTAACTCTTAATGACTCTATACAGTCTTATGCAATTCCACCATATGTTCACAGGATAGCATGATAGTTACAGTGCTTTTGTAAATCACCAGCTTGCAGCAGAAGACTACATTGTCAGCTATTTCCCCTTCACTTGCCATTTCACACTGTCCTTCACATGCACTGAGGGGCTTGGAGTCAGATACTGTAGGTGCGTGCTGTTCTCCGAGTGTTTGTGCTGCGGAGGCTGGGTTCACGTGGGCTCGCTCTGGAGTTAACTGATGTCTATCCATGACTGCGTTCTCCGGGCTCAGGATGCAGGCATGCAGGAAGTCAGGCTTCAACGTTGTTGAAGCTCCAAAGAGAGTGAGGAGGAGGAGGAGGTTGCCTGGCTGAGCTGGCAGGAGAAGGATTAGGACTGACTGGAGCATCGTGTCTGAGCAGCACAGGCTGAAGGAGCGTGAGAGAGGCCAGCATTTGGCCCATGGGGCCCACAGATGGAGCAACCTGGTCAGGCATTTCAGATGGACATGTGGATGACTCATGAGCCCCCAGTATCCCACACACCCACTCTGAGTCATGAGGTTGACTGTTTCTGGCCTTATGGCAGGAGAAAAACAGAGCATGGATGTTATTGCCTCCTCTGACTGTTTCCACTTTGTCAACATAACATGTAACTGAACCATTATCAGGTTAACAGTGACAACCAAGTTGACATGGTTCTACCTAGGTACAGTGCATGGTTTGCATTACAGGGGAGTGAAAGTAGGCTGAAGTAGAGTAGTAGAGTTCTGAAACATCATCCATTTTGTGTCACAGGTTACAGACTTTGATTTTCTGTACAATGAAGTTAAATAAATCACCTAATAATAGTCAAATATTTTAATGTGTTTATTTGCTCATTATATACCAATTTCTGAACATTTGTCGACGTCTCCACTAATAAACCTGATGCTATTCCTGCTGTTGCCACACATGAGTGTTGGCGCTGCACTCAAATCACCTACATTGTAATGTTTTGAAACATCTCTTCAGGGAGTTGGACAGTGTTGTTTGAGTGCAGGCTGTTTGCCTGTTGTGGTTTGGGACAGGAGGGAAACGGCAGGAGGGTGACGTGATGCGTGTAAGAGAGACGTACACACATACTTTTCTTAGTACTCTAAATGATGACATTAAGGATGTTGCGTTTTCATCCGCGCGGGTTTATCTCTGTTTGTCCTTCTGTTAGAAACTTCCTGTCTTCACTTTGTGACAGATCAATCTGAATTTTTTTGTGGTGGGTAGGTGAATAAATAATTACTCTAACTCTTAAAATGAGCAGAACTGTAAAGGCACCTGATCCAGATTATGGATGTAGCAGCAATATAAACATGGTTTGTGTTGTCAGGCTTATGTAAGATGGTAATGGCTATAAGCAGGTTAAGTTCTGTACATCAGGATGTGAAAGGTTCAGGTGATGGTATGTATATAGATATATAGATAGATAGATATACTATATAGATATACAGATATACTCATTTACATCAGTATGAAGAACCGAACCGAAACTGAAAATAAAGAAGTTAGACCTACCTGTGCAACCAGTGCAAAAACTTAGGATAATCACCTGTTCACCAATCAAAAAGGGCCACACCAGTTTCTGCTGGTAAGTTCCAAAGCAATTCTCCAACTTTCCAAAAAATTTTAATATTCAAATTCCATAACTTAAACATACGGATCCATCCAATTAACAGCTTTCTTATGCAGTCCAATATTATACAGTATATAGCAAATCATTATAAATGGAAAAAATGATTAAACTGAGATATATTAACTTGTCTCCAAACTGTTACACTTAGTTTGGAACCTTGCCTGACCTAAATGGCTCATTCTATGAAAATCAAACCATTTTTATGATTGTGCATTTTTATGAAGTGATTATGCATGGTACCAACGTGTTTGTCAAGATGCTTAGTCATCCAGGTCATGGTATCCAAAAGTGTAGCACAAAAAAAGAAAAAAGGCAAATGAAGAACTGAATTCAAGAATTTCTACTAAAGTCCAGTTGCTTTTTTTTTTTGCTACACTTTTGGACATGGTACAAACATACATAGAACAAGCACACATGGGAATTATATACAATTTCTGCCAATACACCCTCCTAAGTATTTTTATTTCTTTGTCTGTAAATTTCAAATATAAACAAATTTCTGTTCAAACCATCGTCAAAGAAGTTAACACCATGCAAATTAAGGCTTGGATTTTGACTGAAAACACAAACAAATGTTAAGGAAAAACCTTAGAAGTGAATTGTACTCCCCAAAAAACCCGCTCATTCAGCAGTTTCATGGGATAAATGATTCTTGTTCCCTCCCGCCCCTGCTCTGCCGCTGTATACACACAAACGGCCCCTCATCTGTGAAGATTCTCAGTCATCCAGGTCATGGTATCCAAAAGTGTAGTAAAAAAAAGGCAACTGGACTTAGTTGAATTTCTTGAAGACGTTTCTCCTCTCATCCAAGAGGCTTCTTCAGTTCTGTTTGACTGGTGGAAAGTCTGGGACTTATAAACTCAGTCAGGTTCTTGGTCCATGGTGTGTGGTTTGGACAGGAAGGGGGTGTGAGTTGTTAACTAAAAGGTTAGATGAGTCGTTAAGTCGTCAAAGGGTCGTTGGATGTTGGCTTTTGTCTGATTGGCTTTGGTCCCTCAGTCAGGTCTGATAGTATTGCCTGGCAGAACCTGATTTCAGATGAAGCACGCAGCATAAAAATAATCTTTTCTGTTCATGAAGCACAAACAACATTTAACAACATTTATAAAAGCGTTATACCTGACTGAAGGCTGCAATTTATTATTATTATTATTATTATTATTATTATGAGTGGGAAAGTAAACACACACAACACAATCAAAAATATGGGTCTGTTGCATGCAGACAGAAAAAGAGAAACAACATGGAGCACACGTGTGTATAAAACAGTTTAAAGATAATATTCTTATGTATGAGATCTGGTCACATGGTTAGTGTAGTGTTAGCACTCTTGCCTTTGCAGCAAGAAGACCCGGGTTTGTGACCCAGTCAGAAAAAGAGCCTTTCTACATGGAGTTTGCATGTTCTCTCCGTGTGTAGGTTTTCTCCAGGTTCTCCAGTTTCCTCCCAAAGTCCAAAAAAACATGCAGATGTGGGGATTAGGCCAAGGGGACACTCTAAATTGCCCATAGGTGTGAATGTGAGAGTGGATGGTGTGGCCCTGTGATGGACTGGTGACCTGTCCAGAGTGTACCCCACCTTTCGCTCTGTGTCAGCTGGGATTAGGCACCAGCGCCCCCCGTGACTTGCGGAGGATAAAGTGGTAGAAGATGAGTGAATGAGTGTATGAGTGGCAAGATCACTTGGAATATTAATGCAAAACTGGAGGTGGGTGTGAATTAACAGTACACAGCAAGGAGTTATTACTGTGAAGAAAGTGAGAAAAGCTTTACAGCAATGTTAGATTGATTTTTAGTAACAGAGTAACAGAAAGTGGTGTTTTTGCAGCGCATCACTTACCAAATCATCGTGACCGCTCTTTGAAAGCTTGTAATGGTCACACAAGGATAGACCATGCAGAGTAAGTAGCTGCTGCTAAATTTGTTGCAATACTGTGCTAATAAGCCACTTCATATTTATAACAATCATTTGATGTTGCTTCTCCTTGGACTAAAACCTGCATATCTTCCTGTGAAGCAGATATTTCACATCAGTTTAAAAATATTGGCTAAGAAAAGTGTCACCGGGGAAATGTTGTTTATAACACACAGGAACACTCTTAAAGAGCATGGCAGCTCCTCTCTAATGGTTTGAGGAAATAGCCTATAAAGCTAAAATAAATGTACAGGCTGCTTCTATGCGCTGCATTTGTTTGTCACCGCACTATGAGATTTTAAAGCATTGCTTCTTTTTGTGTGTAATTTTTTTTTTTTTTTTTTTTTTTTTTTTGAAAAAACGGAATAAAAAAAGCCACGTTAGGAAAGTAATCAAGGTAACTGAAATATTGTGTGTGAAACAGAGCAAAAACAACGGGGGATGAATAAATGGAACGCAACAGGGACCATCAGCAACAGAAATGAGAATGTTTTCTTGAAGCATGGATGCAGTTTTTATTATTTTTCAGGAAGTAAAGCAGCAGTAAAAAGGGGAATGGAGGAGGAAAAGGGTGGTAATGCATTTATGAGAGAGGCATAATCTCATTATGTCTTACTCTTAAATGGCTCCTGTTGAAGGGAAAGTAGAAAACATGGCGATTTTTCACAAAGTGTGAAGACCTGACCGCCCTCATAATAAAATTTACTTCACCACTGAATTAAAATACCTCCATTCTTGAAAATACTCACAGGTGATCCGCCCACTCTGTGTTGAACCTTGATATATAATGTACCAGTGACATTAGCTGCTACAGTTTGCACTCTACTACATCTGCAGAATTAGCTCTATCGGCACATAGTGTTTGGGTCACACGAAGACGCCAAGGCACTTTCTCGAGGAATTTATTCGGAGTCTGACACGTGGACCTCACGCGATTTGCATTTCCTTGCCCGTTGTGGCCTGCTGTCACATGACTCCCACACAAACAGAGGCAAGGAGACATCAAATCCTTTATAGACACATCATGCATATTTAAAGACGGAGCATTTGGCCCATAAATAGTCCCTGGGTTAAATAATTGACTAGGCATTTGCTATATAAATATAAATATATGAATAAAGTTGTGCATTCAGTACAGCAGCCAGATATCTCCTGTTTGGGATTTATGGAGCATATGTTTAAAGTTGACTTACAAGCTTGGATGCAGATGTTTTCATCTGGAATTGTGGTTTCATACGCACAGCGGGTTGGGCATCATACTGGAGCCACTTGGAATTTTAACATGAGCATAGCATTTCTTTACTATGGTTTAATGCTAGTAGAGATGGCAAATACACTATATGCAAAACCTAGTTGTTTAAATTTAAGTTTAAATTTAGTTTAAGGGGCGCATGTTTACACTTTACTCAAGTTGCTGTAAGCTGCACAGTCAGAAAAGAAAAAAAATGATTTGCAGTAGAGAGAGAGAGAGAGAGAGAGAGAACATCATAGCACACCACTTGTGTAGCCATTTCTCCAGAGTGGAACACTTCACTACCAAGTACCAAACTGTTCCATTCTTTGGTGCCCTTCCCTTGGGGTTCCAGAGTAAAATGGTACAGCTAGACCGGCTCCACCCACAACAGATTGGGTGACAGGAAAAAAAAGTCACTTCTTTGCATCCAGTGGTTTCTTCAGCGCCTGCAGTCTATTCTCATACAGAGTTTGACATTTTGTTGAGACAAACAGCCACAAACCCAGCTGGGAAAAAAAAGCTGCTGGATGTCCTCCATTGTTGTCTCTTGTGTCATGTACCATAGCTCCTTTTCCACTGAACTCTTTTCATTCCATCGACCCCAAACTTTCCCCAAAAGAAGAACCTGCTCCCAACTAGGGACTTTGAAGATTACCAGGAATGTTGGGGCAGGGCTGTGTGCAGAAGGACTCTGATTGGAACACATTTTGCAGCTGTTTCAGTGTTGCCAAATGAGTGACTTTCTCGCTATATTTAACGAGTATTCAGAAAAAAAAGCGACTAGCAACAAGTCTAGCGTCTTCTTCTGGTGTTATTTGAGACTTTAGAGACACTGACATGAAAGAACATCTCCTTCTAAAGGTCTTTACACACTGGACGGAACAAAAGTGTGAATGATTCGGATGTGAATTATGATGCAGCTTCCCATGCACATCAAGCACGATGTGAGGACAGTAATAAATTATCATGATGTCCACTACCATGGCGGGTTTCACATACACACGCACTTCTGCTGTTGTCTCCAGCTGCTGCGGCTCGGAGCGATCAGCGATGATGTGAAAACTAATTTGAAGCTTGATTTACACTCCCACCATCTCAGTGAAGCACCTTTACAACCCCCCCTCCACACGTCTTGTAATTGTTTTATAATTTATTCTTGTTTATTAACATGAAACAGGTTTTGGGAAACAAACACAATCAAGTGATCCTCCACTGTGTCAAATGTTTTGACTGTATGTCATCAACAACACTCCAGAACTTTGAGGTGCGGTGGAAAGGCAAACCACACCCGGGTTTACCCAGGTAAATTAGTTCCTGGTGATAAAAGTTCCTGGAAAAAGGGCTCATGATGGAAACACAGCATATGACATCTGACTGCAAAGACTAAACACTTTATGGAGAATTGCACATGATAACAAGAGTGAGCACAAGGCAATTATTCTTCCAACAGCACTATAATTTTTACAGGGCAACACTGGAGCAAAGCACCAATGTTAGGAATCTCTTATGTTTTTAATGAGAAGCGTAATAAATTATGAAACTATCATTATTATGTTCTATCTATTATGAAACAGTGGCAGGAACAAATACATCATGTCCAGTCCAGATAATTACTTATAAACACTGAAATACTAAATAAAATATAATGTCTATTGAATGTACTCTATTAATAATTATGTCTTCACATTATTTTGTTAGTAACACTATTGACATAAAGAAGCTGATTTGCCTCACAACCTGCTGCTTTATTAATGTCGTCCTGCCTCCAATGGCTCCTCTTCACATATTTATCCAGAATATTTAGTTTTTGTGTGAATAATTAACTAGATTTTATTTGGTTTTCACATGTGCACACTTCAAGTAGCTCTAGGTAACACACATAGCTTTGTGTGTGTGCGCGCGTGTGTGTATGCATGAGACAAATCCTGTATGGTTGATCATTACTTATCTATTGGATCATTACTCATCATCTCAAACACAGTATGTTTTTTTAAAATGCTCTGACCTCCATAGAACACTACAGTTTCATATTTTATACAATTACTATTTTTTCTGTTTTACCAGGAACATATACACATGCAAAGGCAGATCATCTGACACTTGGACTAAGCTGTAAAAATGACCACTTCATATCTATCTGTATTTGAACTCATATTTCAATATGATAACTTTAATATTTGAAGAATATTTGACACAATTAGCCCTTTGGTTTTTTTTTACCAAGGTTACCACGTCCTCAAGGTAAAAAGGGAGTTGAGAGTAGAAAGAAAAGGAAAAAAAATATCCTTTCACTTTTCGGACCGGATTGTGGGATTAAAACTATCCAACTTTTGGTCAGATATTCTCTCCTCTAATCTTGAAGCAACTGCCAGAAAAGTGAGCTGTTTGGCATTTTCTATTCCCACCTATGCTATGAGATGCTTGTTTGAAATCCTGTAGAAGTCGGTACATGTTCACAGAGAAAATGAGAGAGCTGTGGCCGGAGACATGGTCTTACAGTGGTGTGTTTCAGCTCACAGAGGCCATATGATGTCCAGGGTTGTTTCTCATTTGCCAGAAATGCATCAGCAACAGTTGATTGAAAGAACTGCAGCTGTGACATACTCTTGATTTCCCACTTTCATTTCTATTCTTGTGCTGTGTCTCCACAGAGAGGTACATGCATCCAGATCCAAGCATACTGTAGATGCATACACACAGCACACACCTATACTGCAGATTCAGCTGACAGTACTGAATAATTGAGAGGCTGCAATAAAACCAGCGCTGCACATTAGAGTGAGAGATGGTTGTGGAAATAGACAGAAGGCTCAGGGATTTCCTGTAGGTTAATATTAACATGTGACTCCACTTGTATGGATGCGGAGACGAGAACACCACACATTAGGGGTCTCATCTGACAGCTGGATTCATGATTGTCCTTTATTTTTTTTACCCATATTCTCCCTCCTTTTCTCTCTCTCTATCTTTAGCACACACACACACTCAGCAGAGTTCAGTCAAGTGAACTGGAGCAAATTCAACTTTCACTGAGGGTCTTTCCACCGCATGCAGGATTACGATGAGATGAAATATGACTATACAAATATTCAAGTAATATGTAACCAAAAAAAGCTGACTGTCTTTAGTAGGAAAATGGAGAAAGTAACGCAACTGAGCATGCACGGTCGATTATGCCATTTAAATGGGCTACTCTCATTGTCCTGGTATAAATCAATGATTGGTTTATTAAATGAAGAGTCTGTTTCAATTACATATGCCAATTAGCAGTTTGTTCTTTTCAGTTTTCTAGTTTTACATGGTTTTTGGTGGACCTATTACGTACATCGCAGAGCAAATACAACCTTAACTGGTGGCTAGTTGTCAGCATGTCCAGCATCAATCCATATTTAGTGTATATTCAATGCTTTAAGCTGAAGAAGTATGATAATCTGTGTCCGTTATTCAGCCTAAAATTGCTCTAGTCTGAATTTTGCCATGTTTTTCCTTACTGCTGTCTTCCTGCTGTTATGACCAGGCCTAGAGGAAAACAAGAAACTGCCAGCAACACACTGAACAAACCATTTGAAGGTTTATTTAAAAACAAGCACAGAATGTCTTCTGGCAGCCTGGCTATGTGGTTCAAGTGAAGTCCACTGCAGCTGGGATGATCAGGCCTCTTATACAGGAACTTCCTGTGCAGGACCAATCATCTCCCAGGATGCACCTAGACACATTCACACAAAGAAAAGGAGGCCACGACCCTGGGGTCATAACACCTCAAAAAGAGAACACTTCTCTCTTAAAGAAATGTTTGAGACAACAAAAATCCAAACAAGCTACAGAAATTCTAAATAAAAAGCAAATCTGTCCCACATCTGTGTAATATTATGGAGTGGAAGTAGATAAAAAAGAAATAAAAAAAAAAAAAAAAGTTGGCAACCTAACCCGGTTTTAATTACACATCTATATCAACTGTTACTTGAGACACCAACTTAGACCATTAACAACACTTATCATGATCAGCTCAGGTTTTACTTGCAAGTGCTGACGTCACCTTGGAAGAAGCGTTTCATCTCATACCCACTTCTCCAGCACCAGATGGTATCTGTATTTATTTTTTTCAACAATGTGAAATGAACAAACATACTGTATATAGGGATACTTCTGTGGCTTCATTGTGTTTCCTTATTGCTGGGAGGAGGCATTCACATTCCCATCTTGCTTGCGGCCAATCAGCAAAACATTCCCCTTCACTTAAAGCCCTTTGCTGAAACCAACTGTCATAACAAGCCCTGACTGCACATACTATACCTGCTTTTCTAGAAGTCACGTTATCTTTCAAAGTTGTTGTGCTGTCTGCGGCATAAAGCTGGCTGACTACTGATCGCAGATGCCAAACAGGAAATCTTAATGACAGACGCCTTCTGTGTAGATGTAATAGTCTGACTTTAAGAAAATCTATTTAGCACGATTTCGACAATGTTGACATGCATTTAAGTCTAGTCTTAGTCGAACCAACACAATTATATGCTTTTTGACTAACATGGTATTTGACCTCATCATTTACTTCATCTCATTGCTGTTGTCATTTACTCTATATCACAGCACACCAGTTGTTGCTGCAGCACAATATCTAGTTTTGTATCCTGAATACAACTGTACCTCTCAATTCTACAGTAAAATACTGTTTATAAGAAATACAACAGAAGAATCTCTTTTCTTTTTGTCCAGGTTCACTGTGGAGTTTAAAGCCTAAGGTCATGGTCACAGCAATACTAGGAATACACTAGAGAGAGTGTAGCCTCCTCATTTACTCAGTGACAACACTGAGGTCAGGGCACACCTGGCTTCCAAAAAGAGGAACGAGGCTAGAAAGAAAACGCACACACACACACAGTTCTACAGCTATTCTTCTCAGTATTGCCTTCAGTTCATGGACAGCCTAAAGAAAACATTATCCCTAACCTTAACCATATCCAGTTAATGCCTAGCCTAACCCTAACCTTAACCTAAGTACAAGTTAAATCTTAGCCCTAAACTTTTAATACAGTTCCTAAGAAATGAGGTTCTGCCTCATTAGGACCAGGTTTTTGGTGTTCATGAGGACTACTGGTCCTGACAAAGTAAGCGTTTATGCCAGAAAAGGTTGTATAGAGGTAACAATACAAGTACACACATGTGTGTGCACACACAGAAGTATATGTGAATCTGAAGTGAGGCAACTGTGAAAATCCCCAGATTGGCTGAAATACAGACCATTTGTTCTAAATGACTGGAAATAAACCAAATATATTTGAACTGGAGCCAATAGAAGCAGGATGACACAACTGTGGGTAATTAGTAGTTGATTATCCACAATAGACGTTATAGTCCAGTTCATTTTATATGTCACTGTTTCCTAGTGATTCTAGACTGTTGCAGTATTATTATTATTATTATTATAAATAATAATAATAATTATAATAGTCATCACCTTCACAATCATGATGATGATTTTATTTATATAGCAAAACACAAGATTGCAAAGTACTTTGACAAACAAACCAAAAACAGAATATTCAGGAACACAATGACAAATCATTACAATTTAAATCACAGATTGTTAATTTGAATAAAAGCAAAAGAGAAAGAAAACCAAGAATCCTACATCAAGCTGGAGGCAGATGATCCACTGTGGTGACAGGCACTGATAGCTTCTCTTTCTGCCACGTCCAGGTAGAGCAGCCACTGTTCCTTTAACTCTAAACATGTAAACTATGCTTCTAACTGTATCTCTAGGAACATTCAGTGCCTTTGCTATCTTTTTGTATCCTTTTCCTTGTTTGTGCAAGGCATTGATCTCTTTTCTGAACGTTTTGGACAATTCCCTGGACTTAGCCATATTTGCAACATGCAATCAAACTTCACTGTCAACCATCCAGGTATTTGAGGTGATCCGTCTCAAGCACATCTGATGCAGCTAATGAAGGCGTTGAGGCAACACGTGATTTACAAATGTGTGCCCTTATGAGGAACTCTATTCAGGTGGTTGACCAATTTTTAAACTGCAGTAGTCATTGAAAGTAGGAATTAGTGTTGAATTTGAATAAAATCCTTTTAATGTTATATTTACTTAACTAAATAATTTGTTCTTGTGTAATTTGTTTATTGCAAACACCTGGAAATTTTGCCAGTACACCTAAAATGCAGTGAGGGTTGAGTAATTTTGATTGCATAACTAACTAAACTAAAACTGAAAAGCAAATCACTACCATGTCCCTCTGTTGCTATGCTATGTGTGTGTTGTTTTGCATAATATTATGTTTTGAAGTTTTGAGCCTCTATGAGTGAAACCACCACTCGGCTTTCTCGCTCCCTCAAAATTCTGACGTCATGCTTGGTTTGCCACACGTGGAAACTCTGTCATGTTTTTGAATAACAGACAAAGGCATTTGTAATGAAGTCGATAGAAATGCAGTGAACCCAAAGGTCAGAACAAGTGACTTAAATCACGTTACTTTCATGGGCTCTCTTGACTGAAACGTCTTTGATCGGAATCCTGCAGAACTTGATGAAATTAGTGCAAAGGTGTACAGACATGCAGCGGCCTATAAATAACATGACATCACCACCTATTGTCATGGCAGCAAGGATGAAACGAAGGCAAGCTAGTTAAGTTAAAGTAAAAAAATGAGTACCCTTTGTTGCCATGGTGATTCCAGCTTCACATGTACAGCTTGAAATTCTCCGAGCAAAAACTAAATCACAGTTAAGGTATTGAAACAACTGGACCACATGTGTGCTTCCTCTTTACAGAGATGGTCATTTATCTAACTGAATAAATAAGATGGAGTGAGGTTTATGTTTGGAGCCCTTGCTCTTTGCTTTGCATTGCACCTCACCCCGAACTTTGAACAGCTCTGTGGGGAAATAATTAGTGCAAAAGTCAACCCTCAGATTACTTTGGGGTCTGTTGCAGTCTCACTTGGCTCTCCATAAGAATTGAGTTCCAATACATGCAGATTATATTCAGTCACTTCTGTGTGCACAGTCTCGGTTATGACGCAGGCTTTTCTGAGTGTACTGAAAGTATATTAACCATATAATGCTCACAGTGCGTTGTGTCGGGCTGGTGTACATTTAAACATCACGCGGAGAAAATACAGTTAGCCATCAAACAGCTTACAATGCATGTTCACATTTAGGTCATGTGCAATGCAGCGGTGTTGTCACAGGTGAGAGCATTAAACATTTTTAAACTGCTTGATTGAAAATACAGTGTAAACATTTATTTAACAGATGTGTAATAAGCCTGAAGTGGATCTTGCATAATACCAGGACACTATAAAAAGTGGACTGTGTGCTTGAACTTTAAATCACTTAAGAATAATCTAAATATAAAAATTGGCAAAGTGTGTAACATAAGTCCAGCTTTTAGATATTTTAATATAGAATGAAAAGTAGATTTGAATATTACTAACGTCTAGTATCTTTTGATTTATTGAATGATCTAGTAATATTGCATAACATACTGTAAACAACTCATATGGATAACAGGAGAATAGCACTTATTGTTTCCCACTTCACATGCTGAAAAACAGGTAGAAAGTCAGTGACAATTAGTCAAGTAGAAACTGACAGTGAACACAACACACAGGCCACTGAAGCCATTAATGGTGGATTCAATCCTTTTCCTTCTCAACAACTCAAAATAAAACAAGACGGTTGAATTATGTAAATAGTTATCAGGGTTACACTTCAACAGGAGTTAAGACAAACTGGCTGACCATTAACAGTAAGTCTGAAATTTTATTACACTCATAAGTGTGTGACCTGTATGTTTTTGTTTGTGGGGCTAGTTGTTACTTCCTGGATGTAGCAATAACATTTGTCAAAGCTACAACAACCACGGTGGTCAAGTCAGTCAAGTCAAGTCAATTTTATTTGTGTAGCCCAACATCACAGCCTCGAAGGGCTTTACAGTCTGTATAGGAAGGGACACTCTCTATCCTTAGACCCTCACACTGGGGTTTGTACAGCAAACAAAATAAAGCCACAGAGGAGGGATCCCTCTTCCAGGACGGACAACGGTCAAGAGTTGGCTTCAGCTTATACTCTAACTGAGTTGGGTTCGGGTAGGGCTCCGACAAATAAATGCAGGATCCGCATTGGGTTGGGGTCAGTGAGATGATCAACAATGTCCAGTGGCAGATGTGCAGTCAACCTTTTTAGACACCCAAACACCTCAGATTATAATGTGGCCATTTACTTCCAACGTCTTTTGCATGTAGAAATACATCGTCTTCTGTGGAGATGGTCGACGATGGTCATTGGTCACTGGTCAGTGGAACGTGTCATAGAAGGCAGAAAAAAGACATACACATACAAACGCTGTCAGGAAGTCATGAGGCATCCTCGCTCGGTCCTTGCTTGTCGTTCACTACTGCTACACAGTAAAATATTCGCACACCCCCACCTTGCCTTATTTTTTTATCTTCTGTTATAGTTTATTCTTATTGCTCCTTATTTTCTTTGACACTATATGTACTGTAGGTAATTGTCTTTGTTATATGCGGGTGATATGTGAGTATGCACACCTTGATAAGCCACTGAATACCTTGAATTTTCTTCAGGATTATCTGGGAGTATCTATCTGTCTGTCGATCTATCTAAAAGCAGCTGATAGGCCTCAACATTTTACATCTGTTGGAATGATCGTGCTCAAAATGTGCCATCCGACCTTGACATTGTTCTTTGGGTTACCTGAGAGACACAGGCCCCAACAACATGACTCGTTAAAACAGTATGAATTCTGTTCTAAACACATCAACTCAATGTACTCAATGTGTCGGCCTTTTTTAAAGGTCTCAATTTCTAAGCTAAAACACAGCCCGTGGGATTTTTAAACTAAGATGTAGAGTAGCTTCAGTAGCTTTTTCAAACGTTTTTGTTAAATGCTGGAGTAATAAGAATGACCAGAGCAGGATTTACCTTTTAAATGAAAAGGGAGTAATGAGGATGTAGCCTTAGAGGAGTTTTCTGTCTCATAAAGGATCAGTACTGGCTGTTTATCTTGTATTCGTTTGCCCACTGGTGGCTGGAGTCTACGTTTGTGTCTGGAAGTTAGTTGGACCACCAGCCACTCTGTCTATTACTGTGCAGCAGTCAGTGGAGGTTTGTATACACGTCTCACCTTCGCTATGATTCCGAGATCAGTCACGATATTGTATTGATTACTATACACATGGGGAGTTGTCTGCGGATTCTGTGTCTGTGCAGTATAAAACACAGCATCCTGCTTTTTCATTATGGATTAAATGGAAGTACTTTTAGTTTAACAGTTTTTTAAAGTTTAACATTGAGATTCTTAAAAACTTTCCTCTATGCTGCACATTTTCTACTTTTCCTGTCAGCTCAAAGAAAGAGTGCTAGAAAGGAGTGCACAGAGGTGAACAGGTGCAAGATGTAGGAGAGGGAATTTCCACTCAAGACAGACAGAGAGCACATCAGGGGACAAGACAGGCACTGAATGAAAAAGAGATTTGGAACTACTGCCTTAAATAATGCTTCACAGCCTTCAAAAATTGTAGTGATATTCCAGGTTTTTTGTGTGGTTTTAAGATGTATTCACAAAATAATCAGCAAAATGACAAGAGAGTATGCGGTTTAATAACTTCACTTTCTGAATGGAAAAGTTGAGTCTAATTGTGAGAAAAATGGTCAACACATTCCTAAGCTACCTTAGACTGAAGCAAGTGTTATATTTTATTTTTTTAAGAAACCAAAGGTGGGCTACATGGTTGGTGTATTGGTTAGAACTCTTGCTTTTGCAGCTAGAAAACCCAGGTTCATGACCCGGTCAGAACAAGGGCCTTTCTTCATGGAGTTTGCATGTTCTCCCCATGTTTGTGTGGGTTTTCTCCAGGTTCTCCAGTTTCCTCCCACAGTCCAAAAACATGCAGATTTAGGGATTAGGTAAATTGGACACACTAAATTGCCCGTAAGTGTGAATGTGAGAGTGAATGGTTGTCTGTCTCTATGTGGCCCTGTGATGGACTGGCGACCTGTACCCTGCCTCTCGCCCTATGTCAGCTGGAGTTAGGCAGTAGAAGATGGGTAAGTGAGTGAAGAGACAAAAGTCTGTTTTTGCTTCTGTCCCTGATGACAGACATGTTAACAGTGAGAGTGAATGTCTGGCTTCCAGGCATGTGCTGGGAAATGGATTCAAGCGGTGGTCATGCTCTTGCCCGTGCTTTGTTTCTTAACAGAATATAAAAGAGAGCCCTGCAGTCAGGCCCTATAAGAAAACAATGGTTTTACTGGTCCATGTTGCTAGTGATACGACTGTGTTTGGTACTTTACTTTAAAAGAGATTTGTAAAATGTTGAAAATTAGTGAACTTCTCAATTAATTTTAATCTGGAAAAAAATGTGCAAAACATTTTGAATATTTTGGAAAAAAAAAAAGCAGTAATGTTCCACTTGAGCTGAATGTTTTGAAGTTGCTATGAAGAAGTATGTGGAATTAGTTAATGGACAAATTAAAAAGAAGCTGAAAAAAGGGTCACTGCAGAACAACATAGAGTGGAATTGCCACAATTCCACTAAAGGGTGTGCAAAGATTATTTTTTTTCTTTCGGTCGACCACAGTGGATGATGGATTGGATGATGGCACATGGATTTTTGTTTGACACAAGATGTTTACCCTGACACAAATTGCCCATTTATACAGGCCAGTACCAAGAGTCCCCTCATGACTAGTCAGCTTAGAGTGTCCCATTAACATTCAGCAATGGATACCTTGGTCATTGGTACCCCAGTCCTTGACCTGGCAGGGATTTAAACCAGCAACCATCTGGTTACAAGCCTGCTTGTCCAAGCTGCTCATAGTTTGCTCAAAGATGCTTTAGTAAAGGGTCATAAGTCATCAAGTGCAGGCAAGAAAAACACACACTAGTTCATAATTTTATATTGAGGTAATTACAATTGTGAGTCATGGATAATATTACTAAGATAACAATAATTTTATCACAGATTTATGTTTAAATAAACTATTATGGATTTTCAAATAATTGCAGTTAGGTTATTGACTCATACACTTGAAATAATGTCTCACCAGTGATTTTCTTATGTCATATATGTTAAACCTGCACACAGAGCCGGCCCAAGTCATAAGTGAACTAACCAGTAGCATCTGGAGAAAAACACATTTTAACATATTAAGGAAATTTAGATATCTTAAGATTTATTCAGATATCTGAATATCTGAATTCAATCGTTTAGTTTTATTTTGGAGTTGATGATTGATCATTTAGTGCACATCTGGTCAAAGTTTTAAAAACCAAAGCCATTAAACTGGTTTATATGTGTGTGACACTGGTTTGGTATAAATAACATATAACTATAATTAATACAGCTGCCACATTGGTATCAATAATAGTCAAACAGCAGCTCCTCCGAGGTGGTGGGAGAGGGGCCGTCCAAATCAAATTCAGCTTAGGGCCACATAAAGGCTTGGGCCGGCCCTGCCTGCACGTTATTCTTGAGCCAGCTCTTATTCACTCATACAGTATGCTGGTCATGTCGTCAATGTCGTGGTCTAAAGCCCTTTGCAGTCTCTGGCTGATTTGCTGATAACAATGTGACCTACAGTCTGATAAACTGACACCAGTGAATAGGAGTCACGCTTAAGTGAGTACGAGCATGTCGCTCCTGGCGTTTACAGAGTATCTGTCGCCTCTGAAAAGTCCCATCAGCCGCAATTTGTGTCATCACCCTTTAAGCATATGAGCCTGACAAGGTTGTCCACAAGGGGAAATGTCACTCCCCGTCTGGAAAGAGTAACGTCATTATACCTGAAGGCAAGTGTGAGGAAAATCTTTAATTAGAGCTTGGATAGATTTTTCCTCCACTTAAGGTGAGCTGCAGGTCTTTATTGGACATGAGTTGTAAAATACTTAATGTGTAACTAAAGGAAAATGTGATTCTCTATGGCATGCCTGAATAATTAAAAAGAATAAAAAGAATAAAACAGAAATTCACCACGGAATAGTTCAGAATCTCTGCACCAGGAGAAATACTGTAGGTGTAAAATTATTACATGTTGGCGTACAATTTTTTTATATGAAAATGTATTATTCTATTGAATAATTAACAGCTGATGCACTGTGTATTCTCACAGAAAATTGTATTTTTATGTCAGATGTTGAGGATGTAAGGTAAGACCATGTTATTACTATAAAAAGTTAGAATTAGATAAAGAGATTAAAAAGTTATTGCAATAGAAAGACACTACCATTCTTGTTTGTATCGTCTGTTGTTTTTTTATTTATTATATAATTCCTTTTATTTATAAGCCTTGCTTTCACTATGGTATTCCCTTAGATTTGGAATTTATCATTTTGGTGTAAGGCCATTTTTTGTATTTTGTAGTCGTTCCAGTGAGAGTTGACACTGGACACCATGTAATTTTTAGCATCTATCACATGAGTGACACAATTTCTAGAACTCCGCATGTTTCTGCCAGAAGAGAAGAAAGAGCTCCAGATGACCACATACTTCAACTATGATTTTGTTTTACATTTCTGAAAAACATGAGTTCGACACATCACCGATGTTGGTGAAATCTTGAACCTGATTGGTCGGCACGACTGCATGTTTGATGCATCTCTTTCAAAAGGCTCGACGCATCCTGGACAGGTCGCAAGTGAAACATACAGAGAGGAGAGTCCATTCATGCTCACATTCAAACCTACGGTCAATTTTAGACTGTCCAATTAACCTAATCCATAATCTGCATGTTTTTGGACTGTGATGAGGAAACCAGAGAACCCAGGGAAAACCCGCACAGACATGGACAGGAGATGCAGCTTCCACACACACAAAGACCCTCAGTGGAACCAGAATCTGAATCAATGCTTTCTTGTTGTAAGGCAACAATGTTAGCCACCTCGAAGGACTCTTAAATAATAAAAATAAATAAATAAACGTGGAGATGGAAACCCGGCAGTTTATCAATAATAGATATGAGCTACCGTGAAGATGGTTGTCTGTTCTGCTTGAATTTGTCATATGTATGTCATATGCGGTAAATGTATTTGTTCTATTACATGATTCCATCTATCAAAGAATGCATAATCCTTTACTCGATGTTTTTCTGTTTCCTTTAAATTCACTTCCTTTATTCTTTTGCACCATTGTTGATTAATTCATTCTTTTTTCACATGTGTGACATGTTACACCTGTGCAATTGTCATACAGGGTGATTTTACACAACATGTGCGACTTTAGATTTTTATTCTCTGATTAGTTGGTGCAATTTTTCTATTTCTGGTTTTATTATTTGTACATACAGTAGGTTCTTCTACATTCAGCAGGTCTTTACTGAGAGAAAGACGCACATTGTAATTTCACTGTACCTGTGTATAATGACAAAGTGGATAATCTTGATGATGTCAGTTAATCAGATTTAATTATTCCACCACATATACTATTTCTCTGCACATTTATTTACTGTAATCATCTGCTTAATATTTTGATGTAGTTTGGAGCTGAGCTCTACTCTCTGTTCCCATGATGAGCCGCTCAAGACCTGGAATCATTTGTTCCTCAGTATGATGCCAGTGTTGCACCACACCTGCCTCTGGCATGTTCACACACACCTGCTGATCACTCCAGGTGTGTGCATTGGCAGTGGAGAACACTGCACACACTACACATACGTGTATACGTTTATGTACTTATCAGGACCAGAAACTTATAAACACACAGGCACACATTTTCTTTGTGCCTGTGTGTGTGTGTGTGTACTTTTCTCATTTCATGCACTCTGTGAAGATGAAGGATGCTGCTGGGACTGTGGCGTGGCTTATATTTAGCCGCAGCACTCCTTTTTTGGTGTGGTGACGTCTCTCACGGCCTCCCCCAGCTGTTTTTATCAAGTCACTCTGTCAGGCAGGCAGGCAACCCCGCACTGCTGCATTATTCATCCTCAGCTACGGAGACGGGGGAATCGGAAGTTCCGACCACCTCTTTGATGACATGCAAAGAAGGGGGGGTGGGGGGGGAGACTTGCTGCACTGCTTACATCTGCAGTCAGGGGTGCTTCCCCACTCACTGTGATGATCAGGCTGAACACACAAATCATTAATGAGAAGAGCATGGAGGAGCCGTGGTGCTGGAGATTTGTGTGGTATTTTCATTGCTATTATTTGGTAAGGGCATAAAAACATGGCTGCAGGTGCATGCTAAATATTCATGTTTGTGTAGACTGTGTGTGTGAAAGAGAGAGAGAGGGGGTGAGATTAAATTTAGCTTAATGTTATTTTCACACAGTTTTCCCTCTGGTATTGCATTTATGCAACACGCTCATTAAAGACATTCATCATCCCCATGGCTTTGGGGTTTCCTTGTCCAGGCAACAACAATACAACTCCCTCCTGTACTGTAAATATCTCTCATGGTGGAACACCCTCCTCAGGCTGTGTCTGAGACAAATCTAACCACCAACCTCGATAAGACACCTTGACGTGCATCATTGGGTAATTACATAATCCGAACATTCAGACAAAGTAACGGATGCAATGGAGAAATGAAAAAATGTGTGTCGCTCATGCATCATACCTCAGTGTCTGGGCATCACTGTAAGGAATATGGCTGATTCTCCATCCTAGAGATCTCTTTGTCAATCTAACGCCATAATAGAAATACAACCAACGCCAAAGGAAATCCCACTTCTACGCACAAATTAGATCCGAAAACGGAGTCATGCATGAAACAGTGATGTGAAAGTAGGGCTGTGTCGATGCCGATGTTTGCTGTTGTGCACCTGCTTACATAAATGTGTTGCTCTGATTGACAGTGCGAAGTCCTCTGTTGACTTTGTGAGATTGAGCTGGTGATGTGAGCGCACTCCGCTGGCAGCCGTCTACATTTGTCACCTTCTTGAGCCGTGAGATGGGCCGACGGTCACCCGTCAGACCAGAAAGCTCCCAGCTGCCTCTCTGTAATCCCACTCTTAGCATGTCCCGGCACGTCCAGGGACCCCAAGAACACCCATCTCATGGAGATGAATCCATTGATCCCCCTCTGTCTGTCAGTCAAAGACGCTGTTTGAGCTATGAGCTGCAAAGCTATGCTGTGTCGAGTGTGGCCCTCAAAGCTCTGGAATCAATATTGCGAAAGTAATTTGTGATGCAAACGGTCAAATGATGGCTTTCTTACTCTCTCTCTCTCACTCTCTGTGTGTGTGTGTGCTTATATTTGTTAACTCTTTGTTACCTCTTTTCTGGCATAAACACTGACCTTGTCAGGACCAGTAGTCCTCATGGAGACCAAAACCTGGTCCTAATGAATCAAGACAGGTTAAGCTTACGTGTTAACTGGTTATGATTAAGGCTGGGGATAAGGCTGTCCAAATGAATGGAAGCCAGGTCCTTACGAGGATAGCTGTGCAAATTTCTCTGTGTGTTTCCAGGTATTACTCATATCGTGGAGACCTATGAGATCTGTTTACACAGTCACATTATGGGGACTCATCTTCCTTATGGGGACAAAAACCAAGTCCCCATACCATAAACTATTACCTTTTAAGGTGGAGATACAGTATGTTGTATGGTTAGGTAAAGGTTAGGTTTAGGCCAGTAGTAGTTATGGTTAATGTTGGATATGTCCTCTGAAGTCATGGAAACCTGACTGAGTATGTGTGTACTTGTATTTATATCTTTCTGAGGTCCCAAAACTGGGATTACAAATCTAGCTTTTTGAGGATATTTTGACCTTTGTCTGGACCCCACAACTTTAAAGGGCTTTTTCTGGGTTAAGAACTGGTTTTAGGTTTAGGGTTAGAATTGGGTTTGGGTTAGCCTTAGGTACTTAGTTTTGATGGTTAAGGTTAGGGAATGCATTATGTCTATAGGTGTCCTCACTAAGATATAAAAACAAGTATGTCTGTGTGTGACTTTGAAAAACAGAATCCCAGGGTTGGAAAAATAAATACTTTTTTGTCATCATGATGAGCCATTTACAGCACATTGTAAAAATGTATGACTACAGCATGTTTTATTAATAATATGTTTGTCGTAGTAGTGTGTCCGAGGGCGATTAATCATCCCGTGTTTTTAGAAAGTATAGGGACAGTTAATTTTTTTCTCCATTTTTATTGTATCTAGAAATAAAACCCAAGTACACAATGAGATAGAAATGATTTATGAAAGAGGGTCATTGCTGAGTCGGGCAACATAAATGCCATCTCCCTGAAAATCTAATAACCGATTTCATCTGAATCAGCGTGTATGAGGCAGTCGCATGTTCAGGAAGCTTTCCAACGGGTGATCATGTATGAAGCAGACTTCCCCCTCCTCAGATATTCATCGCCAGAGATTTTCTCATTAATCTTTCATTATCTTCGATCTCTCTGTTTTGCATACATCATGGCCTTGTGGCTGTAATCTGTTACAATCACCTTCATTTCATGTTTTTCTGTGTGAGGCTGCCTCACAGCTTCATGCTGATTATGTTGCCAACGCATAATGGCGTCAGCTCAGTATTTCAGTTTTTGTTATTGTGTTGTCTCTTTCCCTGTCAGTGTTAAATGTCAGATTTTAGGTTTTTGCAAATCAGAGCACGAGAAACAGTGAACTCTCTGGATTTGAAGATCAGGGGCTTAAGCAGGAGAGGGGTTTGGATGACAACAGATTGCCAGGATTAGATGTCTGTCCCACTGAAAAGGACACACTTTCTCTCACATCAATCTTTAGATGCACACATTGATGTGCAGAAAGTGCTCAAATGCTTTACATTCAAATGCACTGGGGCTGTTTATCCCCACTGCATTAAAGTGGGAAAAACAGTCAATTAAAAGACATGAATTTCAGTTATTATCAGCTACAGCATTAAAGAATGATATATGAAAATACAATACAACTTTATGGCATACATCATAAAGTTGTACCACTAAGACATGCAACTTTGGTTAGAAAAAGAGAGAAGCAAACACTGGTTTAACTTTTTTTTTTCTTTTTTTAATTATGTAATCTTGATGTTTTCTTGAAAATAAAAACTTGTTAAGTGAAAATCCATATATATCATGAAGAAAGTTTGGGAAACCAATGGGAAATACAGGCATTTTCTTACTGTACATAAACTGTACAGTACTTAAATATATCACAGCAACCACAGGGGAAGAATCTTTACCTTTGGCAAAATAAAGAAGTAACAATAAAAGCAGGATGTGTGTACATTAAAGTTCCCTTGAGGGACCCACTTCCACATAAGTACGCAGTTCTTTGTAGGGCTGCAACTAACGCTTACTTTCAGAATCATTTAATCTGTATTATTTTCTCAATTAATTAAGTACTTGTTTGAGCGATAAAATCCTCTATTTCTCTTTGTTGTATGGAATTCTTTACAAAACACTCAAACCGTTTAATAATCGATTAACTGAGTAATTGTTTCAGCCCTAGTTCTTTGAAATCCACTCATTTCTGTGCTGCTGCTGCTGCTGCTGCTGCTGCTGCTGCTGCTGCTGTTGTCGCTGTTACTGCTGTGTTCTAAAAGGGACTTTTGTTGGAGGAAACAGTTCAAGATGAAAGAAGTAGTTTGCAGAGGTCAGCAGTTCCCTGACTGCGTATTTGGCTTTCCAGAACCACCCCCACCATGACTGGAAGGATGTACTGTGATGTGATCCCAATCATTACCAAAGATAACTACAGGTGGGCTTAGTTGGCCTGTGGGATTTCAGGGGGACACACACTGGTGGGCAGGGGTTCATCGACCTGCTCCCTTGTATTCCTGTTAATAATATAAAGCGCCCACACATGTGGACGGTGTGAAGAGGGAAATGCACGGACTCAAGCACAGGCCGAGATACTCGGAGAGACAAGAACAAATAAGGCTTTAGCCTGTGCTATAAATATAGTGTATCTCACATACACACTGAAGTCAGAAATGACACAAACACCTTTTCATGTAAAAGCTGCATGTATAAATGAGGCAGAATTTCACTGTTTTTGCTGATAATGACTTTTCTCACTGCATCATTGCAACCATGGTCCTCGGTAGCGCAGACCTTGTTATACCGACCTCGCTCTTTCCTCATGCGCTGACTTACTCGTAACAATGCAATTAATCCGAAAGTCTGAGCAGAGTTACTTTCTGGCAAAGCACAAATTCATCCATGGAGAATTTGATTATAATAAACTAATCCACAACATTCGAAAGGTTGTTTAAAATAAATGAGAGCGAAAGAGAAAATCAGTCCTGACACATGTTGCATTAGAGGTGTTACAAGGGATTTTCTCTGTCCCAACAAACTGGGAGCATTTCCTCTTCCAAGAATCACAACACTCCACATTATTTGTTCTCATCGATTATATCGAAGAGGAGGAAGGAAAAATAATATTTTGGAGCCTTCTTGCTGTTCTTCCACTCCACTGATATGACTAATCTAATAATGAATCAGTGTTGTGCAGAAGCCAGAAAGTCACATGCTGTTCTCACTGGTCATCCGGCTTTGAAGACCTAAACATGTCTGTCATCTGTTGTTATTTAACCACCAAAAAAAAAAAAAAACAGAACGCTGTTGACTCAGTCGGGCTGAAAATGAGTTATTCTAAGAAAAGCTGTGAACTTTGCCATGAAGTCTAGAGTGTGGGTGACATGCACTAATATTAATATGCCTAAAGAACTCCAGTAACTGCTGTCAGGCAAACAAAACTAATGCCATTTTGGCAGACAGCACACAGTGCATATCCATAGATGTACAGTATATAACTGGTAAGCATATACACCTGCTAATATGTCAGGCAAGTCCTGTTTTCACCAGCTGTTTTCATAAACAGATGAAGGTGGTGGATCATTCAGGATGCTGCAGTGGTTGGGGACAGGCTTATGGAAACACATTTTACAGATCACTGCAATAAGACACACTCAAAGTGAGTCTGATAGGAATCCACAGACAATGACCGGGATTTGCAGCTTGCCTTAAGGGTAAACTTAAACTTGCATGAATGTACGACCTTACTGTGTTTTTGAGACACACTGTGACATCAATGCAACCTTTATTTTCTGAGACAAAGTTACGGGGTGCTTTGTGTTTTCCCTAATTTCAGCATCATTACAGACTCCAGTGCTAATTAATTTAAGTATCTTGTTTCTTTTATTGCAATGTGCAAGTGTTCTCTGGAGTAGAGTGGGGGAGGGTTTATCAGAAAGATAAAGAGGTCGTAATGCTGCAGGTCTGGATAAGGTCCTCTCTCCATACACCTGGGTTTATTGTAAGAAATATTCAATCTGTCAGGTTGTGTGAGTTTTCTGCTTAATCTCTGTGGATTTAAAGTGTGATATGTATTCTTAGAGCTAGTGCCGTTTATTTTCCAGGATCTTTGCCAGTCAACATGGCACTGTTAGTAAATGTGGTGTTCAGAGCTCTATACCAGCCCTGGCATGTACAGTATGTTAAACCTGTAGTATATAGATCACAGTAGATCATTTAGAGATACTGAACAAATGTAACTGTGTGTATGGTTTTAATCCTTTGTACTACAGTTCAACTGAAAAAGTGTTTAATCCTGGATGTGAACAGGTTTTTCATCAGTGTAAATGGGTTTTATTGACTCTGCAATGAACGCATGTTTTTATCAGCTTTGGCTCCGATCAGCATTAGAGGAAATGCATAACATGTTCATTTCTCCTTGTCTGCTTCATTTTTCATCGTCCAGCCACTAGCATAGCTGTTAGTGAACCTTCCTTTTAATAATTTTGGGCAGCCCTCAACTTTTTAAAGCCTGTGGACGAGTAGAAGGGAATTTGGCTTGTAACACGAGGGTCACCGCTTCAAATCCTGGGACAGTGAGACAGGTCAAGGGCTGGCGAGTGCTGCCGATTGCTCCTGCCCCTGGTTTATGTGTGTGCACTACTAGTGCGTATCAAAGGATGCAGAGGTCAAACTCACTCTCACCGATTGGTGTGTATCCAAATAAAACTAATTCTAACATTATTTTATTTCATTAACTGGATCACATAAGACATGGATTTAAAGAAGGAGGAGTGAAGTAAAAGACACAAAATAATAATCACCATAATGTTGTTAATTAGCTCCGTGGTGTTGTGCTTGTTGTTTTTCCTCCTCTTCCTCCGACTCTTGGTTTCTGTCACGTCTGTGACATCACAATTTAGCAATTTAGAGGAAGTGAGGGTGAAAAACACCATGTGGAGAACCAAGCACTGGCAATGAAAATGGTGATAATGATTTTTTTTATAGTGACCTCACTTGGGTTCACACCTGCTAATTACAATGTGAATGGTTATAGATGACACTTTTGCACTTTGCTTGTTCTTTATCTATCTTTCAAAATAAGGAATGACTTCATTCAGAAAATGATTGCAAGATTAATCAATAATGTGAATAATTGGTTGTTGCAGCCCCAATACTTAGTAAATTACTCTTTTACTGTTATTCAGTTTTGGATTCTCATAAGTCCAGAATTAACTGTTACAGTAAATTTAAATGGTCCAGACAGTGCTTTAGACTGGCATGGGTGAGGGTGCATTTGTTATGTCATGTGAAACACAAAATAAAGTAATGTAACATGCGCCTTTGACCTGACCCGAGTTCAACTCCCAGGGGCCCCCGAAACCAAAATTGCACCATGTTTCTTGATCACATCTGACACTCCCCCTATTGTGTCTCCCTCCACTCCCACTTCAGCTCCATTCACTGTGAATCGGCAAAAAAACACTGAACAAAAGAAAATAGAAATCTTTGTGTGCAATAGAAATGTCAATTCACTGCCAGTAATCCCTGTGAGGCATGCACCATATGCTGTCTGTCGTGCAACTACAGAGTCTCTCTTCTCTCTCGGAGTTCAGTCATCTGTGTTCTCAGTGACCTGTTAGATGTGATGCTCTGTGGCTGAAGTGCACTTCAAAGACAGAATGACGGAGGACACATAAGATCCTGCAACTGATGGCAAGTCCCGCGATTCATAGTGAGAACAATGAATGTGACTCACACGGTGAAATGTGCCACTGATGGTGGGTTCAGTGCCAGCTGAGACAGATGGGCAGATTTAACAGCTGTGTATCTAAATTAACAGGATGTGCAGCATCGCGCTGACAGCTCGTCTCAGTGGACGTTGTTTTAGTTACAGATTACAAACAGTTTGGTAAAGGTGATTTAGCATTAATCAAACCTAGTTATAGGGAACAGACGGTACCATTAAACTGTCTCATGGTTTTTTCTGTGGTAGAAACTGCTCAGTTGAGCAAGTCACCTGTCTGTGTATTTGAAATGAAACCTGATAGACATGGTATGTAGAAAGAGTAAATGTTTATGGGCATTTACTCACAGATGCTATGATTAAAATTACCTGTCAATTATTCTGAATGTAAATTTCAATTTTATTGACAAATTGTCATTATAGAAACAGCTCGAGTCCACAGTGTCTGAAAGTTTCAATAAGACCATAGAGACAGACAAACATAAATCTGCAATGCATATAAAAAATATTGATTAATGCATCTTTAAAGTTCAGCCATCAATATGGCAGCAGCAAAACCAGCTAATGGTACTCATGTGGCACATTTCCATATACAGTTCTAGCACTACTTGGCTCGACTTTGGCAGGGTCGCCATAGCACAGCTGCGTGAAACTGCCATGACGTCGTTTTATACGCAACACAAACACACTGTGTAACAGCCAGAGTATTGCTGTAATGCTGGTTTGTGCCGCGGTCTGGTGCCTCTTTCTGTTGTGCTGTGTCGGCTGTAGAAGCGTGCCCTCTCCCCAATATCCTCCGGTCACCATTCATTCAACTTGTAACGTGAGTTGGTGCAGGCTCCGATTCTCATATGCTCATATGTTGATATGTTCATATGTTAACTTTACACATAATGCCGTGAGACCTGGCTTTATATGGTCAACCTTATGTCCTGTTAAATAAAACAGCAGAGCGGGTTGTCGTCTGTCGCCTGTCTGTGCTGTCCCGGAGCTTTGCTAGAGGCTACTACGGTTAGGTTTGACCACCTGCATCAGCAACAGCGTTACAACTGGATCCTGTGTATTTCTGTGGACAGCAGCCATGTACGCTCACCCTAAGGCTCCTGCTTGGATTTGAAAAACGGCGGGTTCGATTCTAGTGTTGGACACTGTGCTCACGACTCTTCTGGTGATCCAACACTGTCTGACCAATCAGTGGCCAGCAGTCTGTTGACGTCACATTTTAGTATCAACTCACCATTTCAGGTACCAAAAAAGCACCAGGTGCCAAGTACTATGCCTTATAGAAAATATGAGTAGAGTCGAGTCAAGCCAAGCCAAGTAGTGCTAGAACTGTATAATGGAAAGGTGCTAATAGTGTCTCCTGATTTGTTACTAGAACTAATTCAGTTTTTGCTTGAGTTTACCTGCTAATCCCTACTCATCGGCCTGGTCATTCCCCACACCTCTTAATCTCCCTCCAGTACATGCAGACAGGTGACAGATTAAAACTCCTCTGGCTGTTTATGTTCACCCAGCTCTTAAACAAGACACTTTATGTTGCTCCAACATTTCTTGTTATAGATTCTTCAAGTCTCTGGAAGTCTTCCAGGGGATGATAAACTCACTTCCTCTACAAGATATTGTATATTGATGATGGCATTTAGTAGTGTATTGTCTAATAACTCAGCCAACATCTCCAACAAGCATCAAACATAGACTATATAAAATAATATTCAGGCTGGGAAAGTGAAGCCTAGGAAGTTGGAAGCAGTTAGTCACCACAGCACAGCTCCACTGATTGCAAATAAACCCTTATTTTAATTGGAAGTCAATTAAAAAACAAGCCTGCTTTTCTCTTACTTGGGGAGTTAATGGTCTCAATCGCTAATTTCGCTAATAAACTCTTCTTTAATAGAATATGATGGCAATGAGGGACATACATGATTGACATTAATCAAAAATACAGCAAGTTATAATTAAATAAGAATGGAGTGCATGTAAAGGAAAGGCCAAAACACAGATCCTTTCAAACCTGTGCTGTTTAAATGTCTCAGTGCCACAAATAAATGGGTACAGTACTTTGGGTTACATTCATCAGACATAGATAAGAAATCTAAGCCTTCTGCAGACTGTTTCTGAAACAACGCAGGCCTATATTTCTGATAAGCTGGACAGTAAAACAAAAAAATGAAATTCATTTTTATCCCTCCCAGATGACACATACAACAAAATAGAGTGAATATAGGAACAGAGCGGAATCGTTCCAGTTTCAATTGCTCGGGGTGAGATCCCACATCTGAGCTAAGCACAGACACATAGCTGGATGGTAAATGCTCTTGATCAAACAATACGTTCTCAGCACAAGAGTGGACACCAGTCGAGGCTTCACAACAGGAGCTGTTTTTATTTACAGCTGCATCCAAGAACAAGTGTTTACTCTTTCCACCTTTCATAAACAGTCCATGCTACCATCAACAATAACCATGACCCACTCACTCACTCACCTTCTACTGCTTTATCCTCCACATGAGGGTCGTAATCCCAGCTGACATATGGCGAAAGGTCGCAGGGCCACACACACCTCGTGTCCAATTGCCCTAATCTCCAAATCTGCATGTTTTTGGTCACGAACCCGGGTCTTCTTGCTACAAAACCACTACACCCACCGTGTGGCCCAATTACCATGACCTTCCTAACCAATTTGTGTTAGACTTAGCAACTGAACCGGTCCATCTGCCTGCCCTTATTTAAAAGTATTCCCTGAATGTTTGGAATGGTAGTAGTTTCCCCTGCTTATTGTTTGTTAAGTCCATATTTGCAGTCCCAATGACAGAAGACAAATAGGGAGAAAAAAAAATAAGTATATGCATTTCATCCTTACAATTCAGTAGTATTAGGAAATCTGTCAAGATAAATCAAGAGACCAATTTAACAACCTTTTTTGTCTAAAATAAGCAGCACCAAAAAGGAAATGTCTTTTCCAGCAAATATAATACATAAAACATTCTGGGGAAAAACTATCAATTTATATTTGCTCTCCACTGGCAATTTGTATAACAAAAAAAACAAAAACTCTTGAGATGCTGTTGTAGCTCAGACGGAGAGGTAAAGGCAGACACTGCCATATATCCTGACTTTGCCCAGCACTTAGGACAATGACTGCTAGTTTTCAATGAGCAACTTAAACACACCTGATATGCATTTCTCGTCTGTGACATCACACAAAAGCATCTGTAAACACTACGGAGATTTGATTTGGTCTCATGTCAGTAGTTTCTACAAGAATGTATAGCAAACTTTAACTCAACATTTGTTGCAGTTTGTTGTGGTTGTACTTGTTAGCCATTTCTGCTATTTTACCAGGGCAGTGAAATGCGGAAACTGGAATGACATTTCACTCACGTGTTTTGTAAATGTCATCCTTAATTTGCCAAATCTGTTTCTCCAGCACTTATTCACTAGTGTGGGTGAAACCAGCCGAGTCTGCCAGCGATTTGATTTGGCTCTGCAGACATGTCTGGCAAGGATGCCATTTTGGCCAACTACAGAATATTCTAAAAAGGGGAACCAATCATAAACGGCACGCTGGAAGCGAGCTTAACGCGATGACAACAGAGAAGCAACGTCCAACACGTGGTTGCTGGTCTCTGAAACGGGGGGGGGGGTGATTTTTAGACCTATTTATCTAAACATACATTCTGATCTATCACCGGTGGTCACGTCTTTTGCAAGTGGGAGGTGACTACACCCTTTCCAGACTCATACTTAATCTCAAATGAGACTGAGATGCATCCAGGTTACTTATTTGCATTTGCCTTTCATTTATGCACAACTTTTCCACTTCCCTCAAGTATATGAAAAACTTTTATCCAGTGTTTCATTGTTTTTCACATTTCCTCTGTTTCTATCCAATTTCTTCCTCCACAAATGTGCTAATGGAAACCCACCCAATGACTGCTGTAATAAAATGGAAGCAAATGCATTCATAAATAATTGAAAAATCCACAGTTACAGCTTGAGCATCTCATCTGTTTTAGTATGCACACTGCAGGGGGAAAAACCCTTCTGCAACAGACGACACATCGCAGCATAATCTTTTCTTTTGAGGTTGTGTTCTACCATGTCCATATGTATGACACACTTGTGCTGCAATTCCCTTAGGTTGATACAGCATTTATTTACTTCTCATCTGTCAGTCAGTATCTTTTCAGACTGCTCTGTATCAGACGCCTGCAGCTGTGTGACCTTCCTCCATTCTCATCTTGCTTGGTATTACTTTTTTTATTAGATTGCTTTTTGTTACAGGACTGGAGACACTGGGAAAGGGAGAGACAGAGAGAGAGAGAGAGAGAGACCCTGTGAGCTTCACAAAACGTCCATCATATTTGAACATCCCTTTTCTGAAGCTTCCGCCAAGGCTTGTAAATGTGAGATTTATGAACAGGCTTTAAAGGAGACTGTGAATTTATCCGCTATTTACATAGATGCTCTCTGCTGTTTTGTCTGGAGGACAAGTTTTGTTTTGAAAGTTTCTCTGTGGTTTGAAATGCAGACTCACGGATTACTGGTCGGGGTGGATGGGGACTGGATGTGTCACCATGTTGATGATGTGTTGCCACTGGGAAATGTCTCAGGAGACACACATGACATGTGGTTTTGATACTGTCTAATGGGTTCGGATGTGAATGAAATCACCGTGAGACACAAATTTGCTTATTATTCTTAGGAGATAATTCAAAAAGAAGAAAACTCTTTCTCTTTGGATGAGATGATCAAACAGGGAAGGTAGAAGTGATTAATATGAATATTGTTTAAGATTTCTTTCAAAAATAGATCATAGTCCCTTTGATTTATTATCTCTTGTCTATAGTGTTATCCCCCAAACACGCAACAATTGTAATAACTTTTTTCAAATAACCTTTTTCTGAAAATTGTTTTTCAGCTCAACCTGTCTCAAGGTCAGTAATCATACAGCTGCAGTCTGCTGTGACACTATGGATATACACTTGTGTCATTAAATTATAGTGCATCTGAGCTGTTACTGTCAGATCGTGTTGGAGAAAAAGATTGAACCTTTCCCTGAACCTTTCCAATGACAGCTTAAAGCTGAAGTAGGAGGAATCGCTAGAGAAATAGTTGACTGTTGAGTCTCATCCTCAGATTGTTAAAGTTTTAGGATTAAGGGTCTCTATCCTGGGCCTCTTCTATCAGATGAGCAGGGGCAGACACACATGCTCTGTCTCTGGAAAGCTTAACTGATTTAGACACAAAAACAGTTTTTTAACACTTTTTTAGCTTTCTTTCTTTGTAGTGCAGGCAGTTGTAATAGTGTAAAGTAATAGTAACCCTATCCAATTAAGGGACACGTCTGCGTAGCAGAACAGCCAATAGTAGCACCTTCGCTAGGGGTTTGGATTTGAAATCCCTATGAAGTTCAATATATATATATATATATATATATATGGTCCACCAGCTTGGGGTTGTGAGTACAACTTGGCCCTGTATCCATTTGGACAATTGCAACACGAAAGCATCCAAAAAAGCAGCATGCGGAAGTATTTTAGTTTCTACACCACAGGCATCAAAGTAACAATAGTTCATTCAATATATTCAGAAGTTCATTCAATATATTCAGAAGTTCATTCAATATATTCAGAAGTTCATTCAATATATTCAGAAGTTCATTCAATATATTCAGAAGTTCATTCAATATATTCAGAAGTTCATTCAATATATTCAGAAGTTCATTCAATATATTCAAGGTTCATTCAACATATTTAGAAGTTCACTCAATATATTCAGAGATTCATTCAATATATTCAAAGATTAATTTCCTGAACGGCATGCCATAATATATATATATATATATATATATATATATACAGCGTAGAAGGTGGTCAGACCTTAAGAAGATTACCACATGGTCCACCAGATGGGGTTGTGAGTACAACTTGGCCCTGTATCCATTTGGACAATTGCAACACCAAAGCATCCAAAAAAGCAGCGTGCGGAAGTATTTTAGTTTCTACACCACAGGCGTCAAAGTAACAATCAGATCTGCTGACTCAGCTGTTAGCTTAGCTGTTAGCACCAGACAAGTGAGGCAGCGGACGAGGCATCACTCAGATGAGCATCGCAATAAGTGGTTAACCTTATGTGACTAATAGTAAGAGTGATAACAAACAATGTTGTAACATCTGTGGGTTCGTGTGCCGCCAAGTGAAATACTGGAATATCTTCAAAGAAATCGCAGGTCAGGTACTTCATTAAAACTGTTTACTCTCACATTCACACCTACAGTCAATTTAGAGTGTCCAGTTTTTCGAATTTGGGAGGAAAGCAGAATACCAGAGCAGAGGGCCTTGTTCTTTCTTCAGATAGGCTCATGAACCCGGGTCTTTTTGCTGTAAGGCAACAATACAAGCCACTTACTCCACCCCAATTTAACGTCCAAGAAATTGCAAAAAGAATCTCTAACACGTAAGACAAACCTGCTCAATTTTGGATTTCCTTGACTCCTGCTCAATTTCAGTGAAGTCGTATCATCTTTCGTCGTGACCAGCAGCTGTTGAAGCAGACTTACACTTGAGACAGCTGTTTCCGACCTCTGATGAGTCTGTTCAGTATTTCACAGTATTTACCTACTGTCAGTGACATCATGTTGTGCTATTTGGATGCTGATTGTGAGGTAATTTTGAAGGACTGTGAGGAAAAAAAGTGACCCTATCTTCAAATCGCTGCATGTGGCATTATTATCCAGATTGTGTCCGTATGTGGGCATGTGTAAATGCCATGAGTGTGTGTACAGTATATAGACAAGTATTTGCATATGCAACTCCCCGTGTGTTCACATAGACCTCCCTACAGATTCAAGTGTTGGCTATCTTGCTGGAAATGAAAAAGAGAAATGTGGGATACCATCCTGTGTCTGTTTTTAGATGAAAGGGAAAATAACGCATAAGATGTGCCTTTTTGAACAGCAGCATGAACACCAACAATCAGCAGCTATATTTGTTCCTCTAGGTTAGTCTGTCTTCTGTTTGGATCTATTTATGAACTCACCAGGGACATGTTATATTAGCTCTGATCTGTCCCACTAACTGAACGGAATGCAGCTCTGCAGCATCATATGAGGCTTAACTGTTCCTGCACAGGTTCCGGTTGTGGCCAAATCAACAAATCTGCTCTCTAGGAGAGACAGAGTCAGAGAAGTCCTGGTGCAAAGTTGTCAACATGTGGAGACCACTGTGTCTTCCAGTACTACGTATTCACATGGTTTGACCATGGTAATGAGTTAAGGGGCCAAACACCTGAAATATAAAAGTACATCCTGACTATTGCCCATTTCTGCAGATAAATCATCTTAGTTTTATCTATAACTGCATAATGCTGTTTTTAAAACTTGCTTTCAAGATGTCATCAATATACAGTTTGGCTGTTTGTTGATATGAGCTAAAATAAGTTCTCAACCCTTGAGTGTCTTACTGTAAATGTAATAACGATGTGCTTCATCACTAATGATTTCAACTTTTCCTCTGTAAAAATAGTTTGAAGTAAAAAATGTAAATCAAGCAATATGTACAAAAGTATCCCTCTTTGATCACTAATGAGTTCCCTCTTAATTCCAAGACTAAAAGAATTGAAATGACACATCGCAGCAGCCTCCAGACTCCTCAGAGTTGGAACAATATGGAGAAAGATCTAAATCTGACATTTATAGTCTTTGGTGCTTTTATTTAATTTTAATGTTGAACGTTTTATAATTGCTGTAATGTGAAGATTGATGAGAATTCAGTCAGACCACCACACGCACTACATAGGTACAGCATTCAAGAAAATGTTGCTCACAAACCAAAATAACCTTAGGCTTAACAGTGTGTAAATTTAAATACAAACAAATACATCTGTTACTTTCAAATCATTGTCAAATGAGTTCACACAATACTGATTAAGCCTATCAGCTCGTGTTTCTCAGTATTGTGATGTTCGATGCAGGCAACAGCTATATTGCGTGAGTAAAGCAATCAGCTGCAAAAAGGTTAACGATTGACGAAATCGAAAGAGAAGCATCCACCAAATGTTTCAGAAGTAAATTCTACTGTTCAAAAAAACTTAAGATTGGGTTAGATTTAGATTAGATTTGGCTTTATTGATCCCACCCTGGAGAAATGCACACTTACAGTAGCATTTGGGAGCAGACAGTACTATACTAGGATATGAAATAGCAATACAAGATATACAAATAATAATAATAATAAAAAACAATAACAATACTATAAACCAGTGGTTCTCAAACTTTTTAGTACCACCTGAGAAAAAAATTGAGCTCTCTAAGTAACACTATTATCACTAACGTGAAATAGACTGAGCAAAGTCAGCTACAGACTTTTCACAGGAGGCAGATTTATTCTCAATAAGATAAACAGTTCTAGCACTCCTTGACTCAACTCTACTGTTTTTGTTTGTCAACAGACTGCCGGCCACTGATCAGAGAAGAGTCATGAGCTCCATGTCCAACACAAGAAATCAAGCCGAACAATGCCGAACTGTGAGTCAGTTGAAAAGACTTAAAAATCCTGAAAACATATTGTTAATCTCCAATGTTCAGCAAGGAAATGTCTAAAATCTCATAATTTAACAGAGGAGTCTGGTGTATTCAGCAAAAGCTGGTGAACATGAGCCCATTTAGCAGTATTTCAGTTCAGTGACTGTGTCAGGCACTCCGGTCTTGCAGAAAGTACTGAACTGGACAAATCTTTTTAATTAACTGATTCTAATGATTCAGTACACCAAAAATAATAGCTTTGCCCATCACTAGTTTGGGTCACATATAAAACGACATCACAGCAGTTTCGTGCAGCCGTCCTATGATGACCCCGTCCATGTCGAGGAGGTCCTATGAAGTCATGGAAAACGATGCGCCTGATACCAAAATAAGTAGAGTTGAGTTGTGCCATGCCGAATTGTGCTAGATATTTATAGTGGAAAAGTGCAGATTATTTTTGTTCTTACCAAAAGAGGCATCAACAACTCCAAAAGAAATCTCCAACAGTTACACATTGCAGCTGTAAAGGTAGCAGCAGACATACCAAGTGTCTCTATTTCAATTCCTTCTACCTTTTATACAAGTGTGGCTCATGGTCAGACATTTTCAATCCTCAGCATTCATAATGTTGTGCACACATTAATGCCCAAAGTGCAAGGCTAGGTCATCACCCAACACTGAGGGCAATCAAATATTTACCAACCCAAATAAAAGGAGAAATTAGGCATCTGACCATCTGAATAACAAAAGACTTCACCCTGCTTTTAATAAACCTCAGATTCCCAAATCAGTCTGAATTAAAGTATTTGATTACCAGTTTCCTAGCAACCCAAGACCATGGCCATCTGTTGCTCCTGCAGACAGACGAGTTGGCCTGTGCTGTAGCCAGCGGGGAGGAATTCCATCACGTTTTATATCTCTCAAGCTCATGCAAGGTCTTTTTTTTTCAAATGAAAGGGAAGAAAACAATCAAAGCAGAGAGAATTTGCAGAATCAACGAACCAGAGTGCATTTTGATGAATAATTTAGCAATAAACTGGAGGAAACAATGTAATATTCATACAGACAAATGTCCTACTCTATTCCACCCCGACCTGTGGAGGACTGAGAGGATGTTCCACTGACACAGTGGACACAGTGGGAGACACTGTGAAGCAAGGTATCACTGAGAGTTCAGCTCATGTCAACACCCACCTGGAGGACAAAGTAAACTCCCATCAAGCACACATGGAGTGGTGCATTTGGTGAATTTTCAAATTCATCTTAAGATCTTAAAAATACATTAGATCCGTGGTTCGCAAACTGTGGTACGTGTACCACCATTGGTGGTGATTAGAGTCATCTTATCTCTCCCTCCATCTTAATCTAATTTCACTATACCAGTGTCTGAAGTACAGTATATGTGAGGAAGAGGAGGATGATGAGAGAGCAAACGATCTTATTGGGAATAAATCTGCCTCCTGTGAAAAGTCTGTAACTGACTTTGCTCAGCCTATTTACACCACTGTATTTTAATGTTGGTGGTCAGGTGACTCTTGGTATAAAAAGTTTGAGAACCACTGCATTAGATCATTAAGACAGTCACATTAAACACACATGCCTTCATTTTTTAAAAATACAGTACATGTCTTTTATATTTAGATTGAAAAGTGTATAGACTTTTACAGTGTGGGCTGAAACCAAACAATCTGGGACTTTGTATTGAAGGTGTGACCAGATTTTGTTGACCTGTCACATTCACATGTTCTAGCACTACTCGGCTCTACTCAACTCGACTCCACTCGGTTTGCTATTCGTTGTGTTTCGGCTCAGGATTTCCCCGGCCAGCTTTCGCTGTGCTGTCGCTAAATACACCAGACTTCTCTGTTTAATACTGAGTAGTTTGGGAATGGGTATACATCATCATTATACATCATATGGATGCTTGTGATTGGATAATAAGTGCATAATACAAGCAGAAAATGACAAAAATAAAATGATTTCTTGCAGACGCTGCTGCAGCACTACAGAGATCTTGCTTTCTAAAGTTTCCAAGGTTCCCTTTACCCCTCTGACCATAGTGTCTGAGGTGGAAATCTGCAGTTGTTAATCAATATGTCAATGTGCTTCAGGTCAACTATTTATCTTACTCTGTGGCTTCAAGCTGGTTTTAACTGTCTCACAGTTTAACTATCCAATCCCTGCATTAGCTGAGCCACTGTACAGAATAAGGACGTAGATGAAGAACTAACAGTATGTGGAAAATTTACATATTTTGTCTTTAAACATCTTGACCTTTACCTTCAAGCCCATTGTAAATCAAAGACTTTTCCTCTTGGCAAACACAATATGCATACTGTATATTTGTGATGTTATGAGAAACAGAAATAACATAAAAGTTACTAATGACTTGGTTAAAATAAAATTCAAAAACATATGATCATAGTGTTATGGGGGAAAAAAACCTACATCTAGCACATACAAACATACAAAAAGATATGTCTTTCCAGTTTTACAACAAAGTCAACAAAAAAAATCTGCCTTCTACTATCTGAAAAACATCTCCAGACTACGGTCTTCACTCTCAGTCACGCCTTCATCACTTCCTGCCACAGTGAGGACCTGGACAGGCTCCAGAATGTGTGCCAGGTTACTCAGCCAAACTAAGTCAGAATCCTCCTCCTCACTTACAAATTCATCCAGGCACTGGCGACTCACTCCCTGTCTGCCCTGCTCCATCCCCGAAACTCCATCCTGTAACCTGTGGTCCTCAGATACAGGTCCATTCTTGTGCCCTATCCTTGGTCATCTTCCAAAAAAAAAAAAAAAAAAAAAAATCCTTGAAGCCAATCTGTTCACAAAGGCGCTTAATAACAAGTCATTATCTATTCTTTTTTCCCTCTGTCTTTAAAAAGTCTTCAAAAGCTGTGTTTTACTGGGTTATCAAGGGTAATTGTCTAAAATCCACAAGGTTTTGGGACGTATTACGAAAGAAACGCCAAAATTAAAACACACACACACACATTTTCAAACCATCACACAGGCTTACTCTTATGAACGTGTGCTCTCCAGGCATAAGTTGATGTAACTTTAACAGCATTGACCCCACTTGGTTATGTTCTTATGTTCTTAGACTTGACACAGCTCGTTCAGAGGCACAAAAGTCATTATATAACCATTTTCACAAGACGATTAGGGAGCAAATTAAAAGATGAGACAGTGCTAGCTGACTGAATACTAAACAGGACATCTTTTTCAGTGCAAAGAGGCCAGTGCTGGAGTTTTTAAAACAATAAATGCTATTGATGTATGTGCACTTGTTTTTATGTCAGTGGGTTTATAGTGCATTTTGCTGTCTTTTATAAGTGTGTTATCACTCCTCTCTGCTCTGCTCCTATAATGCATTGGTTACCGTGGGGACGGGGTGGGGGGTGGGGGGGGGGGCTTATTGATCAGGGTTTTCCATGCATGGAGTATAATGCATTGGTTACCGTGGGGACGGGGTGGGGGGTGGGGGGGGGGGCTTATTGATCAGGGTTTTCCATGCATGGAGAATTGTGAAGCAGCTACCTATGTCAAATTTTGTGCCGCTTTGACAAAAGTGCAGTAAGTTTCTGTAAAGACATAGCCTTTTTCTAATTAGCATTGAACTCTGTGGATTTAAAGTTTGCAACTGCACAGGTAGCTGTACACCACTTGTCTGAATACGTTGGCGCTGAGCTCCAACGTTTTCACAGAACTTCCCAAGCTCAACAAGGAGAGGGAGAGAGAGAGAGGAGTGGTGGTCAAGAGAGGTAAAGGCTGACTAAAGCCCTCAAAAGCCAATCGTGAACGCTAAGCAACGAATTAAAGGCTCAAAAGTGATGTTTAGTATGGAATGGAATAGAATAGAATATGTACAGGAAGTCATTAAAACTACACACAGTTAAGTTAAGATAAGAGATCAGATGATAAACCAGTAAAACTGACAGACACTGGGTTAATTTACATTAAAAACTGCTCTTTACTGCAGCTGTGGATGAAAAAAGTTTGGTGGTCACATTGTGATTGGAGTTAAGAATACTTACTGTACTTGGAATAAAGGATTAATTTTATTGAGTTTAGTTGCCAGGGGAACTCTTTAGCGCCTCTCAGACTCAAAGGCTCAAACTGACTGTACAGCCATTACATTTTCCTTTTGTTCCCTTGTGACCTAAAGCCCAAAAACAACATGCTACAAGGTTTAATATAGTTCAGAAATTAACGATTCAAATGCAGTTTTCACAAAGTCTGTACTGTGAGGTACAGCCACACTTTTGACAAAAAATTGAGAGGCATATTGGCAGTGTTTGAAATTGAAACCTTTCCCACACATGGAGCAGCTAGACAGGAATGTTATTTGGCTTGTTATTTGTTTCTTGTATATTGTTCTGGGACAGTTTATGTGTCTTTAATTTTGGCCTGCATTGTGAGTTTTTACAGGAATCACTGAGATTCTGTTGCAGTCGATTTTGCAGAAAGGGTCCCTGAGCTGTTTAGGAGCTCTCCCTCATCCTCTCTAGTACTTTATCCCCCCCCCCCCTCTCGCAAAGGGACATGACTCCAGACTGTGTTTGCTGCTGTATATACTGCAGCATCACTGAGACGTTCAATAATGTTTGTCTCTAATTAGAAGCTGTAGTAGTGCACTCATTTCCCCCTCACCCTTTTCTGGTTGCAGTGTCTCTGGTTTGATGATATGAGCTATATTTTCCCCACCATATGGCTACCTGGCGTAGAAGTAAACTCTTTAATATCCTTTAATTTAGTACAGCACATTAATTTCCCTCCTGATTCTGTCAGAGCAGTGTTTCGGCTGTAACAGTGATGAGAGGCGCAGAGCAACTTCATTTCACAACTTTATTAGTAGCTTTATGGCTTAAAATCTGCCTCTGTTTGTGATGACTTCCACAGTGCAGTGTGCAGGACAGTATAAGCCCTTCAGTGACTCAAAATAAAAAATAAAAAAATAGAACGTCCCCACAGAATTTTGTGTTTGTACTGGCTGTTGTTGGTTTGTTTGTAAGGATCCTCCCTTTTCCCTCCCTTGGTCACCACTTGCATCATTACACCATTCCTCCCCTGTGCTGGTGTTAAGGGGTAAACCAGCCCTTTGGAATCTTTCAATGACCATTATTAGTATTCTGTGGGGAAATAAAAGGACCCATCTGTGGAGGTGGTGATGAGGGGGTGACAGGAGGGCGGGGGTGAGAGGTGGAGGAGGAGGAGGAGGAGGAGGAGGAGGAGGAGAAGGGGAAGGTCTCCCCGGAGAAACTGAGGGATTAACCACTGACACACGGAGACTGCTAATAAGGAGGTTTGGAGAACCCCATCTATCCGATCAGTGTGTATGCACGTGTAAAATAAACCAGCAACACATAATCGTTCGGACTTTAGCTGTGTTTTTACACATTCAGCCGCTGCCTAAAAGACTGTCACACATACACAATCCCTCTCTCTCTCTCTCTCTCTCTCTCTCTCTCTCTCTCTTTCTCTCTGCATCTTTATTAAATTTGTAGTAGGGGCCACATCTGGTCACATACACCCAGAGAACAAAAGAGAGACTCGTGGGGCCGGGGGGGGGGCAAGCAAAGCCCATTGTGTCAGATGGAGATTTTATTCCATGCGGCCGAGTGTTAATGTGCATGTGCACGCGTCAAGCATCTGTTACGTATAATTGGAGGGTGTCAGGTGCGGACACTGGGCCAGATTCAGTCCACCCACAACATGAATTGTCTGCTCCCGTGACTGGTTGAATCTGTGTGTCAACATCTATATTTATTACGTGGCTGACCCAGAGGTTTGGCAACGATGGCTGCCTGATGGGGGATGAATGACTCTGAAGATTGTCATGAATCATGTCGCATCAACCAACAGACCAGGAGTGTCTCATTTGCAGTGGCCTCTGTGCCACTGTTGTCGATTTAATCAGAATTCATTGATCGTTCAGAGCTTCTCCCCCCTGAGGAGTTTTTGCTGGCTTGAGTAAATGCGTTCCACTCGCTGTCTGTTGTAGGTAGATGTTTACACTTGAGTTAATAGATCTTCTTTGTCAAAGCAGTTAAGCAAAACATGTTTGTTTCGCCATCCAAATTAAATTGGACGGCACACACATACACAGAGGATCCAAGTGCATGAACATAGGACCCTTACTCTCATGAGACTTACCTGTCACTGCTGCCACTCACAAACCCCCCATGAGTCTTCAAGCCTGCAGGAGAAGCCACTGAACCACCAGCGTGGGGAGTTAGGTTCTGACACCTTTGTGCAGTTGTTTTGCTTTGCGAAAGCTGTCCAACTCATCTGGTTGTGCAGTTCCACTTTCTGCTTTATCAAACTGCTCATGAATGTCTGCTGACATGAGGGAAAACTATTGCTCATTACCCTCAGGTTTCATTCACACTAGGTAGGTTATATATCACTTGGGTTGATGAGGCTGCTTGGGGTGGGAATTTACCCAAGAGGTGAGGCAATTAACTGACACGCATAGCAGCTTCCACAACAATATAAATGAATGGGGAATCAGTATCTACATCTTAACCTACTTTGACTTAACTGACAACACAGTTTGGAGTGCTACAAAAGAAAATGGATCACTTGGACTTGAGGAGAGACAAGGTAACATAATGGCATTCACTGCAAAACAGGTCTTGTTGGCTTCCTGTGATACAGTGGATCCAGAAATAGAATTCTGCTGACAGAGGAAGTTGTTGAGACCAAAGATCGATACACTCTTACTCGCCCCCATGCTTTGAACCTCAGGCATTTTTCTCAGCGCTGCATTTTGTTTTTCTTGTTTCAGTCTAGCCATACCCTGATGGCGGTTTTGATTCCAGCAAAGTTTACTCCGGAAGCACTGAAGTGGCTGCATCATCAACTTACTTTTTGAAGTATGCAGACTGGGTTTATAGTCATTCAGAAAATATTTATTTTTGGCAAAAGTGCGGGCTGCAAGTAACAATACTTTTTACATTATGATTGGTCCGCCAATGACATATTTAATAAACAAAAAATGCTGGTCACAATCTGTCATATAGTTCACATGTGAGACAAAAGACAAGTAACAAATCATTGCACCTGAGAAATGAACAATAGCAATAGTACCATTCTGATGAAAAGGGAGCTGAACCAAAAGGCTTTCCTACCTTCACCTATGGTCATGAGCAATGGTTCTTACGGAAAGAACAAGATTGCAGGTACAAGTAGCTGAAATAGGTTTTCTCAGAATGGTGGTCTCTGTTAGAGAATGGGTGACAAACTCAGTCAGTTGGGAGAAACTTGGAGTAGAACCGCTGCTCCTTTGCATGGAAAGGAGCCGGTTAAGGTGGTTTGGGCACCTGGTAGGGAAGCCACCAGGACAACTCCCTAGGGAAACGTTCCTGGCATGTCAAACTTGGAGGAGACCTAGAGGAAGACCTAGGACCAGGTGGAGAGATTATATCTTCTTGTTGGCCTGGGTCCCTAGGGGATCCCCCAGTTAGAGCTGGACAATGTGGCCAGGGAAAGGGAAGCCTGGGGCTCTCTGTTAGATCTGCTATCCTTGAGACCCAAACTAGGATAAGCAGTTGATGATGAATGGATTAATCTATGGAGGAATGTGCAACAGCTAACCTTGCACTGGTTTACAATAGGGAGACAAAAGCCTATACCAGTGAAGCAAGAGTGGACTAAGAAACAACAATTTTCACCGATTTTTATCACAACATATATAATTCAAAGTCAAAAGATCAAAAGCTAAGTTCAAAAACCAAGAAGACCACTAGAATTAATGCTGGAATGCTTGTACAGAGACTAAGATGAACTGGCACAGGGCAGAGGGAGCAAACAGACTAAATACACAAGGGAGGGCATGCTGATAGGCACAGGTGAGAGTCATTAGGGAGGGGCATACAATCACAGTGGCAGGAAAACACACAATGGCAGAATGGCTGAAATGAAATGAGTGGAGAGGTGCGCAACACAAAATAAACCAGGAAATGAACATAAAAATAAGAATAAAATCTTACCATCAGGACAACACATGGCAATATAAGTGTATAAGTCCTTTAAATTAAAAAAAAAAAATCAGTTTCTGTAACCTTAGAATAAGCATTGTAAATATGTACTTTACACAAATGAAGAACAACATTTCTGCCCCCATAAACCAGACCCATAATCCAAGGAAGAAGAATTTAGGAAATAGCATAGAGAGAGCTGAGAAGTGAGAGATTTTTTGAAAAGTAAGCCCCTCCTTTTTGATACGCAATGGCCACCATAGTTTTCTGATGCCTAGGAAACAATTAGTCATTAATGATGATGATGATGATGAGGATGATGGCTTGAGCCAGCGTGCAGCAGTCGCTCTTTCTCCATATGGCTTTGAACATGCTCACAAGCTGCTGTCACTCAGTGATTCGATTCCTCCCACACCAAACAGTGGAAGTGATAGAGGCCTACGCTACACGTTCAGCAAAACAGCAGCAGATGGTGAATATTCTGGATCCATGAGCCACTGTGATGGACACCTCTGAGACTCAACTGAGTGACAGCTGTTTCTCAGCGTGTGTCCAGTTACTGTGTAGTTAGGTGCAGATCAGGGAAATAAGCTGGAGGGTGGATTGGTCCAGGAAAACAAAGCTTAATCATGCATTGGGATGTCATTAACATGCAATTTTAAGTGTCATTATTAAGACATGGTCATAAACAGCTTAGGTAAGGTTATATAAATGGCATCTTTTCACTAGATATTACACTAATCAGCACCAACAGCTATCAAAACAAATTCTTGTAAAATGGTATGTGTGTCAGGAAAGTGAAGCCAATGTGGAAGTACTTGAAACCTAGCCTGCCTGATGCCAGACTGCATCTGGACAGGGTATAGGCACCTCCTACTTCCAAGAGGTGTGACCTATGGACGTAGATCAAAATGCCTTTGTTTGCAATTGAATGGACCTAAAACCACTCAGACCAATTATCTGGATTATGCATGCAGAGCAATGGAAAATGTGTCAACAAAATACTTTTTGTAGTTTTCTAGAGGCAATGTTGTCCAACAACTTTTGCCCAGGGGAGCTCTGTGGAGCAAGTCACCTAAAATGGAAGCAACAGTCGGTTTGAAAGGCAGCTGCTCTTTGGTGGCCACCATGCTGGATGTATACGAAAGCGGCTAGATATTAATTCTCTGTTGTCATTGCGTTAAGCCCGCTGCAAGTGTGCCAGGGGGGGAAACCTGATTGGTTCCCCTTTTTTTGGAAATTCTGTCCTTGCATCTGAAGAGTGAAACCACCGCCAATCTTGTACTTGAAAGCGGTATTGTGAGCTGTGAGAAGTCTGTGATGAGACTTTGGTTATTGTGTTATGGTCAGAAAAACATTTTAATCCATGTTTCATCTTGAAAATTATATATCTTTGGAAAAGAGCTTTGACTGGTATCGGTACCTGGTCATCACTTGCGTCCTCACCGAGCTCAACATCCGTCACTGCAATTAGATATGAGTGATAATTATCTACATTGTGTTTGTTTTTATTTAGAGACATCTTTGGTGGTTGGCATTTTTATGTTAGTTTTTTTTCCCACTGCATTTCTCAGTAATAAATGTGCCAGTACAGTGATGTCACTGGGCTCTCAGCAGCTGCCAAACCCCAAAACAAACAAGCATGAGCTGTTCTACTGAGACTACAAATAACAGAATGGCAGAAATGATTACCATGCCTCAGTGGATGTGTCTGAAGAGACAAGAAAAATCTGGAGAATTTACAAACCTTTTTTTGGTGATGAGAAAAAGATGTACAGTTCATTAATCTGTTTTAATACACATGAAACCAACAAATTAATGAAGAATTTATTGGAAGATTGCAGGACTAATCCATACAGAGGCAAACACCATCTTTGAAGTTATGCACTAGTATACAAAGACAAAGATGATGATTTTCATGACATGAAAAATGAAAAACATTTTTTCTGATTGTACAATTGTTCAGTGTACAATGAGAGAAGAATTTCTAATAGTGCCAAGTTTATTTCAGCAGAAGGTCATTGAACACTGTATCCGTTCGAGTCTTTTCAGGAGCGTTGTTTTTTCAGCAATGTGTCAGTCAATTTAACAATGGGTCTGTGATGGGAAGAACCTTATTGGTGGAGAGTTCTCTATGAGTAGGGAGGAGGGAAAACCAAGGGAAAGGTGTGGAAACACAGGCTGAGTCTGTTTCTCTGCTCTGTGATGTGGATGTTGTACCACAGGGTGCACAGGATGTTGCTCACATGCAAAGCCGGGTTGGTTGCCTCGTCTCCCTGTGTTTCCCACTCACACCTCTATTTATCACACAGCTTTGCTTTTCATTGAGTTGCCACACAGACAATCTGTGAAAATGTGTGTCTTTTGCTTGGTGGCTGGCAGTGCCTTCTTGTTTTAAATATGTCTGAAAAAGTAAATAAGTCTTACATCAACTATGTGCTCTGTGTCTCTCAAAGTGAAAGCTTATCTTTTTGGTCTGCATGTGAGGTTTGGGATAAACCAATGTCTAGGAATTACCAGCTGCACAGATTGCAGGAAGCACAGGTCTGTCTGAACCCTTCCAATCCCTCCTGAATGCATCCTCAGATCCAGAATGCGTCCTCGGAATAAGATTAGAGACCACCTCCTCAGCTGATGCCCTCTGATCTGTGGACGTTTCTCTCGTTTTTCACACTAATTAGCAACAGTACTAATGCAATATGAACACTGATCAACACACGATTTCCTTTTCTTATGGCTAAAACGTATTTTATGTTACATCAGCACAATTAGAGCTTTCAGTCACAAGAGCTTCTCTTATTTCCCGCTGTCTTACTGTCACTTGTGACAGCTGTGTTTCCACCGAGCGGAGCAGTTTGGTTTGGTACAGTGTTTTAATTAGCAATTGTACCAAAATAACCAGCCCCAACTGCTCCATTCTTTGACACTCTTCCCTTGGGCTACCAGAGTAAAATGGTACGGTACTTTCAGGGTGGAGCCAGACCGGCTCTACCTATGACAATCAGCTGATTGGGCAACAGAAAAACTTAAATTCCCTTGTGATCAGTGTAAACATCCCATGAAGTCAAGGGAAAATACCCGCAGTCTATTCTCACTCAAAGCTTGACGTCTTGTTGAGACATACAGCCACAAACCTAGAAGGGAAAAAAAGAGCTTCTGGACGTCCTCCAGTGTTGTTGTTGCACTGGTATGAAGTCATGGTATGCAGCCATCGGCCACAGCCTACACCTCGCCTACCAAGTAAAGATACTGTTCTCCCACTTGACAAAGAACTTTACCATTCCAAGCCGTACCATATCAAATCAAACCATACCATGATGGAAAAACTGCATAATGCCACAGGAGGTGCATCCAGGAAGTATTTCAAGGGTGATCCAAGAATTATAGACAATATAGAGGGGATTGTAAATGGTCTTTACAGCACTTGTCACTTATCTGTTTAGGCAGCACTATTACATCTCCAGTTAATATGCATTCTTTGCCTATATTTTGTCACCGCACTAAATCAGCCCCTACCACATACACACACACACACACACATAACACATCACACTTACACAACACATTCATTAAAAAAGAAAGAAGAAAGGTAACAACCACCAGCTGTGAGTCCTCTGCTTTAATAGTGTCTCCTCCCGACTGTCTTCCATTCATTAACACATTTCATTCAGGAAACCTGCCTCAACTTTAAAAATGTGAGGGTGAATGAAATGGAAAGTGATGCAATGGTGGATATCTGGCGGTAGGAGTAATAGGCTGTCTTTCACTTTCATTTGGAGGCAGGTGAGTGAGATGGGGAGGTGAATAAAAAGCACATGAACATGTTTCTTTTCAGTATTCTCGGTCTGAGGTATCACACCTAAGTGCTCCAGCAGTGATACATTATTCAGTGTTTGCTCACCTTCACACCATCCAGAATGGGCTCTATGAGCCTATAAGCTACAGGCAAAAATTAAAGAATCAATACAACTGTGAGGTGTTTTCTGTGTTCAACTCACACTGAACTCAGAAGGTCAGGATGTGTGAAGTCCGGACGACGGAGTCCACGACCTGCTTGTAATAAAAAAAAAACAACAACAAAAAGACAATGTTGTGAACGGCCAAAGACAACTTTTGGGAGTCGTACACATAATGACATAATGAATAAATTTACATCAAAAGTGAAATTAAGTAACAATGCTCCAGCGAGTTGTTGCACAGCCCCACTGCTCATGTATTTTTGGAGAAACATGATGGGAAAAGCAACTTTAAAGAAATGTGTTTGATGTTAAACAACAGAGCTGCACGCTCTGGGGATTCTATGCCAGTTATGAATGCAGTACAGACTACAGGGAATGGGAGTTCTGAGACAAAGGCCTTTAAAAAAATGGGCTCACAAATTAGGGCTTGTGCTGGCATTTGCTGTCATGATGGCTTTAGATGGAGGGAGATTGTGCACACACTCTTTAACAGAGGATCATGTCTGCAAACCATTCTTAATATTAGTCTTGTTTTAGTTTGTACTTACTTTGTACTTTGTACCACAGGGACAATTCAGATTCTGTGCGAGCTTTCGTCTGCCAGAGGCCACATTTCTAAGGGCATCAAGTAAACCTGGACTTATGTAAATTAAAGCGACACAATGTAGGATTTCAACCTTGAAATACTATCTCCCAGATTATTTTGATGGTACATTAACTTACAACAGGGTGGATGTCACACCTGTCAAAGCCTGAGCAGGTCTGCATCACCTGAATCGACATTATGTAACTTCTGGTTTTGGGTTCATGCCACAAGAAGGAAGTACAACATTTTACTTTACATCACAGCCTATTTGAGTGCCTTTGAGCTAGATGTGTGTCAGATCATGTTATTTGTCATCCTCTTGTTCCTTTTATTGATAAATCAAGTGATTCAAATAATGTGCGCCGTACTACCTTTTTACATGCATCACCAACAACTGGAAAAAAAGTTGCATTTCTGAGTCCATGTCGTATTGAGGTCACAAGAGGAAGATACTGCAGATGATATCACCGTTCTTACTCATATCACATTGCCATACAGTATATCAAATATCCATTACCGTATATCTGAACTATATAGTCAATATTTATAGATTAAAGCTGCTGTCAATGATATATAATAAGTGAACATCAACATCTGAACAGTTCAGAAAAGAATGACTTAGATCTTGTTTGCACTTTAATTTCACCTTAATTTCATATTTTGTATATTAAATACTAAATATTCTTTTATTGTTCTGCTGTTACTGGTTGTTGTCACTAGTGGACACTGTTAGAAGGGGGTTTAAAAAAAAAGAGTCTGTTTTTTTTTTGTTTTTTTGTTTTTTTTTGCTTTTTTGCCAGGCTGTGTTTGAAGTAAAATTCAGGAGTTTCAGACTTTTCCATTCCTGTGTCGCATACAGTGTCATTTTTTTGTCTCACTATTCATCCTCTTAGTATTTATTCACCAACAAACAGCCTCATTGGCCGATCAGCATTGGATTTCTTGACCACAAAAACATACCTTTAGCATTTGGAATCACCTTAATATCATTATTAGTGTGATAGTCACAAAAATCAATATTTCTGTAATGGCAGTTTTCTCCTGGATCTAGCTCCATAGTTATTTTGGGGGAACTAACGCTTTATCAAGTGTGGCACCATGAATTGGGGCTTTTGTGTCAGTTATTGGCTATCAAGGGTTATTATCTTAACATTAACATAAAAATTATTACTATTATATTAATGACTTTACTTAATAAAGTTCCTTGGAGCACCACCCTTTGAAAGAAGGTAAAACATTTAAAACAATTTACTGATTTAGTCTCATGAATTCAGATGATTACCAGTTTGGATTATGGTTAATTAACTTAATAATTGATAATTATTACCATATCAATAGTTAGCTTGAATTGACGGATTGGAGTTCTGCTGGGGCAGTTGGCAATATTCATGGCAATATTCACACTTTTGCAAGATTAATCAGACCAGACTGTATATTTTAGAAACATTTATTAAGAAGGGAGACATCAAAGATTAAATCTAAAATATCTACTAAATGTAACTATATATAGTGTGTGTGTGTGTGTGTGTGTGTGTGTGTGTGTGTGTGTGTGTGTGTGTGTGTGTGCATGTGAGAACACATGCCTGTGTGTACAGACCAACATGGCTGAATCAGGTAGAAAGACTAGCAATCAAGATGGTAGTCTTTCTACCAAAGTTAGCAGTTGGAGCTAATTTGGTCCTGAGTCCTTGGTTGATCCTTAGGCAGGCTCGTGTGTCACTGCCTCTGATGGGAGGATAACAGGCTGATTTCAGCAGGCCTGCTTGGAGATCAGCAGAGAGGGTTCTCTTGCTGTTGGGAGCTTGTTTGGCTCTGTACTGAAGGACCTTCAGTTGAAGAGCTGATGTCTGTGTCCTTCCTCCACACAGGAGGGACAAGAGAGATGATGTCCTCCGTGCAGGAGGACCAGAGGGAAAAGAAAGAGAGAGAGATGCTTTCCTCCTCGCTGGAGGAACACAGGGAAGGATAGGAGAGAAACCTGACTGACCACTGAAGTGGGTTTTACACTAATCTGTGAGAAATAAAAGATCTTGAGAGACTGGGTTTTAAGACCCTTTGTGGCCCGCAACATTGCCCTTTTATGGTTTTTGAGCAAAGAGTCATGTGGCCTCCATCCAGGATGCATGTTGACTCCATATTGACTGAGCTGATCCCCAACAGCTATTAAAGATACTGCAAATCCGTTGACACACTTCCAGTCCAGCTACAGTTTGGTGTTAGTTGTATGTCTGTATCTTTATTTGTTACCTTACAGCATGGGCGGAGTAAGGGGGGGGGGCACTGGACCCCCCTGAAATCTGAATGGCTACCCCAGGTGCCCCCTCCAGGTGCCCCCTCCTCGACATGTTACGGCACCGCACGAGAAAAGCCAGTTGCATTTTGAAGTCTGTGACTGCTAGGTCCCTCCTGTACAGTAGATGGCGCAATGCAGGCAACCACAAGGTGCTGCAATCCACTTTACAATTAGAAGAAAAAGAAGAAGAAGGAACCATTCAGGAAACAGAAAAGGTGGCACGCTCCTTGTGAAAACAGCCAGAGATGGATTCTGGATTTTAAGACTGATCTATATCGGTGAGTACACGACCGCTGTTTATGCCAAAATAAGTTCATGAGTTCACTAAATTCGGTCCGTGGATCGAATGTAATTAGATGTAATAGAATACATCTCACAAGATACAGAAGGTGGACAAGCATCTAGAACGTTCAGGAAACAAATCTGTAGACCCCCTGAAATAGACTTGGCCACCCCCTGGCCCCCCCAAGGATAAAAGTCTAGCTCCGCCACTGCCTTACAGTGCCCAAAATCCCACAAACCCCCTACTCTTTCAAAATCCGTCCCTAACTTTTTTTGCTAACAGACAAACCAATCCTGGCAAAAACATAACCTCCTTGGCAGAGGTAATAAAAAGGTTTCACTGACCGCATCTTTAAAAATAGATAACACTGTGATCTATACAGTAATGTCAACAAGATTGTTGTTTTCTCAGCTCTGCTGCTCCTCTTTGCTAACAAGCACTCCAGCATCAGTCAGCACACTGATGTGGTTGGCCTGTCAGCCAATCAGCGTTGAATTACAAACAGTCTTCTTGCTGCTGTTTTGTTGTTGTTTTTTTCTTTTTTTTAATAATAATAATAATAATAAAATCCTCAAAAGTCATATCTTGAGCATCTCTGGAAAGGGCAAACTCTAAGGATGCTGTTTATTTTAACTTATGTTATTCACACATATAAAAGCTTTGGAATTTTCCCTCCTGGTCTCACAGCCTCATAATGCATGATGGATAGATCTGGTTACTCATGATTACTCAAGCAGCACAGGTAAAGTGTTTCCCTCTAAGCCAGAAGCAACTCTTGATCAGCGGTCCATGTCTGAAAACCCTCGCCCACATCTATTCTTTCCTTCTCTCTGTCTGTCCTCTGGCTCTCTCCGCCTCAGTCTGCTCCCACAGGGACAGTTGTTCAGGAGAGAGTGCCTCCCACTTAATGGTAGATGTGACAGATCCCACCACTGGATGGATTTTAGGGGACTATGAGGCTGAGTGGTGGTGGGTCATTGCAGGCTCGACCCCCCCCCCCCCCCCCCCCCCCCCCCGCCCCTCCCAGGTGTGTGTGATTGCGTCATAGCTGTGCTGCATTCTTAACCATGACACACTCGGGGAACGGTCACAGGAGAGGGAGGGGACATTTTGGTGTTGTAGGCAAATAAATCCACTTACAGACAACAAGCTGAGGGGAAGGCGCAGAGTAAGTGTTGTTCATACAGGCACTAAATCTGTGTCATAAACATGCATCCACACTTCTGCTGGCATCACCCACTCATGAGACCCATGGTGACAAAGAAAACTGGGCTTGGCTGTTGCTGCTGTGGGAGGCTGTGGGTATCCCCACTGGAACAACCCCCCCTGCCCTTCACCCGCCCCCCCACACACACACACACACACACACACATCACCATATACGTGATTAAGATGTGTTTAAAGGAACAGTGGGGCAGAGGATAGATAAGCAAATGCTGTGTTCACTCACCTCTCACTACATTTCCAAGCAGAGTTAAGCCATTTAATTGGTCTGTTGCCTTTGTCCAGGTATACAAACACTTGCATGGAATTGTTTTATCGAATAAATGCACCTGCCTGTGCTCTGCAAGGTGGCAATATGCTTCCTTTCTGAATGTAGGCATTGCCCGTTTGACCTGTTACCTCACAATGACAGCAACCAAAGCTGGTGTCTGGCTGTTAGGATGTCAAGTGCCATTCTGGGTCTTTCTACCATCCACTAACTTCAAGATGCTTAATTCTTTAAGCTGACAGAGCTGGGATTTTTAACATTTCTCAGGCCAAGGACCCACAAACTGAGGGGGATGGAGCAGGGACCCCCTACTATATAAATGTATAAAATAGTTTTTTTATGTTAAACTGGGCCTATTGCCATGCATGCATAAACATATATTATTTTGTGTTTTATTTTAAACACAAATGTGGAAACAAAAATGAGTTTGAGCTGTTATCTTGCATACAGCACTGAGCTAATAAAATAATTAACAGGTTCATGTTTTAATTTTAAACATAGTGCACATGAATTCTCAAGTCATCTGAGGATGACACACATTCTCTCACACTGGTGAGATGTCTGATGCCTGATGAGTAGCACACGACTTATCTAACCTTGGATGGATGGAGATTATCAGGCAGAGGGTTTCAGTTGCATATTTAAATTTGTGGAGCCACTGTGATAGAGCATGAACTCAGTCTCTTCATCAGTCCACAAATGCACCACTCTGGACTTCACCCTGTTTTTCTTGCTGTTGTCTTCTTCTGTGGACAGACTTCTTCAATTATTGCCAGGACAAAACCCAAAACCCAGGCCAGGTTGCGTTCGGGTCAACATAAACACATAGAGATCCAGTGGCTGGCATTGTTGCCTCACAGCAAGAAGGATGTTGGTTCATATTCCGCTCGACTGAGGGCCTGTGTGGATTTTACATCTTCTTTCCCTGTGTGGAGGTTCTCTCCAGGTACTCCAGCTCCTTCCCACAGTCCAAAAACATGCAGATTAAGTTAATTGGACACCCTAAATTGACTGTAGGTCTAAAAGTGAATGGTCGTTGGGTGTACCCCACCTTTCAGCCAGATGGGATTGGCTCCAGCCAAATCGGCACAGAATGGATGATATAAGTACATGCACTCCAATCACATTATCTGGGTGATGTTCAGAACTTTGATTTAGTACAATTTCAGTCAGACCCACTTCCCCATGAAGCTTCCAACAAAGCAAGCCAGACAGATCTCAGTAATATTCAGAATCAGTAGTAAAACAGGTCGAAGATGCTAATGGAGAGATAAGAAGTGGAGTGATGAATGCCACAGAGGAGCAATGATGCAGAGCAATGAGGAAGGAGGAGCACTGTTTTATTGATTCAGGCATTAATGTACATTATGTACAAATTGGTTCAGGGTGGCCCCTCATGTACAGCCGACTGCTGTGCAAACAAATTGGAGCATTTGTCTCAGTATCTACTTGTGGGTATAGCAGGGTGAGAATATCCCATTTGATTTATTTATGAATATTTCTACCTTTTTTTTTTTTTTTTTGTCAATTTCACCCAAGTCGCTTGCTCCATGCATCTTCTGTAAAACCAAGAAATGTCCCAGGAGAAATCTCTGAATCTTTACTTGTCAAATGGAATAAGCCAGTTTTCTGTCTTGACGGCTAAAGAGAGTGGAACGTGGGGAAGGGAGACAGGGACAAACAAAGAATGGTTTTATATACTGTATATTTTATATGCTGCATATGTGTGTTTCTGTGTGTACATAGCTTATATACTTTACATAGGAGGTGTGTTAATCATGTTATGCGGTTGCTTCGTTTGGATTAATATTACCACCTGTTCCTGTGACTGCTGGTGTTCGCACAGTATCCACAATACACAAACTACGTATCTGTTCTTCTGCTATTACTACTCCACAGGCTGTGCATGCATGTGCGCGCGTCTGAATGTAAAATAGAACTGCATCACAATGCAGAGCCCGCTCAAGGTCTGTCTGTGTGCAGCACACAAATAGCCTAACACAAGCATGCACACGCACACACACACAAACCCTCTTTCTCACTCCCTTTCCACACATACAAATACACTTGACACATGCGTATACATAACCGTGTCCCTTTGTGGACCGTTGCCATGCAACATTTTTCTGATTGGGTTAGTTGAGCCCTGGTGCATGTACCCCCCCCTTACACACACACACACACACACACACATGCTCTCCTTTGCCACACCCATTGCTCTTCTCTCACGGGACACAGCTGCACTTTCAAGGCTAAGGCTGGAGTGAAGAACATGTGTGAGCTCTGCTGCTCACCCCAGAGTCGTTGCATCTCCTGACGAGCTCCTCAGAGACGATGGGGGTTGGTGGGGGGTTTGTCCTCAGTTTGCACAAGAAGTGCATGTTATTTTGCTGTTGCTGTCGTTGTTTTATGGCTGTTTGTTTTCCTCCTGTGAAACTGTGAAAGTCTGAATTCTAAAAACCAGAAGGAAATGTCATTGTGCGGTGAGGACTGATCAATAAAAGACACCAAACACAACACTCCTCATTGCCTTTTTGTTTATGATATAATGAAAGAGTCAGGTTAGAGCAATTCCTCACAGTCTCCAGTGCTGGCAGTTTCTCACGTTTGCTGTTTTGGGTCTGTTGAGTTGGCTTTGGAAAGATAAATTGAACATGACTGGACTTTGGGTTTTCAGTGGAGAAGAGAAGAGTGATTGCTGGACAATGTTTCATTTTATTTCTTGTTTGAAATAACTTGAGGTGTGTGTGTGTGTTTCAGGAGAAGACCTCCACTCAGACAAATACGTGGCCCCTGGTGATCATGTAAACCCGACTTCTGAGGCGATATTCTTGTGCAAGTTGCAAAACTGTGGTCCAGAAGTGTGGCACACATCTCTGCTGCACTGTCTCCACCTTCACAACAGTGTACTTTCAAAGATTAGACATTGCTGGGAAAATGTTGTTTACAAAAATTTATTCATACAAATCTTACAACACTTTCATAACATTGAGAAACGTAAAAGCCCACATAAGGACTGCTGTGTGTATAATGATGTCACTAATGTTCACTGATAAAACACATTGTTCTCAGATAGATAAGGTTAAACATTGAAGTAAGGCGTTTGGCGCTTTCAGAAATATCAACAACAGACATTTTCTAGGATCTGAATCTCTTTTTTCTTCTTCTTCTTCTTCTGAAACCCCTTTGTTCAAGATAGTGATGCACATAGTCGTAAATAATATGTTGGTGCTTTTTTCTCTGATTAATAAATTACTGACCAATATCAAAACAATCAACAACACCTTATTATCAACAGTAACAAACACTGGTCATTGTTCACAACTCTCACGGACACTGAACGCCCAAAATCCCATGCACACACACACACACTCACAAAGGAACACACACACTTTGCCTGCTCCATCAACATATACATTCTTTTTCTTTTTTTAAAACCTCAGTAAATCATTGGCCATGCTTTAAAAAGAAATCCTAATTCTACTACTATTGGGGCAGACTAAGCCGAGCGATTAAACAGAGTAAAAGGAAGTTTCAATGTAAGCTAATGAACTGCAGCATTATAGGGCCACTGAAATTGCCATCTGTCACTTGTGGCGAATTCTTATTTTAATTTTTTTTTTTTTTTCGTTTTATATATATATTTTTTTTTTTTTTCTCACATCGAAGCAAGGCACCAAAGCCAAAAAGCTGTTTCCACCTTCACTGAGTCACTCATTCATCCAGACACACATATTCACACACAAACAAAACACAATAAAATAAGCACACTTGTACGCAAACATCCACACCTGCACACTCACTGTCTCACGTTGTTGTCTTCAGGATAAAACCAAATTGGTGAGTGTATTGATATTTTCTCTGGGGGGTTAGGAAGGGGGTGTAAAAGAGTGTAAAAGTCAGTGGGAAGATCCCTCTGCTGGAGGGCCGAGTTTGTCATTCAGGGGGAAACTCTCAGTAGCCCCGTCCACTCGTCACTCATGTCTTGTTAGTGCTTCCTCTGCTAACAACGCGAAGGGAATTCAACATCTGAGATTCTTGACCAGACTCATTGACTCTTATCTAAGGGTTTTCCCTTATCTTATCCTTAACCTTCTCTGTCTATACCTTGCTTTTTCCCTGTCTCTCTTTCTCTCTCTCTCGTGCACACACTCCTTTTTTTCTCCCTGCTCTCTCTTCTCTCCTCCATGCACACCTCTCCCTCATCTCTCCATCACATCCTCACTGCACATTACCCAGTCTCAACAACAGCACTGTCAAGCCCCACACAAAACAGCCTTTAACAACCAGGACAAAGGCAATCAGCAGGCAGTGCCTTGCCTCGTGATGTCCACAATGCAAGGAGCATGGGAGGTCAACTAAAATAAATAAATAAGTCCAACAAGTCAGTGCAGTACCAGTTTCTACCACCGCTAGCCCTCCTTGTTCACATTTCCAACACATCAAAGGAGGGAGGGAGTGGTGCTGAAGAAACAAAAAAAGGCAGGTTTAACACAGCCCCCTTCCCAAATAGCACAATCCAAAAAAAGCATGAAGGCATGCAGTTTCTAAGCAAACACGTGCACCACTAAAGAAGTTAAATATTCCTGTAACTGTAACTCAAATGCTACACTAGCCCCTCTCCACCTCCACCTGCTCTGCCTCCTCTCCTTGTGCTGCCTCACATACAATCAACAGTTGAAGCATCCGATAACCGAAGCAATGGCACGAATATGTGTCATCTCTGTACTGTATAAACACACACATATGCAACATTTTTACACAGTCCTCTTAAGCATGATCTACCTCCTACAGTGAGGGACTCATGGGCTTCCCTGTGCCACCACACACAAGCCTGCAGTTGAATTTCTTTTGAAAGAAGGTTGCATTTTGAACCACCAGTTACATGAATGACAATGGAAGTCAATCAGTAATCCATGGAATGAGATTCTGTTCAACACAAGCCGCCCGAGTTCCCCTGCAGGGAGAAGCAAGCTATAGAAAACCAACAGAGCTCCCATTATTGGAGCAAAGAGGAAGAGGAGTAGGAGGAGGCTGGACAAGGGCAACATCTATCTTTTAGGATAAGCCGGATATGCCTGCACATAGCATGCTCACTGCTTCTTTGGGCCTATTTGAGGAAAAACAACATCAGAAATCAAACAAACAACACTAAAAAAATAGAACGTTGATTACAAAAATAAGTATAACATTCAATACTTTGATTGTCTTTTTAAAATCTATTTATTTTCTGCATATGTAGATGATTTTTTTAAAGATCTCAAGCGCATAACGTTGAAGGTGCACAATTATCTTTTTCTAATTTCTTTCTTTTTTTTTATACCATTTTGTTTTGTTTTCAGCATCTTAAACATGAAAATAAAACATTGGTCCACAAAGTATAACTGTGCGGTATCAAGTGCTTTTGTACAAAAAGAAAAAAAAACGATATTATTATTAAAATATTGATTTTAATGGCTTTACTTCATACATAAATACATGTTGAAAGAACACAGGCGCAATCCACTGGTTGGTCAGATATATCTGAATGACTTTGATTTAACGACTGGATGTATATACACAGGAGGGCAGTTTGGGCGCAGAAACAACGCTACAAATAGGCAAGTCGACGTCCTTTGTTCCTAACTCTCTGTCTGTACCTTCTTCCCAGAACCGCAGCCAAGTATTTCTGCACGGCCATCTGCTTTCTATAGCGACTGTAGCTGTCGGTGAAGATCCCATCTGAATGTCTTTTGGATAAGGGCTCTGACTCGTCCTCCATGCTGTTGTCATCACTGGGGATAAAGGGGAAAAAAAGTAACCATCAATAGATAATAGATACACTCAAATATAATAATAATAATGATAATCCATCGGTTGAAATCCACTTCTCAAACTGCTGTCTGATTTTTTTGTTAATTAGCTTTCATCATCTCCTCATAGTTCCCTGTGCAATTATTTTTCTTAAAAAAAACACGTATGCACCTTTAATCGTGTTTTGTTTGTTTGTTAGTTTGTTTGTTTTTTAACAAACAACAGTGCAAAAAATCAAAATAATTAGTGATTGAAGCGTTTCACAAAAGTTAGAAATTATTCATTGGGAGCCCATTGCTTATTCTGACGCATGCTTTTTAAATAGCGCTTGGGGGGTGGGAGAAAAAAAAATCAATTTATAGATCAGTCACTTATAACTCGCAGTGTATCTTTAGTTCTCATGAATGCCACAACGACAGCAACAACAACAACAAAAGATATGGTGTGAATTTGCCTTTTACTTTAATGCTTTAAAATTAACACGCACATAAAATGAGAGACAGCGATGCAGGAGCCTTAACTTGCACATACATAAATAATAAAATAATAATAATAATGATGATGATGATGATGATAGTGACTGCAGGTGAACGCTTATAAGAAATGCCCTTACCCTGCACGAATTGTCATCAGAGAATGCAGATAATGTCTCGCTGTTAACTGACCCAGGATCTCCCTCAAGGCTCTATCTAATTCTTCCTCAGCATGCCTTTCTGGTCTGAGATGATAAAACGCCAAAACACATATAGATCGTCAGTGACTTAAAAAATAAATAAATAAATAAAAAGGAAGAAAAGCGCAGACAGAATGATCAAAAGTAGCCTAAAATGTCCTCCACTTTTACTCAGCTCCAATAATAAACACTCACAGGTGCTTTTAAATTAAAACCTCACATAGACAGACAGCCATGTGACTCACAGGCTTCATTATGAAAATAACACAGAACAGATAACGAGGAACTCTCGGGGGGGGGGGGGGGGGAACAAAATGAGCACACAAGTCATTAAAAATGGAATCCATCCCTCTCATTCCCGTTTTACTTTTCCTTTTTTATTTGTTTTTTGGGGCCGTGAAAGCACATTTTACCTCTTCTCTGCTGGATAGTAGAGCGTGTACGCGTCGTCGTTCAAGGATGCTGGGCTTCGTATAGCAATCTGGTCGCTATCAAAGCCCATGTCGGATAATGAATTCCCATCCTCGTCGAAGGCGTCGTTTTCAAGTCTGCAAAGAGAAGGAGGGCATCACAAATCTGATCAGCGCACAAGAAGTGGGACGCAGCCAGCATGGAGCAGAAACAAAAAAACAAAAAAAAAAAACAAAACAAAAAAAAAACGATCAGTGGGAGGTCAAAATGTGTTGGAGGGGAACGAAAAACAACCAAAAAGGAACAAAAATTAAAATAAGTAAAAGTAAAACGCTTAAATAATTATTTTGGAAAAATTCGATTTGCACCTTTATTTTTTTAATCCCTTAAATCATGATTTAATCGAGTAAATCTGTTATTCTATAAACACAGACTCGTTAATTATTTACAAATCGAAACAATAGATGTGAAAATGATCGCGTTTAGCGTGGGCGTGGAGCCAACATTTTTATTAAAAGAATGCCGCAGAGAGGGAGGGGGGAGGAGGAGGAACAAATATAGTAAATAAGAACCACGCCCTAATTATGGATATGATTTTCACACCGAGAGGAGGAAAAAAAAAGAATAAATGTTGAACGGATCGAGCTCTCCGATTCGTTTTGCCTCGCCTCTCCTTGGTGACGCCAGTTCACCGTCATCCCCAGGGCGATCCATCGCTCTGACTGCACTCTCATTTTTAATAAGGGGAGTTCTGTGAACCGTCCCAGCGGACTGATGCTTGTACGCAATTTCCATGGCAATTTTCCACACACCTGAAATAACTCACATACTCTGTGTGCCTTCTTTTGTTCCTGTTTTTTTAAAAAAATGCACGCATAGTTTGTGCGCAATTACGCACACTCGTTCGGAATAAAGATTTCAAATCTAACGCGCTCACACTTACAAACAATGCAGTAAAGCAGTTTTCCGCTGCATTTATAAATCTACGCCTTAATATTAACACAATATTCTAATATATAATATATTTACATAACAGTGAGGTTATAGAGCTGCGCGAGGCGCAAACACTTACCTGATCTTGGGGTAACTTAGTCCGATAGGTGTGCAGAAGACGCTGTAGTGCATTAAGATTCCGTAGATGAGCAAGATTAAAGTGGCTTTACTCGAACTGGCCATGCTGTTGTTAGAGAATAAGGGGGAAAAAACATCAAACAGGTTAGTATCATGCTCGGTCTTTGTTCACACGCTCGTCCACTCCTCTTATTACAAACTATTTTAAATAAAGAGATACATCTAACATAAAAGTCTTTACATTTACGCAGCCTCCGTTTGCTGGCAACAACAAAAAAAGGTTTCAGTTTGTCTATTTCCTTCCTTTTTGGTTAAAAGTTTAACTGAATCCCTTGCATGCAGCAAGCAAAGTGATTAAAAACAGCAGATCTCCATGCAGAGCAGAGTTTCTGAACATTTTTTCCATTATTTTAAAACTGGTTTTCCATCGATGAAAATTCCCCCGAGTTAAAAGACAAATCCGCAGATTAAACCACATACCTATAAGCAGGAGAGCAGGGAGAAGGAGGGAGAGCGCTTCGCTGTAGGATGTGATCCGGGCGCGGCTGTGGTTCAGTGAATGAGCGAGTGAGTGAGTGGGAGAAGGAGAGAGACACCGTAGTATCTTTTCTCACGGCACTTCTTCCCCTGGCTGAAGCGCCTCGCGTCGTCTCCTTGTGTTTTTCCCCTTCGGTTTACAGCCTCTCTCGCCCTCTTTTTTTTTAACCACACAATCAGCGGGACTCGAGCAACAAAAGTCTCAGTGGTGGCAAAGTGCGCCGTGTGACCGTCCACACATCGTTGCTTTAAACTTTAGTCCTGTGCTGTGACTGCCGTGGATTTTTATCCATGTATCGAAAGCCTCCCTCCCCCTCCTCCCTCCCTCCAATAAGTCACATTAAGGATGCTATAGACGTCATCAAGTCTTCCTCCCGGAATATAATAGTACAGTTCCTTCCCCATCGATGCATCTGTCAGACTCACCCTCCTCCCCCCCTCCCCTCTCTCTTCATTCTAAGATGGAAGTTTACTTCCAAACTTTGCTCTCTTTTTTTTCAGAGTCAGAAATGGCTGTGAATGCATACTAACTTTGCACAGGACGACGTGACGGCAAATACAAATCAATTTGTCCACACACACGCGCGCGCGCACACACAAACACAGATACCCACTGCGACCGCGGCTGCTGCTGCTGTTTGCTGCGGCCAATGCGCCACACGCGTCATTCTGAGTGCAGTCACTCAAGGGGTTGTGATTAGGATTGAGCCGGAAAGTGTTTTTTTTTATTTTTTATTCCTGGTGATGATGGTGTTGGTGTTGGTGGTTTTATGTGACTGGACAGTTTTGATAGAAAGCGGATCAGGCTTCAGTCCGAGGCCCCCGGGGGAGTCGGGAACTGTCCAGTGCTGAAAAGGAAACGTCTCAAATTGCGGCTTTCTGACTTCACAGTCACTTTTCCTAGTCATTTACAATAACTGCTCACTGATAAAGGCGGGTGGGGTTGTTGTGGTGGTGGTGGTTTTTAATGGCCGTGCAGTGACAGCGTTCAGGCCCTGGGCCTGTCCTTTGGATTGTTGAAATAAACGAGGTAGCCGATGTAATCTGATTTGAACACAGGCTGGTGACGCAAGATACCACTTCAGGGATACGTGTCTTCATAAACAAGTCATCCAGCATTGTTCTCAAATTCACAACACGGTGAATATAACGTTTTGTTTTTTTTAGAAAAATCAACTAATTAATGGCCTTGTCGTTACACATGGTAATTGTAAAAAAATTAAATAAAAGGTAACCAGGCGCAAGTTTCTTTTTATTGTTGTTTAATAATGCAGTCAAATAAAAGAAGTACAAACTCTGCGTTAATATTAATGACATATGACAGCAGATACAAGTGAAATGAGACTTTTAATTTGGAGGACGTTAGGACGTCTGTGTGTGTTAAAGGTCGTGCAGGGGCCTCGTGTGTGTGAGGCCTCGCCCATCCACGCAAACCTCCGATTTTGCCCCGCATACCCACGAGTGAATCACACACCTAAAGCTCACTAACCACCAATGGTAGAGTTTTCCTGAAGAGGCGAGAGATTCGCGTCAGCGTTTTGTTTACTCTGACGCAACGTGACGAACAGAGTCGGTCATTTACCGTGGACCTATCCCCAACTTCCCTGCCGCGGTGCGTGATTCCCGTGAAGAGCTTAACTTAAAGACCCATGTTTTGTGAACTGGTGCAGACCAGTGACGTGAAGACAGGTGGAGGCGCAGCTCCAAGCTCCGAGCAAACGGCGCCATCATGAGGAAAGTCAGAGAAACAAGTGAGCTCCGCTGAGATCCAGTCAGTCGACACGTGAGGGAAAAGGAAAAGATGAGTAAAAAAGCCCTTCACCTTCCTCTCTGATCCTCATGATATCAACAAAATATAGGACTGGAGGACATCTGTCCGCTTTGACTGCTGCTGAACAAGGAGCGTTCTTCCATTTGCTTTTTAAATTGTGTTATAGAATAGAACTTTGTTGTTCAGCCAAGCAATAAATCTAAAAAAATAAGAAAAAGTCGCAAGGACTTGGTTAGTCAAGCATTCACAGCTTCTTCTAGTGGGTTTCACAAGCCTCGTCCTCTGTCAGGGAAAGAAATGGAACAAAACAGAGGGAGCGTCTTCTTCCTGGGTGGACAGACGTGCAATAGATGTTACCAGGGCAGATCATCAAAAACTGATTGTACAAAGAGCAGTTTAGTAGTGGTCTGAAATCTTTTTTAAATTGTGGCACATTAAAGCAATAGGCTGCATCTCATGTGGAAGAGTTATAATGACTGAATAAAACAAAAAAGTAAACTAAATATGAAACACATTATAAAATGTATTCTCTTTTCATGGTTTAGACATTTTGGTTAATTGTGACCACCCAACCCTGTCTTTGTTTTAAACCTTAATAATAAAAATGATTTTTTTAAAGCAAAGAGAAATGATGTCATTCATCTGATAAGGACTCAGTCTATTAAACATCTATCTATCTATCTATCTATCTATCTATCTATCTATCTATCTATCTATCTATCTATCTATCTATCTATCTATCTATCTATCTATCTATCTCAGTCAATAGGGGGCAGCAAATCACTTCACAATCACTTGTCTCTCACTGCATCTGCAGTGGTGCGTCTGCCGTCAGCGTTATTTTATCACATTTTAAGCTTTTATTTTCAAATAACTACACATAACAATAATATTGACCTCTAATTACTTCTGAAAATGTTACGGTGCTACACAGATAAATAGCCTTTAATACAACACGTGTTACGTGCAGGCCGTTTTACAGTATGTGGAGCACTCAACCTGTATTTGTGTAATTTGTAATTAGTGTCAGTAAATAGCCTATGTTCAAAACCCATTAATCAACTCTAGAGGGCGCCAAATATCTGCATAATGTGAAACAGCAAACTGCTCAACGCACTTTTGCATTTAGGTCTGAATAATAAAACATGAACACTTATTCAAGACAGTTGTAGTTACTCAACCATTTTTTAAAAGTTATATATGTTTGTTTGTTGTGAAGTTGTGTGCCGGATTTTCTGTCTTAACTATTGATCGGGGATGTCGGCCATATTGGACACACCGGGAAAGCCTTTCAATGGGAGATGTGTGGCCTTCAATGTTGTCGGAATTTACTAGCATGACCATAGACAAACGAAAGACCGGAGGTCGTTGGAAACTGAAATTCGCCTTTTTGGCTTAACTTCATTTTATTAAACTGGTGGTCAAAAGTGGAAAATGTGTAGAGGTTGACAAGTGTTAAAAGGCTACACTGCTTTCTTTAAAAAGTACAAAACATGGCATACATGACAAGTTTATTCGTATAACATGTACAGCAGTTCAAAGTGTAAAGATTCCGGGCGAGTCCGTGAACGCGGCATGATTCCTTCTTTGGCCTCGTCGGCTCCTCGGTCCTTGTCCTGCTATTGTTGTGTGTCTTTGAGGGCAACCTCGACCTGAGAGTAGCCGGTGATTCCAGGACATTTTCCATGGTTTGTTTCGCTGTTTCTCCGCCATATTAAGTAGCCTTTTCTCAGCCTGCGGTGTCTCCTCGTTTGTTACAGGAACACCCAGGATCCCAGCGGAGGACTTTGGGCTGGTGAAGTAGTTAATCGGTATGGGACAGACGGAAGACTGAGAGTCCACGTTAGAGAGAGAGAGCGAGTGTGTGTGTATGTGTGTGTGTATGTGAGAGGGAGATATTGTTTGTTTCGGCTGTTTCCACACTTAGCTGGGTTGCTACCGTGAAATCAAGAAAGAAATCCTGCGGTGGAAGAAGATCAGAGGACGCATGTAGCCGCGTGACTACACTGCTGAGGTCGCTTTGAAGGTAAGAAGCGCTCTTCTCTTCTCTTCTCTTCTCTTCTCTTCTCTTCTCTTCTCTTCTCTTCTCTTCTGCTACATTGCGTCTGGAGCGCGGCCTGGTGAAGCTGTGACACTTGGAGAAAGTTAGAGGCGCGTGTCAGGAGAGTTTCCTCGGTGCGTTACACTGTAATGAAACTCTAGATCTTTGTTAAATCTGATCCGCGTGGGCCTTGGCTTGTCCTAACAGTGAGGACAAGCTCCAAACCGTCCTGGAACAGGATTGGAACGCAGCCTTGACTCGGTTTTATCCTTGAGATTAAACAATACAATTAAGTATCACAATTTATTGTGGTGTGCGATGCTCCTTCTCATACTATTTTGTTATCAGTGTGTACATTTCTTTCACATTACGTTTACCCACTTCTGTGTCTGCCTCACCCAGTGTCACACACACACACACACACAAAATCAGCTGCTCTGGGCCTCAGCTGTGATTCTTTAACTGCATTACAGAAGTCTCCAAACTAGGGCTGAATCTGAGACATGTATCATGCATGTCTTTCCAGATTTTCATTTTGTCATGTAGATGTGATCCGTCATATTTATGGTTTCAATATCGCATTACAGACTTAAAATATGAAAGAGAATCACTGCACAGGGTCGTCCAAACAGCCATCAGAAAGATAATAACTCAAGGATGACCCTATGGAATGCCCATTACATGAACCTATTACATTTGAAATGGCACAGATCACAGAACATTTACAAATAGTACTTTGATTTGCCAATTGTGATGTTATAGAATTTGATGTACTGTAGAAAAAAAAGGAATAACTGCTCTGCCCTTCTCCAAACTCCTTCAGTAGTAACAGCAATGACGATGCTATGTGTTGCAGGAGTTAATGTAGTATCTGTTGGTGTGTCTTTATGCTCTGCTGCCACCGTAATCCTCCTCCACTGTAATCCCTCCATTAGTGCAGCCCCAGTTGACTGGACAGTCGTGTCTCCGTCGCACAGACACACATTCGTGCACGCGCACAGCTGGGATGGAGAGGGCTGTTTGGCAGAGGAGTGAGGAGCATTAACAGGTGGTGTTGGCTGGGACTTGGGGACTTGAGTCTTAACGGGAGAATCCTCGAGTGTCATCGTGGCCCAAAAAGAAAAAGGACTCTACAGTATCGGTACAGTCGACTCATTAGAAGCTTCCAAGTTGCTGTGCCACGGTGAAAAGGGCTCTTCACATGACTCTTGTATGTTGAAATCTGAACATGTGTGTCTCTCATATTCTAAATATCCATAGTCAGGGGTGTGTGTGTGTGTGTGTGTGTGCGCACAGAGAACAAGAGCTCTTCTCTTTTATAGCTTGAAGATGGAGGCTGGGTTTATATCCTAGCCTTACTCTAGAGCCTTTGACAGGCACAGCAGTGGCCTCAACTGCATGAATGGAGGCGGAAGGAAGTTCCTCTCCTTCCCCTCCTCCGCCGGCCCTTTCTACTGACTGATTGGCAGAGATGGCAGGCTGCCCTGAAGATAAGACCAAGTCGGGCCTCAGAGAGTGTGCCAGGGCTATTACCATGTTTACACTTCAGTAATGGTTTGCAGCCTCTGCTATTGTAGCACTTCTTCTTTCAGATTAATCTTTCAGGATTATGCATGGGATTTAGTTTTCTTGTTTTTTGGTTGCAGGCTTCATGTGCTGAACTGCACACAGATACTTAATGACAGCCTAAGTGCCTTTTGTAGGGTTTAAGTAAATGCAAAATGGTATTTATTTACAATATATACTGCTTTTTTTTGTCTTTATGATCTCGTAAAGCCACTTTGACGTTCACCCATTTACTCACACGTTCATACAGTGCATCTGTGTGCAGTGTATTTCTCTATCGCACATCATACCCAGTCACATGCTGCTGGCTCAGCCGTCAGAAGCAATGTAGGGTTAAGTGTCTTGCCCAAGGACACATTGGCATATAGACTAGCAGCACCTGTAATCGAATCCACAGCCTTCCAAGTAGTGGGGGGGGGGGGGGGCGGGGGGGGGGGGGGGGGGGGGGGGGAAATCAGTGACATTGTAGAGTAACGCTGTTCTTTTGACCAAACAGACACACTGACAGATACTCAAAAGCTTGCCATTAAAAAATCTGTAGCCTCTCGAAAGCCCTGTTTCAAGAGGTGATAGGTGGAGGTGCGTTTAATTCAGAGTTCACGCTACAAAATATTTTTGACGGCCCATGTGGCTGTTAATATTTCAAAATTCCGGCCATGCATATTTAATGCCGAACATACAGTATTCTTAAATAGACACGTGTAGCAAGAAACACGCACATGCATGCAGAAAAAAACCACAGAATGGAAGTGTTCGACTGCTTTTGTGAAATCAAAATTGTTCAAGTCTTTGTGACAACTTTTTCATCAACAGTTGTCATCAACCTTGTCACTTTTTCCTCGGTGATGCAGCCTCTTTGTGCTCTTTTGATTCGGTTTGGGTTCGAGAATCCGCATTTGGCTGGCGTGCTGGACTCGGTAATTATGGTGGCGATCTTCCTCAGCTTGGCCCAGTCAGGGTAGATTTCCCCAAAATCCCTTATGTCTGTTTCACAAGCAGTTAGGAACCCTCCATACCCACGCAGAGCTGTCATCAGTGGCACCGCATCTGTGGCACTGTGTCTGTAGTCTTGGTGGAGCATCAGTCACATGATCACATGATGACACAGGAAACTCTCAATAAGATAAAATATAAAAGAAAATGCATTTTAAAGAAAATATTTTATAGTTAGATTAGCTTGTTAACATATCTCCATTTAATGCTTAATTATTGATTTAATTGTTTGGCATTTTTCCAATGGACATTTTGACCTTTTTGTCAATTTTTTCGCCGGACAAATTCATGTGACAATGACACAAAGCCGGTATATACCGGCTAACATAAACCCTGGTTCCGTTTTTAGTCAGAACTTCGGACTTTCTGAAGTCTTGGGGTTTTCCTTACAAAGAAAGGTGGAAACTCGGATTTCCACCTCTGAAACTTAGAGCAACCTCACCAACCCAAACAGGGGGGTTTAAAGATGGCTCTTTAAAAATTGCCCTCCTGTCATATTTGTTTCATAGTCAGTCAGTCGTACAAATAGTAGTGTTTAATTCTTAACCAAAGCCATGTCCCTCTGTGTGCAAAATGCCATGTACAGCATTGTTATCCTACTAACAATGGCCTGCCAGAGATTCAGTTGTGTTTCTGACTTCTCGGCTGGAGCCAGATAAGGGTTCACCTTTCCAAACTGCACCCTGGTAAACTGAACTGCACTGTTCTGCTTGGTGGAAATGAGGCTTAATAATCTGATTATTCCCGCCTATTAGTGTGGCAACATGTTTTCCTCAAAGTCATGCGGCATGACTGTGATGATGGATGGTGTCATGGTGGAGTTTCAGGAGATGAAGTGGGTGCCAAGACCAAAAATAGTGTGCATTTTAAATAAAAATACTTTGGCAGAGTTGATTGATTTCTAATAAATATATAGAAATTATCAGCTTGGCCGATTATTGGGAACTGATATAAGGCATATTGCAGATTATCAGTGTTGGTATTTAAGCATTAATAATAAGTAAAGTGCTCTTACTGCTAATTAGAATCCTTTATCCAACATCCATATAAATCAAAGGAGAAACAGAGAATAAAAAGCTATGTCCTAATTTTTTTTGCACATAAAAAAATCATAATTTTTATTTATTCCTTTTTAAAAGTTCAAATATTGATTAACATTTGAACAAAGTATTTTGTTGGAGTGTTTAAAATTTAAAAAATTGGAGAGAGGCTCTCATTTTCACTGTAAATACAGATGTGTTCTCAATATTGGTTATCGGCCCTGAAAAGCCCATATTTTCCGCTCTTGGTAGATTGGAAAAAAGTCCTCTCATTAGAGGGTATTCGATATCTCCGCTCCAGTACATTTTAGTTTAAAATGCATTTCTTTTATGTTAACCAATAATGTCCCTCCACAGAGTTTTTAATGCCCCCGGAATCAGGATTGTGAATTGTGAGTTAAGACGGATTCAGGAAGTGAACACAGTTAAGTCACAACATATTTGGCCCTGGTTCGTTAGATGACTGTTTCCCAAAGAAAACAAATGCCATCGGTCTCCACTGATACAATGTGAATCATAAATTACAAAGTTGCTCTCACTGCCTGTCATGATCCACGCACTCGAATCACAAGCTCATGTTACTCATCTGTAGTGACGAAATTATGTCACTTCATTCTGTTGTTTGATCTTCTCCCCAAGTTAGTATTACTTTAAGTGTTTGAAGGAAGAACATGTTCCTGTTCTGTAGTTTCTGAATATAAATTAGTGAAGACCACAGTGTGCCTGTTTTTGTTCCAAGTGACTTCAAAGGTTACACAACGCAGTAGCTCAAAGGTCACACGGCCTCTCCCAGATCTCTATGGAGTTCAGTTTTATCTGAGTAATCAGAGCAGCAATGAGAGAGAACTTAATGTGTACTGTGTCGTCTACGATACCTACTCTATCCGAAGGGAATTAAAGCTTTCACAGAGCTTTCTCTGAAGTATTTATAATGAATAGTTGTCTTTTATACAAAAACACAAAATTTGGCCAATTTCAGATATCATAGTTTTGGGGTTTCTTCTGCATCTACTGTTTTTTTTTTTTTACTTGGTACTTTTTTAGTACCTGCTCATGAAAACATAGGAGCGACATTTTGGTGTGGATGGGCAGAAATGGAGATCTCTGAAAACAATAACGCAGTAACCTGCCGTTGCTTCCTGAATTGTTCTGATTCTACACAGTTCCGCTTGCAGTGATCAGCTTAACACGACCTGACTTGGTTTGGGTATCAGGCATGTCATTTTCCATTACTTCATAGTACCTACTCAATTTGGGCGGGGCCATTATAGCCCAGCTGCGTGGAACTGCCGTTACATTGGTTTATACTGTATGCGTTCAGTGTACATCTCTCTTTTGTTGTAGTTTTGCAGACAGCAGCAATTTATGCTCGCTATAAAGCTCTTGCCGGTTGTTAAAAATGGCGAGTTTGATTGTGTCGGACGTCGCGCTCATGACTCTTCCAGTGACATCACTCTCTGACCAATCGGTGGCCGGCAGTCTGTCCACGTCACCAAATGTGACGTGGACAGCTCAGCTCGTTTGGAACCTCACCAGAGCAGTTACCAAAAAAGTGGCAGTTACCAGTAATAATTGATACTTTGATTACCGGAATGGCCATGTAATTTTTAGGCGTGCTCATATGAATGCATTTTACTTTTGATGGGGAGCTGAAGACCTTGCATGGTTCATTAATTTGTATCGAAAAACCCTGTTTTCAAATAAAAACAAAAACTTATATCTTGATTTTAAATAGGTAAACTGTCAGCCTGTAGGCTACTGGAAGATGTGCAGTCGAGCATTTGACTGGGCAACACGTGGTGTTCAGCTTTTTTCCTCTGAATTTTGCCTGCACGCAGCTCTGCAGCTCTGCAGCTCTACAGCTTTATTGTTTGTATTAGGCCCTGTGGGAAGCAGCAGCCTGTGTCTCCTTAATCAGACACGGCATCACTGGCAGTTTTTCACACAGTGGAGTCCAGCCCCAGCACTTATAAACATGTACTGCCTTTTGTATACTCTAGCACTTATGTGTAGGAGAATATATTTTATATATTTCATATTCCAGATTTCCAAGCTCATTTAAAATGTAATGTTTATTTGTATGGCAATCTAAAGTTAATCACACATCCAAGGATTTCATTTTAACACAGTTCTGCTTAAATATCTATGTAAATTATAACAAATTGTTCCTCTCACTCATTAGCGTTAATAAGTGTTTTTTAGTGTGATCCATGACCCGCATCTGCGTATGAAGTGTTTTTAATTTTACTGTTTTCCTGTGGTTTTGCTGAAAGAATGGCACTTTCCCTCCAGCTGATTTAATTTTTCATTGAGAGAACAAACTAATCTGCTTGTCATTTGCTTTGGAGTCTAATTGAGCCATCATTTGTTAAGTTAATTTGTCACAGAACAGCTTTGTTTCTCGGTTTTGTGCATTTCCAACTCAACCTTGTCGCATTAGGAAAGTACGTTGACCAATAGGTTGACCAGGATCAGGAGTAGCCCCATGGTACCGATCAATTCCTCAATGCTTTGTGAAGTGTTCTAGGTAAAGCTGTGCATAAACTGTCATATGCTACATAGTTCAGTGATTGTATTTGGTTTACTGCAGTAATAAAACTGTCAGTGTTTGCACCAGCTGTGGTTGTTAATCTGCCCCTGTGTGTGGAGGCATCTGGTTGTCTTGAATATTGAACAGGAGCACTTTGGTTTGATTGATTGTTGTGGTTTTTTTGGCTGCACCACGAGGAAAATGCATCTGTGCCCTGATTAGCATTTGTGCTGCTCAGTGTTAGCATGTGTATGAGCTTGGGTACCTCAGGGGAATTGTGAGTCTGTGGGGGAGCACCACACCGAGCTTACCCTTTGTCCATAACAAAGGGTAGATGGGACTGAATAACGGGGAAAGCAAAAGCCTTTTTCTTTGGGACTGAAGAAGGGAGAAGTGTGAAGTTCTTCTCCCTGGGTGGTTTAGAAGGTGGACTGTAGATTTTTTTCCTTTGATTTTTAGAAGTGATTAACACTTTAATTTCAAGAATTGAGCACAAACAGCAGCTCCAACTCAAGGATTTTTTTTTTATTCCTTTTATATAAACGTTATCGTTTTTGAGTTATTATCAAGCCACAAGTATGACATCCCTATTGGATTTCACTGTGGGCCACATGCTGTATTTTATGCCAAAGAGGAAGGAATCCAGTGCGAAGATTGTGGGCTTTGAACCAATTTGACAGGCCGGATCATGTGCCAACCCTGTGGGCTCGCTCAAGCTTGTGATCTATTCATGGCCATTTTATGAGCAAATCCTCTGGGTACATTATTCGGTAAATGTGAAAGGCTGCCAATTATTAAGGAGAGGGGAGGTTTTAACATACTTTTCAGTCCATAATTACATGACAGAAATAGGGAATGTTAATCAGAGGAGTTGTTTGAATGGAAAGTAAAACCACTGAGAGCTGGAAGGTCCTGTTTGTGTCCAGATCTATTGATAATTAAATGTGCATTTTTTAATCTATTGGAAAGTCATCACTCCCCATTTTTCTAGTTGTTAATTATGACAGGTTAGGGGTTTTTATTTTTAAAGTAGATTCTAACTATAACGTGTATTGTTTTGGATCAGTGGCTAATCTGGTCTCATCTAGATTTGTTCCAGTTACAGACATTTGGTTCCACATTTGGACATTTGGAACACTGCAGAGGGTTCAACCATTGACACCATCTTTAAACTACACTGACAGTCTTTTCACCGTGTTTTCTTTCAGGTCAACCACTTGTTTGTTGAAGCTTTAGCTGTCGTGTCAGGCAACTAAGTGCTTTGGACATTTGGAGGCAGGCAGTTGTTGACATTATGCATCCAGAGAAGGTCAAAGGTGACCAGCTGGCACCATTATGTTGACCTCTTCTCCGACATTGGTGGTTTCCACTGAGATTGTGTGGAGTTGTGGATGTTGTGGTAAATGTTTATTTTTATTAGGTTATAGATGTATGATATAATTTCCTCTTTCATTTGACTGGTAGGAAAGGCCCAGGTGTAAATGATCAAATAATGGCTTTGTTATATTCAGCAGGCTCATTGTGCCAGCTGCTTGGAACTAGAGCCATTGTTATGTTATCAGTCATGCTGCGTTTCAATTGTAGACAGAACTCTTAAGTTTCTGAGGTCACCCTGAACTCATATTTCCAACAACCTCACGCATAGTACTGTTTAATTTTTATCTGTGGATATGTTTGTGACGCCGTTTGGGTCTGCTAAACACAATGTAGAGGTTGTCATCAACTGGTATTACTAGCAATGGCTAGATACGTTTGCGTCCATGTTTTTTTTTCTGACATCTTGCTGGAATGCAGTCAACTCGGAGTTGACGTGACTCCCGGGTCCGATTTATGATGTAAATGGATCACAACGTAACACTTGTGCTTTTCTTGCAAACACATAACATCAACATGCCATACATGGAACATAATGGAGTTCTGATTAGTCCAGAGGAGCAGCAATAAAATTCATATTTTCATTTGATGGAACTAATAGCTTTTTTTTAAATAAATCTCTGGGTTTTTATGATTTTTAAAAAGAATAAATAGCTTCAGGTTGGTCATTTAATTTGAAGGTAAACTCCCACAAGGGACAGAAAAGCAGCATATCCAAGCTTTTTTTTGAGTGACCCTGAAAATCCAAAAACTAGGAAAGAAACATTGTAGTTTTTCTTTTCTTAATATTAAATCTCACATGCCTTGGTCCTGTGTGTTTCCTGACATCTGTGTGGACATCTGCTCGAGACAACTGTGCATGTCAGCAGGTTCACTTGGAAAAGTCTGTGTCAGACTTTAGTGACACACACAAAGCTAATGTGTGCTGTTGTTGGTTTTTTTTTTTTTATTGACTTATGAATGATGGCATCATCCATCTGCTCAACCTTAGTGAGACAAACTACACTCCAAGTGAAAACATGACAAATTGAGCTCTAAGCGATGTCTGTGCAATCTGTTCACCATCATAGCCATAATATTTCATCTCCACTCATCCTGTTCTCTCCATCATTCATTTCACTGTCCGTTTCTGCCACTTCAGCTCTGACTTTTATTCCACGATGGTTGTCTTGTGAGAAAGTCAGTACACCATTTGAAATAGGTGGATCCATAGACTGAGAGTCGATCCTAAGGGCTGGGGTCATACTTACTGCAGTCCCGTTCATACTTAAATGAGGGCCTGTATCAGTCTAGCAATCCATCTCGTATTCCAGTCCAGTAGCAGTGATCACTCATCAGGACTTGTACTTGTATTTCTTGAACACTAAGTTGTACATGTGTGGGTACTGGCGTACTTCCTCATATAACCTCAAGTCAGTTTCCTTGGATGCTGTTTTCTTTGGTTGTCTCTGTTGGTCAAAACGAGCAGACCACCAACTGGACTGGAAAGGGTTGTGCTACAGATGTGTAATTGTCACATATGGTCTGTGTGCAATCAAAGTGGAGGTTTGTATGGAATTGTCTGATCAGCACGGAATTGGGTAGTTGAAGAATCATGGACCCTAGCGGGTCTCTGCACGTGTGGACACAAAAAGTATGACTTGGCCCCATTTGGGTTTAGTTCTCCCTTCACAAGCATGTTGATTTGTTTTCTGCACCAGATATATTAAGTTTAAGAAAACACTGCCAAATTATTACCTGATGACCCATATGTTACGTACTCATGGAACACAAAACACATGGATATGTCTTGTTGAAAAACAGCAGAGAAGATGTATACAAACATTATTGTTAGAATTTTTTTTTTAAGAAAAGTGTAAATCTAATGTGTAGTTCTGGGACTTAACACCAGTCACTGCTTTATTTAAAAAAAAATCTTAAGTAGTGAACTGAGGGGATGAGAAAGCTTGGATGCATGAGTGTCAGACTACATCCACTCTGCTCTGTTTTTATTTAAAAACACATCAACTCTCCTTTGAATACACCTGTAATCCAAACTGTCCTGTCAATTTCAAATTAAAAAAAAATGCTTCTTTTCATCAGAAACTTCACTGAAAGCGAAAATGCAGTCAGGCACATTCACTTCCTGATTGGTTCTTATCAGCCACATATTGACTATCAGCTGTGGAATAAAAGAGCTCCATGCTGTGAGCTACCTCTGACACAGAAGGCTCTAATGAGGTGGAGGAATGTTTTTCTCCAGAATCCCATGACTGTTAGTTGAGTCCCTTTCAAAACGCTGTTGGTGATGTATGATCACAGGGGAGAGTTCAAATGACCAAATGACTTAAGGCCGTAATGTGATCTAGTTTATACCTTGGCCAACTTGTTGAGCTCTTGTTAGAATTTGTGATTTCTTGTGAGGTCACTCGTTGGCTTTCACTCTTCTGAATGCCAGTAACACTGTGATCTTTCAAAACGCTTCAAGCCATTGTAGAATGGGCACCAACTTAACATGCATTTCTCTGCATTTGTGGCACAGTTTCAGCCTTGTGACAAAGTAGGTGCACAGAGGATTTTGTTTACTGTTCTTGATTTATAAATGGTCTAATCTAGTTCCTGTTATACTTTAAGTGGTGGCATTAATCTAACAAAGGTCCAGTGAGTAACATTTAGGGTTTTCTGGAAGAACAGTATAATATGCCACCCCTGGGTATGTTTGTGTAAGTATATAATTGCAATTAAAATTGAAAATACTTTGCTTTTGTAGCCTTAGAATAAGCCTTTTATACTGTATGTAGTTTTGGTAAGGGCCTTGATTTACAGAAGCTGCCATCTTGAGCAGCAGTGTTTTTACAGCAGCCTTATTTTGCATTTTTTTTTTTTTTTTGAAGCAGAAGCTTACTTTGCCAACTATAAGTAAAGACATCCTCTCTGGTACTTTGGTGACTCGCTTGAGTGAGTCCCAAGAGTCCCGTGTTTGTTACAGTTTGCGGTTTCACCATTAGGTGTCACTAATTCTTACATACAGGACCTCTAAGACAGGGATTTAAGATTTGGAGAAGTTTGGATGATAGTCTAGCCTGGCTAATGCCGGACTGCATCTCAATCTCATTTAAGACCGAGTATGAGTCTGGGAAGGGTGTAGTCGCATCCCATTTCCAGGAGGTGACACCAGCAGGCGTAGATCAAAATGCCTCTGTATGCAATTAGATAGACCTGCAACCAATCAGTCCAATGATCTGGATGACAGAAAACGTGTGTTTGTTGTAGTTTTCTTGGAGCGATGGCTATCTAGAACGACTTTTCCAAGCCTGGCTAATGCCAGACCGCATCTCAACCAGGCTAAACAACAGCTGAATTGGAAAACAGCTGCTCTTTGGTGGCCTCCATGATGGATGTACACAAAAGCTGTTAGACGTCACTTCTGTCATCACTGCTTTAAGCCCGCCTCTAGCATACAAAGAGGAAAAAATGTTTTGGATTGGTTCCCATTTTGAAATTGGCCAGACGTATCCGAAGAGTGAAATCATATCGCTGGTAGATTTGTCTGGCTTCAACCAGGCTAGTGATAGTCTGACAATGACCTAATGTTTCTAATGATATCTTGATGTGTCTAGTTCACCATCTGAGGAATTTGCCCGTCATTGTCATTAATGTTGATACATTTCTTCATGTGTATGAATGTAGTCAGCATTTTAATAGCTTGTTTTCATCCTGTCTTCCAGGCTTGACGATGGGTTGTGTCAAGAGTAAAGAGGAAAAGGGCCCAACGCTGAAGTATCGACCCGACAACTCAAATGCAACGCCGTTTAACGCCCACCTGGGCCACTATGGGCCTGACCCCACCCTGATGGGTCAATCGCCAGCTATGAAGACGCACAACAGCAGCTACAACAGTAATGCTGCCTCCCTCACGCCCTTTGGAGGGGCATCTTCAACCATGACACCCTTTGGTGGTGCCTCCACATCCTTCACCTCAGTGGCTGTGAGCAGTCCCTTCCCCAGTGTCATCACAGGTCAGTCTGATGTGTGGAGTTATGGTCCTGATTATGTGGAATGCAGTATCAGGGCTTTGAAAATGATTTGTAGTTTTCTCACCACGAATAAAAATACATTTTTAATCTAGTAAATTCAGCTCGGGCTTCCAAAGAGGGCATGGATGGCAAAGGGAAGAGAAAAACAGGGCATGGAAGATTAAAAAGGGATTACAGATGCCAAAAACTGTGAAACACGAAGAACAAACGAGAAGAAAGAGAAAAAAGAATTCTAAAGTTGCACTACTCAGCCAAGGAAGGGATATATATCTCTTTTACTAAATACTTCTGAAATTATCTTCCCAAAGTATTTTTCTCTGCCATTTTACCACTTTTCATTACGTTGTTATTGTGTGCAAATCAGTGCACAAGTTCAGAATATACCCAGTTGAACATTTTACGCACAGGAAGTTATGAGCAGCAGATGTTATGCAAATTAGACATTTGAAACGAGTCAGCCTAAACATCAAGGCCAGACAGAAACCAAAAATAGGTCGGTAATGTGGGAAGCAATGCAGCAGGCATGGCTCCTACTGAGCCGGAGGAAACATTTGCATTTGCTGTATTCAGTGGATTTATTTAAAAGGTCTTATTTCCTGCAAGAGTTTTAAATTAAATAATAACATTTTAATGAAGGATTTGTTTGTCATGACAATGACATAGAAAGTGAATTCCTGCTATTGAGACAGGTTAATGCATCTTAAACTATATCCACATTACTATAAATAAAGCATACATGCTGCCCTCGATACAAGAGGTTGACCAATGTTGATTTTTCTATTGGTGATGACACACTTTAGAAATCAGGGCAGCTGGTGGCCGATAATTGACGCCCATATATTATTAGCCTTTTTCCTCTGATAATGCTGAATATTAAAAAAAATGGAAAATAAAGGCCCAAATAACTGATCCAACCAATTATCTCTTCTTAGTAAACCTACCCTCAATACAGTACTATCCTTGTGGGGTTCTTTCCTTCTTTATTTTTTATTTATTTTATAACCTACAACTCCAGGGCAGTGTTTAAGTGTGGACCAAGTTGCATTGTCTCCTCTGAAACTCTGAAACCTTGTTTTAAAGCCTTAAGAGTCACATTTTGCAAATGGAGATTCAAAGAAATTCACAGCTGAAACAAGTCTCCTATTGGACAATACCAGCTGTCAAGCACACTGGTGTCCATAGAGAATAAACCGTACTTTATTCTCTATTTTCCTCTTAACAGGGACAAAATGTACAAGTTTATTCGACAAAGAACTATAACTAGTAATTGATACCATAACTCCTCAAGAAAAGGTCTACTGACAGCATAAATCATGTAGGTAGTCTGCAAATTTTCCCTTAGAGTTCCATTCAAAATTATTGCAACCGACTTAGTCGCTCTCTGTTGGTCATTTGTTATGTTGTTACTTCTGGAAAAGCTTCACTAAAGAAACTGGCAGACTCTGTCCAATGTTTTGATAATCTATAGCCTGGACCAGCAGAACCAGAGACCTTTGGAAACAGTGACGCAGTTCTCCTCTTTTGCTTCCTGATTGGTTCTTATCAGTGACAACTAGACAATCAGTTGTGAGCAAAAGCTCTGTTAACACTTACTTTCAGTTAAACGCCATGATCAGTGTCGACAGTAATCCTTGTTCTTGCTTTGTACCATTGTTGTTGTTTCTTGTACTGGCACCTGCATGTCCTGAGTACCTGATAAATCACATGATATGTGTGTTGACATGGACACACATTACTTCTGATACTAATGCTCATCTTTTTATTTATTTATTTTTAAAAAATGTTTAACTGAAACTACTATTTTCAAATGAAAACATGGTGTAACATGGCTGTAGGTATAGTTTGAATGATGATGAAATGCTCTCAACACACAGTAATGATGCCTTAGATAACACACACGCACGCGCACTGGTTTTGCATTCTTTGTGTGGACCCTCCTAGACATAATGCATTTCCTGGCCCCATACCTTAACTTTAACAATCCCAACTAAATGCCAAATCCGAACCCTAAAACCAGGTCTTAACCCTGAAAAAGCCTGTTAAAGTTGTATCAACCAGCCAAAATGTCCTCACAAAGATAGTTTTGCTTAACAATTTGTCCATACAGCCTATTTAAGACACGTACACAAACACACAATGGTTTCCATGACTTCAGAGGACATGCACTGACTTGCATTCATTTCCTGCAGACTTTCGCTAACCTTAACCATAATTACTAGTGCCTTAACCCTAACCCTGGCCTCAGACTAGCTTTAAAACATGTCTTCACCTGTAAAATATAATCGTTTACTTTATGGGGACTTGATTTTTGTCCCCACAAGGAAGACATGTCCCCATTATGTGACTGTATAAACAGATTTAGGTCCCCACAACATGCATGCACTCAGTCTATCTTACTCTTCAGAGGAGGATAATCTGGCTTGAGGAGCTGCTGTAGATCTAATCTTTTCATGCTCAATTTCCTCCCCAAGATTAACATACCACCGTGCCCAATCACTGCAGACCTTGAATTTACTGACAAATGATCACTTTAATTCCCTGAGTTGAAATGAAAACACTGAGGTCTAGATTTACTGGAAATAACAATTCTGTTTCCCTGATGTGTTTTGGAAATAAATCAGAGTTTACAGAGCTGGTTGTATTTTTAGTCCAGGCTTTGAAATGCAGGAAGTGGGACATGATACAAGACTCAGTTACACCTTCAAAATATTATACAATTACAAGGTTACAGTTACAAGGTTGTGGCTGTTTCTATAACATTTTTAGATAAAAAAAAAAAAACAAAAAAAACTGCATTATAAAGGAAGCTCATGGCTTTCGAATGCACCGTGTGATTCAGAAGGGTTCATGCACTCACACAACCCTAAATGTCAGTCACTCTTCATTTCAGGTGGTGTAACATTTTTCGTGGCACTGTACGACTATGAAGCGAGGACATCGGACGATCTGTCGTTTAAGAAAGGGGATCGCTTCCAGATTATTAACAACACGTGAGTATGACTTCTGCTGTGTGTGTGTGCGCGCGCGAGTGAGTGTGTGTTTAATCTCTCATGGTATTCAGGTCCGATATCAAGGCTGAAATCTCTCTGGGTTGATGGGTTCCTCTAATGGGCCATCTGGCTTTTCTCCTGCCACTCTCTCTGTCTTCTGTTAGTATTTGGATGTTGGCAAGGTGAAACACTCATCTGTTCCAGTATTTAATAGAAGAGTGAAAATATGAGAAACAGTGAAAAAACGCATGAGAATATAATGATTGCACATTTTACTCAGCTAACAATAAGAACACATTTTTAGCTTTTCTTGTACATTTTAATACATTTCAGTTGTTGTCAAAGCCATAATGATGCTCATTTTTACGATTATGTCATCCCTGTTATTATGAGGTATTTGTTATGAGTTTGTTCACTATATGGAAACAAAAACTGTAGTATGTCCCTGTTTCCTGAGCTGCACCTCAGTGATTTGCTGCTGTTGGAGCATTTCTTCTCGCTGCCTCTATACTGCAGACTGCTGGAGCATCAAAAAGCGTTTTCTCAGATGTGCACAGGTGTGAAAATGGGCAGAACGCCATGTGCTTCGCAAATTCTATTCTCCTCCTTCATCATATGCCGACTTCCACCACTGTCTGTGCTCACACTGCATTTGCAGCAATGAAACTGTAATCTGCTGTTGGAGAAGTGGTGGGTGGAGGAGGAGGACAGGTTTATTTGGTTTTTCAAAAACACCAGCAGCTCACTTCATCTCTGTGTGACTTTGAATCCACACATTCACAGTTTTCCAGTTATTGCAGGTTTTATTATTATTATTTTAAAAATATTTAAAACCAGATTATTATTTAAGTCATGGTTTGCACACCGTTGTTCTCAGTATCTTGGTAAATTTTAAGTCACAAACCAAAATGTTTGAAAAAGTACAAGGTCCATGATACCAATAATATCACTTATTCTGTGATAATCAGTATATTACAAGATGATCATATAGCAATACATCACAATATCTGTCTGGAGAAAACAAAAGGTCTGTGAAAAGTTTACAGTTTTACAGATTTCTCTGTTTATTCACAACATAGAGAAGAAAGTGGATAAAGCCTTTTGTATTGAACGTGGATGGAGCATCTCTTAACATAGCTTTCTCCAACATTATCCCGCTGTAAACTCTCTTCTTCAGCCAGGTAACTTCTGCCCATGTTTCCCTCATTCATTTGAGCAGCGCCACCATGAGGAGACACGAAGTAGCAACACCTGGGGTGTGAAACTGACAGGGCCTGTTTATTTTAAAAAGCCTTAATTTATGAGTTAAAATATTGATATTTGCCCTGGTGTATCAATTATTGTGTTGCATGAGGAAGGACAACAATATATTTGACCCACCCCTACTATACACTAGGAATGGCCATGAAGATTTTGATTCTTTGTTTGACTTTAAAAAATTATTAAAAGTGTTTTATCAATATTTGTATTAATTTTTATTAATTTTAAAATTCTACTCAACTGTTGAAAACAGTTGGAAACAGTTGATCATCATCTACTATAGTAACTGTAATCTTATTACTGGTTTGAAATTAATAAAATTAATAAAAAAAATAATAAATAAATAAAAGTAATCTAATTACACTAATGCCTTACTGTCTAACACTGTTGGTCAGTAGACTACATATGTGGTTGAACATAAAGAGGTTTCTTGAATGCATCTTGAAACTACTCCTCCAAACTGAACATGCTATAGATTACCAGGATGTTTGAATGCATCTTGTAGCAGCTCCCATTTGCTCAGCACGTTGTGAATCCTGCATTCCTTTCACTAGCTCTCATGTGCTGAAGTAAGTTTAGGATATTTTGACAAATTATACAATTGAATGTTCACTCACTCATCTTCTACTAACTGGTGCCTAACCTCAGCTGACATAGGGTAAAAGGCGGGGGTACACCCTGGAGAGGTCGCCAGTCCATCACAGGGCCACACATAGAAACAAACAACCATCCACTCGCATGGGCAATTTAGAGTGTCCAATTGGCTTAATCCTCAAATCTGAATGTCTGTGGGAGGAAACTGGAGAACCTGGAGAAAACCCACACACACACAGGGAGAACATGCAAACTCCATGCAGAAAGGCCCTTGTTTAGGGCTGCAGCAGTCGAATACTTTAGTAATCAAGTGATCTATCAATTATTCTGATGATTAATCGAATTATCTGGTCCCATACTTTTGACACTTTTTGTTGTTTCTTACGCTGCATGTCTTCCCCGTGCTCTTGCTGCCTTCACCCTTCCACATTTCCGTTACGTTAGCAGCAAAGCTAACTTCATCTTAAGTGATCACCAACAGGGCTCTCAATTTTGGAACATGTGGAGTGAGATCAGGGGGTGTTGATGAGAGCGGGGGTGGGGGTGGGTTAGTGTTTGAAGATAATATGTTAATTGAATAAAGGGCAGTTTCCACTAAACCAAATAAATTGTTTTATGTTTAACTTTCAGAACAAAAAAAGACAAATGGATCAAAGAAACATTTGGCCCCCAATTGTCCCCTTAAACAGCATTGGTCATTGTCTGTCCAGAATGAAAGAATAGTTTTCTGCTTCTTTCTTTCTGACATCTTTAGATCTAATAAGATTACACAAACAGTAATAAAAAAACAAAAAACAGGCAAACGTTGAGTGCATACTCTTTAGACTTCAAACTTGCACTTTAATAAGAAGCTATTATAAATTATAAATAAGTTAAGTGACATAATTGAAGTGATAACCTGACTGTGCTCTTTCACTTCAATCTCGTCTGAAACGTGTGCACACATTCACAGCGTTCGTGCACATTCGTGGAACGAGTATTTGTAACGGAAACCTAGTTTCAGACTTTACCCGGTAACAAGAAATACTATTTTATGATTGGCTGATAGGTTGCTAATTCAAGAAAGCGGCATGAATGGAATACGCAGAGCAATCTGCCTTCGCATCATCCATTCATAGATTACTAACTTATGTGCGGTGAGTTTTATCACTTAACAGCGTGAGACGGATCAGAGTGTCATGTGAGCGTGTGAACTTGTTGAAATGCGTGTGAGACTTGAGAGCTCGGGTGATCACGTTGGTAACTGTCCTGGCGGACCGTGAGCGCGAGTGAATGCATTGTGTAACTGAAATAACCACGGCCCGGATGCACAAAATATGATACTGTACGATTTAAGGATTACTCGACTCAGATATTTGCCTTGAGTAATTTAAGTAATCGAGTTACTCGATTGATTCGAGGAACTGTTTCAGCCCTACCCTTGTTCCAACTGGGTAGCGAACCTTGGTCTTCTTACTGCAAAGGCAAGAGTGGTAACCACTACACCGAGCGTGTGGCCCATCATCAAAGGTTTAGGTGAAATTATTCATTGTTGCATAAGCATTGCTTTAGATTTGCATTGGTTCATCTCATTTTACAATAACCATATGATAAATAATGATGTGTCATTTGAGGGACACTTTCTTTGTGGATTGTTTGACGTGGCTTACCCCCCCCCCACACACACACACACACACCCGATGAGTCAGTTTCTTGACGTTGTTGAATGATGCGTGAAATGACCTTGTTCCATCTTTCTCTTTTCATTTCTCTTAAACCATCAACCTTCCTTTTTTAGAGGAGGAACATTTTTTATGCATGACTATATTATGTGGCCTCTCTCTCTCTCTTCAGGGAAGGCGACTGGTGGGAGGCTCGCTCCATCAACACGGGCCAGAAAGGTTACATTCCCAGTAACTACGTGGCTCCCGCCGACTCCATACAGGCTGAAGAGTAAGAGCTCATCACTCGTTTCTAACTTCATGTGTATTTTGGTCCATGTTTTTCTGCACACCTTTCTTTTCCTCCTTACTGCTCACTCCTTTTTTTCACCCTGGTTAGTCAGGTCTCCTCTGAATAGGAAGATATGATGCGACTGAGCTGTCACACAATTTGACTGCCCCAGCACGTACACATAGGAGTGTCTAAAAACAATGTAGTGCTGTATTAACACTCAGAACCGATTGCATTCCTATAGCTGTTTAGCCAGTTGTTTAATGCTTTGATTGGCTGTTGGCAATTTTTGCCACTAAACATTACTCATCCAAAAAATAAAACACAGGGTAAACCAGTTGGTTTACTTTACTTTAGTTTCATACAGTGAGTACGAGACGTGTGTTGAATTCCTGGTCCATATTTGCCCGAAACAAAATGCCTGTGAGGTGAAACATTTCAACTCTTTTCTAACATGACACAGCTTGTAGGGATGCATTTTGTTTTAACGAAGGAAAGCAGCTCTGAGCTAAGGATTTTACTTATTTACCCATCACAGCTGTAACTAGTTTGATGGATCTACTACTGTGTATATAAGAGAAGAGACTACTCTCTTTAGTGAAGTAAATAATCAACTGTAACGACAATGAGATTTCAACTATTTTAGTTTCCCATAAGACAGAATATTCAAGAGTCAATGTAAACCAGAGCATTGAAATCCAATCTACAATGATTACTCCATTACTTAATGGATGTTACTCTACCATTCAAAAGTTTGAATAGTCATTTACCACATTGTGCTTTTCTTTCAAAAATAAGGAAATTTCTAAGTGACCCCAAACTTTTGAACGGTAGTGTCAATAATTACTTAACCAGTTTCAGAGTCTTCAATGTCAAGACTGTGAAACGGGTTATCAATTAGTAAATCAAACTTATTTTAATAGCTTCTTAAATGTGAACATTTTCTGGATTCTTTGAATAAAAATTTTGACTTTTTTTTTGGATCAAACAAGTAATGGATTAATCAAGTAAATAATTGACAGATTAACTGATTATTAAAATATATCTGTATCTATATCTATATAACAATATCTGTTAGTCGCAGCCCCAATCAAATCCAAACATCATTAAACCAGTTACATAATATTTCACTACTTAAAATGGTTCTCCAGTGACTCACTGTGTGACTCTTTTCTCTTTTGGCAGGTGGTACTTTGGCAAAATGGGCCGCAAAGATGCGGAGCGTTTGTTATTGCTCCCCGGGAACCAGCGGGGAACCTTCTTGGTACGAGAGAGTGAGACGACCAAAGGTAAGAAACTGTTCCCTGTAAAAGGATCAGAGGGTATTTAAAAATGCAAATGCAATACAAAACAGTGATGTCAGTGGGGCGTCATTTCTGGCCTTTAAATAATGACTTTATTTACATCTCTCTTTGAAATGTCCATTGTGAGATGTGATCATTCTGTGATCAACTCGTGCCACAGTGTTTTCTTGTTTGCTCGGGTCCTAGAAACGGAAAACGATGGACAGAAGGGAAAAAAGATAATTGTAGCCATGTGAAGCTGAGTTATTGTGTTTACTTGCTTTTTCATTCGTCTTGTCTCCATTTCTATGACTGTGCTGAATAACTGAGGACTGAGAAGAGGGGACTACATTTGGTTAAAGGCTGTTAGCTCTGTGACGTAACTTCACAAAAGCAGCTCTGCAAGGACTGGAATTGAAATTTAATTTAAATATTTGTTCACAGTGGTTCCCTGACCTGCAGGTCGCCAATAGAGTCACCCTCTATTTGTCATTAAAGATAATATAAGTTTTTGGCACTTGAGCATTGGCTTCTCTTTATAACATTGAATTTTATTTACTGTATCTGGTTTCATTTTAATGTAGTAAATCATGATGCAGCTGCAGTTTGATAAAACCCCCCCAAAAATTTTTAATGCCATTTACAAACATTGTAAACTCATGGTAGTCATGTGAACATATCAGTATGTTATCTTCTGTTTTTGTTTATTTTTTTCCTGTAAGGTGCCTACTCCCTTTCTATCCGGGACTGGGACGAGGTGAAGGGAGACAACGTCAAACACTACAAGATCCGAAAGCTGGACAGCGGTGGCTATTACATCACCACTCGAGCCCAGTTTGAGGCGCTACAGAAGCTGGTGAAACATTACATAGGTATGCAGCCGGTCCACAGTAACACCCACACTCCTCATTGTCCCGTTGTGTAGGTAGCATTTAGACAAATTGTTTTGCGACTGGACAAATTCTTCAGTAACGAGAGCATTGGGTATTTTTTTTAAGATATATATCCTTTGTTTAACCAGGTAAAAGCTTAATTGAGATAAAAAAAAAAAATCCCTTTTCTTAAGAGTGACTTTGCAAAATGCACCAATACAAATAGACATATGCAACTGTCACATGAAACAAATAAATAACAGAAATAAGTGATTAGGATGATTTAAATAATTTACACCACAGAATTTCTTCTATTTGCACATACACATACACACACACACACACCAATGCATGATCCTGCTGTTTGGATTTTAAACCATTGTTTTAGCTTGTTACTGGTAATTAAAGCTTAAAATAAGTTCTAATATCATATTTAGACAAAGTTAGGGAATCTTTCTAGAACAGTTTTTTCTGCAGCAATTTCCTAGAATTTTCGGCTTATTTTTCTTTAAAAAAAAAAACAAAAAAAAACAGTGTATTATAGTCTTTTATTTTTTTTTTAACAACCGTATGCTTGAACAATATACAGTTAGAGGTCAACTAAAGGTCATAGGTTAAAAAAAAAACACTGTCAGGGATATTTCCATGAGACAATACTTTGAAGAATCACACCATGAAATATCACAATATTTCAGTGCATCAGTATTTTCTTACACCTCAACTCATGACACGAGTCGCATTAAAGAAACACATGAAACTCCAGCCAAAAAAGTGTTGACTAACGAAACGGTGTAGACTAACGAAACGGTGTTGACTAACGAAACGGTGTTGACTGCAATTTGCTGACAGTTGAAGATGGATGTTTTTGCATAAATGAAACTTAAACCTATAAGATTTCACAAACACAAGGATGTTTGTTATGTAACTCTTAAATATTTATTTTCCGTTAACATTTTCGCTCCCACGTAATTCATGTAATTTACTGCGGGGCTTGAACACCGGTGAACAGCTTTGCTCTCCTCCGTGTTCCGCTAAGTGTAGCCTGTGAAGTGCAGACAGAAAAGTTAAGTTAACTTTACTCTCACTGAATATAAATACAAACAAAATTCTGAAGTTACAGTCGCTGACGAGTTTTATAGGGACAGGAGGCGACAGATGCAGGATGGATATGACCTGTCAAGTGGTTTTTCACCATTTCACTCTTTCTGTGTGCAGAATTGAAATGGGTATGTTTCACCAGAAGGGAAATGGAAATGAAATTCAAACCAGTTCACATCATTATGTTGAAATAACCATAAAATTCGATTATCTCTAGAGAGGATCATAAAAAATAAATGCTTGTTTTGTCAGAAATGACTGGATATAATGGGTCACTACTTCTGTGCACTTATTTCATGGCCGTTTGATTTATGTACTCTACTGTTGTCAGCTTAGCTTACAGTTCACTTTGCTTTTACAGCCAATTAGCCATTGCCAAAGCATAATTTATGATAAAATCTCCAACCTAAACCTCACTTTGTCTGTGTTGTTGCATTGCCGTCCAGAACATGCGGACGGTCTGTGCTACAGGCTGACGACTGTGTGCCCGACAGTGAAGCCTCAGACTCAGGGACTAGCTAAAGATGCCTGGGAAATCCCACGAGAGTCGCTGCGACTGGAGGTCAAACTGGGTCAGGGCTGCTTCGGAGAGGTCTGGATGGGTAAGAGAACAGTTTTCTACAGTAGAATACAGAAATAGTATGTTTCAGAAACACGCATAGTCCATGTACTGTCTGTTGTTTTTGTAATGTGGGCTTTGAAAGACCACGGCCTACGCAGTGCCCGCCTTCCAAAAGTTTTGGCGACACAGTGAGCCCTGGACAATATTTCAGTAGAGTTTACTTTTGGGAAACTGTTCCTGTTTCATGCTGCGATTAGGGGTTCCAAAAGTCTGGGAATTTTTAAAATTGGAAACTTTCCAATGATAATTAACAGGAATTTATGAAAATTGAAGGTCAAAACTGAAGGTTAAGAGCTTAAATATACTTGGTAAATAATACACTGCCTGGCCAAAAAAAAAAAGCCACCAAAAATGGTCACACGGTCTAATATTTTGTTGCACCACCTTTAGCTTTAATTAGGACATACATTTGCAGTGGCATTGTTTTACTAAAATTCTGCAATGTCACAAGGTTTATTTCTGTTGCATTCATTTTTCACCAAGATCTTGTACTGATGATGGGAGAGTCAGACCACTGCACAAAGCCTTCTCCAGCACAACCCAACTCAGTGGGGTTAAGGTCTGGACTCTGTGGTGGACAATCCATGTGTGAAAATGATCTATCATGCTCCCTGAACCACTCTTTTACAATTGGAGCCCGATGAATCCTGGCATTGTCATCTTGGAATATGCCCGTGCCATCAGGGAAGAAAAAATCCATTGATGGAATAACCTGGCCATTCTGTATATTCAGGTAGTCAGCTGACCTCACAGGCTTGTACAGTAGACATGATGGGTGCATCACTTCATCTGCCTCTCTTCTTACCCTGATGCTCTCATCACTCTGGAACAGGGTAAATCTGGACTCATCAGACCACATGACCTTCATCTATTGCTCCAGAGTCCAATCTTTATGCTCCCTAGCAAACGGAAGTCTTTTTTTCCCTGTATATGCTATGTGACGCCGAAAGAAATACATTGGCAATGCAGCAACATGTCATGTTACCACGTAATGTGGAGGATAAACAAACGGCTCCTTTTGTTGCTGACTAGCAAAAAAGTTTAGCAAGTGATGACAAATTTTCCACAAAAGTGAGAAAACATGAAGCTCTTTACAAACTTCCATTGCTAAAGATTTCAATTTTTGTTTCTTTCCTTGGTTTCCAGTAAGATATATAATTCCATTATGTATTAATAAATGCCAATGTAAGTAAATACAATTGAGTGGATTTTTAAATACACTTTTATTTTAAATTAATGTAATTCAATTATATAATTGCTTTAGAATCTTTTAACGATTGTAATCGTTGCCTTCAGAATTGTGGTCGAATCATGAGGCACCTAAAGATTCCCACCCCGAGTGCATATAACTCCATTTATATTCTAATAGGAAAAGATTTAGAGAAATTTGCACATTAGGACACAGCTAATGTGCAAATGGTATTTATGAGTTTACTTTTAACTCTGTAAGTGAATTCACTTGGGGTGAGATAATAATTGTCATTTAACAGAACATCTGCTGAATATTCTTTAGACGAATCAATTGACCTCGTGTTCATCCCAGATTTATCTGTCGCCCATTTTCCACCAAAATTACCAGTAACTTTTTTTTTTTTTTTTTACCAGGAACCTATTAACCCGGGTAAATAACATCAGTGTCTCCAAAAGCCTTTAATAACACCAGAAAAAAGACGCTAGAATGTCGCTAGTCGCCTTTTGAAAAAGAGTCACTGGCTGGTCTGAATACTCGCCTAATATAGCAACACAGTCGCTACGTTCGCAACACAGAAACAGCAAGATGTGTTCCACACAGCCCCACCCCTCCAAAGCTCCTGGTAATCTGAAAAGTCCCTGCTCACAAGTAGGTGCTAAATTTACCCGGGTAAAGCGTTTACCAGGGTGGAAAAGTGCTGAGGGGTTTTAACTACCCAGGTAAATGAGAAAAGTTCCTATGGTGGAAAAGGGCCTTATCATACACCAATCTACACCGATCCTGGTGTGACCAGTGATCCGCCTCAGTGACTGCATACAATACAATCCTTAAGATGTGGACCAGAGGTCATTTGAAAGGTAAATACACATGTACTGACCCAAATGCAAATATCTATGTAGGCTGAGGCCGTGCAGCTACTGTAAACACTGTCCACATTTTTCTCTGCTGCCTATGGCTTCTTTTTAAATATTAAACTGACTGCAAGCCAAACAGTGTGGCCCAAAAAAGCCTACAGAGTCATGTTAATGTACAGTTTTGATTTATAATAGAACAGTTTGACGTGATTTCGATTTGCTTTGTATGGTTTTACTGCCACAGGCTTCAAAAAAAAAAGTCCTGTACCTTAAGCCTTGTATCTATGCGCGAGTGTCCATTGATACACTTGTTGTCCTGTAGTTGTTTTGTCTTCAGTATCGGCAAAATAACCGAATAATCACATTAACAATTGAACGTGCCCTTTTGCACAGCAGCCCATTTTGACACGTTTGACGAGGACAAAACACAGGTGTTATTGATCGCATTAATGATAGCTCTGCTCAGTTCATATCAGTCAGGACAGTGTGACGGTGGACCAGCAGGCGCCATGAAACTGAGGGAAGCAAAATTGAACACAGCCATCACTGACTTAATTATTAACACCTGTGATTTTCCTGCTGACAAAGTGGCTGCTGAGCTAAAGGTACAGCCATCAGTCTTCTTTCCATTGCACTTTTACAGCAGTGCCTTCTCAGAGGCGCGTTGTAAACACAGTTACTCAACCGGTGACGTCACAGTAACAGGCTTGTGTAGCTAAGCCCCAGCCTCACACTATGTTTTTACAGTTAAAAATATCCTCTTTAATGATGTCCTTTTTTTGTCAGTGACATTCCCATGTATGGAAAAGGATTATGGCCACTTGTGAAACATTTTTTTCAATGCAAAAAAGGAGCCTGATTTGTGAAATCAGTCATATTTCTGGGAAGAAGGGCAAGAATTGTGATTTTTTTTATTTATTTTGTTTTCAAAAAATATTCACATATGACCCTAATCATCTTCTGTGGAAATGAGAGATGCCCCAAATGTAAAAAAAACATACAGCGCTTCCTGCAGTAGTAAATGTCGTATATTGAATGTGGTAAAATTGAACAAGGGTCAGACCTTCATTGTGCCGTGTCTTCTTAGAAAAGGTTTGCTGATAAATGCTAATGTGCAAATAAAATGCTATATGTGTAAAGATAAATGCTAACAGCTTCCACACTTGTTGGAAGACTTTCCACAAGATTTTGAAGTGTTTCTATTGGAATTTGTGCCCATTCATTCCGTAGAGCATTGATGAGGTCAGGCACTGATGTTGGACAAGAAGGCCTGGCTCACAGTAATCTCTGTTCCAGTTCATCGCAAAGGTGCTCGATGGGGTTTGAGGTCAGTCAAGTTCTTCCACACCAAACCCAAAGTCAAACCATGTCTTTATAGTCCTTGCTTTGTCCACTGGGACACAGTCATGTTGGAATAGAAAAGGGCCTTCCTCAAACTGTTGCCACAAAGTTGGAAGCATAGCAAAATGTCCAAAATGTCTTGGTGTGCTGAAGTATTAAAATTGTCCTTCACTGGAAATAAGGAGCCTAAGCCTAATACGTTAATGTCCATATAGTGTAGGTGGAATGATGTTGGCAACATGCAATGTATGGCAGCTGCAAATGAGTAGCATTGATGACAAATGCTAGAAGGATCTATCCTTCTAACATGCGATGACCTCCAACGTCCATTTTACATCCTACATTAGCAGCATGAATACATGCAAACATATTGATATTTGCCACAAACACATGAATTAGTAAAGAGTAAAAAACGGGTAATGCTTGCATTCAGAAACAAAGTATACATGCTACATTATTTATAAGTAATGTATATTTAATTTTAAACAATCCAGAAGTATATAAAATGCATAGAGGAAGTGAGTTAGTTTGTATAATGAGTCATGTCTTTGTGAAATAGAGTGGAAGTGAATTTGCCTCGCTGCCACACTGGCCCACACACACTGATGTAAATGCTGATCGGTTTGAGAGAGAGAGAAAGAGAGGGAAGAGGGAGAGAGGTCAGTAATCACAGGTCAACTCCTACACTCCAGTTCTTGGAGTCGTGTGTGACACAGGGGCCTCTCGGAGAACGCCGCTCTGTTCTTTCATCTCTCCCTCTTTTATTAAGCCTGGCCTGGAGCAAGCCTCGACCTGCAAACCTACACTGTGCAATCCCAGGAATCTCTCTCCACACTGACTCTGACTCTCCCTCTTTCTGCAGTTTATTCTTGATGGGTTTTTCTTCTCTCTGCACTGAAAACCCCCTTTCCGCTCCTCTACTTTTTCTCCCCTGTAATATACTGTACATCATGTGGGGTTATTGTGCCATGCAGCGCTCTACTATGTCCTCTCCACCTCATTAACATTATTTTTAATCATCATTATTAATGGCCTTTGCCCTATTTAGCCCTTCAGTTTGTGTGTTAGTGTGTGCGCGTGGAGTTTGTTGAGTGTGATTCATTCATGAAGGTCATGAAGTAGTTGATCTCCTGGCTCAGTGCTTTGTATTTAAGCAGGGCGTGATAAGTGGCTTCCAACCAGGAAGTGGTTGATTATTTAAACTGTCATGTCCTCTCTTTCTCTCTCTTTCTCTGTCTGCCTCTCCCTCCCCTCTGGGCTGATCTTTACACAGGAGAACACTGTCAGATAAACACAAGCACGATGGTTGATTTTAGGATTGACATTTCGCTTAAATGAATGGAAGCGGTCTGTTATAGGCCATTTAGTGGTTTCGTTTCACTGTGTTCATCACTTAAACATACACTATAAGGAAAAAGGCATTTGGCCACACCTGTTAATTATTGACATAGGGTTGATTTGCCATCTTTGGGCTAGGTCTCTTATTTCCAATGAAGGGCAATCGTAACATCTTACATACCAAGATATTTTGGACATTTGCTTCCAACTTTGGGGCAACAGTTTGAGGAAGGCCCTTCTCTACTCCAACGTGACTGTGTTGAGTTTGGTTTGGAAGAACTTGACTGGCCCGCACAGAGCCCTGACCTTAACCCCATTGAGCACCTTTGGGACGAACTGGAACTGGAACAGAGATTGTGAGCCAGGCCTTCTCGTCCGACATCAGTGCCTGACCTCGTAAATGCTCAAACTCGCATAGAAACTTCACAGTCCTGTGGAAACTTTTCCAAGCAGTGTGGAAACTATTATAGCTGCAAATGGGGGACCAACTCCTTATTAAAGTACAGTGTATATATTTGAATACACCTGTTGGTGTAATAGTCCATATGCCCATATGGTGTATACTATATAACATTTCTTATGTTATATATTTTTGAGTAGTGCACTTACAGTAGCCGGAATGTTTCCAATACTATTCCATAGTTACAGGCTAAAACATCCTGAACTTAACCATCTCTGCTGCAGCTTCTGAGGCATGAAGCATCATGAAGCCTCAATATATTCAATATTACTATTCAACCCGTTTTCCTGCAACAAAATAGGGCTGTCACTTGAATCGAAATAAATAAATTCACCCCCCCCTGCATCCCACATTCAAAATAATAAAAAAAAAAAAAGACAGCTCTAGAATCAATGAAACAACAGGACACCAACTCCCATGATTCCACTCTGCTCCCTGACATCTTGAGTTGTTTTCTCAGTAATAACTTGACTGATTTTGTTTTCATGGCATGTTTTGTTTTTGTTTTTGTTTTACTCAGGCACATGGAATGGCACTACCAAGGTGGCAATTAAGACACTAAAGCCAGGCACCATGTCTCCAGAGGCTTTTCTACAGGAGGCTCAGATCATGAAGAAACTCCGACATGATAAGCTGGTGCCTCTCTACGCCGTGGTCTCCGAGGAACCCATCTACATTGTTACTGAGTTCATGGGCAAAGGTAAGAAAAGACCTACCTTTTCCCCTGTTTTCCTTTAACACTGCCACATTTTAATAAATGTAGTACTGCGTAATATTTACAAACTAGAATGCAAATGAAAACATTGAAGCGTGTATATAAGTTGAATAAGTTGAATATGTGGTAGGTTTACTCATAGACAGAAGAAACTCTTTAGCTAATAAAGGCTTGTGTTTTTCTCTCTGTTTTTAATTTTTCAATGTTGAATTTTATCACTACTTTTGAAAACGTCAGCTTAGGTTTTTTCCCAACTTTCTGGACATTGTTATAAAAAGTAACGTTGAAGCTAGCTCAGCGTAAAGACAGGTTGAAGTAATAAACGATACGGCAAGGTTTGCGTTCAAGCAGGAGATAAAAGCTTTGCTTACATCTGATAATTTGCCGTATTATTCTATAGTTTGATATAAAATGATTATTTCATTAGTCAGTTGTTGTGTGGATCAAAGAAACTGGAAAAATAGTTACATGTCAGAAGCTGAAAACTCATAGAACTTTTTTTATTTATGAAAAATCTTGGCTCCATCATATTAATTGATTATCAAAATAGTAGACAATTTATTGTGTAATTCATTATTAATCGATTAAGCATTGCAGCCATAATTGGAACTCCTATTTTAAAACTAGTGCAAATGTCTGTTATATTGTCAGTTGGGTTCACACAGTTCTGATGAAATCTGCCAGCTCCACATGACTCTCACTGAGTTATCATTGCAACAGAGTTTAGATGTTTTGTTGCCAGTAGCGTGACTGAGCTGCACACAGGAAGTGATGTGTTTTAAGTGAAGACACGTGGAGGCAGCAGTCAGGTCTGATAGTATTTCTGAACAGGATTCTTTGTTTCTTGTTTCTCTTCATGAAGATCAGGCAGAAAATAACATCTTGATTAAAAATATAGTTGAGTTCCTTTTTACTACCATGTTTTGTGTTGCGGCTGTTGTAATGCTGCGGTTATTCGTTTGTCGTGTGTTTATACACAGATGTTTATTGATAACACAGCTGTATGGACTCCACTTTGACACTAGTCTCAACTCGTGACAGGTAGTTTACTGGACTTCCTGAAGGAAGGAGATGGTAAATATCTGAAACTGCCTCAGCTGGTGGACATGGCATCACAGGTAAGATCACCACTCCGCATTATGAGGATGACTATGCAACAGCAATAAAACAGAGTTCCCTGTGAGTGTATATGTGTGTGTGTGTGTGTGTGTGTAGATGTCAGTGAGTCTCATATTTTCAGTCCCTGTGAAAAAGGGGTTCAGTTTGTTCTCCATCTGGCTGTCATATTTATCTAATATCCAACTTGACATCTCTCTCCCCTCTGTCACCGTTCTCCTGTGCCGCTGAATGTGCCTGCACTTGTTCTCCATCACTTAACTGCCTGTAGCACTTAAACACTGCTCATCAGAGGCCACTAAAGCTCGCTGGTTCAGTCGCCGACTGTGATCTGCCCTTAATTCCCCTCTCCACGCTCTGTCTGGGCTTCCCTCTCTATCTCTCTCTCTCTTCACCCAGCGGAGTGGAGAAGTGTGTGAGAATTAGACAGAGGACGGCTGAAAGTCTGAGCCGCCTCTGAGGGAGCTGACAGTCAGTGTGACGAGGTGTTAGACAGACGTGTCAGAGATTCATCCGGTTGTTGTTGTATTTTCTTGTCTTTATTAGCTCTTGAATGAATAAATTGCATAATATAAAAATGGCACAACAGTCAAGTGTAGCGTCAAATCAAAAGACACCATATCTACTTGATAAAGTGGCATTACAGTGAGGCTTCACCATGCTGCAGGAATTTTCCCTATCCAATAATTTTGCTCTTCAGATTTTTCTTTTAGGTCTTCAACTAACGATTATTTTGATTGATTAAGGATTGATTAGTTGTTTGGTCCATGAAAGGGCCTAAATGTGTGATAGTTTTTGTTCTCAAACATCGCAAACCCAAATTATCCAGTTTCAGTTATTTGTTATATGGAGCAAAGGAACCAGAAAATATTTACATTTAAGAAGATGAAAAAATCAGAAAGGTTGCTTTAATAATTGAAAGAAAAAGACTCAAACCAATTAATCAATTATGAAAATAGTTGATTGATTTAGTGACTGATTAAAAGGTGACTAATCATTGCAGTATTCATGTATAATGGCTTTAAAATAAAAAATTATTTGGATTCCATAGCCTTAGAATGAGCTGTTTATATGTAGTTTAGGAAACGGCCTAGCATTGCATTGACGGACAGCTTGTTCAGCCATGTTTTTTACAGCAGACAAGCCAGCAAGAGCATTTTGAAGAAACATTTTGCATATAAAAAAAGAATGGCAGTAAGGGCTACTGTAGTTCACTGATGTGCTTGAAGAGGAAGGGGTGAGCGGAGTAGTTGGTCTGTTGTCTCACTGTTAGATGTCACTGATTCTCACACACTGGCTCTTTAAGTAGTTTTTCTTTTCCTCTTGATTTTGTCACTTCAGTGTTTTCACCTTGACGTCATTCTGTGCTTAATTCTCTCTTGTGTCCTCTTTGGTCTCAGATTGCTGACGGTATGGCCTTCATTGAGAGGATGAACTACATCCACAGAGACCTGAGAGCTGCCAACATTCTGGTGGCTGACAACCTTGTGTGTAAGATCGCAGACTTTGGCCTGGCTCGGCTCATTGAGGACAACGAGTACACCGCCAGACAAGGCGAGTGTGTGCGAGTGGGTTTGTTTGTGTGTGTGTTGCTGCAGAGTGAGGACCAAAAATCGTTTAAACCCTACAAAGTGAGGACATTTTGGCTGGGCCTCACTTTTTTCCCACCCCTTAAAATGCTTTTTCAGAGTTAAAGGTCACAAGTCTTTTTAAACCAAAAATCGAGATCACTGATGATTGATTAAATAATATTGACAGTCAAAACCCTCATAGTCTCTTCAGATTAAGCCAGTTTATTGCTGCTCTCTGCCAGCCTCTCAACAGGCACTCTGTTTGTGAGCTAATGCCCGCCCCCCAGAACACTGAGTCTCTTGTGATTGGCCAGCTACCAGCTGACTGACTGCTCCACGGTGCTTCTTCTTCTTCTTCTTCTTCTTCAGGTTGAATGTTCACGCCCATGACCAGGAGTAGCTGTTGGGGGAGGGTTCGTTGCACAGCAAATGTGCTAGTTACGTAACTAACTTTTCAAAATTGCTTGCTCGAGCGCAGGTAAACAGAGAAGCCCTTCTTTTTCAGAAGTGGCTGAAGTGTTTGTGACACTTTAGTGATGTTTAGATACGGGAAGGACACAGGGACACACCAAAAAACATTAGAAATTTGATTTTCCAATGAATGTCCTCTTTAAGACCTGGTTTTAGGGTTAGGGTTAGAATTGGGTTTAGGTGAGGGTAAGGGTTAGGATTAGGCATCTAGTTGTGATGGTTAAGGTTGGAGTAAGGGGCTAGGAAATGTATTATGTCTATGGGTTAGGGGTTAGGGTTGAATTGCTTTTATTTGAACACACATCAGTTAGTAATCATGAGTTGAACCCATCCTTGTTACACAGCAGTAGTGGACACACACAAACCTGCAGGAGCAGAGGCCAGCACTTATATACACACGGGGAGAAATGGTGGTTGGATACCTTGCTCAGGGGCACCCAAGCACCTAACCTCTACTGGAATTCAAATCAGCAACCCTCCATTTACAAGTCCAGTACAGGCTCCCATAGTTAAGAACATGGAATATGGTTGGGTTGTGGACTGTTAGTTGGACAATTAATGCAATTTGACGATTTATTTATCGGACTTAAAGCTCCAGTGTGTGACTTCAGTTACTAAAACACATCTAGTGTTGCTCACGCCTGCAGAGCTTTCTGAAAGGACAACTCCAGGTCTTTAGTCCAACTGTTGTCACCCATGTTTCAGAGAACTGTGGTTGATTCTTTAACCTTAAGTTCAACATAAATTTCACCACAGTCATGTTTCAGAGAACTGGAGATGACCTTAAGTTTGCCCTCATCTCACTTTACCAGTGTCGCTGTTCTGTTTCTGCCTTCCCTCACTCGGTGTCTCCACAGACATGAATGATTGTTTACAACCAAACGACAATGTTTTGTGCCATTGCGTTCCAAACATTTGATCCTCACCTGAACATGAAGTGCACACTGACACATTTCACATCACGTCAGATATTCCGTCTCAATGTTTATCCCATTTATAGAGCCAGAATGATGTTGGCTCGTGAGTAGGTTAAAGGACAGAACATGTTTAGCTTGAAACACTGATGTGGTTTGAAGATCAAAAATATTTTTTCTTGACTTCTGTCTTGCAGGTGCTAAATTCCCTATCAAGTGGACGGCTCCTGAAGCCGCTCTCTACGGCCGCTTTACCATCAAATCGGATGTCTGGTCGTTTGGTATACTACTGACTGAACTGGTGACAAAAGGCAGAGTACCATACCCAGGTGAGGGTCAGAGCTCCACACACATGCTTGTATTTATAGAAAGTCATTTTCCTCCTTCACTATCTTGATGACATTGCTCCTGAAGAACATGAATTGAGCATTTTCAAGTTTCTCCCATAGGAAAAAAAGAAGGATTCATTCTCTTTTTTGCTTCAAATGCTTATCTGATTTGTGTCACCTTTGATTTTTAAAAAAAAAAAAAAAAAAAAAAAAAAAAAAATTGTTTCACACCATCGGATCAGAATGAAAATAGATGATATGAGTCAGAGCAAATGTCTAATGATGTATCAGCACATGGGAAAGTACCCCCTCTCCCTCCCTTTCTCCCTCTGCCCCCTGCTGTCTGTACACAGTACTGCAGCGTGGCTCCCGTTGATCGAGTTTGACTGGCACTGATTACAGACCATGGCATATGGCAGACTTAACCACCACCTCTTGTGGATGACCATCTGGCTCTGGTGGCCTGCAAACTGTTCAGTCTAATTAATTCACCACAAAGAATCCTGAGGACCTTTTTGTTCCTCCCCCCAAAATGGTTTCATGACTCATGGGACATTTGTGTCTCTGGTCCTGCTGGTTTTTTTTTTTTTTTTGTGGGGCTTCTATTTTGGTTCCGTTGCTCAATAGTGTAGAAGCAGGTAGCATCCGCTATTCTATTTCAGTCTGTGTCTATATATAGACATCTACACACACTCGTATGCATGACAGGCATGTAAGCCTGAGCATCTCAGACCCCAAGACATAAATCACTTTTAACAACCTCAGCATCCGACACCGTCATGTTCCGGTTTCAGCAGTTGCCGCGCGCCTTTCCTTTCTCTCCAAGTGTGAGATAATCTGATCCTCACTGTCCCACAGAGAGTTGGAGGGGGGGAGGGGGAGGCCGCGGCTGTGATCATGACCCTGACTGTGTGTCATAACCTCTTTTAGCCGCAGTTAAGCTCCCCATGGAGCCGTTTCAGTGTCAAAGGGTTCAGGATCACTGTCTTCCCATCTTGGGAAGAAACTTGATGGGAAGTGATGAGAAGGGTTTCTCTTTGGTATTTGTTTGACGTGAACTGCAGCTGATGGTGATTTCCCATCAGATATTAGCAGCAATTGTTGTCTTTTGAATCTTTGTCTTTAACAAAATAACACGGTGTGTGTTTTCAGTAGGAACTAGGATATCGTAAAAAATTTGATATGAATCTAATGGCCCTTTTCACTATACAGTTCCGACATGGCTCTACTCTTACTTGTTTTGGTATCAGGCACATCATTTTCCATTGCGATATACCTCTGAACGTGGGTGGGATCGTTATAGCAGGGCTGCAGGGAACTACCGTGATGTTGTTTAATAAGCAAACTATTGATGGTCAAAGTAGTTCTTTTCATTGTACTGAATCATTAGAATTAGTAGTTCAGTACTTCCTGCATGACCAGAGCATACAAAGTCACTGAACTGAAATACGGCTGAACGGCTTGTGATTGGGCTCACCATCTCCGTCTTTCAGCAGTGCTGTCGCTAAATACACCAGACTCCTCTGTTAAATATGGAGATTTTACAAATGTCCTTGTTAAATGTTGGAGATGAACGCATGTTTTCAGGATTTTAAGTCTTTTTAACTGATCTGCAGTTCAGCATTGTTCGCTTTGATTCTTGTGTCGGACGTCGCGCTCATGACTCTTCCTGTGGCGACACTCTCTGACCAATCAGTGACCAGCAGTCTGTCAATGACACATTGTAGTATCGACTCAGCTCGTTTGGAACCTCACCAGAGCACTCTCACTGAAAAAAGTAAAGATTCTTTAAAACAGTGTTTCCCGAATATTGGGTCGCAAGCCTCAGATGGGTCCCCGAACAAATTTTCCCAAATGTTTAGTTAAGATTTACAGGTATATATTTTAAACATATTTCATGCAAATATCTTGTTTTACTAGTTCAAAAATGATATTAGGTGTTACAGATACGGCTCCTAAAGTAGCTCCTACATTTTGCACTGATTTGCTCTTTGTATATTGTGATTTGGGTCACAATAGTGCGCCGTCTTAAAAAAGCGTCTCCCAGTGTAGAGGGTTTGGGAAGCACTGCTTTAAAGAGAGCGATCCACCACTGCCGTCACACCACAAGGACATGAGCGAGAGGTCCATATGTGTGCCTCACGCTATGAGATTCTGATGGTACTGTATGACAGAAATATCATGGCAGCAGAAGTATTGTGATTGCACTTTATTCAGCTGAAAATGCAACAGGAGGGGAAGGGGGAGGGAGCCATGTTACATAACACTGAACACAACCTGTGTGATTCCTGCATTTTGTTTTGATTAGAAACGGCTCATACCTTTATTCATGGTCTTGCAGAAAAATGTAGCAGTTTTGAAACCATATTTTTATTATTATTATTATTTTTTTAATATCACTGTAAACCTTGAAACTGCTTATAGGCCAATGTCAAGATGGAGCATTTTAGAATTTTTGGAAATGGCTGGTGTAAATGCATCACCACAAATACCATGGTAATAGTTAAGATGGTTAAAAGAGGTAAAAATCTGTCTATAGTGGCAAATGTATTAGATGAAATGTTGTGATGTTAGTCATCACAGCATCTGACACGAAGGTAGTATCAAGCCATCCTTAGGAAGTGTAGATTTTTATTCAAAAGAATGGTCTGCTCCCGACCTTTTGATCATATTTTGTGTCTGTAAAATACCAACGTTGTTTTTCTTCTAAACATCATAAGTGACTACAAGTTTTCCAGGAAATAATGACACACCATTCACAAAGGTTGGGCTTTTATCACAATAATTGTGTGGGCATATTCTCCAACTGTTACATCACTGATGCCAACATTTTCTTCTGGGTTGGGTTTTAACCATCTGTTTGCTTTTCAGTTCACTCACATAGCAGAAAAACCAGAGGAGGTTGGTTATTTATTTATTTATTTGGACATTCTTTTTCTGAGCAGTGTAACACCATTAAGTAAAGGACAGACTTTGATTTAATTTTGGGAAGGTTATTTTGGTCATCTGGACATGGATCACCGCTCGATGCTACTGTATCGAGTCTGTGACAAACCGATCAGCTTTGACCGATGTGATCTCTGTGTGCTCCCTCTCGTTACAATAACTGTTCTTTCTGTACTGACTGTGCATTTAGATGTGACTGATGATTGCATCAGAAGATATTTGGCATAATTCTCCTTTTTTGGTACGCTTTTGCAGTCAAATTTTCATAATTTTTTTGATTTTGTTCTCCAGGTATGGTGAATCGAGAGGTACTTGAGCAGGTAGAAAGAGGGTACCGCATGCCCTGCCCTCAAGGCTGCCCCGAGTCTCTCCATGACATGATGAGGCAGTGCTGGAAGAAGGAGCCCGATGAGAGACCCACATTTGAGTACATCCAGTCCTTTTTAGAAGACTACTTCACAGCCACAGAGCCACAGTACCAACCTGGGGACAACCTCTAGTTGGATTCCGGGGCAACAAGAGGGGAGGGGGGCAAGAGAGGAGTTGGAAAGAGCTGCCAATGCTTTGCTGGAGCTGCAAAGAGCAAGGTTTTACAAACTAGTCCACACAACCACACTGGCATACAAAAAAGTGCTCTGAAGTCCAGGTTTTGTCCCTTGTGAACCTGGGGACCAAATATTTTTGGGTGGTGTCCAAGTGTGCAGATTGGTGCTGGTACTTTAAGCTCTGGGAATCCTGCTAGTCAGAATCAAACATATGGACAGGCCTCAACACTGTGATCAGAAAGAGAGGGATTTTTCTCCTTAATTCAAATATACTTGCAGATGCAGAGTTTTTTTTGCTTTTAAAAAAAAATTCTATATATGCAATATCCGCTCCAATCTCCTCTTTTTTCTTTTTATTTTATTTTACAAAGACAATTGATAGTGGAGTTGAGATCTTTTTTTTATATGTACGTACATGAATTTGGTTTGAAAATGTATGTTGGTGAGTGTGGGTGTTTGGTTTTTTTTTTAAGTGACCAACAACTGTGGTTGAATTGTGCTGCGACTGTAAAGATTTGAGAGAGAAGAGTAAGCTGAGGAAAAGAGCGTTGCTGTATGTCGATGTAAGAATGTACACAGATGGAACCAGATGTTCACAAAAGGTATGTGCAAAAAAAAGTGTATTTTTAGCAGGTGCGATGAGGCGGATGATTGAGAAAATCAAAAGTGAATTACGTGATTACACAGTATCTCAAATGGCAAATCACATCAATGTATGTTGTTTCTATTTTTTCTCATTGAAATGGGGATTTGAAATCATAAAAGCTGTATTTTCATATTTCACAAATTTTCACAAAATTTTCCTGTTTAGTATTTTGTAATTATTTTTTTTTTAATGGACTCTTCAGCTGTGAAAAGATTGAGTCGATTTCTGTCTGGAGTCGACCTCTTGCGGTTAAGAGACTACCGTAGTTCTCATGATGCACACGTGTAGAGTGTGTGACGATGCTGTGGTATTGTTGTCACTCTTACATGCAGCTGTAGTATTTTGTGTAACTTCCTGTCAGTAAAATCCCACCAGCTTTTGACTAAAAACAACTTACGTCTCTGTGTCTGCTGACGGGGAAAAGTTCTATCCTAAGCCAACGGTGCAAAAAACAGATTTTCTTTATTCGTGAATGCAACTATGCAAAGCCACCCAATGATTTTTACGTTTACGGGAACATCCCAGATGGCATTTGCCAGTATTGATCTGCATTTATTTCCCTCATTCTCATTTTATTTCCCAGCGGTGGAAATGATGGATCACATCTGGAAGAAGAAAAGTAGTAGCAGACAAAAAATACCTTGCACGCTGTGATCCAAAAGCTTTAGTGCTTTATAGCGATCCATTCGTCAGTTTCGCAGAGCGACTTCCTGTTTGTCCAAATGTGTGTGATGGGACGTGAGAAAATGAAATTCAGCAAGACAGCTCAAAGATTGGACAAAGATGTGAACTGTTTGGGAACCTAATATAGGATTGTTCCTAAAGACAGGGACTTGAACTAGTGGGGAGATAAAAATGAAATATCTGAGAATGATAACTAATTTTTGATTTTTGTACAGGAGAAAAAAATAAAAGTTTTAATCAAAGAGTTCCTTCGGTTAATTTTGTTGATTCCCGAGATGCCAAATTACACATTTTCAAATCTCCTGTTGTGGAACACTTGAACACTTCATTTCATATTGTTATCCATCATTTTTAGCGCAAGGCACACTTTTTTTTTTAATTTGTACTTGTTTTTACTTAAATCACTGGACAACAGGTAAGCAGTACACTGCCTTTTTTTTTAAAATTCAAGGTACAGCAGTTAATGACATGGTTTAGTTGAAGCTTGTTTATACTTTAATAAGAATTATGCCTACTGCACAGTGGTCTAGTTCTGTCTGTAGTGAAGGTGGAAGTTCTGGTGAAAGCTTTTTATTCGTCCTCAAATCTGCAAAGGAAATGCAATCATGTCAGACGTTGGACTTGAATAACAAATGATCATCTAATGGAAGTGTATGCCTTTTTCTTGAGAGTAAAAAAGACAATGCAATGTCTTTTCATACAGAAATGGATGTCACTGGTGTCGACAAATGTCTCACCTGACCAGCTCCTTGTACTTGTCCAGAGCCTCCTGAGCCACATACTGGATGAAGGCCGGGTGCTGCGGCTCCAGGTCCCCAGGAACAGAGAGGACAATTGGGGGAGAGTTCAGGATGCTCACTTCCACCTTGGTCTCAGTGACAGACACATTCTCCTCATCGTGGCTCTGTGGTGCCATCTAGAGGGTGGGAAAAGAATTGTCACTTTTTTTTTTACAGTCTGTCTTGACTCTGATTGGATGTTTAATAACTGTATTTTTTAAAGAAATATTCTTTTAAACACATGTAGGATTTGTATAAAAGCCTAGATAACATGATTTCAGTCGTCTTAGTAGATATGGTATGTGAGAAATTATATTAGTGTTTTTGAGCATTTCTCTTTCTGCTGAAGTAGATATTGCTTTTTAAATTGTGGTAAGAAAAGGTCAAATAAAAAGATCATAGGGTTCAGATAATGCTCTGTATCCAGCTAAATTGGGCTAAAGGCAGCTTCTGATGTCAAACAACTCAGGTCAGCATTTTTCAGCGTTGCAAATAATTGTAGATTGTTTTTGTCCCTGAATTCTAACTTGTATATCTATTCCATATACTAATTTCAATGTCCAGGGTGCAACATTTAGGATAGTTTGGTGGCAGAAAAAAAATATAATCTTCATGAGTATGTTTGCAGAAGCATAATTGTTTTAAAATAATGGTTTCCATAGCTTTAGAATGAGACTTTTTTTTTTTTTTTTTGTTAAATATCCTGTATTTATATAGCACTTTTCATGATATCAAAGCTAGTTTACACTACAGTTACAGTTTTGCCATTTAGTCATTCACTTACTAGACTAGCAGAGAGAGGAATCGAACCCTCAACCTTCCCATCAAAAGACAACTGGCTCACTCATCCACCATCACCCCATTACAATATATACACTAAGCATACTATACATACTATATCTATATGTACTTCAGGTCTTGCTTTATGCAGCCATGTTTCTACAGCCCTAAAATGCCTTTCACTTTTTGAAGCCAAAGCTCACTACACCAATGAAGAACCGCGTCCTTTTTGGTATGTGAGGGCCACCATAGTTTCCTGACTCACTATTGAAAGGGAGGGCTTAGTTGAAGAGTCCTGTTATAATCTGCAGTCTCACCATTAGATGTCACTAATTCTCACACACTGGACCTTTAGGGTAAATCTCTTACAGACATACTAACACGTTATACTGTGTATGTTAAAGAAAGTCTCTCCCGTAAAGGACTTTGAATTTCATCCATGGCACGACTGTCCTTCACTCCTCCTCCCGCTCACCATGGCGATGTGGAAGATATTTTGGGGAGAGCAGCAGCTGTTGCTCACAGCCTGAGCCACCCAGCCAAATTCGGCAGCCATGTCGCTGAGCCAGTCGACCGTCTCATCGGCGTGACGCTGGGCAATGGAGAGGATCTCGTGGTACTGCTCTTTGGACACGTCCACCAGCTGCGACACCTCATCCAGCTCCACGTGCAGCTCACGCACACTGGGGCACTCTTGAAAAACAGTAGGAAGGTCAGTCACGCGGGACGTGCGAAGACGTCGCATGGAGTGATCGCACGTGTGAGGGGTTACGGTGCTTCACCTGTGAGCAGGGCTCCCTGACAGACCTCACACTGGCTCTGGAGCCTCCAACACTCGGACGTCTGTTTGCGAAGGTCTCTGCACAACTTCTGGTCCCGCAGGAGACGAGGGAAACTTTGCCTCGCTAGACCAAAGACAGAAAAAGTTTATTATGCAATGTTTTTTTGTTTTTTTTTGATTTTGTTGCTCCACCTCTCTAGTGTGCCACTGACACTAATGACTGCAGATTGTAATTCTAAAAATCATGGAAAACACTACCATAGAGCTCCAGTGCAGAGCTTCTATTGTCCCCAAGGACTCAAAAGACGTGGTTTGAGTTTGTGTTATGGAAGAACTTCACTGTCTCGCACAGAGCCCAGACCTCAACCCTATCGAGCACCTTTGGGAGGAATTGGAACACTTTGGAAGTCCTGTATATCCTGGAATATACTCCTGGAAGTCCTGTATATGTATTTGATTATGTCTTTACAGCCCCCCGTTGGTCATACTTTTGTCCATATAATGTATTCCAAAATGCTTTTGCACCACCTCTACCCTCCTCTACCCAGCTGCAACAAGCTTTATCCCATCATTATTACCAAATGATTGTCATTTTGTCAATACTGGGATAAGGATTAGCGGTCCACATTATTAACTGATTTTGGTGAGATAGTTTGGTCACATGCGGAAGAGAGATGGCGATTATATTGGACAAAGGATGTTGAAGGCAGGCAGGAGGAAAGGAAGAAGACCACAGAGAAGATTCATTCATGGATGTTGTGCTCTTAGTGGTCAAGGAATTGCAGCTGAAGCTCAGAGGGTATCAGGCTTTTGCACTTACAGTCCCTAAGTTGTAGAATGGACTGCCATTACACATTAGGCAGAGCCCTTTGTTAAGTCTGCTGTTCTGCACTTTCTGAGGGTGGATGACAATATTAATTTGATGATACATCGTCGTCCTTCCGTGTGCAATACAATCGATAATCGATAGAAATATCGATATATTTCAATTAACAAATTAAGGCACTTTTAAGTAAACAGTCCCGGCCAGTTTCACTTGCCAGGCGTCGCTACTTGATCTCTCGGGCGAAAACTTGTGCCGAAGTTACATGGCTGACGAAGAGAGAGTTTACAGCACGATAATGGCAGAGAAAGAGTTGCTCCATCCATGTTCAATACACAGACTTTATGCACTTTGCATGTTGCGAATACACAGAGAAATTCTGCACTTTTAACTTTTCATGGACATTAAGTTTTCTTCAGTTAGACAGGTAACGTGATGTATCGCAATAATTGCCTTGATTATTACAGAATCATCGTATTGTGATATTATCGGTATCATGACTCATGTATCGTGTATCGTATCATGAGGTACGCTGTGACTTCCAGCCCTAGTCTACACACGCAACTTATGTCCCTAAATAAATAAATATGACAATGTTACTGAACATCCAAGTTTGTATTTTTAGCTGTAACATCCAATTTTAAAACTATTTGCGGGCGCTTTTTGGCATGGTCAGACAACTTCACGCCAACTGAACTCAACTGTTGTGAACTGTTTGGCTTCGTCAGCGTTGTGTGAACTCAGTTGGCAATGGTTTGGATCTAACACACTTTTGCTTATATTTAAAAGTTTCAGTAACATATGCTTTATATATAGACATATATAGGCTCCCCCACCTCTTTTCTTTTCTTCATCCACTGCCTCACTAATGTCGTCAAACACCTGCGTAACCACGGCTCCAAATTCCTCAACCACACTTTTGCCAAAGTCGAAGAAGGAGTCGAGCACCTCGTCGAGGCCCACGCCCTGCAGGAAGCCAGAGTCCTGTGCGGGGAAGTACGGACCAGTGGTGCTCTCTTCTGTCAGAGCATCAGGGTCATTCAGGAAAGCTCTCTGAAGGACCTTGTCAAGCCTGCTGCTCATCATGGACACAAGTGCCACGCTGCGGTTCACCACTGTTCCAACCTTGGCAATTACACGATTAAAGGAATCCTCGATGTGCTCAACCTCTGCGTCAATGGTCTCAGGGCTCTGGTTTACCAGGATGTCCCCCACGGTGATGCGAGGTTCAGGTCCAAAGCGCCTGGACACTCTGCTGAAGAAGTTCTCCACCTGCAATATGATACTGAGTTTATTGTCCTGTGTGTGGCTTCCTACATGGGCATCACAAGAGGATCAGTGGGGTTCACACCACCGTCACCACACAGCATTCTGCGTCATAAAAATGCAACAAAATGCTAACATTAACAAAAGAAGCTGTGGTCTTTTCACATTATGAATTAAATACGACCTAATAATGCCAAACCAGCTCCTTCACCTTAGCAGTGTATTGTCTGACTGAAACAAAATAAAAAGAGGAAAGAGACTTGAGCTTGTGCGTTACAGGTACAGTTATTTTTACCTTGGCTCGGAAAGTTGCGAATCCCCTGCGACATGTGGAGGTGTAGAAAGTTTTGCATGCATCCTCCAGACAGGGCCTGCACTCCTCCCACTCTGACTGCAGGGAGTCTTTACACTGCTCCTCTGCCTCCTGCAGCCTCTCCATCACCTCTTTAGCCAGTTGTGCCGCCCCCTGTTGGCACAAGGATGAGCTCTGACTGCATGTTCTACATGGCATCTTTCTGTCAGTTAAAACCAAGAGGTCGGCAACATAGTGGTGTAGATAAAGGAAGAGAGGTAGGGGCCACACTTACACAAATGATCTTGAATTCATGTATTTAAAAGTAGTTAAAATGCAGTAAAGCAAGACTTTGAAACACCCTTAATAAACTATTCACATCTCAAATATAAATTGGAGCAGGAAGAGGATCTCCCTTAAGAAAAGCCATAAATAAGCTATAAATAAGCAGTGATGGGCAGTTCCCTTTTCAAAACTGAAGCTGCACTTTGTAGGACTATTTCAAAATTAAAGTCAATCTGTTCATAGTCCAAGAAAAACTGAGGCTCCCTCTTAAACCCCTATTAAAATGATTCTCAATCATCTGACCAAATATGCTGCCATCTGCTGGTTTTAAGTTCATCACTTCCAAGTAGAGAAATCCAAGTGAAGGAACAGCAATAAAATCAGTTTGATACACTGTTGAAGGCAAGAGGCATTTTATTTTGAAGGCATTTTCACTTTTAAAAGAGAGTGCATTGGAGTTTTACTTTGCATGTGTTTCCATATGTGTCCAGAAAAGGACTTCTGCCCAATGAGTTTTCTAAAAGGCCACATTTGTTCCGCCACAAACATATTTTTAAAGTGAAGAAGATGCGTTTGCAGCAGCTCAATAAAGAGCTCTTTACTGCGTGTTGTCTCATATTCTATTCATTGTAACTGGTCAAGGCAGCACATACAGAATGTCTAAGGTACCCATGGTTCATAAAAGTGCCTTTTATTGATTTTGCCATTTTTCTTTTGAGGATGTTGAGGAGCAGCTAAAGCAGGTCTGTAGTCCAGATCCAGATCCGGCCCTGGGTTCCATACGTTGCCCCCATGTGTGTGTTAAAACAAAGGCAAGAGTTCTTCCTACCCTCTTCTTGTCACTGCTGCGTCTGAGAGACGTCATGAGATGCTCGTGCTTCAGCTCGTTCCTCCACATCACTTCCCTCATCTGTTTCACCCCATGCAGAGCTCTCCGCACCTCCTCCTCCAGGAGGTTCTCACCGTCAACGGACAGCTCTGCAGAAGAGGAGGAGAAGATGAGAACCTGGGTGAGATCTTCTACAATAAACACACTCTTCACAGTCTAAGCATCATTGGCATTTGGATTAGATTGTTGTGATTTAAAGTTGGTCGTATATATTAACAGGCTGTCACTGGGTTTAACTCATACAACATGTGTTGGTGATGTTCAAAAAAGTCTTGAATAAACCTGGTGCAATAGAGCTTTTTCACTAAACATGAAATAGAAGAACAAACACAGGTTTCACCAGCAACTTTAATTATGATTCCACTCCAGATTTAAGAGTCAGGGGCGTGCTGTTGTTTAAGTTTAAGGCTAGGTCACACAAAATACTTGACACATTTATCTGGAGAATCTGTTTCTCTTTTACTTTTTTTTTTTTTTTCATTCATGTTTTGTGGCCTTACACTTAGACTGTACAGTATTTACATCAAAATACACAGAAACTGTTTCTAATGTTTACTAGGCACCAGCATTGGGAAGTTACTCAGCAAGTGTAGTATGATACACCTTTGAAAAGTAATCTTTGTACTTACTTGTTACTTGGTATCAAAATAAATAAATTACCTCGTGCTGTGGTACTATGCTTTTTACTCACTCACTCACTCATTTTCTACCGCTTTATCCACTCAGGGTCACGGGGGGCGCTGGTGCCTAAGTCCAGCTGACATAGGGCGAGAGGCAGGGTACACCCTGGACAGGTCCTATGCTTTACTTTATAACCAATTTCTCTCAGAATCCACTTTAATGAAACAAAGATATATCAAATTATCAAATATAGCAGCTTCTCTTCCAATTTTTACTGTTTACTGTATTTTACTGCTCATTGAGGGTGATGTCATGTGAAGATAGTCTGTGAAGGACAAAAAACTAATTGGGTAAAGTAATAATATTACTGATTAACCTGTTACTGCCCATCAGTCGTAGCTCCTGTTGGGAGCTGTTTAAGATAAATCTGGATTCCTCTGTGCCAACTCACGTTTTAAAGTGTCCTCTGAGACGCCTGTGGTTCTTTCCTCAGGAGCAGAATTGAGGACGCCCAGTGTCACCACCAGGACGACCAAAGTGAGTGGGAGCTTCATTCCTGAGCTCAGTCGCAGACAAACTCCTGAAAGGACGTGACAGCTTGTGTAGTGTGTGACACAGATGTAAACTCACACTTGACTGGCGCATACAAGTGTAGCGCATGTCCGAATTAAGACACAATGAAACAAAGGCGCTGTCTAAATCTACTGTATTAGGATGTGGTGGGTGAACATCAGCAGTACAAGCCATAAGCAGGCCAGCCACATGGTGGTGCTACACATCTATGTGGACACAAAAATGCAATGATATAAGCAACATCTGAACCAAGGAAAATTGATTTTTTTTATTATTATTATTTATTTTTTTATTATTATTTATTATTATTATTATTATTTTGTTATTACCTTTAGCTGTTTATTTAAACCTTTCTAAAGTGTGTGCTGGTATCACAGTGTTACATAAAAACAGATTTTGGTCACTTTAGAGTGTTTAGAGGTGAATATTTCCACAGCCAGAGCTAGATAACTCAAAAAACTGCTGAGCCAATTTTCTTGAAACGGTGTGAGGACTTGTGTCTCAGCATTTTTGTGATGTTCTCAACAGAAAATTTGGAAAAATGATAAGTGCTAATATCATGGATAAGCAGGTAAAGTTAGATGTTAATTTGGCGGAGGTTTGTGCTCACAAAGCACTTTCTAGTTCCATGTATTTTCCGGGGTGAAATGTTTTACTCCATCCTATTGTTTTTAATGCTTTCAATTTGCATAAGATGTGAGGAATCTAATGAGGCACATCATAGGCCTCACCTGTGGTTCACAACTTGGCAGCGTGCATTTATGTGTATTACCATCCGCTGCTGCACAAGTTAGTGCACCATACACGCACAATAAACCTTTAGAAGGTGTTTTTCTTACAGTCTTCAATCTAAACAGAGACTCACCAGAGTCTCTTTGCTGGAGACTCTGCCCCAGTTCAGTCACACAATAAGTTACACAAGTTCATCCAGCAGAGATTTACAGTCAATTAGGATGTACTCTTATTTATTTCATTAAGGGTTTAAGTTGCTTAGGTAATCAGCTCAATTGTGTCCCAATCACAACAACAAACTGTTCCTAATGGGTTATGAAGAATTTAGATGTACTTGTTTTAACGAGTAGAACAGTTATATTAAGAAAATAGTCAAAATGATGCACAATTTGTCTATAAAACTGTGGTATATTTAATTTCTGTTACTCCTACAGAGTACAAATACATTAAAATACATCATTGTGTTATGTATATATTGAAATAAACGTGTAAAAAAAAAAAGGGAAGCGTATGTTGGATACATTTAAATAAATCCCTCACAGTGACAGACACAATGCAGAAAAACTTACCGGCAGACAGATGAAGGTGCTTCTCAACCTGCAGGAATAAACAAAGTGCTCCGTGTGGACAGTGCGAGGATATCTTGACCTGGGCAAAGTCTATTTCTGCTCTGTACCCTCAAGCTCTATCCTATTAGGGTCTTTACTTGATGTTGATGCCCGTTAATCCAGCACTGGACATGCTGCCAGAGAGGTGTGTTGTGCATAAGAGAATGCTTTGTCATGTCAGACATGGTGTTTACGACCTGGGAACGTGGGTTAACGGTTCAGTGGCGACAGTGGTGCAGTCGAAAACTCAAATACCTTCTAATGCACGGGTGTGTTCAGTCAGTCAGCTGGTCGGTGATAATACATGTACGTTCACCTACCCAAAGGCTATATATGTAACTTAGCTATTAACTAATTCTGCTACAAAGCATCTTTTCCCTTGCTGAGATGAATGTATTTTGTACACAGTCCCTAATAAAAATACATTTAATTTATATAATTCAGATAAGCATAGAGTATGAGAGTATGAGTATAAGCTGGTTAGTGTCTTCACTCAGGATGTAACTTGATGGATGCAACTAAAAGGGTTCCTCTCTCTCCAGCTCCCTCAAAAATGTGCCCTCTTTGCACATTCTGACCCAGAAAACAGGGTCGTCAGTGGATCCTAACCAAATCCAGGCATTGCTTCAGTCAGTCCTCATCCTCACTGGCACCTTCAGCACCTGGTTCCTATAACGCTGCAGGGAGAAACGTTCTCCCTCTGCTCTCCCACGGCCAAGCCAAACTTAAAACAGTTGCCAGTAAAAAGATTTGAGGGTACGTGGAAGCACAAAGGCACTCATAAGTGATAGTCCAACAAAAAAAAAGCACACTACACAGATTGAAATTAAGTTTAACGTCAATCTGATTGTGGAGCAGCAGATGGTGTGGTTTTGAGTCTTTCCAAAGAGATTCATCGAGGCAGCAGCGTAAAACCAGCTCAGGATGCGGTCTTGAATTTTGTAATGCTAATCAAAGTTTTGTTGTGTCCAGAGCTGAAGAGATCAACAGGTGCAGGGGATAAAATGCTTTACAGAGGAGTGAGATGTGGTGGATGTCACAGTTAAAGTCTGCTATGGGAACAGGAGATGTGCCAGTGATGAGAAGCTCATGCAGCAGCTTATAGAGGAACATCCAGCACATGTTTTACCCATGCAGCCTAAAATACAATACTGGTGACACAACTCACTCACTCACTCACTTACTCATTTTCTACCGCTTTATCCACTTAGGGTCACGGGGGACACTGGTGCCTAACTCCAGCTGACATGGGGCGAGAGGCAGGGTACACACTGGACAGGTCGCCAGTCCATCACAGGGCCACATAGAGACAGACAACCATTCACTCTCACATTCATACCTACGGGCAATTTAGAGTGTCCAATTAACCTAATCCCCCAATCTGCATGTTTTTGGACTGTGGGAGGAAGCCGGAGTGCCCGGTGAGAACCCACGCACCACGGGGAGAACATGCAAACTCCTTGCAGAAGGCCCCTTGTTCCGACCGGGTCGTGAACCCGGGACCTCTTGCTGTATGACACAATTCATATGAGAAAATGAAGTTAATGGTTTGCATAAAGGATTATTTTCTGTCTTTCGACTTCTCCCTGTTTAAGGGTCATCACAGTGGATGAGCTGCATATTTGATTTTGACAGAGAATTTTACACCGGATGCACGTACTGACACAACTCTCACTTTAAACTGGATGTGGCCCTCCACTGGGGTCAATCTAGAGTGTCCACTTAACAATGAGCAATGGGCATCGGGTACCATGATTAAGGATACTCCAGCCACAGACCTGGCAGGGACTCAAACCGGCAAACCTCTGCTTACAGGCCAGGTTCCCTTTCCACTTTGCCATGGGCTGCTCAACGGATTGTATAATGGATATTTTTCCTGAACAAGAAATTTCATGTATCTCTGGCAGAAGATTTTGAAATACAGATTAGTTAGTTTGGTCATTGTCTTATGTTCTCACTGAGTGACTATTGTGACTGTATTTGCATTAATAAAGTACTTTGTAAGCATTAGCTTTTATTTATTTATTTTTTTACTCATTCAACTCGTCTTTCCAAAACTAAAAACTAGATCATCTGCAAAAGAAGAATCAATGATCACTTATATTTAAAGTACATAATTTTCACAATGAATCAACTGGAAAAAGAAAGTTCCTGCTGCCCTAACTCATATAATACATATACTGGAACCTGTTTTCAGTCACTTGATGATCTCAGGGCTGTTATGGCTGGGGACCAGCCACATTGTCCTCACTTTTAAAAAATGTCCTCACTTCCTGGGGTTTATCCCTCCCTCTCCCCCAGAAAACAGCAGAGGTGAGACACACCCTTTTATACCATTTTGTAAATGATTTTTTTTTTTGTAATTGTAACATTAAAATGGAAAAAATAAAATCAAACAACAGGTGTATATTTAATTGCAGTATGTAACAAATATGGTGTAATAACTGACCCCACTACCCTATCCTAAACCCAGTTCCAACCCCAGCTGTAAAACCAAGTCTTAACCCTCAAAAAGCCACTTAAAGGAAAACTGTTCTATAAGACAGGTTTGAGTCAAAATGTGTCTTCACACACGCAAACACACTGGTTTGTGTGACCTTAACCATAATAACTACTGGCCTAACCCTAACCCTGACCCTAATCTTAACCTAACTTCAAAACATGTCTTCACTTTAAAATGTAGTAATTTACATAATGGCGACTTGATTTTTGTCCCTATAATGAAGACAAGTCCCCATAATGTAGGTCCCCACAGCATCTAGTTATTGTTATTGAATGTATTGTTATTGTTTTGCTGTTTGTTTCTTTAACTCTGGTCAAAACTCTGATGATCACATACCCTGGTTTATACAGTAGAAGAATCAGTATTTCTGATTTTCCTCCAAGTACCACCAAGAGGAGGCTAAAGTACCACTGGTGGTACATGCACCACAGTTTGAGAACCACGGCTTTAGACAGCCTAACCATAACCAGTTGATGCCTCACCCTAACCGTAACCTAACCACAATTCAAAACTTAACTAGTTCCTCAGAAATGAGCTTCTGCCTCTTTAGAGAGCAGGTTTTGGTCTCCATGAGGACTAGTGGAAGGTCCTTGGGAGGTGACAAGTACAAATACACACACACACACACACACGGGGGTGGGGGGGGGGGGGTGTTGTAGGAACACGTGGTTTCTCTGAGCAGCACCACTTCCTCTCATGTTTGGGCTTCTCCCAGTTGTTCAGTTAGACCCACTGTCGTGCTGGTGGCACCATCATCATCATCAGGTCTTCAGAGAGCTGAGCCGGACCAGGATAAACTCTGACCTCGGCATCAGCGGAGCATCGGCTTTGTTTCCTTCCTCCTCCTCCTCCTTCTTCTTCTTCTTCTTCTTCTTCTTCTTCTCTTTGAGACTCCCACTTCACCTTCCCCGCTGAGTTTGCACGGACACCGATCCTCGTGTCCCACTGACTGACGTCTGCAGACGCACGACGGCAAAGTGTGCGACGGATGGACCTTTAAAGTTTTCATCCCGCTGAAACAGAGCACTGAGGAGGAGCGATGCTGTGGATGTGACTGACAGCAGCAGCAGCAGCAGCAGCAGCAGTTTCTCAGCGGTGCAGTCTCGTGGATCACAATGAAAGGTGGGTTCATTCAGCTCTTGTGACTTTGTGTCAGACACAGGAACAGTGGCTCTCTCTTTGTCACGTCTGTGCGCTCGCGCTTTCTTTCTTTCTTTCTTTCTTTCTTTCTTTCTTTCTTTCTTTCTTTCTTTCTTTCTTCTCTCTCGCGCAGAGACGTGAGGAATGCGTGGGCTCCACAGCTCACAGCGTCTCACATCTGCTTTCAGTTAAGCCTCTGTGTTTGGGATTGTTGTTGCATCTGGCTGCTGCTGCACATCAAACAGTGTAACCCATGCACAGCAGAGCTTAACCCTGATTACACACGTGTGAGTCAACAAAACTGCACCATAACACTTATGTAGTAAAAAATCAAGCAGATTTTTCTTTTTTTTTCTTTTGTGCTCAGACACATCGCCTCTTTGAGTAATAGTAACGGTGGTGGTGTTTTTACTCATTCACACAGATAAACTAGTCAAAGTCTGAAAATAGACAGACGTAAAATGCTTTTTTTATGTCTGTCCTATTGTCCTTAAAATTAAGCTTCAAGGCAAAATATACCACACACACACACACACATCTATATAAAGTATAATGTATACACACATAGATAGATATATACAAATTAGGGACGCACCGACGCACAGACTTTTTCAGTCCCAATACCGAAACCTGGGCTTTGTGTATCGGCCGATACCGGATACCGATTTGTTACCATTGTTGAATTAATAATCTCTATACCTTATTGATGGAACTTGGGTAAGGAACCTAAACGTTACTTACCTAACTTACAAACAAATGAACACGCATGAACTGAATTTCTGTTTATTAAAATAATGAATAATCGTGCACCAGCAGCAACCTGGTACAGCATTCAAAAATAAACAGGAATCAAACTTATTTGATGGCTAAGTTTGTCGCGTTTTTACCGTCCTTCGCTACATTTACCTCGCAGACTTGAAAACTTGTTGGCGTAGGAAGCACGAAATGCCTCCCCATACCCGATTCTTGAGCATGAACACTCCATGTTGTTGTTGCGTGTTTGTGAGTCAAGTTGGCCCATGACGTAGCATGGTGTCGCACGTGCAAACATATAACTGAAGTGAATAGATTGGCGCCATAGATCAGCCCTATTATGCGATACCCAATACCCATCGGGTCGATAAGGTTTATGCATATTATGAAGACGACTTGGGCAGCAATATATGTACATTTGTTGCCGGTGTTGGTCAAGAATTTACCGGGAAAAACTTTTTTTGTTTTGTTTTATTTTATCCTTGTTTCTCCATTGGCTATGGTGGCCTACCTATTTTGTAAGAATGGAAATACTCACTGTCAATGTTGGCAATGAATTCAAAACAGCGAGACATTAACACTGTATACTTTTCTATTTGTTGGATTCTTTGTTTGAAATGCTGATCCCCATGCAGTCATTCTGCACATTTAGGTGCAGAATGACTGGAATTAAGGTGAGCAATATATTGTATGGAATATATGGTATTCAAAATTTCGCTGCATCAGTACAGGTTTATTGTTGATTTTGAAACCCTTCATTAAAAGCCCTTAAGGCAACACTGACTTTACTGCTGTACATAAACTGCTTTATTTTTTAGTGTTCTGCACCTTTTATTGTTTTTTTTCTCTTTTGTACTTAATTAAATGAAATACAAAAAAGTGTACAAAGTGCATGAGTAATGTTACTCAGCAGCTGATGGCTGCTCTCCAGATGTGACTCTTGTGTCCTGATGGTTTGCATAATCATCATTGTCACTCACACACACACAAAGCTCTGACTTGATAGGTCCAGATCAGACACCACATGACTTCTGCCACCTTGTGGTCCACCAGAAAAATTCTCTTTTGCAAAAAAAACTGTGTTTTAAAGCAGCAGTTGGCGGGATTGCTGGAAAAATAGTTGTTTGGTGACTTTCATGCACAGGTTACTCAATTATGGAACGTTTTGAGATCCTGTCCTCAGCTCTTTTCATCAGACGAGTGTGGGCTGACAAACTCTTTCCATATGTGTCAAATGATCCAAGGCAATCTTTCCATCTCTGAAACTCTCTGCTGATACTGACACATGATTTAGTGAATATATTTCCCTGTTTTTTTTTTTTTTTTCAAGTTTTTGGCAGTGATCACAGCACAAGAAAGGACCTGTATGAAGAGTAGGTGTAGTGGTACAGCCAATAGGAACAGCCACACACACTCTCTGAACTACCCTGTGATCTATTTGAGAAAAAGCTGCCTGTGATGAAGCTGCGAACAGAGACCAGAAGAGGTGTAGAGGTGTCATTTATTCCCACAACCATTACATTCACATAATCACATTATGCAGAAACATTATAAAATGATTGATACATAAAGCAAAAAAAAAAAAAATCCTGCTGCATGTATCGCCTTCTGTTATAATGAGATGCAGTGACACATAATATTAGAACCCAATGTTACAGGTATGTGTGTTGTTGCCAAGGGTTTTAATAGATGACTGTAGTTTTGAATCATGGAGAATAGATTTCCTCTACAGATGTGTTTCATTTAGATTGTTTTATTTTGTCAGTTGTTCATTTGGTTGCCTGGTGGCAGTCAGGTGTAGCAGTATTTGTTAATTGTTTGCTTCAACAGATGGTTCTTTTACTTTAAAGGTGTGTAAGAATTAGGGTGTGCTCACACCAGCCTCGTTGATCGTGGTCGAATCAAACCCTGGTGCGTTTAACCTTCAGTGTGAACATAGTCCGAGACCTCTGATGGTCCGGTCCACTTGAAAAGGTTGGTCTCGGGCCACTTGCAAGTGAACTCTGGAGCCAATAAAAAAATTATCTGTTGTATTTATAGCTACAGCCTCAGTGTTAATCCGAGCCAGTAATCAGAGCCACTGATAGATGGAAAAAAGAATGTCTCTTCCATCATCTGTCTGGGTCTGGCAGGTCACAACTCTTCCTAAAGTAGCACACTTAGGCGTGCATGGTCACCCCAAAGCAGCATGAAAATGACAACTCGTGACTGAGGATGTGGCCGACAGCACTGAGTGCTATCTTACCTGTGGAGGAGGAGAAGTTGGGGCCAACCAGAAACTGAGACGCCATTTAACACTAAGTCCTCTGACTCTGTGTCATACGTCTTATCCCGGTTATCGCCCAGCAGTTATCACCCACCCAGATGAAAATAAAACTGTCAGTACTCCATGATGTAGAAAATGTGAGGGATGTATCTTTTTTTACCAGCCTACATATCTGACCAATAACTGACTGGTATGTCTGATCTCATGACTTTGTTTACAATTTACAACGCATTTCAGATACTGGTGACTGTCCAGGGTTCACCCGGCTTTTTGCCCTGTGTCAGCTGGGATTGGCTCCAGTGACCTATGACCCTCATGTGGAAGATAAAGCAGTTGACAATGGAGGGATGCATTTGAGATATGCCTTTGCAGTGAAAAAATTAAACAATGTATGGTGCGGACCAATGAAGGAGACTATTAGGTGTGACTGCACTCTAGTTGGTTTTCTTTGTTTGTGTAGTAATGCAAAAATCCACACTCTTTCTGGTTTGTCCTCACAGGCTACAGTAGAAACATGGTGGTGCAAGACTGCAGTCTCCATAAAGCCCCTTGTCAAATGCACTGTACATATAAAAGGCTTCTTGTTAGGACTAAGAAAACCGAGCACTTTTTTTAGGTTGATCTTTATTCATCATCAGACAGAATTAGTTAATCCACTGATGAAGACTGAAATAGGGCTTTTTTGTTTTTTTCTATTATTCCTGCTGTGCATCAATCAGGAACCTTCTGATTCTGAGTGCTTGAATGTGATTATGGGCAAACAGTCGCTACAAGGTCAAACATGTTACAGGGTATAAGAAAGTGTAATAATGTGTGGTGATTATCATTAAAAATACTAAACTGTTTATTTCTGTCACTCTCCAATCACCATTTGACCTCGCCATCCTCGCTCCACAGGATGGCGAGGTCAAAGCTGAACTGACCTCCAGTGAGAAATTAGCTCTAATGTTGTCTTGAAAGGTAGTCATTAACTAACGAAGACGTTTTTAAAACAAGCACAGACATTTTTAATCAAGACAGTGAAACATCCTTTAACCTACTAATACACCCAATCTGTGCAGCCTTGGATCTTTTCTTGTGGTGGCTCCAAATCTCTCTGAAGTATCATGGTCCCATATGCAGTGATACTCATCCCAAAGACCAAATTATCCCGAGTTTGATTCACATATTAGTTTTCGGGCCTTTGGGTAACATCACTGTGATGAACTCTATCTCTCTGAATGGGTCTTAAGGAGCCTTGCATACTCATGGTAACAGTACTGAGACATAATCATGCAGCTTGGAAACATAAACAGGAAACAGCCTATTGGGAGTTTTGTGAAAGGCAAATTCCTGAAGTAAGATGTGGTTCCATGTTTTATTTGTTCTGTTTATGTTGATCTTGTCACCTCTTAACTCATCTGCTCTCTCTCTCTCTCATGAGATGCTAAAAGCACTGTGATTTTATATACTTTTAAACCCCAGCAGCAGTAAGTTCGGAAAGTTCTCAGACTTCAACCTCAGAAAGGGATTCGCAAAACAGCACTGAAAGGACACATCAGTCCCACCAGCTCTCTTCACTTGTCTTTGTTCTCAAACCTCAATGCTTGTGGCATTGCAGATGGGCTTGGGTTTCTTTTTTTTTCCTGGTGATCTATGTGACTTGTGGTATCTCTTTATTTTCTCTGGTCATGGATGATGACGTAGAAAGAGGCTTTGAAGTTGACAAAAGTACTTTCCCATCTACTCTAAATAGCAGCTGTGTAAGGGGGACAACACTCATGGGCTGACAAACCACCTCTGACTCACAAGAGATGGTTTTAATCCCAGAGAGTAACAGGAAAAAAGAATTTAGATGCAGGAGTGGAGCTAATCGCAGTCAGCTCATTCACATGCACATTAAAAGACATTAAGACAATAATTTGGTTTTCTTAACGTCATGTAAACATTTTAGTCTGACTAAAATCAAACCAGTTTAGTCGGACTAACATACCTGGATAATGTGATTCATACTCCGATTACTCCTGCGTGTATACGTTTAGTTGCACCAAAATTTCCTCCCCCAGTCTTTGACCTGGAAGTAGAAGGAGACAACACATAAACGGCAGTACTGTTGCCGGAAATCATACGGCGGTGGTGTCTTTCTTCGGACAACACAGAAACCACAAGAGCCCTGTTTTGTCTAATTTGTACCATGATAAACATATACAGCAGATACGAAACATACAGAACCACAGCACAACCGCTCTGTGCAGTCTGTACAGCCAACCCTGGTAGCTGCTCAACCATGTTTTCATGCTGCTAAGTCTACGTTACCACCATGATGCAACTGTCCGAGCAGTTGTTGGTAGTCTGGAGTCTGATGATGTCCCCCCAGCCAGCATGGCCATGTGGGCCCCATGAGTGTTACACTTGGGCTGACAATATGACAGTAGGGTTTGTCCATGGTTTCCATGGTGACCCCATCTGTGTTTGCCCACCTCAAACCCATGCCCACTTGGTACTCTTTCCAGGCAACCTGGGAACTATGTGAGTACTCGGTAGGCATGGTCTTGAAGTGGGCAAATTATGCAGGTCCCATATGGGAATCCCATATGTATAAACCTGGTTGGGAGCCAGGTCAGTCTAAATATAACCCTTATAGGACCCACATGGATGTTGGCTAGGGAAGCGGACATTGGTGAGAAAGATGTGGGGAGCAGCAGATTAACTGAATCCAAACAAACAAAAATGACTGTAATACAGGTAACATTGCTTGGCATGCTTCTTTGCTGCACTTACCACAACAAAATGTGTTTGCATTTGTACATAACCTGGTCCAATATTATTCCAAAACATTTAGGACTTTGCTGCCGAAAAGCACCTATAGTAGATGTCGGCATGTTTTTTTGGGAGTAGATTTTAACCACCAGCCCCTGTGACTCTGTTCCAAGGGTCAAAAGTGTAGGGGTAAAAATGAGAGGTGGGATTACGACTCAGGTTGTATGGTATGGTATCATATGGTTTTGTATCTTAAGTACAGCCCAGAGAGTAGATTCATTGGCCTGTAACACAGCGATGAGTGTGTATGTGTGTAACTGTGGCCATGGAAGAATAATGGCTCTTGTTAAAACAATATGGTGTCTGAAGAGGTGCCCATGTGGAATTGATTGTAAGAGTTCATGACCATCTTCCCATCCTTTTACAAGACTTTTCAACAGCATGCCACAGGCTCCATTAGTGGATACTCAGAAATCTCATTATACTTCTAATTCACAATGCATTTATTTCTCTTTTCTCAATAGACGACTTTGCTGATGAAGAGGAGGTGCAGTCCTTTGGTTACAAGAGGTTTGGTAAGTATCACATTACTTCCTAATGTACAACAGCTTTTCTAGTCTACATCCCTCTGGATACATTAATGAAAGGAATGGGTATTTTGCTTTTTTTCCCTGCGACGCACCTATAATAATTTCCCAGGTTAAAAGAAGGCCATGCCTCATCTGTCAGAAACAAACTTATTTTTGGCTGCTGCTTTCAATTCTGTCTGTTATAACAGCAGTGAGGTACCGTAGAAAGAGAAACCGCAGCATCCTGGGTGTTCCCGCGCAGGCAGCTGGCCTTGCAACCTTGTCGAGCAATCGCCATATTTTTATTTCACTCGGCACAAAACTACCCAAGATTAATAACTTAGTCTGAAACCCCGAAATTTATCTCAAAGCTCTGCCTCTACTCATTTCCCTTCCTTCTAATATCCGGAATATATGTGGTTCCCAAAACTTCAGAGGACCACAACATCCAGAATTTCCAGACAGGTTCACCATCACACCCTCGCATCTGGCAGTAAAAAACTTTACCCATCAGCCAGATGTTGGTCACTCTTCAGCTGAGTGTAGCACGTTCAGAAGTGTTACATTAGCGCATTCCTCAAGGTTAAGCAGATCTCCTGACTCAAGCCACAGTCATTTCCACAAAGGAAAATAGAAAAATAGAAAACACCTACTCTTGAAATCCCCTCTCAGGTTTCTGCCTTGTTTCGGTCTCAGAAGACTGCCATGTTTTACTGTGCATCCAGCCATTGAGTTGTCTTATTCACGTGCAGCAAAACATGTGCATCTCTAGATACAAATAAGCTCCTTGATTACACTTCATCAGTTTGCCCAAGGCTGCTCTGACTATTAGCTGCTGCAAAATGCGTCGGGGAAGAAAAAAGCACCACCACCATTATAGCTCAGTGAAAATGTTATAGTGGCTAATATTCAGCATCTTTTATGTCAGTCTATAAATGATATTGAGAAATGACATTGAGAGAACATGGTTCAGTGGAGAGCGAGTCATCTTTCTAATGAGAGGTTGTGAGTTTGATACCCCGTAATGTAAAGCAGCTGTGAGTGTTCATCAAGACTAGAAAAGTCATATAACAATGCAGGCCATTTACCATGTCCTTAAAAAGCATTTTGCCAGAAATGGTACATCACTGACAAAAACGAAGCAGATGAATAGCATGTTGACCCACTGACGTCGAGTGGAGTCAAAGCTAATTAAAAACCTGCATGCACTGTAGAGTCATTTGACCCGATGAAACACGTTCCCACTGGCTAAAAAAATGGCAAAATTGTTTTTTGACCAGTGAGAATGCAATTTCTATGTGGAAATGTAGTAGTGTGGATGGAGCCAAAGCCAAGAGGTTATCTATTCTTGATTTAGTGTTCATTTTAGCATAGAACTAGTAATGTAAGCAGTAAAAACAAATGTAAATGGAGGCAGTAGGGTTTTGTTTGACATTTTGACCTTTAGTGCTTGAAGTTATGAAGTAGGGTTACTTGATATTTGACTTTTTGCCGATATAGCAGGAGTGACTGGGCCGGTAACTGATACGACATAATACGTCTCTTCCTGCACCCAACTGCAGAGGTATTTTAGTCTCTTTTTGCAAACTGTTGTCGCGGCAGATGTCGATTTTTACTTTATTCATTGTGCAAAATTAATAGTTGAAGAGGGTACTAGTGTAGAATTTCGGGATGTAGCAGACTATTCAGCCTACTGTTTTAGTCATCAGTATTCCATATTTCAAAGCCAGATCGAAGTATGATATCTGCTGATACTGATATAATGCCCAAAATACCATGCAACCCTATGATGAAGGGATTGATATATGCAGTATGGAGCTAAAGTTAAGAGGTGATTTGCTGAAAGCAGACACGCGGCAGTTGTTTGCAGTGAATGTACAGATGTGAGTGTGGTGTTGAGCTTCTCATCTACGTCTTCAAAAAATATCAGATATATGTTTAACAAAATGTCAAGCTACTCTTTTTAACTGCACTCAGTGTGCCGGTGTCCTAGCAGAGACTATGTTTTCCAGTTTCACTCATGTCTTTGTTGAGGACAGAAATCAGGTCCTTGGCTCACTTTGACATCTATTCCCCACAAGAGGACTATTATCAAACTCAGTGTGTCCAAACCTGAGAGGCTGCTGAGCTGCTAGTGTCCATACTGGATGTTATTCCATAGTGCAAGTTGAATAATTTGTGTGGTCATAACTAGAGTAGAGGTTGAGAAGGAGGGAGCCTCCAGGGTCCGTGATTGGACTGTGCTGTGTCAGCAATGTACAAAGAGAGGAAGAGAGAATAAGGGATGTAAAATGATGGAAAAAAAAGCTTTGTGGAGATGATTTTATAAAAATGTTAGAAATTTACAATATCATCCTTCATTGTAATTTGTCAGTGTCCAAATTCTTCTATTATCCATTTTATTTTTTAAAGAGAAAAACATTGGTCTTTTCTTTTCTTCTTTTTCTTTTCCTTTTTTTTTTTTTTTTTTGATGAAGAGCTGCATTCCTCACCCAACTTATTTTGGGAGCAAAACAGCAAGTGGTTTTAATTTACAGGGACTTTATTGCCAGAGAAGAATGCTTTCAGAATCCCTGCCTGTTACTTACAACCCCCCTTCAGGGCCTGCATGCACACAGTGCGTGTTCTCTTGTCCCAGTGAAAGATTACTCGCTCGTGTTTTCAATAAAAAGCGGAGAGATTCAGTGGAGGAGAGAGGGAGCAAACATTAGAAGAATTACATTGTTAACAGGGAAACAGAGACAGTGAAAACAACACAGCGTGCTGCCGAGTCGATCTGTATTCCAGATCTAGAAAGTTTATAAGCGCAGACTGTGGCTGGTCAGAGAGACGGAGGGTCAGTCCAGGATGGTCCAATTGCAGGCGGGCAGGAATGCGTCCCAGACGGCACACAAATCATTGCATCCTGGCAGAGGCCTGCTTTAAGCTCGCTGTGAGGCATTCTGATCAGTGTTAGTGCAGGGGGCAGGCAGACGTAGGTCAGAACAGACCCCCGCCGTCAAGAGCAGCCCTTTGTTTTAGTCCTGACTGAACATAACTCAGCTGCAGTGATAAGAAATGAAGTCTGGTGCTGCTCATCTCACCAGTCGGTGGAGGAATGTGTCCACATCTAGTAAACATGCCGTAAAATATCATAAGAGGCAATAATGAGTGTGGAAAGGTGTTGTGGAGGGAAGACGACACAGAGACACGCGTGTTTTAAGTTTTCTTCTTTTTCAGTTGTCAAACAGCAGGAGAACAAGATCGCACTTAATCACGCTGGACAATTCTGTCAGGCATGATCTATGACAACTGCCATCTTTATGTTTGTGTTCTTTATATAGGTACATTTTCTCTAAATATTCCCTACTGTACTGGCAAGAGGTTCCAAGTTTGTTTCCATGCTTTGATTAAAGCAACAACCTAACTTTTGCTGTCAAACATAAATCTCGCTGGGCCTGATTTACAACTTGAGTTGCTAATTGTCATGAAGTTACACTCATCTGAGTGTTTTCACCTGCTCACCAAACCTGTCATTGTTCTTCTTCATGTTTTAAGGCAGTTGGCATCCATATTATTACTGTAGATTTCTGCCTTTTTATAATTTTATTATTTTTATTTTCCCTTTTCCTCCTTCTGGATTTAATTCTTCCATTACTATCTGGTCTGTACACATTTTTTATTCCGTACAAGCTTTTATTTGTACTTAAAAAAGTGAACTGTGATATATTTGGCCTCCTATGTAATTTTTTTGTCAATTTGGCTGTTTTTATTGGTTAATTATTATAACTAGTATGTGCTTCAAGCTTAGAATAAATGAAAACATCAGTGACTGGCTTTTCCAACGCACCTGACAACATCTGCATTGTCTTAACTTACTCATGACTTTTTGAGCGCGTGGATCAGAGCAGTAAATTGCCTCATTTTGACATCCAGTTTTGTATGTAGTGTTTAAGGTTGTGAAAATCGCAGAGGTGTGTGCTTGTGCAGTGTATTCACTTTCACTGGAGACAGACCGGAGTAAGCACAGGGTTGTTTGATTGCTTCAAATGTAACTGAATTGCAACAGGCAGCAAGGGAAGAAAAGGGTTTTTTTTTTTTCATGCCAGTAAATGAGCAGATCGTAACATGAAATAAAAAAAAATGAGACCTTCTGCAACCCAATCTGTTTCCCTACACTGGCATGTAGACTGACTTCCTAGATTTCTGGATTCTCATATTTCCCACTTAAATCTATGGGGTGTTATTTTACATGCCCTCCTGTACCCTCAGGTAAACTGCTACCAAAGCTGAGTAGTGGGTACTGAGTGAGTGGTTGGAGTTTTGCACAGGAATTTAGTCTATTAATGTCAACAAAGGACCAGTTTCCAGCACAGCACAACACAGACTCCAACATGAACCCTACAAAAGCATGAAAAGTGCGAGTGCACGCGTAGCAATGAGGTTGCAGTTCTGTTACAGCCACATGTGTCACCAGGACCAACTGTTTTTGGAACCTGTAAGTGAAATAAACTATTACTTTCAGGGAAAGAGGGTGGTTGTATATGGTTGTATATGGTTGGATGGTATAGAACATGTGACTGCAAGAAGACTTCCACCAGGCTTGAACTAGTGCAGGCTCCATGTGTTATCAACCCTGGAGATCAAAATGTGTTCCAGCTGCCTGGACTATAACACTTACAGAAAAGATTTAGCTCCCATTAACTCCACTGTCTTATAGCAGTCTTTACTGCCACTGTTGATGCCTCCACACTAGACAGAAAACTCTTGTCAGTCTCTCCACAAGTGCTTTTTAATGTCTTTGTAGCACTGGCGTCCCTGGTGCACAAGTTCACTCCAGAGAAATCACACCAAAACTGTCATGGCTGCTCAGTTTCAGTGTCCTGGATCATTTCAACCTCATCAGAATGCGTTGTTTACTTTTTGAGTTATGTTTTCCACACAGACAGACAACATAATCTCTTCGGTGCAGGTAATTAGACAGAAAAGTGTGGCACACCCTTTGTGGTGCAGCCCCATGGCCTAAAGGGTGCTTTGTTTATAACCAGAGGGTTGCTGGTTCAACTCCTGACAGCCCAAGGGCTGAGATACTGCTCAGCGTGGTACCCAGATATTCATTGCTCCCAATTGATTTAACTACATAAAACCCATTCAGATCATAATCTCTTTTTTCCAAGGGTGAGCGGGCCAAGTCAGCAGCACACGTCATGATAAATAGTACAGATTTAGGACACAGGTTACCAACAATAATCATTTTAAGACAAAACATCAGTTTAACAGTGCGCAAAGTTAGCTTGACATTTAAAGTGCGGGAGTTGAGGTCATAGTAATAATTTAAGGACCCAGGCACTGTTTAATGGTTTCTCGTTGTCTGTATAGATAATGTAGACTTAAACTGACATAGATTTTATTAGGTTTTCTAGCAGCAAAGGGAGCAGCAAAGCTGGACACTCTTTTCCCCATTCCTGTTTTAACATGGGGAACAGATAGATGGAGAACTACACATGAATGAAGGGCATAGTGGCTTTTTGAAGATAAGTATGCAAATATGAAGGAACTTAGCCAAGAAGAGCTTTATAGATTAATATCAGCCAGTGTGCATAACTGCGCACTCTTAGAAGAGGACATTCAGATTTTACATCAAGATCTCAGCGATGAGTGAGTCGACAACAACCAGTAACAAATCTCAAGGCACAGTGATAAACAGCGTTCAAATGAAATTTGCCGATACTAAAGGGAGAGAAGCATGAGTTATTTTTATAGGAGAAGCCGAGCTTTACCCTGAGTTCGGGTTTACTTTGGGAAGGTAAAACTGATGGAATGTTCTCTGGTAACTCACTCGACATCCAATGTAAAAACAAATCTCAATAAAATCAAAGATGTGGATCACTGCTGAAGCAGCTGGCGACTCCTAGAGAGGGAGAAGCCGAAAGAAAAATAAAAGTTTGGTGCCTCATTTGTCCCAACTGTACCTGCAGCTCCTCAGTTGCATCTGAGGACCTGGTCCTATTATTTGCTTTCCTCATCCGAGTAGAGCCACTTTACAAGGTTTAATTCATACTCAAATGAGGGTTGATGATAGTCTAGTTTTCCCACACGCGTGTTCTCCAATTCCACATATCAATATTGACAAGTAGTGATAAAAAGTGATGATTTTGCACCAGGAAATCACCCTGAATTGTTCTCTCTAATTTTCTTTGAGCGCTGAGTTGTACAAGTGTGGGCACCAGCTGACTTTCTCATGTAGAATGTCAAGCAGTTTTCCAAGATTACTTTTCCAAGGTCTTTGTTGTTTACTTTTGACCAAAACAAGAGCACAACAGAACTACAGGAAGCATGTGCAGTCAACAGGTATGGTCTGGGTTTCTCTGTGAGGACTAAAGCTAGATGATAAAATCCATGCCACACAAACCCCAGCAGACCTCCGCAAACATGGAGCTGAGGATTGATTAGTTAACCAGTGCACCAGTCAAGTCGCCAGCCATTTTTCTCCTGGACCTCTCTCTCTCTCCCGTAGCTAGATTTCAGATATGAGGCCTGACACTTCCACAGTTGTAGATCAGCGTCACTGGTTTATATATAAACATAGTTATTTTGATGAAAATCAGCCTAACCACCTCATCACACTCCCTCACACCACTGTGACCAACTGTCATCTGATGGCCATAATGGGTGTTTGTTAAGCTCTCCATTCGGAACAGCATTTGGCTCAGGCACAAAAACAACACACACACAATTTCTGTCAGCGGCCGCAGATCGGCCGAGCGAAGGAGGTCTGCATGCGGCTCAGCATCAGTACTGCACTTGATGGAAGTCCTCTGGCTCCAGATGAGGCCAACATCAACCCTGCTGCTTCCTTTCATTGAAAAACAACAGAGAGCTCGAATGAAATGTGTGTTTTTCTTTGTTCTGCTGCGAGTCACATTTCTTTTCTCAGTCCAGCTTTCAAAACTGGCTGTGGTGAGATGGCAAAAAAAAAAAAAAAAAGCACACTGCTGTGTTTTTCTTGTTTATGCTTTAGCACTTGTACAGTATTTTTTGGAGATACAGGAAAATGTCTATGTGTTGCACAAACAAACTAGCCATGTAGTTTTTCCATTGACTGTTTCAGGTCAGGAGTGCATGTGTGTGTGTGTGTGTGTGTGTGTGTGTGTGTGTGTGTGTGTGTGTGTGTCTTTTCTGAACAGGCTTACATCAGATTCTTTATTTACAGGATTAACTGCACACAGTTGAGCATAGTTGAGTGAAGAAGTTCAGCCATATTTGACCAAAACACCTGTTCTCACTTATTTCCTGAAACATTCTGGATAGATTGTTTGTGAGATATGCATCTCTTTCAGATTTCTGGTGCTACTCCAGTCCAATGGGGGTGACTGGACTCTACTTTGTTGAGCTAAAAGATGTACTATTACATTTAAATGAATGTCCAAATGAGATAACATAATGCTGATTAAGCCTATCATCTCCAAGAAATTCAGTATGTCCAAGCCAAGGTGGAAGAACAACATCTACAGAGTCTTAGCAACGCGAGACAGCTGCCAATGGTGGTCGTTTGACAGGATATTTGAAAAGAGGGTCAGAAGTAGATGATACTGTTAAAATGAGCAGTTTCACGGTCAACCCCAGTCATGACACTAGCAGTAATTTCGTAATCAGTCAAAGATCCTCAGCAGGGGGCTACACAAGCTACTCACTGGAGATTTAAACCTTTAAACTGCAATTGTATATTTTCTAATTTTATAACTAAATTATAACTAAATTATATCTAATTTAGTTCCTCCCCATTACAGTTTGCTTTGACGCAACTGTCAGTAGACTTTGTGATATATTATGATACTATGATACTGTGTACTATATTTTGATTTACAGATTAATTAGGATACTTTATGGAGAAAGTGGTCATGTTACGTTGAAAGTTAAATGAATTTGATTTAAAAATTGGCCTTTTTCTTCATGTGGAGATGGTGACATTTACATCTCATTAATAGTCCACATGGTTAGTTAGCACCTTTTATAATATTAAGTTATGTGTCTGTGCATGTTCTCCCCGTGGTGCGTGGGTTCTCAGGGGACACACAGTTTCTTCCCACAGTCCAAAAACATGCAGATTTGGGAATTAGGCCAATTGGACACTCTAAATTGCCCGTAGGTATGACAGTGTGAGTGAATGGTTGTCTGTCTCTATGTGGCCCTTTGATGGACTGGCGACCTGTCCAGGGTGTACCCTGCCTCTCGTTCTGTGCCCCCCCGCGACTCTCAGCGGATGGAGCGGTAGAAACTGAGTGAGTGAGAGTGAGTTATGTGTCTGTTGTGCGAGATGTTATTTCTGAACACTCAGTTTATCTCTAAGGCGGTAGATCTTAACGCCGCTAATAAAATGATTATCTCTTTTTAGTAATGTGGCATTTAATGGAAAGTCAGTGATACACTGCACACAGTAACTCTTGAACTTGTTTCATCATAGACCACAGTGAAGCTCAAACAACAGGCAGTCAGATACTATCGCCCCTGCCGTCAGCATCTTTTGCCAAAAACAAAGCCAGACTTGGCCTGACTGATTTTATCCACACGATGTGGTTTTATTTGCTCTCACGGGCGATGAATCTTGAAAGTACCGTGCAGTGATGGGATGGAGTACAGGCTGGGGCTGATGAAGATCAGGCTAGGTGATGATTGTTGTTGATTCAGTATCCTAAGTGCTTCCACAGCAGGCCACCCAGCAGACGTGACCACACAGAAACCCGACTGCGCAGATGCTTTGCAAAGTTAGCGCCAGTATGTTACTCGGCACCCGAGCAGTGGTTTTGGACTGTGATGAGCGTGTAATGAAATGGTCTTAGTCTGCATGACAAAACAGGCCTCACTTTATTTGTGCTCATGTTGTTGTGGTCACGTAGAAATTAGGGAGAACCTGTTTTTCTTTTTTTGTTTTCTTTTTTAGATGTCAACCAAGGCAAAAAGTTCTCTGCATTGTTTCACTTTGGGAGCAATTTTGAATAAAATGACCTTCATCCAGAAGAAAATGGTCACAGTTTAAGAATTATTTGATATCGATTACACTTACATAATCCACATTTCACAAACTGCTGGACATTTTTTCCTGGTAATAGGAAAATTGGTTGGGGAAAATAGGTTCTTGAGAAATAATGAGACCAGGGAGGCAGTTCATTGCACCATGAACATTCCAGTTCCAAACTACAACATCCTGAACATTGTTGCTCCACTTGATGCTTGTGTGTACTTTTCCCAACCCTTTAAATGATTAAAACCACTGATGAAAACAGTTTTATATCTAATGTGGGTTTTGCCACTGAAGTGGTCGTGGCTTGTCCCATGTCCCACTCTTTTATTACCATGTGTTGGCAAACGTCATACCTCACTTATAAAAGTGAAAAAGTTTTAAAGCATGAAACAGATTTGGCTTTCCCAAACAAATCTGTCCAGCAGATCCTATATACACTGTATATTAGTTTCTGTTTCACAATCGATCTGGTCGCAGCAAGAGGTCCCGGGTTCACGACCCGGTCGGAACAAGGGGCCTTTCTGCAAGGAGTTTGCATGTTCTCCCCGTGGTGCGTGGGTTCTCACCAGGTACTCCGGCTTCCTCCCACAGTCCAAAGATTTGGTGATTAGGTTAATTGGACACTCTAAATTGCCTGTAGATGTGAATATGAGAGTGAATGGTTGTCTGTCTCTATGTGGCCCTGTGATGGACTGGGGACCTGTCCAGGGTGTGACCCTGCCTCTCGCCCTATGTTAGCCCCCCCGCGACCCTCAGTGGATAAAGTGAATCGATCTGGTCACTCAGTTCCTCCACAGTCCACGTTACGATATTCAGATTTTCTTTCTGATTAGAAAGTGAGTTATCACAGAATAGGATTATGATAATCATAAAAAAGACAGTGATTCCTGCTGGGTTATTTACTTTTAGGTCAGAACCAGCCACACTTTACAATAGAGTGCAATATAATGCAAAATAGCTCAATGCAACTTTATCAATCCTAAAAGGAATTTGGCTTTATAAGGTTTAGTGAGGATTGATGACCTACCGCCTCCTCTCCTTTCTGAGCTTCACATGGTCCTTGTTTTACTTGAAATGACCTCATTCAAACATGCCACCACTGGAACATGAGCAGAAGGAGCTCGGGGGGTCTGTTGTTCTCCACCCAGGCCAATAAAGTTAGTTTACGGCTTCTTTTAATTTATGCAAGTGATTCGTGGTAATGGAGAAATGTCTGTTTTAGCAAAATCTTTCTGTTAGTACAAATGATAAAAAGAAAAAGTGCCTTTTAGTGGGAGACATTCAGCTCCTGCTGCACAAGTGTGGTATGTGCTGTGATTGAGTAGATACATTATTGTTCAAACTATGAGGACAAACTGCCTAGAACGTTTTTCCTATAGATCTTGGTTTCCTTTCCTAACACCTTAAGTTGGACTGATGTTTCCATTCACTTTTGTGATAATTCATTATCAGGTTACGCTGTATATCTAACATCACCTTGAGTGGTTCACCTTCATCAACTTCACTTTCACAAAGATGCAGGTTTTAATCAGCTTTGGCTCCAACTGGAAGTAACGTAAACACGACGTGTGGGTGAACTCGATAATTTCGCCATTGACTGCTTCATTTTGGCAGCGTAGCAGCAGCAGTCTACACATTACCTTTCATTTAGCAGACGCCTTTATCCAAAGAGACTTACAATAAGTGCAATTCAACATTTGGGTACAAACAAGTAAGTAAGTGCTTAAAGTAAGCCAAATTATAGAGTGCTACTCGTGTGTAAATAAGTGTAGAGTGCAAGTTATTTTTTTTTTTTTTAATCTCGTCTTAGTCAAGGCATAGTCAAAAGTACACCTTATCCAGCATAAAGTTATATATGCACTTGGTTCAAGCAGTGACTGGAAATTAATTAAAAGAGGAGCTGGAGTGGCAGGTATAAAAAGGAGATCACTGTGACATTGTCACTGTTTTGCTCTGGTGCTTTCTTGTTTTGCGTTGCACCTTAGTTGTTTATGACACATTTGTGATGTCCACAATCACTCATTTGAGGAAGAATGTTTTAAAAAAAAAACTGCATATACTGTACCTACCAATTTGGTGGAAAAGTTGTGGTTGGTTTAAGCTGATTTTTAAAGTATGGCAGATATTTAAATATATCTGTATTTAAACTGTGAAGTGTTGAGCTGAAATGTACCCAAAGGAAATGTAGTAAGTGTGCATGTTGTGAAGTGAACTTGCCTGACCTTAAAGCCTCCATGTTAATGGTGTAGATGCAGGTGCTATGTGAGCATTTTACAGGTTTCTGAGGGAATTTTAATTTTCACTTACACTAAAAGAAAAAATTCTTTCCTGCCAACTCCACGGCCCACAACTGTTTGCATTTCTGCCCCGAAACTCATACCAGCAGATTTGCCTCCGACTCTTTATCTCCTAATGACACAGTGCACTGCAGGAGTGAGAGGAATACACAGTGAGCCTGAATTTCACGCTTTTATGGAATTTGCTGACTGGAACGCAAAGGCTTTTTTTGATATTTGACCCTGCCTCGCAAAATATTCCCAATGCTGTGGCCCGCTCTGTTTATGAGGCACACTTGCATGCATTAAAGTTTGTCTTGGGATTACAATACACTATATGAGCTGCTGTATATGTAACGTCTGTCCTTCTCTAACCATGTGCAGATGCTGTGACAAAATCACTTAATTTAATAGGCAATATAACTGTTTTCTCTACCAATTAGACCCTGTTTCTGCACTTCAGCACAAAAAAAAATCAACGACCTGCTCAGCTAACAAGAACCTTTTTTCTCAGTTTGCATGATTCTATGTACATTGTTTCCAAGTGTTTCGCTCTCTCTCTCGCCCTCTCTCTTATTATTGCACAACCTCCGTGGAACTGGTATTCGTCAATTCATGCCAAAGTACTTGATGGACTTTGCATTTGTATAAACTTTGCAGAGAAATCTCCGTGCCGACGGACACCTCAAGACAAAATTGACTTTGAGCATTTTTTTTTACTTGAATATGATACGTTATTTTTACAAATGTCACCAAAATAAGCACTACTGTTATAGGCAGGAAGGTTTAATCTTTGATTATTTTAAAAAAGCAAGACTCCCGTCACTGTTTGCTTCTAAATCTGGAAAATCTGACCTGCAACAGGAAACTGACCTATCACAGTGTAGTTCAGAGAGGAAGAGGGTGAACTACACATTTGCTGTGTCTCAGGTTAGGGTTAGGGTGTGGAAGTATGAAATTGTCATCGATGTTGTCAAAATGCATCACAGCATTTGTGTATCCTTCACAGCGCAGGATATCCCAGAAGTCTTTGTGAGCCAGTTGCAGAGGTTTTTTTCTTTTCTTTTTTGAAAACTTAATTACCACAACAAGAAAACGGATTCGACCATCCTGGATAATTGTAAACCAAACACAAAAATTAATAATTACAGAGTTGACTGCATTGGTTTAGTTGCATTAGTTTAGTTATGTACATGTATTATGTTGTTATTAAACTATTGTTGTAGAAATAATGTTTTATTTCTGTACAATATCAATATGTTGTTCAATATAAATCTGTGAGGAGATAAGTTATATTTGTAAATCATATTCAAGGTGATTAAAAACCTTTAAATGGGAATGAGACACAGCATGATAGGGACTGTGGTAGAGAACTTCGAACTGTGGTTGAGAGCTTCAGACTGTGAATGGGACGAAGCCCCACTCGCGCTGCTGCACCATGAAATGAGATTTTAATCATTAGAAAAGGAAATCTTGTGAAGATACACGCTCAGGAACGTGGCCCGATGGATCCCACAGCTACCTCTGAAAATGGTTTTTGTGATTGTTATGCACTGAGGATTGGATCACTCAGGATGGAGGTTTAAAAGTGGCGTTCATGGAAAATTGGTTAAATAGCTTTTCAGACAGACAAATTGTAATTAAAGCATAGGACATGTACTGTACATACAGTATTTATAGCCAGTCAGTGTCCTTTGAATCAATTACATGATGCCAAAAATATTCAGACTTCATTTCCCGTCTCTGAGCAGTTGTACATTTCACTGTTGCCTGTCTAAAGAAGACAGGATTGGAAGGGATAATAACTTGCCAAACAGGATGTTTTCCATAAGAGGAGGATGTGTGTCTGCATAGTATTTCCCAGTTTACTGTTAATGTTATTTTGCCAAAGACTTCAAAGGACTTTTTCAGCTGTGTCAGCTTTAGGCAAAGTCTGTGTGTGTGTTTGCATGTATGAGTAATTAGGGCATGCAGCCATCCTAATTTTTTTCTCTGAAGAATGTCATTTACAGATCTCTGGCTGTAAATCCTTCATTCTTCATGAGATGGAAGTGAGTGCCAATGAGCTTGGCATGAAGGGATGCTGTATCAACTGTGTGCGTGTGCCCTTTGATTTGGCTCCACTGTAACAAGGTCCAGATGTTGCAGATGTTTGAGGTTCACTTTAAATTGTCATAAACCTGTTAGCAGTGAGTGAAAAAAAAAAAAAAGAATCACAGCTTAGGCATGCAAGCTACCTCGTCAATTCAGGGAAGCTAATATCTAAGTAATTTGTCTCAGCAGTAACTTCCCCTGTTGGAGAGTGTTTACTTGTTAACATTCCATTTGGCAACTGTTATTATTGCGGTAGCTATTTAGAGCCAGAGGGGAACACTATGACCCCAGTGCACCTTGATAACTTTTGGTTGATCATTGTCTTGGCTGCTCAAATAACTTTGTTTAGGCCTGTGTTGCAGAAGGCAAGATAAATACATACAAATACACAAATCTTATTTGTCTACATTACAGAGCATTAATCTGCTAAGTCACTTTATTTACCCAAATTCAAGTGTAAAATATGGACACATCTGCTGGGAAATACACAGCGGGCTCCCGAACATGTCCAAGATAAATCTACAGGGGTCACCATTGATTACAAGTGGAAACTACCTTTTGATTTTTTGTCACTCCACAGGGATTATTCAGGGATGCACTTGTAGTGGTGTAATCACTGAGCACAGGTTATGACTTTTAGTGTCACTTTAACACAGCGAAATGCACCATGTAGAAGAAGGCAGAGGAACGATCACATCATCACTTTTGACACCCCACACCTTCATTTTCACAATTGCTCCCAGTGATCGGCATCCAGTTACCGTGGAACACACCAGTTCCACTTCAGCAACAGGAAGTGCCGGACATTTCGCTCGTAATTCTTGCTTGGTATTAGTGGGGATAGGACTGTGGTGCAGACAGCCTCCACTGTACTGCCACATTAATGTGAAACCTTTTAATGGCACACTAGGCACTGGGATTATGAGCCAGTGGACCCCTGGACACAAACTGGAAAAGGGCCCCCACACACATGGCACCCCAGCCCTCACGCACAAATTGACAGCAGTGTAAAGGTTGTGCTAAAGGAAAAAAAAAAGATAATTCACTTAAAACCTATTAGCACCAATAATACCAATAATCTGCAAAATGCCATAATAACAACCCCAATAATTGGCCAGGCCGATAATTTATGGACCTCCTAATTGCTATTGTAGCATAGACAACAACTGTCCTACTACAGCTGTCAATCCTGCCAACTGTGCCTTCAATCATCCTTCAAATAAAGCAAATCCAAGTTGGAAAATCACATGTAAACTGTTCACAACCCAATTTCCTGGTATTGAATGAAACTGTGAGGGTCCACGGGTGGAAATCAGCTTTTTTCAGACATGCACTGAACTGCAGTTGGGAGAATGCAAATATCCACAGCAGTCATTCTGGGTTATTCTCTGTAGACAGCTACCAAGTAAAATATCTGGCAAATACTTACTGGATGTGAGGAAAACAGCAGGAGAAGGTATTTGAATGACAAACTACAGAAAATGTCCAGACCCACGTCTTTGGACATTGTCTCAAGTTCATGTCTGGAAAAAAAAGCTGAACATGTTAATTCAAAGAAAGGTCCCAAACCAGACAACAGTGTGAACTCCTAGTCTCTGGGGGATGCTGGCTGTCCACTGAAGCCAAATTGTTGTAGTTTGGACAATCATGAATGAGGACTGTGTGTATAAATATTTTTTTGAATTTGCTGTTGGAAAGCAGTAAAATGTCATGACACCTCTTCATTCCAGTGGGTTGTCATAATGTTTAATTTGTCTCAACGATGAAATAACAAACATTATTGTTGTTTCTGGAAATAGTTTTTTCGCCCCAGTTATCCACAGTGGTACATTTTTTGTGTACGTACGCACATTATTCTGTGTTTTCTTGTGCATGTTTTGGGTTGTTAAAGCATCTCGTAAACCCATCTGTTTTCCCATGTTTCTGAATGATTCTAGAAATTGCCAGCTGTAGCTTCAACCGCAATGAGCTGTAATTGTGGATTACAGGTATACCTGCATACAGTATTATATGCGTTACTACTGGGAATCTGAGCTAAAAAATGCAGCATTTGGAAGAACTGCGTTCTGTCAGACCCCATTCAGGTGGAGCAGAGAGACATTGCCTGGCTGTGACAACTGTGACGACTGGTATCCCAAAATAGGAGAGTGTGAAGTGTACGAATTCCTGTGGTAGCCAGCCATTAACTGTATATAATATAGTATTAACACTACGTCTGCACAAAGGGTCTTCACACAAAAAGGCTTGAGTCTGTACAGGCTGTCTTTGTGTTGCCATGGAAATTTCCACTGCCAGCCAGCAGTGAGACGGGACATGCAGGCAAGTCTAATGGCAGGTACATGGAATAAGGGAATAAGTGTTGAGATTGTTTTTTTTTTTCTTTGACTGAGTCAGAGTCCAAATGAAATACAGCTGTTTTGCAGACACCACACTGAACAGTCCCCATCTGTGTCTTTTCAGGTTTCTCTTCTTCTGCCTCTAGTGAGCTGATTAACATTTACAGAGCGGAACCGCAACTGACTGGCATATTGGTGTGGGCGATATGGCAAAAAATATCAGACCACCATTTTTTATTTTTTTTTTACAGTAAAGTCACACTCATTGTTTACTATTTTGCAAGTTAGTGAACACTGCAACCAACTTATTTCTCTATGAAGATGCATAGCCCTGAAAGACAAGAAGAAATACAGTATATATAACAGAGCATTTAGGCCAAAGAACAAAACAAATTTTCATCACTTTGTGCAAATTTGCAAACTTGTGCCAAGTACAATGGATATGTAACAAGTACAGTATGTAAGTAAAATTATCTTAGACTGTATTTTTTAAACAAAAAGAACTTTGCAAGTCTTTGAAAGTGGTTTGTTCTGATGTGGGAACCTTGTCTGTGCAAACAAATAACTACCAAACCAGTTCCATACAACAAAAGTGGAGTTCTTTTTAGGGACTAACTCCCCCATTTTGTATTCTTTTCCAGCCATGCCTTCACCTGCTACACTCTGAATTAAACAGGGTGAGGACTGAGAAGTCCACAACACTGCCCATAGCACATGATTGGTTGATCACCAATCATAGCAACCACCAATCATTTCATTGAAGCGGCCTGCTTATATATCGTGTGATTTGGCCGAGGGAAAAAAAAACAGTGTCTGCACAAGAGCATAGAAGAGCAACTGATTGAATGTGCCATATAGATGATCCTACGATCTCTCTGCCTTGACAGGTCGTCAACATGTTGTAGTCCTTCACAGCCGAGTCCTTCACCGTCTAATATCGCCGTATCTCCCACCCCTATTTTAAATGTCATGGCTTTTTATCCAGCCATGACATTTAACACATGCATGGATTTAAAACAGACAAAATATGCTAAACTGACATGAGCACATCTGTCTCTTTTTCTAGTGCAACTAAGCAATAAACTATAGGAGGCGCATGGTTGTCAGCGGATTAATAATATGTAAGACACCATATCATCCACCGCTGCTCTGTGTAAGCTCCTCTGATACTTATTTGTCCCTTGAGGATTATGTGGCAGGAGTCCAGCCTGTTGATTGGGACATTTGGCTGCTGTCCAATTTTCTCAACAGCCTCATGTTCTGCGTCCAACTGTTTTCAGTGAGTCTGCTCACTGACATGTTTTTGTCAGCGTATTTATGTACTATGCTAGTCTTGTGTTTCGACAGCCGAGGTCATGATCGGTCCCATATGGCTCTGTCATATAACACATATAAGCATGAAATAAATATCCACGGTCTGCAATTTTTTTTTTCACTAGTCTTTCAAAGGATTGTATGTAGTGTAACCATTTACGATTTATTACCAATAATTCCACAATAACCTCTCACTATAATGTAAATCAAGAGATCCGAGGGAGAGAACAACACTTCAGCACCTCGACTAAGCTCTTTTTTTACACCCTTTGAATAACCTGGCCCATTGCACAAGACACTGACCAATTACAGCGCACTTCAGAGAGAAATAGGACCCTCCTATTGGCTGTTCCACAATAACCACAGGTCTCTTTTGAGAAAAGATTGGTACTGCAACACCAATGACAATGTCCAATTTTGCTAAAACACAATAAAAAACCTTAAAAAATCTAAAAGTCAGTAAAAGAAGTTTTGATAGCCATACAGAGTAACAGTTCTTGTGTCACATATGAAACAAATGTGCCATTAAGTGCTGATGAGAGAAGCTCAGGACAGAGAGCTGTGATTCCAGTAACCTACAGATGGAAAACTTTTGGACGAAACTACTTTTCTAGCAATCCAGCTTCAACAAGTTCTCTGGCCACCTTGGAAGTCTTTTCATCAGTGCTGTGTACCACGTTAATAGTGAAAGTCATGTCTCAGCAAAATACCTTGGTACAGAAAACACCCCACTGAAAAGAGGTGGGAAAATATTGTGACCTTGGACAGAGCAACTGGCGGCCCTGCCCAGAATTAATTTCCATGTCCGTTCAGCAGAAGCATCATTGCTTTTAGAAAATCAGCGGGGTCTACTTCGCTCCCTGCCGGGTTATATAACACTGTATGTGGTAAATAAGTCTTGGAACTTTGAAGTTTATGTACTAAAGAGCTGCCACAGCAACGGTTGTAATACTGTTGTAATATAGTGTAATAATTACCCAGCTACTGAATAGCAACTCTTGGAGATATCATTAACCAGTCACTACCACAGCAGGTAACACCATCTGAACTCATGCTTAGATTTAATTAGTAAATGTGTGAGCTGAGTCATCAACACATTCTTGAAAAGCTCTGATTGAGAAGATTGGGGATTTAATTGGTTCTGACAGGGCTGCGTTTAATTTTTATGGTCCATTTTAATGATACAGTCTGGCAGACAGACAGATTATTAGAACATCCAGAACTGTGAAACCCTTAATGCAAAGATTTTGACCAGGAGAAAGTATTTTGAAACACATCGACCATGGTAAGCATCAGGAACACACACACACACACGCACATGATATCGCCACTATGGTCTAGTTCAACACCAGTGAACTCAGAAATACCTCCGCTGCTCTGCTCTTGACCCAGAACCTGCAGACTGTCTGCTGATTGTTTACATGGTGTGATGTTGTCCTTGTAACATGTGCTCAGGAGCACGAGAGTGGCCTGGATAGCCATGTCTCTGTCCACGGCTGGGCCTCTTTGAGGTGGTCAGATGTTATGTTTGCACAGATGTGTGAGTCCAAAACAGAGAGGCCAAACATCCAGTAACCTTATGGTGGTCCTGGCCCGCCCCTGACTGTGGAGGATGAAGCCTCCTTTGGCTACAGACTGAGTCTCTTCCCGGGGTCATGTGACTTCAATGTGTAGAGAGAGACCTCTGAGGATGGTGCCTTAAATGGAGAAAATTACATAACCCATAGTGTGAGTCCAAAACAGAGAGGCCAAACATCCAGTAACCTTATGGTGGTCCTGGCCCGCCCCTGACTGTGGAGGATGAAGCCTCCTTTGGCTACAGACTGAGTCTCTTCCCGGGGTCATGTGACTTCAATGTGTAGAGAGAGACCTCTGAGGATGTCAGTCCAGCTGGGGAATTTGTAAACCTACCCATAATAATAAGGTGCAGGTTTTGAACACATCATGGTGCCTTAAATGGAGAAAATTACATAACCCATAGGTGTCATTTAATTAATCGTCAACAAGAAGCAGAACCAGTGATACAACATATACAGCTATAAAATAAGAAGAACATTTTTTTTTTTATAAGTTTTTTTATGTATGATAATCACCTGAGTACTTAGGTTTCTTGCCTCACTGGACGTATTTGTGATGACAGTGGGCCACTTCAGGATCCCAAGATAGTCCCATTATAGATCATTAAATTGTAGTGCAAAACTATACTATAGACAATTCTATGAATATAATTTTACACAGTAGTGATTAAGCACTATGAGGAAGCACATGGCGAAGTGGAAATGGAGCTTTGCTTGTATCCAGAAGGTTGCTGGATCAAGTCCCCACAAGCTCAAGGACCCTACCCTAGCAGGGTGCCTAATCCCCATTGCTCACTGTTAATTGGACCCTCTAAATTGATCCTAGTGGGTTACATCAGGAAGGATATCTGACATAGGGAGAAGCTGAAAAAGAAAAAAAAAACTGACTTATTACTATGAGCTCTACATGACCCTCTCTGTGTGTTTTAGCACAGGGTTGCAAATTTTGTGCATTTTCCTTAACTGTTAGTTGAATGATTTAATAAACAATAGTCAGTTAATCGTTGACAATAATTTATTAAAAAATTCAGACATTTTTCTTAGTTTAGATTTGAAGTATTGTCCGTCAGGCAAAAGCAGTCTGAAGTGCAGAATAATGACAGTTTCTGTCCTACTGCCGTCAGACTGTTACACAGTTGCACTTTAATATTTTTAATATACTCTTTTAACACTTTTTTAAAATTTTGATTTTGGTTTTTAATCTTGGTTCTGTTTTCATTGTGATTTTGTTTATACTGGGTCATCTGTGCTCGAAATGTCACTCTGCAAATGCATCCGAGATGTTTTTGACTGATGACATTAACGGACTGCGAATTTGAAACCAGCAGCGCATGAGTTATGCAAGCATAATAAAATGATAAGTCTCTGGCTTGTGTCACCCTGTCATTAAGTCAGACTGCAGGAAAAAAAAGTCATACACATATATTAGCCGACTAATCTGAAGAAACGCGGTGTGCTTTCCAACAGTCACAGGGGTTTACATCCAGAGGAGAGAGTTTGTCACAGAGGAAATTTTCCTTTCACTGTTTCACTGCTGTTAGATGAAAAGCAGTGGTAACATGGCTGTAGTTGCATTTTCCTCTGGCCAAGGTGCCTCACTTTGCCCTGGTGAGGGTGCTACGGCTCGCTTCACTACCCGGCATTTTCACTTCTTCTCCTGCTAATTACACTAGCGCTTTGGTTGAGTGGCACCCTCTGCTGGAGTACGGGACTGTATGTGAGGGCCAGAGAAATGATGCACACTGGGATGACGGTCGCTCAGCGGTAGAGCCATTCTCCATGTCGATGTGTCCTTGAGCATGACACTTAACCCGTGTTGATTCTGATGGCTGTGCCAGCGAAATGAGAATGGGCATAAAAGATGTGTGATGGAAAAATGCTCTGCACATAGATGTGCTGTATGAAAGTATGAGTGAATGGGTGTGAACGGGTGAATGGCAAAACTGTAGCATCATCAGGACTAGAAAGGAGATATATAAACATAGACCATTTACCATTTATGAAAGGAATAAATAAATCCTTAACGGTAATAAACCGACTAATGGTCAATCATGAACATCACACGAGTCGTGTTAAGGCCGCGTTAAGACATTACCTTGCTGCACATAGGAAGTGGGACGGAGGTAAAAGCAACATTGATCTATTAAAGTGAGACAGACGCAAACAGATTGCTGCTGTATACAGGCAAAGGCTCCCTCACTCAGGTCTGGTGGTTTTGCTTGACAGGGTCTGTTTTCACATGAAGGACACAGTATAGAAATAGTGTTACATTGTTCTGTTCACAAAGACTAAACAGGCAGAAAAATGACATCAACAACAGTAATTATCACCAAAAGTTATGCACTGTAATACTGCAGCTATAGATTTCTCATTGTTTTTCTTTTGCTTGGTCTAAAACCAAAACCAAACTTTGCATCTGGCGAGATGTGACGGATTCTCTCTTTCTGGTTCATTCTGTCTACATAAAGATCTTTTTTTTTTTTGTCCGATGTGAACGTACACCAGCTGTTCTGTCAGTTGTAATGGAGTTAAGTAAACATCCCACTTACAGTATAATGTTTAATATTGTCTCGCTTGATGTTGTACTTGATTAACAGACATCTGCGATGTAAACGACCTAAAATTTCCTTGAAAAAATAAAATAGTTTTAGGTTTGAGGAAAAGGGGGATGACTCAGAGGGGAAAAGTTACTGTTATGTTTTGGTTCTACAGTCATATGGATAACACATGTGCAGTATTTTTCATAGTGAGTCTTCTTGCCTATTCATGAGGACAAATGTTTCCAGTAGATACTTGGCTGAAAAAAGGCACATAGTGTCCCACTAGAGTCCTACACTACTAAACCGAGTTAGGAAATAAAGTTGCATTTCATTTTTGAGTGAGGAACTTTGTCTCTTTTTATGAGCTCCCTGCAGCAGTTGCACAACGTTTGAGTTGCCTCTCGTCATTGCAACATTAGGATGAAGGGGATGTGGCTACTGCACGCAGTGCCACAGTGTGTGACACGGACTCTGTTGTATGTTGCAGGTATTCAGGAGGGTACAGAGTGCACCAAGTGTAAAAATGACTGGGCACTGCGAGCGGCTATTGCGCTCCTCTACGTGCTCTGCGCACTGCTCACCATAGCAGTGGCTGTCCTCGGATACAAAGGTAAGACAAAACTGAAGGTGGAAAAGATAAAAAATCTTGTCCCGTACAAGACAGTCGTACTGTTAATCCTTTCATGTTCATGTTTCATGTTCAAAAATTGACATTACAGCTAATACGTTCATGCAAAACGACTATAGCTCAAATATGTGTCATAACAAGTTTCACATATCATTGTTATTTTTTTTTTGACAAATCCAATGAAAAGACCAAAACTATGTGTACACTGAAAAAAGAAAATTGTTGATACACACAGAGGAAAATAATTATTACATTTGGTTACACCCAAATGAATTAGGTTTACTCAAACTGATATTAGCAAGTTATATATGAAATTGTCAACATAAATTAACTGTATACTGTATATGTAGCTGTTAACAAGTCAAGCTAATTTCTCAAATGTGTTCTTTTTTTTCAGTGCATGTCGATATTTAAATTCATATTGAGGATATTTTGTAAATCTATAATTAGAAAAAAAGTATTTTGTTGAATGCAACAAGCTGTCACCCAAATTTACCCAGTGCACTTCAGTCATTTACAGTACTTTCCATTTAATTGATAGTTTAGTTTTAGCATTAGATCTACCAGAGTCTGAAACACTGATAGAAAACTGTATAACTGAAAAGTGTAATTGCTATTCCCAAGCTAGAATTTGTACAATGTATTTATGTCCTTTTTGGATCTTTGTGTTCTTTTCATTAGGCCTACTATTAAGGCCTAAATAAAGATTAAACAAAAAAGATAGGAAACACATTATCTGTGCTTCGGTGTCTTTACTGCAATACAATGTTGCTGTTCCTGCCTTTAAACCTAAGGACGTGATGTTTAATAGAAACAGAAGGTTATCGTCATGTCACACAATCGTTCATAGAAAACATATCAAAATATCTTTTAGCAAAAATATTTCAACTCGAGTTACTCCACAGGTGCTGTGTTCTGGTGAGCCAGTAAACGTCAGCCAATGAAACAAAACACACAATTGGCTCAACAGGGAATGATTTAATTTAAAACATCATCATGCCCTGAAGCATGTTTCAGCTTTGGGTGATGGGCTCTGTTAGAGCTCATGTGATTTTGATGGTTTGGTTGTAATGTCTGCCAGATGACCACGCAAAAGAAAGCCACAGGCCCACAAGCAACTTTATGGCTTGGTAGCAATTTGTTGTCTCATGAACCACAGGTTAACACACAAATGGCTGCATGTGTCCAAAATAGTTTGAGGTTGCAGTGTTTGTTTTTGTCCTCCCCATTCATTACCACTGAGTTTACCTGATTTATGAATTCATTTTGTTTTTGCAAATATCGACATGTTTCATAATCCTGTCCATTCAAATTACCCGTTTTGTCAAGAATAAAAAAAAACTGTTTAATTACAGGTTTAAACCTGTTTTTCAACAATGGGAATGTGTTTAATTGGCTCTCGCTCCTGGGTCAAATTACTGCTGTACATGTGGGTTTTTATCGGCTTTGCTCTGATTGGCATCAGTGGGAAACTAAGATTCAGGTGACCACAGTAATTCCTTCTTTTTCTACTCCATTATTGCCAGAGATGTGCCGTTTCCAGTGTTATGCTGATTATGGATTGTAATTTGGGCAGCCTATAAGCTTTACTCAAATTAGCACCTTTTTTTTTTTTTTTTTTTTTAAGTTTAGGTCTGTGATGAAATGGACAAATGATGTGGCATAGGAAGGTATTTGAAAAATGATGGAGGAAAGATGGTGTGGCGTTTGTTACTGTTAGTCCTCCAGCAATAGCGCAATCAATATTAGCGCAATCATAAATTATTGGCTAGATATTATTGGCATCAAGTATAATAATACTGTATACTGGTTTATAGTGAGCTCTAAAACCATGGTTCCCAACCTGGTGTCCAAGCACAGCTAGTTTTTATCCATAAACACTCTGAGAATAGAAACAAAAACAACAACAGCTGTTTATTTATTTGATATTTTATATTTTTAATGATTCACTTTATTCTTTCGGTGTGCGTGCATGGACAGGAGCTTTCAGGAAAAAAGTTTGGGAGCCACTGTTCTAAAATATAAATTAGTGAAAGAGGGAAGACATAAATGCAGTCTCCAGCTCTGAGCACTTGACCAACTGAGCTGTTTTTGTTTGTCCTAAAAGCATGGTATTGCTCCAAGTTTTTGTCACGTCTGGAATGATAACAGTAGAATCTCAGGAGGTCTCCCAGTGCAGTTTTGTAAGTCGCCCTCGTACTGACAGAAAAACAGACCATGCTGGGGAGGAAAAGGTCTCTTAGTGCAGATGTGAGGTGGGGGTAAAGAGAAAGTGGATCCAGAGTGACAGTGTTCTCATATGGTGTTCATCATGTGTTTGACATTATTTATACCCGTGAAGTGGAATTTTTGAATGTACTTGGAAAATTGAGGTTTTCATAAATCAACAGATGCACGGTTGCCCAGTTGCAAAAGTATCAGGAAACTCTTCAAGTTGTTCAACATCCTGCAGTAAGAACCAGTGTTTGAGTTTCCAGTTACTCGCTGGAGATATGAAAACAGCAGCGCCCTCTGCTGACTGAATACATGCTGTGCCTCTATCTATTTATTCTGGGAAAACACAGTAAACAGATAGTTAAATATAACCCCTGTATTATGCTCTTTTGATGGTTGAGTGAGTGTTCCTTTTTCCAAACACTTAATGCTGAAAATGTTGCATCACCGTAATAAAATTGCCTGTTTACTTGTTTCCCCCCCTGTAAGTGTATTTACTGCTGGTACATGACATTTTATTTCCTCTTTTCACATTTGTCAGTGGTCCAGAGAATGGACAATGTTACAGAGGGAATGCAGAACTATGGAGGCAAGATAAATGCAGTGGAGACAGATTTAAAGAAGCTAGGTAAGATTGTTTGTCACAGCCAGAGGGACTGACAGCTTTATTTAAGGACATTGTATTATAAACTAAAATATATAAGACGTTTGTTATAAATAATACATAATGTGTAACATGTAAAATTAATGTTTGGGGTGTCACCTTCTCAGATGATCAAGCAGGAGAGAAGTCAGTAAATGCCACAGGTGAAATCAAGACTTTCAAGTCAGATCTGGAGGCACTACAGAGCCAACTGAATGACATTGGACTCAGGTCGACTAGAAACAGGGACATCCTGGATGAACTTCGGATCACAGGTGATGACATGCAAAACGGCCGCGTGTCCCTGCAGAGCTTTCTGGATGGGAATGCGGCCTCACTGCGTGGGCTCAACAAGACTTTGGTCTCCTACAGCAGTGTGATTGACGACCTCCAGACAGACACTGCACGGCTCCAGTCTGAGCTACAGGGCCAGGTTAAAGTGCAGAGCCTGACCCAGGTTAGTGTCAGTGCATTAAACATCACCCAGTCCCAGCAACGTAATCTGCTCAGCACACTGCAGAAGACAGTGGAGGACACAAGCCAGGCAGTGCAGAAACTGAAGAATGATTATCAGGGTCTGCAGCAGACAGCGCGGCAGAACCGGGCTGACACAGAGTGGTTAAAGGAAAAGGTACAGAACCTCCAAGTTTTGGCTGCAAATAATTCTGTCCTGGCCCGGTCCAATGGGGAAGCTCTGGATGACCTAGGGGCTCAGTTAAGCACACTAGCCAGCCAGATCCAGAACACCTCAGCAATCACTGAGGGACATGACCAGAGCATGCGAGAGCTGATGGACCATCAGCGGGACCACGACAACGCCACGTCCTCTAAGTTTGATGTGATGGAAGCTCGATTAGACAGACACGAGAATGACATGGACCGTGTGACGGGAAACGTGAGCTTTGCCACGCAGCTCCTTGGTGCCATTAGCTCCGATCTGAATGGACTAAGATCCTGTGCTGAGACAGTGATTCGGCATTCAGACCTGTTACTGGGCCTGAATGGTAGCGTGACAGAGGCCAAAGAAGAGAGCAAAGAGCTGCGAACCCAGCAGGATGAGCTGGCATCCAGGTTGGACAGAGAGGTCAACAACCTGTCCATGGTGATGGAGGAGATGAAGCTGGTGGACAGCAAGCACTCTCAGCTCATCACCAACTTCACCATCCTGCAGGGTAAGATGTTTGGAGATCATCATTTTATTTATTGTGAAACAAAATAAAGTTCATTTATACAATTTACGTTATAAATATAAAATCTAAAAGATTAATTTAAACTAGACAGAGTTGTGTGTTAAGAGCATCTTAAACTTTTACCTTATTGTTTCTCTTTGTTCCTTCTTTTGGTTGCTTATTTTAGACAATAGTTCCAATTTATTATCTTTTGAATTAGACAATTAGTTACTTATTGCATACACACCAATTAGTAATAGGGAACTTCACCCATCCATTTTTTACTCACCAATAGTGAGTAAACACAAACTGGCCACAGGAGCAGTAGGCAGCACTTATCTGCACCCAGGAAGCAATGGAGGATTGGGTGCCTTGTTCAGGGGCACCCCACCCCTTGACCCATCCTAGGATTTGAACCTACAACCATCTGCTTACAAGCCCAGTTTCTTTTCTCTTGGCCTCATTTTTATTAATTGAGATACCTGATAGTTTGACTCAAAAATGGTTTGGTTGTAATGGACAATCCAATTAAAAGAAATAGACTTCATAGAAATGTAGTAAAGCTTCCCAAAAACAATAAGATCTAACACAAACTCTCTACATGATAATGTTTCAGGTCCACCAGGTCCAAGGGGTCCCAAGGGAGACAAGGGTCCTCAGGGGCCAGTTGGCCAGACAGGACAAAAAGGTGATAAAGGAGACAAAGGAATGCTCGGTTTGGTTGGACCTAAAGGAGAGAAAGGTGCTCCTGGTCTTCCAGGTGTGACAGGTCCAAAGGGCGGAGCTGGAGCTCGAGGTCTACCAGGGACTAAAGGGTCAAGAGGGTCTGGAGGTCGACCTGGAAACTCTGGTGACAAAGGGGACCCTGGGGCTCCAGGACTTCCGGGTCGGGATGGACCTCCAGGGATGCCGGGACCACAGGGGCCACAGGGGCCCAGAGGAGCAGCTGGGCCTGCAGGGTTGGAGGGGCCTCGTGGTCTTGTTGGACCTATCGGCCCTCCTGGGCCTCCAGAATTACCAGGAATCCCCGCACTTGCACCACCTCTACATATAAAGCCACCTCAGCCAACTCAGGTCCCTGAACCCCGAAAACCACCTCAACCAGCAGTGGAACCACAAGGGTCTGTGTCCCGGCAGGTCCAGCTCCCTGTCGCCACCACTCCAGCACCAGGTGAGTTGAATGATTTGGATTAACAACAGATGTATGGCTCATTATATGGTTTTAATACCATGCCCGTGGTTTTACTTGTGTATTGGTTCAATGCCTCTGCTATTTAAACATTTTAGGTTGCCCACCTGAGTTCAGGAAGTTTGGAGACAGCTGCTACTACATCTCCTCTGGTTCCCAGCGACTCAGCTTTGATCAGGCCAATCAGTATTGCGCTAACATGACATCTCATATGCTTATTATCAGTGACAATGAAGAGCAGGTACATACAATCTGACCAAACCAGACATTATTTATTATTATAACATTTTTTTCTTGTGAAATTTTTCTGAACTAATTATACTGTTAAATATCTGTTCTGCTCTTCAATCCGTAGCAATTTATTAGAAATGCTATTGGTGGAAAAGGCTTCTTCTGGCTGGGCCTCACTGACAGGGAGGAGGAAAATGTCTGGAAGTGGGTGGACGGGACTATTCCTGTTTTCAAGTGAGTTGCTTCTAAAGCAAATGGAAAATAAAATTATTGTTTTGTTTTTTTTTAGTTCAAAAAGTTAAGTCTCTTTGAATGGAACTAACAAATACCTTCTGTGGTACTTGGACTGTGATCCATTTGCTTCATATTTTGGCTGTCAGGAAGTGGAAGCCTGGCCAACCTGACAACTGGACCCATGGTCATGAGGACGGTGAGGATTGTGCTGGTCTTATCCATAATGCCAACTGGAATGACTTCTACTGCACTGAGCGCATTGGATTCATCTGTGAACGTGCCTCTGACAGTAAGAACCTTTTTGTATTTTTCAAAGCTTAGTTGTTTGTGTGTACATGACCAAAAAAGTTAATTTGATTTTCCTATTCAGTCTGTGGTACTTCATTTCAACCTCATTAATTCTAACTCCACCTGTGTGTTTTGGATCTCACGTTTCGAATCTTTATTCAGCATCAACACCTAAATACTGATTCTGAGATACAGATTGTGAGGTGCAGTGTTTGGAAATTAAAAAGGAAAAACCAAGCCTTAATTCAAATTTATCATGTATTTCAGACATCCCATATTCAATTTGTATCACTGTTTCCATTTTTGGCTTATTTTAATTCTTATAAGATTATCAATGATTATATTAATCGTAGTTGAGTTATCACTTTTGCATCAGCTGTTGTTTATCAGCCTGTAAACACATCATAACACTGTTTAAATCTTTCATGTGATGTTTTTTTTTTCTCTCTACAGTTAAAGTTCCAGTTTTATAGCATCTATTTAAGGCAGTGGCGAGCTGTCTATGGGTGAAAGGTGAAAAGGCTGAAGTTGAGGATGAGGATGCTTGGACAATTTTTTTTTTTGAAATGAGGAGGAGCCTTGAGGAACTTCCTGATGAAGATCTCCCAGTTGAGCATCACTGAGACTTGGGCTGGTCTTTGTGTCAAAGGCACTTTACAACAGAGTATGGTGCAGAGGACAGGAAAATCACAGAGCCAACCCACTATGGCATTTTTTTAGCATTTGTACTGAGGGAAACGTGAGAATGTAGTCATTTACACTGAACAAAAAATGTAAACGCAACACACATTTTATTTTAATTGTTATAAATTTGTGTCTGGCATTGTGACATGTGGTGTTTGGCCATACAGACAATTCACAGCCGAACCTTTCTTCAGTCAGCTTTGTTTGTTGCATGTTCTCAGAAAAAGATCATTTCAGCTCAAGAACAATTGGAATAAAATGGTGTTGCCTTTGTGTTTTTGTTCATCATATTCAGGCTACACTAAGTCAATGATGTAGCCACTGTTGTACAGGTGTATCTGTAAATAATATTTCACAAAAGGTACATTGTTGGTTGAGATATAGTAATTTCATATGATTTTTGCTTCTCTAGTCAATCTCTACCCTCTCAGAAAACCTTTATCAGACGATGATGTTGTTAATAGAGTAGAACTATTTTTATACTGTCGAAGATTTCACATGACCAGGGCTGTGCTCATGGCAAAAAACATGAGCACCCACTCACCATCAGCAAATGACTGCAAACTCAGAGGACAAATAGAAATGAAATTCATGTAAATTTCTTGATAGGAGATGCTCACTGTGAGCAGTGCTGCTGTTTTATTAAGGATCATATTTCTTAGATTTTAGACTATGAGGCATACACTAACAATATGTCGATGTTTTGAAGTGTAGCCGGTATAAGATGTTTTTTTATTATGCCAAATACAATATGTAAAATACAGTATGTTACATGTTTAGAATTTGCATTATCAGTTACACTTGCAAATTCAAGGACTGAGTAGCAGTCGGTTCATTATGCCTTAATTAAAGTTCCTATGGATCAGGCCAGGACAATTATCACAATAAAACTGAATGTAAACTGTGTGTCACTACATTTATTCCTAACAAATTGTATAATTATATTTAGATGACATGCCATGAAAGGCCTTATTAAGATTTGCTGATAACAGGTCAAGCAGGACATAACCTTCTTCTTTAGTTTTTATATGCTACTGTCTTGTCACTACTTTCCAAATGTGTTCAGACTCCTTGACCTTGTTGTAGGTCGGACATAACTCAAACACTCGGAAGACGCTGATGTAGTGAAATAATCATTTTCAATCTGTAAAATAAAGGCAGGAACACAAACAGGAAGGTTTAACATGATGCAGGAATGTTGTCACCTAAATCAGTGTTTCCCAAAAGTATTTCATAGGGACCCACTTTTTGAAAGTGACAATCTATTGTGACCTATTGAACAATAGTATGTGATACTTTTATGCATGTTACTTAAAATATCAGCTCATACAGTAAATCTAAGTAAAAAGCTGGGAAAATCTGCAAATTGAACTGACAACCCCCAAATAACAACCCAACTGTAACCCAACTGAGTCCTGGCGTATAGTATCTGGTTGTGATTGACCTAAATCATAATAATTTCCAAAATTACCTCAAACATTGTCTTCTTTGGTATTTTACATTACTGCCATCTTCTTGATTTAATAATAAATTACTTTAACTTCAGATTCATTCCCCGTCTTTTATTAATGAAACACATAAACTATATTTTTCCACCAAGAATTGTAAACCCCATTCTGTTCCCAATCTTTCTATTTCATTTATCCCCTCTAAATTCGTTAAAAAATTCTTAATGATATACTACATTGTTTTCTTTTCTCTCCTCCACAAAGAAGCATCACCTGCAAATAGATCTTTCCGTGTCTGAGGGTAAACTGTCAATTATATAATTTATTCTGACTGAGAATAAAGTACAACCTGATACACTCCCCTGAGGCAAACCATTCTCTACATGTTTTTTTAAGATCTTGATTTTATGGATTCCATGGTCCAGCAAATAGTCTGGCTGCACTGCTACTTCAGTGGTTCCATCACTAATCTCATCATCCTGGTACTTTGACAGTTCTAACATAAGTTTGGCAATTTCTAGTGGGCCATAGTCATCGTGCAGAAAATAGTGTCTCCATTGTTGGTGACAGTAACTTCTCCATCTTTGTCAACCATCATCTTGTCAATGCCATAGGCTCCTAAGAATGTCTTAGGCATTGACACAACTGTCTTGGCTGCCATGATGGGTGTCAGCTCAGCACCATTCCATGCACACACCAATAGCATCAATATTAATTACTGTATATCTACCCTAAACCTTACACCAAACGGCAAAAGCCGGGTTAACACCACAGTCTCCACACACATTCTTGTCACTCCTCCTCAAAACTGTCTTCACGAACCCCAACTGGTCTACATTTCAGAACCTCATCCAGTGACCTCATCCACCCCCGTATTCTCCATAAGCTACGTACACCAGCTCCCAGTCAAATAACAGCCGCACTCTCTGATCGTCCAGCTTCGTCTTTCCCACTGCACCTCCGGCCCATCTGACCACAATGGGGTCCAGAACATTCAGCTTTGTAGCCCCTCACCTTTTGAACTCAAACATTCCACAATTCATTTGTGACTCTGACTACTTCTTTGACTTTTCCCTTTAGGGTCCCCACGGCAGATCATCTGCCTCAATCTTGTCCCCTCCCTTGTGTCCTTTTACACCAACTGTCCTCATGTCCTCCTTCACAACAACCTTGAACCTTCTCTCTGTGGTCTTCCCCTTTTCCTCCTATGTGGCAGCTCTATCTTCAGCAGCTTTTGTTCAATATAATCACTTGTGACTCATCATTTGTGACTCTGACGCTCTGCTCTTAACCCACCTTTGAAGACAGATTTATTGCAGAATTGCAGAATTTACAGAATGTGTATTTCTGCTTGTTTGAATTGAGGTAGTGTAATGAATACAGTAAAGGGCTCCTAAAAATTAAATATATTATATTATTATGGTGTGAGATTTGAGTGTGTCAAATAATGTCTGTAATATCTTAAATAGTAATTATTAATTTATATTCTTCTCTGGATAACTACATACATAACAAACAGTGGTTTAACTCCAATAGTATCTAAGCAGGCAAAATATCATTGATCACCACTATCAACCAACCAAATGTCATAAGGCATAATGCCTTTGATCTGTGTAATTCTAAAGGCAGTACTTTCATGAGATTAAAACTCTGTGGAGAGTGGGAGGATGCCACAAGACAGAATGAAAATGCAACATTATGGATGCAAACTGCTGTAAAACATCAAAGAAGAAGAATGTCATCTGCAACACTGAATAAAGAAGGAAGAAGAATCCAGAGGAAGGCAGCAATGCAACATTATGGATGCCAACTGCCATTAAACATCACTATAACCAACACTGTATAAACGGCAAACACAATTGTGAACTTGAATATGCTTTTAAGAGCTTCGGACTTTAAAATGTGATTGGGAACTTTGAATTCTGGAGGGCAGCATTGCTCCTCTCTGAGTGCAGTCTGCCAGAGCTTTTTGGAGGAAGAAGTAACTGGAGTTGACACATGACTCTGTGCAATCACCTGTCCAGTCAATTGCTGGTTATTTTCTCAGGAAAAACATGGAAACCTTTCTTGGAAAAAACAGATATATTCTCCAAAGCAGTAAAACCTCTTACAAGATAATGGCCTTTATTGGAGAGGGAACTTATGGCAAAGTTGCCAAATGTGGAGACTTAAACACCGGCAAGATAGTGGCTTTAAAAATCCACAAAAATAGTGAACATAATGTGAGTGAAAGAGAGCCGGCTATGTTAAAAAAAATCAGGGCTCTTGACCCAGACCAAAACAACATTGTTAAATTCATTGAACATTTCAAGTTCAATGACCTCTCTTGTCTGGTCTTTGAAATGTTGGACAGGACCCTTTGGAAACTGATGGAGTTGCAGGCATTTGAGCCACTAAGTTTCACTGGAATTCGTTCTGTGACCCACCAGCTACTGGTGGCTTTAGAGGCTCTAAAGAATATTAGCATCATGCATGCAGACTTGAAACCTGACAACATAATGCTTGTCAATCACAATGATCAGCCATTCAAAATCAAGTTGGTTGACTTTGGTCTGGCTCTTTCAGTGAGTGAAGTAAATGTTGGAATGACCATACAGGCTGCTGCATACAGGGCCCCTGAAGTATACTTGGGTCTACCCTTATCAGAAGCCGTTGATATGTGGGGAGTAGGCTGCATCATGGCATTTATGTACTTTGGCATGCGCCTCTTCCCCAGCAATTGTGCATATGACTGGATGAAAACGGTGATATGCTTGCTTGGAGAGCCAAATGATCACCAGATAACTACTGGAAAACACAGCCAGGTATATTTTGTTAGGGATGAGTGTGCGCTGTGGAGATTGAAAGCACCGGAGGAGTACGAGAGTGATACTGGAATCAAACCAGAAGTTTCAATTAAGTGGACTGACTTTGCCAAGAACTTTAGGGATCTTCCAAAGGTCTACCGATCAAAACAAGATGATGTTGAAGACAGGGCTGCATTTTTTGACCTCCTGAAATGTTGCCTGAGTCTGAATGCTGAACAGAGAATTTGTCCCAGGGAAGCCCTTAGACATTTTTTTATAACAAGTGCTCACACAGTTGACAAAGACAAAACAAATTCTATGGCAAAAGACATAGTTCTTTCAGCTAAAAAAGAGTTCAGAATTGCTGGTAACTCCAGTTTGCCGGTGGTCAGTAAACCTGGAGGTTACAGATCTACAGCTCCTGAAGATGCTACAAGACAGAGGGAGGCCTGTAAACACTGTTCTACACAAAACATTTGCATGATGGATAGCATGAAAACTAATCTTGAAAAACAAGACATGGCTCATCTGGCTAAAAAAGAGTTACGAACTGCTAACACAAGTTGTTTACCAGTAGTCAGTAAACCTAGTGGTAACAGACCTTCAGCTGAGACCCAAGCAACCACAGATGCTGCCAGACACATAGAGGCCTGTAAACAGTGTTCTACACAAAAGGTTCACCTGATGGATGACATGAAAACTCATCTTGTGTCAAAAGACATGGCTTATCTTGCTAAAAAAAAGTTGCGACCTCTTGCTAACACCAACTGTTTACCAGTGGTCAGCAAACCTGTTGGTAACAGACATCCTTTCCCTCCTCCACCCTCTTCAGCTGTGTTGATGTCGGCAAGCTCAATCACTGATGGTCTTCCTAAGCAACACACTCCCATCTTCCGACCTGACTGTGTGCAGATCACTCCTTGTACTGAAGTCCCCTCTGTGGTCCAGACTCTCATTTCCCCTTCTTATGATACACTGATTATCGGTGATTCTAATGTCAGAAATGTAAAATTAAAAACAGCCAGAACATTCTGCTTTCCCAATGCCAAACTTCTGGACCTGCTTACAGAGATCCCATCTCTCCTTAGAAAACATACTCACGCCAGGAATGTTGTTATCCATATTGGCACTAACAATATCTCTGTTCAAACGCCAGAAGTACTGAAACTCACATTTAACAGTCTTTTTCAACTTTTAAAAAAGTGTAAAAAATCTGTTTTTATCTCTAGCCCAATCCCCTTCATTTGTAAAAGTGTCGTGCTGTCTAGCAGACTTCTCTGTCTCCACATATGGCTACAGTCGGTTTGCACCTCACACAAACTCATTTTAATTGACAATTTTAATCTTTTCTGGAAGAATTCATCGTTTTTTAGCGGCGATGGCATCCACCCCAGTCAACAGGGCTCCCGTGCCCTTGCTGCAAACATCTCTCGTGCCGTCACCAACGCAACCCGCGAATGACAAAATTATTAATTTTCAAATAAAATTTCACATAGATAAAATAAAAACCTCATAAATCACGAGAGTCTGCTTTTTCTTTTAAAATAATAAATTATTTTATTGTGGTCTGTGATCTTTTTAAGTGCTATATAAAGATTTTCCATATGATGTTTTCCAGTAGAAGGAAAAGTGGTTAGGGAAGGACTCAAGGCCTATTTATATTCCATAATTGTCCAAAATTCTTCTTCATCTGTGTCTTTGAATTGGTATGGATGTGTATGCAATATTTCTTCAACATTTCCTCTAGAGGGCAGTGCCGAGCACCAAGTTGCAGGCATCAACAAACATGGCGACCACTGAGTAAGTTATTTTATTGTGCCTGATGTAAGCATGTTGTGTGGAATGTAAGACCACTGAATGTATTCAACATATTAATGGAGAATATGACACATTGGTGGTGATTGATGATAAGCAGCGATTTTCAATATTCATCTACATCTGTGCGACTTTTTACAAGCACCTGGTAGTCATTTTCCATTTTCTGGCTGCAGGGATAAGCCAACAAGCTCTGACAACCAGTTTTGAAAGCCTGGATTGACTCTTCTTGGTTGTTTTCCTGACTGGCTGGACTACTGACTCTATATTGTCCCCAGTTTCCAGTGTTATGGCTCCATTTCTTCCATCATTGTAAGCTCCCCTGTGAGGTGCACAATGATGGACAAAATGAATGCAAAGTATGGACTAAGGGGCTCCTTCCATCTCAATCTTATGCATAGAGTGTAACTTAGGATTCACCCCTGGGCCACCTAATGTACATACATCTTTATATTTTAATACTGTAGTGCATAATGTTTAATCATAAAAAAAAGTTTGTTAAAAGTATCAAATGCTATCTGCGCCACACAACTCTCTGTTGTATTGGATTGTGACTGAAAACACAAAGGGCCCCTTTACATCGGCATTCATATGCGTTTTCTGTGATCAGTTTGCAAGCAGATAGCACCTGACCACTTGACAGAATAGTATCCGATCTGCCAAGTTCGAAAGTTTCGGAAGTGACCTCTAGGTGTCAAAGTATTACTTGACACCTGCTGTTTTCAGATGGATGATGCAGCACACCAGTACTGTTCCAGCATTCATTCCTGTTCAAGAAGAATCACATCAACAAAAAACACTGAAGGTTACACACTGTAGCTTTAAAAAGTAATATATATTTTTTAACATACTTAAAAATAATACATAAAATATATTTGCTATTGCGGAACACCACCACGCAATAGTCCCATGTCTTTGTCCTTTACTGTTTTGTAGCTATGAGACGGTGTCACGTGATCACATCACCTGACAATGACATGTTTTTTTTTTTTTTACTTCAAAGGCAATTTGTAGGTCTTGGTTCGTCTAATGCCACTCAGCACCGGTGGACAGTACTTCATTACAGTCACTGACAGCAGTTTATTTAACACGGGGATAGCCACGCTGGACATTTAGTTTGTCGACGTCAGTGGCGCAGGAGTCACTGTCTGAACGACTGGAGAGCCAGCTAGCTCCACTTGACATCCATGCAAGCGTCATTACTATGCGTTTTCACTGAATGAAATAAGGTGTAGAGGGGGAAAAGAAAATAACGTGGGAAGGCAAATTGTGTTGTCGTCAATACACCAGCAATGCCTCTCTTCACGACCAACCCATTTGACCAGGATGTTGGTGAGTAACCATATAGCGGCGGTGTTTCTAGCCGACTAGCTAAAGTAGCTGTGACCAGGCAGCTTTGTTTGTGTTGTCCAGCGGTGAACAGGCTCTCAGTTAGCCTCGGGACCTGAACAGCCCTGTGTTCTCTGGATGTTCATGCAAACAGATACTGATACAATCTGTTTTCCGTGTTGTGATTCGGGCTCTGTGAGCTCATTTAGCCCTCACTTAGCTAACGTATACTAGCATCCAGAATCAATCACAACATTTTTAAAGAGCGGGACATTCAAACAGTTTATCACTACCACTTATTGTGACATGACAAGCAATATAGTGTGTGTTTACTGCGTAATTTGTTCCGGTTTTGTGATAATATACGTGTGTGACATATGTTGTCATCAGCTAATTGGAGCTAGCTAGCTAGCATCTGCATCATCAGTAGCTCACTGTCCCCTATTGTATATGAGTTAACCAGTACGATGAATGTGGAATTTCTCCGTAATGGAAGCCACAGAGGATATGGTGTGGTGTGTGAAACCGTACATCTACATTTTGTTTTACTTTTCTCTATTTGTGCAATCGAGTGGTTAACCACTCAATTAGCATGTGCAGTGGACAGAGGATGTATTGGACAAAGTACACAAACATAACACCTTGCTGCACATTTCCATACACAAACTTGCAATAAATGCTGATTTGGTTAAGTGTATAGTGGGTTGTGAGTTGTTATTTCACTGTAAATGGTTAATTTCAACTTGTCTATCCCTGTTTATGAGTCTTTATTATTCAGTCATATTTTAGAAAAAAAAAAAAGGTCAAGTTGTACATTAAAATAAAAATAGGTTGCTAGTAGGGCTGTGCATTTTCACTGGTTTCATGAGTCGATTCAGTGTTGACTATCAAGTCAAAGATTTGAAACATTCAACATTTGCATGATGCAATGCATCCAAAAGTAGCACATGGCTACCTTTTCATCAGTCAAATATGAATTTATAAATTAAGTTCAAATGTTCAATTCCCCAGGAAACAAAACTAATGCTTCTGCAGTCAAGCTGCAGCTTCAAGCAAATTCAACCTTTGCCACAATATGAAAAGTAAAGTAAAGAAAACTAAAGAAGAGGGTGTCAGGTGGTACCATATTTTGTGTCAAGTTTATTTATTTTCTGAATATCTGAGATTCATTTCACCTTTTTGGCTGTGACTCTGTGGACATTAAGCCATGAAAAAGTGCATTTGCAGTTGATGAAGTTGTCTGCTTGTGTGTCCTGCAGAGAAAGCAACCAGTGAGATGAATACAGCTGAGGACTGGGGCCTCATCCTGGACATATGTGATAAGATAGGCCAGTCACGCACTGGGTAAGTTAACTGTTATCATACCAAGCTACAAACACATATATGAGTGTTTTTTTTCTCACTATTTTTAAAATTCATAGCCCACGGACATTAAATGTTCATCAGCGCAAATATTAAATATATATGTAGCCATATATATGGCCACATTTCCCTGAGCCCAAGCAATTAATTTCCACAAACCTCTGATTTGTACCATTCTGCTGCAGGCCTAAAGAATGCCTCCGCTCCATTATGAGAAGAGTGAACCACAAGGATCCTCATGTCGCCATGCAGGCACTTACTGTAAGTTGACGGGTAACAAACAGACATTTAGTGTGATTATGAAGTGCAAGGAAAAACTTCTTCTGCCCCATTCAGACCTGGTTTCAAAAACAATCCTGAGAAATTTGATCAAAAGTGTACAGTGTTTAGTAGAGATGGGAGTTTCTAGCAAAAAAGTATCACTATTATTTGTCAGTTATTCAAATATTTTAATCTCCAGCAAATGAGCGCTAGTGAAAACAATGCAGGGTTCACTGTGTGATGAACAATGAGAAGCCCCTCATGAGATCCATTTACAGAAGGATAAATTTCATCACTTCTGCTGGATCCATCGCATATTGAGCTTTGGAGGGCGGCTCTACGATGCATTCAAGGAACTTGTTAAATTTCATCACTTCTGCAAACACATGCAGTCCACTAACTCGATACTTGCTGCTGTTGCCACTTGAGATAACAGATGCACCACAAAGTGGATCTGTTATAAGTGAAATAATAGATAAAACACTTGTTGAGGCTGAGTGAATCAATATGCTGCTCGTGCAGCTCTATCATAAAATAAGACTAAAGCAATTTTAAAAAAAAAACATGTTTTATTCACTGCTAATATTGTTGCAGTAGCTACAAATAAAATAAGTATTGGTGCTACTAAGTGAAATAATACCGAGTTCCCTGTGAAACTGCATTGGCCCAATGCCCCAGCTGAAAATGTTTTATTTTCAGGTGAAAACCAGTGTATATGGGTATCTAGTAATGTTATTTGTTTATCCAGGTGCAAATCTCCACAGTTTAGTGTAAAGTATTGAAAATAAACTACTGCCTCTCCAGTCTAACACCAGCTACTACATTCAAATTTTGTCATTCTACCCTAGGTAATCAGAGCCAGAGTACATGTTTTTTGCTTGTTGTTGTTATTAGTTTGCAAGTCAGATAAGCATTTTTACCTATTTTTCTCACAGCTTCTTGGTGCTTGCGTGTCAAACTGTGGGAAGATATTCCACTTGGAGGTCTGCTCCAGAGAGTTTGCAAGTGAAGTCAGTAATGTCTTAAATAAGGTATGTGGATTGTGTAGATGGGCTCAGTTTTTTTTTGTTGTTGTGTTTTTTTATACCTAATGCACCATCTCTTCTCATGACATTGCTTTTATGTTTATATTCCTCCAGGGTCACCCCAAGGTGTGTGAGAAACTGAAGGCCTTAATGGTGGAGTGGGCAGAGGATTTTCGCAGTGATCCACAACTCAGTCTGATCTCAGCAATGATTAAAAATCTACGTGAGCAGGGTGTTACTTTCCCAGCAGTTGGGTCTCAGGTAGGCTAAGTCTTTTTTTTTTTTTTTTTTGAGTAGTTTAGGTGACTCACGGTTAATATGTGAATTGTACAATGACTGTCTGGTTAAGGTAAATTGCATACTCTTGATTATAATTTAATATGATTCAAATTTATTTTCAGGCTGCAGAGCAAGCAAAAGCAAGCCCCGCTTTAGTGGCAAAGGATCCGTCCACTTCAACAAATAAAAAAGAAGAGGAAGATTTGGCCAAAGGTAAGGAGGCTTTCAGGTTGTCGTTTAGTGGAATCTTTGCAAAGAGTCTGAGAGAGGTGGCAATCAAAACTGAGCACGTTACACGTTCAAGGGGAAATGCAATGTTTTTTCTGTTTAGGTTTGGGATGTTAAGCTACCAAAAACACATAACAGATAAGCATTTCCTGTTGATACATTTAATAATATTTAACTAAATATGAAAACTCTTTAAACAGGTGATAAACATACTGTGACTTAAAATATCTTTTTAACCCTTCAGGGGCCATTGGTGTTTTATTCTCGATTAATAAAACAGTATACAATTTTTTTTTCTATGTGCTGAGACAATGTGACTCATATTTGCAGCTATTGAACTGTCACTGAAGGAGCAACGTCAGCAGCCACAGTCGTCCCTGTCGAGCCTTTACCCAAGCACCTCCAACCTGCTCTCCTCACACAAATCAGATGGCAGAAAAGTCCGTGCCATCTATGACTTTGAGGCTGCTGAGGACAACGAACTCACCTTCAAGTCAGGAGAAATCATCACCATCCTGGACGATAGGTGATCTTTTACACACGCAAACACACATGTATCACATGTTGTCTAGGGAGTGGATTTCAAATTTTTATACCATAACGTTAAAATACAGTTCTGTAAATAGGCTGAGCAAAGTCAGCTACAGACTTTTCACAGGAGGCAGATTTATTCCCGATAAGATCATTTGCTCTCTCATCATCCTCCTCTTCGTCACATATACTTCAGGCACTTGTATGGACAAATTAGATTAACATGGAGGGAGAGATGAGCTGACTCTAGTTATTATTTATTTTACTTTTTTTTTGTCATTTATTTCACTTTCTACACACTCTGGTCAAAATTCCTCAGCTCCACTTCAATCACATACCCTGGCATATACAGAACAGTATTTCTGATTTTCCTCCAAGTACCACCAGAGGAAGCTTGTGTACCACAGTTTGAGAACCATGGGTCTAGGGGACTGTGTGTGTGAATACAAATGGCTGCATAAGTTGCTTTGGACATTTTGTGGGGATTTTCCTGCAGTCCCCCTTTTCTAATCAATAGAGCTCCCGTGAGAACACAACAGGAAAGACTAAAGGATAATCCACAGTTGGTTCCAGTTCGAGCTTTAATTCCATTTGAAACCCTGGTGTTCAAAGTGAATCAGCCCGTGTTCACACCAGTTAAGCAGAATTAAAATTCCACTATGTGGTTCTTCATGCCTACAGCTTACATTGTCATGCCTATTGATAACACAGCAGTTCGCAAGGAAAAACCAAGTGCAAACCACTTTATTGTTAAAAGCTGGTTCAAAAACCAGTACTGTGCCATATAGTGCCAGTGCAAAATGGGCTGAGTGACTGAATAGGTGCCTCCTGCGTGCTCAAGCCATTCTCCAATCTGGATTATCCTGAGATTCCTCTGCTGTTGTACAAAAAAATAAACAAGGATTTGTCAAGTCATTTCATGGATTTGATGCAGTTGGGTGGCCATTTCTCAGTAAGCCTGCTCTTTAGATGAGCCTTGAATCATCTGGCTCAAATAATCACAACATTTGGACACATTTACAGTTTTATGTCAAAAAACAACAACAACAACTAAACTAATCTATAGCCCATAGCAAAAACAAAAAAGTGTTTTGTTTTTTTTTGTTTTTTCCCTAGTGACCCCAACTGGTGGAAAGGGGAAACATACCAGGGAATCGGGCTGTTTCCCTCTAACTTTGTCACTGCTGACCTCACTGCAGAGCCTGAGATGAGTGAGTATAAACCCACTACACACGCACACAAAGAGAGTACATCATTTATCCATTTATATCATAGCTAGTTCTTTGATAATCCCATTTAGTCCATTAGTGGTATTGCTTTATTGATCCCATAGAGGAAAGTACGTTATCACTAACACATGGCTGTTAAATCAATAAAACAAACACTGCACAAACTCAAAAACAACACATCACATTTATTAGTGACATGAAGAGAAAAAAATGACATACATTATTACCTCCATTAAATAAAAACCCTTCTCATATGTCTGAAATAGTATGTGAATTGTTCTCAGGATTTTTGACCTTTCCACTCATCAGAGAGCTTTAAAACATTTTGATTTTGATAAAACAAATCTTACAATCTTTCTTAATGACGCTGAATATCTTCATATCCTAATTGTTTAATTATATATTATAAAGTGATGCATTTTATTTGCACTTGACACTTTTATTAAAATAGATTTTACTGTATGAGTCACAGAAATGATGAGTCTGTGATTAAAAGCTAAATTTAATGTCCTGACAGACGCGGACAACATTTGTGGAGCTCAATATTTAAATTTTAAACATCATTGTTAAAATATTGTAATTTTTTTGTTTATATTTTGTTTAGTGTTTGTGTGTGTGTGCACTGAAGCTCATGCTGAATAGTAAGTAACCTCATCAGAACCCACAGTAACGAATGTTGTTATATCACCGCAATCATTTTTACTTGGGAAAACCTCAGTGAAGACAGAGAAGAAGACGGTACAGTTCAGTGAGGACGTCCAGGTGGAGACCATAGAGCCCGAACAAGAGCCTGTGTATATAGATGAGGTGGGTTCCCTGTAGCCTGCACTGGCTTTCTCAGCTTGTTCCGCTTCTTTGAAATTGTACTGTTTTCATGATACGGTCTTAATATTTTGTGTCAACTCATTCCCTCAGAAAGTCAAAATCAGAACAGATTAAACCAACTTTATTGAAAATTTTCAGGACAAAATGGACCAGCTCCTTCAGATGATCCAGAGTGCAGATCCCACAGACAACCAGTCAGACAGCATTGAGCTACTACAGCTTGAAGGTAAACCAAGCACTAAAGATTGTGAATGAAATAGTGAGACATATCGTCATTTTAATTTAATAAATTTGGTCCTTGTTTTTTTAAAGAAAAACTAAAGCCAACTAGAGATTTAACTATATATATATTTTTGTTTAACATTTATAGGTGCTTGCAATCAAATGGGACCCCTCATTGACCAGAAGTTGGAGGATATAGACAGGTGAATTATCAGTCAGACATTAAAACAGAGCTCTGTAAAGTCAGACTTCATTAAACATCTATTTACCGATTCTAACAATGTGTTAATGTGTTTGTGTGGGTTTGTATAATCAGGAAGCACTCAGAGCTGTCAGAGCTGAACGTCAAGGTGATGGAAGCTCTGTCTTTGTATGCCAAGTTGATGAATGAGGATCCAGTCTATGCCATGTATGCCAAGCTGCAGAGCCAACAGTACTACATGCAGCAGCCTGCTAATGCAGCACAACAGGTACACAAGCATCATTAACAGAGCAACATCTTTGTCTTTTATTCCAAAGAGGGTTTTGGCCACATTTATCTGTCTATGAGCAATAAAGAATGGATTGTAATAAAATTGATTGGGAGCCTAGGTTAGAAATGATTAGACTTTGAAGGGACTAGGATTTAGGATTTTTTTTCTTTTTAGACATTTTTAACCTTGTGACATAAGAGGGTGTATTGACAAGCAGCCTTGGTGGATGTTTTCACCCTTCAGATCTAGTTACATAATAGCAACAATTTGAAATGTGAACTTGTCCGTCCACAGCACACTTTTCCACTTTGCATCACACCATCTCAGATAAACTCAGGCCCAGAGAAGCCAACTGTGTTTCTGGCTGATGTTAATATATGGCTTTCACTTTACATGGTAGCATTTTAACTTGCACTTGTAGATGTAATGACAAACTGGGTTAACTGACAATGGTTTTTCTGACCACCCACATTGTAATATCCTTTTACAGAATGATGTCAGTTTTTAATACAGTGCAACCTGAGCGATCTAAGGTCACAATGTTAGTTTTTGGCCTTGCTGCTTATGTGCAGAGATTTCGCTTGTTCACGGTGGTGAACCTCACCTCATTTTGCTTGTGAATGACTGAGCCTTTCACTGATGGTCCTTTTAAACCCAATCATGACATTCAGCTGTTTCCAATTAACCAGTTCACCTGTGAAATGTTTTAAACAGGTTTTCTTTGACCATTCCTTAAAATTCCCAGTCTTTTGTTGCTCCCGTCCCTATTTATTTCCTCAGACAATCTTATGCATTCTATGTTTTGGTGTAGTGTTTCCCAAAAAGTGTAGTATCATGCAAAAAAAAGAAGAACGTTTTGAGTTGAATGTTTTGAATATCTGCTTTTTACCACAGGTCTACCCTGCTCAGCCTGCATCAGGTTCATATGCAATGGGCAGTACTGCCGGACAGGGTTACACTATTCCCATGGAGCAGCTTCCAGCTGTAAGCACCATTCCTGGTCAGCATCCTCCCAGGTGAGACTCTCATACAGTGTCTTGGCATCCTCCCACATTACATTATTTTGTCTTTATGTTCCCCTCTTCTTCTTTCTTTGTTTTGTTACTCTTTAAAACATGACCTGAATGACTGAGAACCTTCACAGACAACTCTTCATTAACTTTTTAACTAATTTTCATACATGGTTTTTCTCATTTGGACTGTATTTTCCCTCCTTGAGACATACTGTATATTCTAGTATAAAATTACTTACAGATTAACACTAAAAGACCCCATTAGTGATTGGATTTTTAATGTCTGAAGTGATGGAAGTGATGCATTTTAAAACTATTGTAACTAAAAAATAGCAAAGTATGAATTTTTATTTTTATAAATGCAAACTGAGAGCAATAAATTTGTAACGGTCTTGTGCTGGGCCACACAGTTGGTCCTCTTGCCTAGGCAGTAAAAAGACCTGGATTCATGACCTGGTCAGAACAAATGTTCTCCCCGTGTGTGCAAGGATTTTCTCCAGGTTCTCCAGTTTCCTCCCACAGTCCAAAACTGGACACTTTAAATTGCCTATAGGTGTGAATGTGAGAGTGGATGGTTGTTTGTCATTATGTAGCAACCTGTCCAGTGTGTACCCCACTTTTCGCCCTATGTTGACTAGGATTAGGCACCAGTGTCCCCTGTGACCCTCATGTGGAGAATAAAACAGTAGAATATGAGTGAGAGTTTGTTTGAGTGGTTTGGCCAAAAGGCAGATGTTGAGGCTTCAGAACAAGAGTTCAGAAACTTTTGCCACTTGGCCCATACGTTTTTTTGTGTTTGTAGGTAGAAGCTCTGATTATAGAAGGGTGCAACGTATCATTAATTGCAGTTTAATTATTATAATAATAATAATAATAATGAGAGTAATAATAATCTTTATTTTCCACGAAAGTTGGAATTTGCCCTCAGCTTTACAAAGTGGTTAAAAAGACAAACAATACATACAATTAAATAACACATTATATAAACTCACACAGGTAAATAATAGCAAACATGGGTCTTCATTCATGATTAAAAATACAAATTAGTTAAAGCATTTGATTTAAAAGACTTGTCATAAATGTTCTCAGTTGATGGTGCAGCTCTGCAGCGTCTGTCTGAGGGCAGTTTTGTGAATTCTTCAAAAATAATTTTATTGGCCATGTTGGGGATTCTTGACAGTCTGATTTAGATTTTTGATCTCAGGTGCCCATTCAAAGCACATACTTTTTACCTTAAAAGCTGAAACTGATTCAACAAGACTTATATGAACAGTTTCTAAAATGTCCTTATTTATATGAGTTCAGCTTTCTGATAAGATACAAACACTGCATTTCTTTTAAAAAATATATATATTCCGAATTAGCTGTAAAACTTAAAGTGCAAAATGTTCCTAAATATTAAAATTCTGATACTGATACTTTCAACAGGTTCATCGTGGAGCACTTTTAGGCTATGCTATGCCATTTTTTTTCTCTTTTCCCCAGACAACTTTATGTGTCTTATGCTAGAGGCTCAGATTACAGACTCAGGCTTTAAGTATCAATGACTCCACCTTGAATGAATTGAGTCCCTCCTGCTGTATTTGTTAAAATCCATGTTACTTCACTCTTTTCCATAGTGACGTTCATATGTACATGGGCCAGCCACCGGTCTACACTGCAGCACCAGGCACTATGGCCCCAGCAGACATTCAGTCCTACCAGAACCCTGGTCCCGCCCCAGGCACGACCCCCACAGGCATGACGCAGGCACCAAGCTACCCCACTGGCCCAAGCATAGCACCCTCCACAGACGCCACACAGGCCCCCTATGCAGAGAAAGCCTTGCTATAGGACCCTCTTAGATCACAAACACATACAGTACATGCACCAGACCTGATCAAATAGTTGTCTATGATAATTTATTTTAATCTGTTTTATGATTTGTTTTATCATGAGAGACAGGATTGACAGAAATGTAAAACTAAAAATAACCTTGACATTTGCCATGTAGGTTTATTTTATCTTTCAGATTTACAGTCACTCCAGGCTTAAAAGTGGTCACGAGGTTTTGTTTGCTGAGCTCACACCAAGTCACGCATGACACTATTCTGGCTCTCGTCCTCCATGTCTTCACCTGATTTAGATGTGTGGACATGGAAGAGCTTGATCACTTCCAAGTCTAGATCCTAAAGCAATATTGTCCATTGCATTGTCTATTTTTATGTGCAACATGTTGCATTAACAGGTTTTCTTATAGTGACAGGACAAACAGTATAAATATTTGGCCACAATTATTAAGAATTCAATCGGTTGGTGTTTTTTTAATTGCCCATACATTTCCCTGGAATCAAATTTTTCTGCTGATTCTAAAAAGAATTAGACAAAATCTTCTAGTTAGGCTTTAGTTAAATTTGTAGATAGTTGTTCGATTGCAAAGGAATTTATTTAAATAAAATACATGAAACAGTTTGTTATTCATACTCATACTTTAGTTTATAGACCAAAAAACTGATTTATTATATTTTCAGCTGTTCTCTTGTTAACATAACATTCTTTCCATTACTTTTTCAATTTGTTTGAATTAATCCAAAGTGTTTAATTAGTACCAAGTATTCATAGTTCTTTCCCATTTAACTTCTAAGAAAATAGTGACAACTGTAAACTCTTCAACCAAATGATGCATAACACAAATGCAACACAATCGAGTTGACCAAGTTACTTCTCACTACTCCCAGATGCTCGCTGGAGCTGTTCACCTATGATTACCACACTACAGACAGGTTTACAGCAGCTGACACACACACATCCTCAACCTCAGCCACAGCCTTGTCACCCAAATCAAAGCAACCGCAGTTCTCCTCCACGACTAAAAGGGGTGTCCACTCACATTTACCTTGCTTTTTTGTGTGTATGTATAGCAGAAAATGGACCTTTGGTGATGCTAAAAACATGAAGCTACTACATTCTGTATATGTTGTCAACTTTTTAGAAGTACTGAAAACTGAAGCCACTTTGTTTTTTTGTTTTTTTGTTTTTTTTCGGAGGGAAAAAAAAAAGAAACGGGAGGATTTTTAAGCATGCACACAACTCTTGTATATACTGTACTGAACCTGAAGTGAAGTCACGTGATGACCTCATGGTATGGGTGGGAGGTATGTTGACGCAGCTCCGGTCGTTTGGCTCAACCTTGAGGGTACTCTGCGGTCATGAAGTCCCAGTTCATTTTAAAGGTGAAAAAGCCAAAGAGGGTGAAGTGGGAGGAAAAAAGCACTTGCATATACTACTACATAACACAATACAAAATTGCAGAGTTTTCCCATTTTAAAATGGAGGTTTTGCGTCTTAGTTATTGGGTGTAAGATGAGCTCTGGCTCCAGTCAGGAGTTGTACTAACAGACTATAGACTTGGCTACTGGGGGGGAATTCTCTGAACCTCCCAAGGGTCTTTTAAGCATCTCTTAAGTCAGTGATTATGTTTTTCTTTGTAGTGCAATTTAATTACTGTTATGCTATTTTAAACTGAAAATCAGTGCAGGATGTATGTATTCAGAGAAAAGTGGAATCTGCTCTAACTTAGTTGTATATTTAAATGTCTCACATGAGAACATGGGCATTTCCGTCTGTGTTTGTTACATGCTTAATGTACTGAAGGGTCGAATGGTATTAATGTGAAAACTGTTCAAATGCATTTTAAACCTTTCCCTTCTTAAAGCTGTCATAACGCTAACACATGCAAAACTGAAGTACGGCTTCTCGCATCCTCGAACCTTTACCAAAGTCTCCATAAGCTATAGATACCAGTGCCACACTGAGGGAAAAGATCAAATGTACAAAGTTTACTGCTAAATGAAGGAATGATGAAGTAAATTACATCTGTTTAGCCAGTTGTTCCAGTTGCAAGATTAGTTTATATGCTGATGATGTGACTATAAAATTAATGTCATTCCAATTCCTCTTGAGAGTGATGTTTCTAATGCGCTCCTTCTTGTCCAAGTGCTGCCTTTAGAATATGAAACAACCCACAAGTTAAACTCGGACTTTTCAAACAAGAGGCCATTTTGATTTTTAGCATTAACTTGGTTTGAAGACAACAAATTCACCCCGTTTTATTTTTTTTGCCTGTCTTTAACTTCATACTTAAAATAAATTTGTATTAATCTGTTGGATCAAAAAGGACAAAAAAAAATCACGTAGGAAAAAAAGTAGACCCAGGAGTCAGTCAGCCGTCACACTCACACCATCCATAGTTGACATCTCTTTCTGCACCACTGTGTTGAACTGCGGCCCCGATGTAACTTTATTGTACATGATTGAGATGCTGCCTGTTTTTAAGTTTGGAGCCAAGATTATTGTAAATGTTCTGTCTGAACTTGTATCCCACTGTTTGTATGTATTCTTTTAACCGTACTGAATTAAATTGGTATTCACAATAAAACAAGGCCAAATGTACAGAAAACCTATGGTCTTCTTTGTATATAAGGTGAAGTACATTGTCATTGGTGTTGCCCTCTCATATTAAGCACTGTCAGCACATTTGGTCCTTAAATTTGAAGGAATTGGTCCTGGAAAGTCCTTGAAAAGTCCAAAAGTGTAGCAAACAAAGGCAACTGGACTTAGTTTGGACTTAGTTATTTAGTATATCAACAGAGAATCAGTTGACACTTCTTTATATCTACTGTTTTTCACTGTAATTAGATGGTCCTGACACATTTACATGTGCAAGTGTAGTTTCTCTTCTAATAGTCTGTTTATTGTCAACTATAGGAAAGTTGACTGTTAACAGAACAACATCTAATTGTCAGGTAATCTATGATTTGATGTTTACTTGACAATAAACAGATTCTCAACAGGTAATCAACAAAGAATTGTTCATACTTGGGATCATATGTTGACATGTTAACTTTCGTGTGACAGACTGATCAGACGTAGATAGTCAACTAATACAATGCTGACACAGTCTACAGAGAAGTAGTTAAATGATTAATAACACTGCAAAAAAGTATTTATTTACTAGACGCTTTTCTATAGGATTAGAAACATTGGGAGCACAACTTATAGTCTACTGGCAGTTAGTTAATTGTATGTCACTAATCAGTTAAATAAGTGTCAGCTGATTATCTGTTGATCACTAATGTAGAGTCAGCAGTGGACTGTCTTTCTTTTTAAATTTTGAATATTTGAAAGTTGACCTTTGCTTTGCCACTCTATAAGTCTAGACAGAAGAAATAACCCAAGAATAAAAGGTAGTGTTAGTTCACATTGCATTTTTGCATTTGCTGCAGTCTTAACAGTAGCTTAATACGATGTCTAATGAACTGTGAATTTGTATTTTATTATGTAACTAACTACAATGTTGGTGAAAAAAACAGATTCAGTGTCTTGTTGTAGAATGGTCATCAGGCTCTCTCCTTTAATTTTCTCCTTTATATTATGGGATGGGCCTGTAAAAAGGCCAGCATGACCACCTCATTACCTCAGCAATAAAAGAATACAGCCTCCAGTGCAGTGTAAGCAATGTCAGTGTGCAGAGTCCAACGGCTCCTCTGTTTTGTGGGACATGACTGTCAAAGTCTTTAGCTCCAAGTTCAGAGCAGCAGCTGGTGTCGGGGGACGATGCCCTCAGCGAAGACGCTCAAGCTCGTCCTGTATGAGGTGCTGCAGTTTGCAGCGCTCTGCGTCCCGATCTTTGTCGTCATGGAGAGGTTTGCTGGCCTCGTACGCGACGTGAGAGGGCAAGATCAGACGGCATACTGGCTCGTGGTGGCGGCGTCCATCGCCTATGTGACCTCTGTGACCCTGCTGGCGTGGGTTCCTATTAAATTCCTGGTTTTGAAGAAGCGGAGGTTCATGACAGAGATCACACAGTGGTGAGTCCAGTACTTAAGTCAAATAACACCATAAATATAAAGCATCAGCATGCAGTAAAGTTTGGGGAAATTACATTTTTGGGCTGTTGAAGTAAAATTGACTAAACAGCAAGAGAGAGAGTGAGTTAATAATGTACAAGTGAAGTCTACAATTTTAAAATAATATAAAAGTCGGTGTTAATTTAACACCAGATCGAATTAGGATCAAATCCACTATGGATTAGTGATAAATTTAACTATTTTACTGTTAATTTAACAATAAAAGTGTTAAAAACAGCCTGAAATTAACTGTTGTTGCGTTTACTGTAAATAACACCAAAAGAGTATATTTGGTCCTTTGTGGCATTGCTGTTAAACTTTAACACTAAAATTTACTGTGCAGTTGTGAAGAAATTTGAAAAGTTTAATTCATAGTAGTACAGTGTTAATAAACTTTAAATAGAGGAATATTGAATTAATAAGCATTTAAATACTACAAGCAAACTCCATCTGTATGAGCAGTAGCTCAAAGTGGCTAATTTATCTACATATTGCTTCCTGATAGTCATTACTGTATCACTTCATTGACTTTATGACTCTTGTGTTGCTGTTGCATTATGTTGTAGCATTTACACCTGTCTGGTAGCTAAAGTTACAGTGCCTCACTTTATTTTGCGGAGTTACTAGTTAAAATAGGAGGAATAAATCAAATGAAAGTTACAGAAAGTACAAGAAGTAGGCATATGATAAAAAAAAAAAAAAATCAGGTTTGACGTGCACTAATTACACTGTGCTCCACAGTTACTGCATTGTAGTGTAAACGCTGCCTTTCGAAAACATCATATTTAAATGAAATGCTGTGTGTTGTTTTTCAGGAGACCCACAGCACTGGCCTACCTCATCCTGTGCACGTTACCGTGCTTTGCTATTTTAATCGCAAGCTCCAAGGTAACGTGATTGTGACTGATCCTGCTGTCACTAAGAGGCACCTGTTGACATTCTGTTCTGCCACGCTCTGACGACGCGGGGCCCTTCAAGAGGCATATTTGTCTTAAACAGTCCATTTGTGGCCCAACCTGTTTTATGGTCCCCTCTTGTGTTGGAGAATGTGTTTGGAGCCCTATAATCATTCACTGAGTGATTGTCGCAGCACACACACAAACACACACACAGAGAGAGACACCAGTTTTAGTTTCTTGTCCCCTGGCAGTCAGTTATTGGCTGTCCATCCCTGCATGTCCTGAGAGGGACTTTGTTACCATCATCATTACAAGAAAAAGGGCACTGGAGATGTGTCCTGTCACAAGACTCTACTTGGTCTGTGGTATTCAATAACTTATATTAGACATAACAGGTTGGCCATTAACCCGGGCTTAAAACAATCCACCTTAAAATGCATCTAAACCCGTAAAACCAGTGTGTATGGGTATCTAGTTAATATTATTTGCTGATCCAGGTGCAAATCTTGACAGTTTAAAGTATAAAGTATTGAAATGATACATAATTGGTATATCTACCACGTTCATTGTTAGTCCACTCTCATTGTTAGTGTCACTTTGCCACCTGTCTTTCTCCACTGCTTGGAGCAAGGCGTGAGCCAGAGAGGCTCGTCAGTGCAGGCCACGCCCCCTGCACTGCTCCGCACCGTCCTCGGCCCACTTTTTGGCATTTTTCAAAACCAGGCAGGCGTGTTTTTTTTGTTTTTTGTTTTTTAATTCGAGCACCTGACCCCAAAGACCTTTTGTAACCAAAACAATTTGTTATCGTAAAATTAATGATTTGGAAAACAATTTTTTTTACAAGTCACCATTCATAGAAACATATTCTAAATGAGCATTTACTATTCATATCTCTTTTTAAAAAAACACACACATATATGCATGTATATACAGTGCATCCACACAAATGTCCACGTATGTATTATTCACAATGTTCCAATTGTGATGTACTTTACATGTTATACAAAGGCTGCAGTTTAATTCTTCTATTTTTGATTGTTCTGTCTTCTGTGCAAATGAAAAAAAAGAAATCATACATGTTGAACAAAAATTGCTATCTCTTCCTGCTCTTCCTTGCAGTATAAAATATAGAAAAGTAAATGTTTTTTCACATATTCCACAAGTGAACAAAACTGCAGTTATAACCCAGATAGCAGCTGGATGTGGACCACTTCTGGCAATAACGACGTGCACTAATATCCCTAAACAAATGTGGGTCCTTTTGTGCCAAATATGCAGAGCTCTCGGCACTTATGTGTCATCTTTATGTCACTCTAAAGTGCACCATGTCATAAATAATATATATGGCGGGAATATCTTCAGACAAATGTGGGCCACCTCTGGTAAAGATGTGCCACAAGCACTGCCGTCGCGATGCAGTGGCAAACAGGAGCGAATCGCCCAAGTGTCATCATTCCATGTGGCATGTACACCAGATGAGTGTCAGGCGTGAACCGTATCTGGACCACGAAAACGTTGCTGTCGAGCATTTGGGATTAGATATTTTCCCCAAATTGTCAAACCAGCAATGTTTACACAACTGCTGTGTCTTAATTCTGTGTTGTTTGCATCCAGCAGCATCATAATATCTATATTTATGTAAAAAATTTGTATAATGTCTAATGCAGGACCGACTCTTGAATTTACATTTGTTTTCCAAACGTTATCATTGTGCTGTAGGTGCAGGTGGACCGAGGACACAGGCTCGACCATTTTGCTGAGTTGCCCGTTTCCTTGGTGCTTTTCTCGCTCATTTGTGTGGATATTATAGAGAGGATTCGTCCCTGCAGGCTCACTGGACAATGTAAGCGGCAAGGTTGTTGGCATTTAAAAAAAAAAGAAACAAAAAAAACATGATATTGCATTCGAGATTCACACTAACACATGTCTTCTCGCTCTCACTGACATCATGGCTGCAAGCAGGGACACAAGGAAAAAAAGATTTTAGCCGCTCAATGAAAAGCTCACCTAATAAAATCTTCTGAGGAATATGACTGCTGATTTTTCTCACTGTCAGACAGCCTTTTGTGACTGGGAACAGATGTTTGTGTTTCACTCCCCACACCAAACCTCATAGACAAAATTGTCAATTTTTTCATCGTGACACACAGAGTTGTTGATCTACAGATGCCTTCAACGAGTTTGAATATATTGTTTTGCGACTTTGGTGTTCAAAATTATTTGCTCACATTTGCCAAAGTGACGCAAACTTATGAACAAGCAGCTGTAGACCAGCAGGTTCTGTGTCCCTGTGAGCTAAAAATGCTGATTTATTCTATGAACTTTGGTGTGGAAGAGTGAGCGGTGAACAAACTTTAGTTTCCTAGTTTCCAGATGGAAGAGGTGGTGTAGTAACGAAAAAAGGGGCAAATCTATTTTTAAAAAAGGTATGTTGATTTTTTTGAAGTGAGGCAGAAATCAGTTTTTCCTTGTATCCCTGCTGCTCATTATCACACACCTCATGTATGTGATGATGGATGACACCATGTCGAGCATTTAATTCAAACCAGTGTGACCCCTGCATTATCTGCTTATACTGGTTTCACTAATTTAGATAATACTAAAGTACCGGTCCCAGTATCACTGCTAATTCTTTACCAAGTTTAAAATCTAAAAACCTGTATGTATAGAACTTAAGGTCACATATAGGTGTGGCAGGTCTCTGAATCTATTATTATTATAGACGGTTTGTAGTGTAACAGCTGGAGTTGTACAAATGTGTGCTCTTGTTATTTTGCAGCAGACGCTCTGGATCCTGACCTTGACTATCCAGGCCCGATCCTCACCCACCTGGAACAGGTGACCACCGTATCAAGCCAGCTGCAGCCTGATGAGGGTGTGAACGGTTTGACCCAAAGCCACACAGAGGCCAAAAACGGCATCGCCTCAGGCAGGTGGCAGCACTTCTCTGGCTCTCCCAGTCGCTCAGCTCTCAGCTGGCGAACACCCAACACAGCTTACCCGTACTCCTCATCCTCACATCCCAGGTTTTACTCTGGACATCCAGGCTTCCTGTGGAGGAGGGACGGGAGGTCAGAAGTGTTTGTGGATAGTTTTTTGTTCTGGTTAGACACTGTGGAGATGTTGAGAGTAGCTGAAGAACCAACAATCTTCTACTCACACTGGGTCTTTCCTATCTATATTATCAGCTTCCTGTCCACATTTCGCATGATCATCACTCCGCACAACACCCTCTTGTCCACTGCTGGAGTTGCTCTGCAGGACTTTCCTTTCTTGATCATTCGGGTTGCTCTAATTGTTGTTTTTGGTTATGTGACACCTCTCTTATACCCAATGAAAAATGTGTTGGTGAGTTTGACGTATTTCTACTTTACATTCTTGGTCAGGCTGAGGATATTCAGAAGGCGGAGCATGTTTTGAGGAGGAGTGGCTAATGAGAGACTTGCTTTTAAAGGTGGGTGTAGTTGTGTGTGAGGAGCAGCGCCAGGGAAACATCCTAATGATGAGGACCAGCATGTTTTGAAGGGTAATGTCTGCAAATGGACTGGAAGGCTATGCATCCAAACAAAATGCAAACATGATTCAGGATTTAAAACAAACAAAGGAAGCATTGTCGAAGTAAGAGTTTAAAAAAAAAAAAAAAACGAAAAAGCTGTTCTCATGTTTTTGTAACATATCTGAAATATTTATTGATGTGTGATTTTCTGTTTTTTAATCTCTAACACATTTCCTAAATGAATGTAAAGAGTGATTGGAAAAAGTATTGTAAACAAAGCATTTTGAACTATTTTTAAATTTCAATAAAAACCCCTTTATTTTAACTCTGGCGTAAACATTTTGAATAAGAATCCAATTATATTAACAAATGACTGCAGCGTTTCTTAATATATTATCACTCGATCTCTGTATGGATCATTTGAGCATCCTTCTTTGTTTCGGTTTATTGACCTGCATCTTTGGAATCATACAATAGTAAAGTGGCTGGAATTGCTGCTTCATAGCAAGAGGGTCACTGACTGTAAAACCCATGCATCTTAAATTTAACTTAAAGATTTAATTTGCAGCTGATCTTACAGTCATAGTGTATAGTACTGATAATGAAACTTTGCTTCAGTGCAAAATCAAGCACTTTGACGGACAATGCTTTAAGAATGACCTTATTATTTTTGCACATACACACACCAATCGATAGCGATTTGGATGTCTGAATTTAACCCATTCTTTTTAGTGAACACACACAGACTGGGGCACAGGAGCTGGGGGCAGCACTTATTGCACCCGGGATGCTAACTTGACCTGTCCTGGGGATTTGAAACTGCACGTCTGCAGGTACAAGCCTAATTCCATTCCACTTTTCCGTGAACTGCCCAACATAAAAATGTGTCAGAAGTGGGATTTGAACCCACGCCTCCATTCGGAGACCAGAAATCCCACTTCGTAGGAAGGATTTTATCCTTGAGTCTGGCGCCTTAGACCACTCGGCCATCCTGACACGTGAGTAACAGTTCAATCAACAGGTCTCATTCAGGAATAGAAAATGTCCAGGTGTTCTGGCTAATTTTAATTGTATTTAATGGATATTTGTTCCTATGAGATCAGGGAAACATGACTGTATAATACATTCCCATATGTGGTGTCTGCTGTTAATTTGGAGAGAGATCTTTTTACTTCTCAGACCTTTTAATGAACCTATGATACAACTCCATCATCTCTGAGTCTGAATATTCAATTGTTGTCATGTGAAAAACATGAAAGTTGCATCCCTCTTAAATCAAGTGGTTCCAAACCATGTCAAGAAAATGCCATATGAATAGAAGCATCTGCAATGACTTTCTCTACTTATCTGTGCAGGTTTGTCCTTTAATGCAGAGATTCCCAAAGACTGGGCCGGGGGCGCAAATTGGTCACAGAGGATTTATTTGAGGTCCCCATATTAATTTTCCAATGCTTTTTATTAAGATTGATTAATTTATTAAGCATGTGTTTTTTTCCAGTTATTCCAAATATGGCTGTAAAATAGTCGCTCCATTATGCACAAATTGGCTCTTATAGCGAGTTGGGTCACAATACTTGGGTCCAAATGTAGGAAGTTTGGGAAACACTTCTTTAATATATTGTCTATATCAGCGTTTAGATCAGATCACTGTCATTTGAAATGATAATGGAGTCATCCCACCAGTTCTAATCTGCACAGGGTGTACAGCATGAACCACATCTGCGTTTCTCTCATTATTTCAGTCACATTTTCTCAGCACATGTTTGCCTTCTCTCGCAGACTCATCTCATAAACAGCTCTTTGCTGTTTTGCAGCTTTTTATTCCTTGCCCTGTCCTTGGCAGTTGCAAATTAGCATCTCAGTCTCATCTTTTGCCTGTGGCACAGGAACCACAGTGGTTTATATTTTCTTGGCCATGTAGCTCTCTGAAATGTAACCCTGGAATATATGCATGTAGGTGAAGAGCAACACCACGACTGAGTGACTGCTATTGGCTGAAATTTGCAGTCCTCCATCAGGACAAGTCTGAGAGACTTATACACCGTGGAGCACTTGGTCTTTGTCTGTCTGATGGATGAGCCGTGGCTGCGGGACAAAGTGTTAAAGGAGCTTTGCCAAAGCAGCTACTCCTGTCTCTCCAGGAAAAAGGGGGGGGGGGGGGAACAAAACTAGGGAATTAGGAAAAAATAACTACAAACATGCTGCTGCATCCTTAGTGATGAATTACATGATTGTCAGAGCAAAGTTTATATTCCTCTCAGTGGCATCTCAAAGGCATTATTAATGATTTCCATGGCAATTTACAGGACATTGGAGGACCAGCAGTAATTTACAGTGAGGAATGAGGGCTGGCCTGCTTACATGAACCAGTGTGTGAACTAAAATTATCTCTTTAATTTCCCTACAGCCAAAAATTAGACTCCTCCTTAATGATTCATATTATACGCAACAAAGCATTAGTGAAGCTTGGCTGACTGTGGCTGTTTTACTGAAAACCATGTTGGCTCTCTGGAGAACACGAATGAAGGAGCAACAGTCTGTGCTCAGTCGTCTTCATCAGACTCTTAGTCAAATACGCTGTTGATTCATGCTGGGAGAAGCTTTGCATAATTCATCTGGATCCATCCTCATATTTATGTCCATTTTCTCTGTTCAATCCATGTTATAAGCTATTCCCTGTGCAAAGACCTGCCGAGGTATTGCCCTCAGAGGATGGTTCACACTGGTTCATTGTAGTCTTCAATTATCCAGTTTAATATCTCATTATCTAGCAGAAAGACTTGATCCCTTACCTTTTCATTTGGCACCACCGTGAGGTCAAAATGTTGAACCAACTCTACTATCGCTCTCTCTCCATCCTCTTTGTGTTTAGAGCTTTTATTAACATAACATTAACATAAAAAGGCCAAGTTGGTGGAAAAGGTTAACCCACAAATCTTCAGTGTTTGGCTCTTTGATCACACTTGGTAAGAAATATGACATATTCAGCTGCAGTGTGTAACATTTGTTGTTATTCTGCTTCTGTTTGGGCTTCATGAATGGAAATTCACTCACTCACTCACTCACTCACTCACTCACTCACTCACTCACTCACTCACTCACTCATTTTCTACCGCTTTATCCACTGAGGGTCGCGGGGGGCCCTGGTGCCTATCTCCAGCTGACATAGGGCGAGAGGCAGGGTACACCCTGGACAGGTCACCAGTCCATCACAGGGCCACATAGAGACAGAAAACCATTCACTCTCACATTCACACCTACGGGCAATTTAGAGTGTCCAATTAACCTAATCCCCCAATCTGCATGTTTTTGGACTGTGGGAGGAAGCCGGAGTGTCCGCTGAGAACCCACGCACCACAGGGAGAACATGCAAACTCTTTGCAGAAAGCCCCTTGTTGTTGTGAACCCGGGACCTCTTGCTGCAAAGACAAGAGTTGAATGGAAATTATGTAACATATTTATATGTATGCTGCAACCTTCTTTTGAAAGGGACTCTGTCAAGCAATACCATCAGAGGGAGTATTTTTATGCACACAACAGCAGCACAGGGTTAGGATGCAAAAGTAGTGCACATCTGCAAAGCAAAGAGGGTTGACAACTGAGACTCTGATGGGACTCAAACCCACAACCTTTGAATTGCTTAATTTCCAGACACTACTAGAGGTCCATTGCACTACATTACCCTTGTGGGTAAATGTACAGTACCCTGCTGTTGTCTCCATCTGAGTTGATATAAAATGAATCACTTGCTGGTGACATGAGATCTGTTTAATTTTAATTATAGTGACTTGTGTGAACTCATCCGACAATAGTTTGAATGTAATGGACACGTGTTTATATTTCAAAGCTATGCACCTAATTTTAATATGAAGACGTCAGGGCTCATCTGTGGAAACTTTTTGAAAGAAACCCAGAAACAGGTTGAAACATTGTCACTACATGGACCCAATCAATTTTAAAAGAGGACTTTTTGCCTCCTCTGCTCGCTCTCAAGGTACGAGGGAAGAGAAAGGGGAGCGTGACAGCAGAGAAGAGAAACGATACAAAAGGAATCAACAGCAGGCGGACAGAGAGCAGACACTGTGGGGAGAGATGAGCACAATGAGATAGACCGAAGGAAAAAACTGAGAGAACAGATAGGGAGATGACAGGGGTGAGTTGCTGCTGTTCAGGAGGGGTGGAGGCTTTGTAAATCTGAGGGGCTGGAGGCGCATTTGAATTCAGGCTGTGTGTCTCCTGCGCTAGCCGAATGTTACCTGCTCTAGCATGGCAACAGAGAGAGTGAGGGAGAGAGAGAGGGAGAGAGAGGGAGAGAGAGAGGACAGTGAGCTTCAGCTGCAGCCTCCACACACGAGCATGCACCGTCACAACAGGGGGTGCACAGACTGACTCAGGTAAGCAGGAACGCCCCTGATGAGAGAGGACCCCTGAGAGAGAGAGAGACTGGAGGAGGAGGAGCTACACAGCTATTTTTTTTTTTTTTTTTTAACAGGAAGAAACGAAGAATTAGTGAGATCCCCCCAAAATAATCTATGGATCTGAACTCTTGGGGTGAGCTTTGCAGGGTGGAACAGACAGAGATACAGACAAGATAACGGTGGAGTGATGCGGGAGACGAGAGAGACCTGAGACATGCACACAAGGAAGGAAATGACACTTAGTTTTTGTAGTGAGAATATTTGGGGTGGGGGGGTCTTAAGCTAATGAGTCTGAAGGGGAGGATTATTTAACGGGGTGAGCTGCTGACAAAGGTGTGGTAGTGCCAGGGTGAATTAACACATGGCTGTGGATGAACCACCCCGTCCTTCTGAGATGAGGTGAGCACACACTTGCACACACTTACACACACACACAAAGCCACACCTTAACACGAGACAGACAAACCTCAGTCTTGGGGACAACTGCTGGATTTCGCATAGACTGGACGGGACTCCCCACAGAGCACAGGACTTTAAAGATGCCTGCACTCATGTGAGGACAAAAGTTAGTGGAGCCTTACTCAAAACCCAGGTGAAACCTCCCTTGCGGCAACCTGTGGAGGTAGGAAACAGGATTCTCTCCCCGTCTCGAGATCCTAAACCCACTGGACGAGCTGGAGATCAGGTGGATCACCTGTGCCATGAGGATCCTGCCCTGAATCGACCCGCTCGTGAGGCTCCTATCGGCCTGTCCCCTCCTCTCCCCCTAACTGGATGTCTTGATGTTTTGCTGTGGGCTGGGACACTGGCGGAGAGTGCAGTCCACCTATGTAAGTGACCATCGCAGCATCACTCACAGCACACATCCATAGCAACAGAGGATGGATGTTGTTTATGTGCATGAGTGAGTGCAGATTATTTTGCCATTTTGATATTGATATGCTATTACAGGCGTATCCTTTATTCACATATCAAGGCATCTGCAGTATGTAAGCATGCACTGTAACACAAGCAGCTGTGTATGCGTGTATGACTCCTTCACCCTGTGTTTTGCAGCTAAGGTGTTCACTACTCACTGACAATGAGGGTTGCAGTTTATCAGCACAGAAAGCCAGCTCTCTGTACTGATCTCAGTTTGGGACTTCTTTCAAAAATGAAATTCAAAATTGTTTTTTCTGTATAAGGCAACAGTTTGATTTAATCCCCGAACAAGTGAACACTTTATTAATCGTCTTATATATCAATGATAAAGTAGTTTTAAAAACACTGCTGCCAAGGAGAGCTGTTCTCCTTCACATTTGTCCTGCCTGAGCTTTCTGAAGGAGTGGAGGACTGAGGGGAGGAGGACAGACAGGTGCAGTTATCTCATTACCACCCAGATGTAAAGCTCCAGTGTGTAACTTCTATCACCAAAACAATGAGGCTTCTCGCTCCCTCCTGTCCCTCCTCTCATTCACACACTCGTGCACAGAAACGGCTCTTACCTTCTGCTGGGTCTTCAGTAAGTTACATGTTCTATATCTGTCTTTAAACGTCAGTGTATTCATCCAGACGTCATCCAGGAAATATGGAGCTGCGTGGTTCAGTGAACAGCAGCAGCAGGCAATGGTTTAGAGCAGCCAATCCCAAAGTGAAAAGTACCAGGGTCCACTTTGAAATCTGAAAATCCTCTGAGGTCCACACCCAAACATTAAATCACGACTGAGCAAAACACAGGAGATGAGGATAATAATAATTAATATTGAGTCCATTTCACTTTATTTCTAAACTTACTCATCATCTCGACAGATGCATGTGGTTATTACAGTCGGGCTCCATGTCATATTTGAAAGGTTTAGCGTCAAAACAAAGTGCTCACTCTCAAAGTGCTTAGCTATCCACCAACACAAATAACAGTTTATGAATTGAAATCAACAAATTGACATTGAGTGCAAAAGACTGAGATGTTAGGAATGTATGATTGACCGACACTGGATACTTACACATAAAATGACACAATATTGCTATATATGTTACCTGATACACTGGGTCAGATTTTTATTTATATTTAATGACTTTTCGCAACCCATCTGTAGTACCATAGCAGCCCAACAGGGGGCTGCAGCCCACCCTTTGGGAATCGCTGGTTTAGACGGTGCTTGGTTTGATTTCCGTTCAGTTGGTGGAGCACGCATCATCAATATCGGATAATCATGTTGTTGAGAAGTAAAATTGGGATCGTGATTAAAATGCGATTTTGAAGTCTTACCGGACGTCCGGGTTTATTTTAGTGGCAGAATCTACTACGGACACTTTTCATGGGCACGTCTGTGTTTTCACCGTTGCCTAACTGTGTGAAGGTGTGTCACTTTCCACAGTACTTCTTCCGCCTCACCTCCTCAGTGCCAACATAAAACGCTTCACTTTGTGTATGGTGCAGGAATGTCGGCATGAAAACTTAACACTGTTATACTGAGAGAGAGAGAGGTCATTGCTGTTTTTGATAGGCAGGTGATTGCCCAAGTATTTTCTCATTTTCCCAAATTTTGAATTGAGAATCTACCCATTGATGACATCAAATTTTTTTTTTTTTTATCAAATTTTCAAGAAATCCCTTTTATGGGATTTGTGGATTTGGTAGGTAGCTATTTTAATTTAACAATGGACGTCCCATTTAACAAGTTCAGACAGATCAGCATGAAATGAACGGCCTATACAGAAAGTCAGCTAGATCCTGTTGATTCAAATGTAAAAGTTCCAGGTGCCAGAATATAAAACACAGGTGACAGAGAGTTTAAGCCTTAATGGAGGTCTGTGCTCTCTGAGTGAGCTTGTTTGATATTAATAGCGTACGATTGTTTATATTTCAGCGTTACATACTACAGCTTTAACGGTCTTCTCAATGACAGAGAAAAGGAGGAGGACTACCTCATTCCTCTCCTGCACCTATTTTTCCTTTGTTGTTTCTTCACCACTACTACTATATACTCAATTATTATTTTGTCCATCTGACCTCTGTTGCAGCTGATGCTGTACAGTCTCCAAGCCGTGCATTGTGCAGTGCTGCTGACTGCAGGGAACCCCGTCATTACCACAGTCCTACATGAAACAGGCTTACCGTCAGCCTTCAATGCTCGACAGGCTGTCAGCACAGAGCCTCGCAGATTACCGTACACGGTACTTCTGCATGCGATGTGTGCCCACCTCAGCAACAAGCCAGGAAAAGAAGCTTAGAGAATGAAAAAGTCTCACAGCTAAAAGCTTCAAGTGCATAGAAACCTGGTGCCCACATCCAGAGTGTGTCTTATTGATTTTGTGTGCCTACACCAGGTCAATGCAAGTAAAAAGCTGAGCAAATGCTGGAAAACGTAGATGTGGAAAATATCTTACATTTTCTTTGCTTAGATGTACTCAGAAGTAAAACAGCTTAAGATAAATTGTAATGCCTGTCTGCCACATGTGCTGCAGGGACATTACTCATCCATTTTCATTCCATTTGCTGCAACACATTATTTGTTGTATTGGCATCGACACATTGTCATTAGTGAGATTCAGAAAGATGAATCAGTCATAGTATAAGTCACGACTTGTTTTAGGACAGTGGTTCCCATCCTGGAGGCTGTGAGCCCCCAGTGGACTGGAGAATTAATGGGGAGGACACATATAAATGGAAAAGGTGCTCTACTGTACAGTATTTATAATCAAATACCAAATATGCTTCTCACATTTTAAAATGTTTTGATATGAAACACAGCAGTCAGAAGAATGGTTCACATGTAGTACAAAGTAGAATGACAGTGTGGACACTTTGGCCAACATTTCTCAGTTCCACTCCAATCACATACCCTGATTTTCCTCCAAGTACCACCAGAGGAAGCTCAAGTAACACCGGTGGTACACGTACCACAGTTTGAGAACCATCAGATTAATACATATAGCAGATTTTGAACAACAAATTCACAAAATAACAGATTTGATGGAGGCAGCAGTGGATGGACCTCTTCTGTGCGACGTGATGTAAACTAGGTGCAGAAGGACTGAACAGCATCCAGGCCGTCTAATGATGAAATAAAGCAGCAGACATATTCTCAAGATATCATAGACTAAAGCAGGCATCCAAGGTGTGACCCTGCCTTTTACCCTATGTCACCTGGGATTGGCACCAGCAGCACCACGAACCCTCATGTGGAGGATAAAGAGGTAGATGCTGAGTGAGTGAGTTACACAAGGTGAACAGAGAACAAAGAGTCTTCCAATTAATTTAACATTAACTTCAGTTTTCTTCCAAGATTCTGTTGAAAATCTTTGCAGTGACATTTTTGGTCTTGATCATTTTATCTCCGCCTCTGGAAGCAGGGTGTAGCATCCGACACAATCTCTTAAATTATACTGCAGAGGTAGCTGTGAATCCCTTTGGTCCTCACTTCTGTTGAGCTGAATGTTTAGGAACCACAGATCCATACAGTGCTTGACTGGACATTGATTATAAGGCAGAATCAAAATCCTGTGGATTTGGTTCACACGCTGCAAGCTGTGGCCGCTGCTGACTTGTTTCCACACTCACGCACACACGCTGCTATTTCCTACGACACCTGAGGCAGTGGACTGTTGTAGATCACGGGAAATAGTGTAGTAAAAGTCAGCATATTCATTTATAAATCCAGTGTAGGGGAGTCGAGGTGTTCTACATTAGTTGATTAATGAATTATGTATAAACTGAAATATGTTGCAAATGTCTCGGTTACTGTATTGCAGAGCAAAACTGTATGGAATGTAATACACACCATTTTCTTTAACTAAAGCTGCTGTTTTAGTTCTCCAACCTTCCTTCCAAACCCCTGTGTCAAAGGTGATATTTGTAGAATATGTACAACAGCCACCTTTGGCGTTTAAAACTGACACTATTGAAAACATTTCAGGGGCATTCTTACCACATTCTCCAAAAATACAGATAGATGCAGTTGAACTTGGTATTTTCACTGTGATTATGCACAAATAAAAAAAAAAACATTGAACCTCTTTGGTTAATTTTTGCATTCCAGCAAACAGGTGGAGATCACATCACATGATAAGACTGTATTAACATTATATATGTGAAATGCCCAAATGTGGTCCTCAAACAGTTTTCATGTGGCCTGCCACTAAATATCAAATTATAATGAGTTATTTCCATATGTTTTTTGTTTTTTTCTTTCAAGGTTAATAGATTCATTTTGCATCATAAATGTTTTTCTGTCCAGACCTGATGCTAAGTTCATTTGAGTTTCAGACCCCTGGTCAAAGTGTATGCGAGACAGGGACAGCATTAGATAACCTTGGTTGAAGTTCCCTTTGTTGGACCCTCATTTTATTTCTCCTCTAGTCGAGATGTTTTTGGGAGGGATAGTGAGTTTTTTTTAAGGTTCATCATCGTTCTGACAGTATTTCCCACTTGGCGAGCGGCGTGTGGGCTGTGCACGATGCAACGACAACAAACAACAATGTCAAACACGACGCAACAGGCAACAATAGAGGACGTCCAGCAGCTCTTTTTTCCCCTGCTTGGTTTGTGGCTGTTTGTCTCAACAAGACGTCAAGCTGAGAATAGACTGCAGGCGTTGAAGAAACACCAGTTGCAAGAAAGCGAGGTCCAATCAGATTATCATAGGTGGAGCTAGACTGACTGTGCCGTACCATTTTGCTCTTATACCCAAAGGTAACGGTGCCAAAGAATGGAACAGTTGGGGCAGGTTGTTTTGGTTCTTTTCCTCATGGAAGCACAAAAAAATATGTACTGTACTCTACCAACCCAAACCACTTAATGGAAACACATCTTAAATGACTTAATATAATACATTTCTTACATATATAACCTTTAATTCGTTTCATGTGTAGAATATGTTTTATTTATTTATTTTATTGTATCTCACTATAAAGTATGGGATACAGGTTAAGGTCAGAAAACGTACGTGTCGGTACTGTCAGACTTCAGAACACTGTTGATGGCTCTGTCCTGTTGTTTCCTTATTATTTTCCTGTGTTTCAGTGACACAGTTTTCATCTGCTGTGACCTTTTCCCCAACAACACACATTATTGCAGGTTCTCTGGTGATTTACAGGCAGCGTTAATGGTTACACGCGACTCATTTGTGTCCACATGACATGCAAGTGCATATTTCAGTGTGAGCCGCAGGTGCAAGGTTGAGTTGTTTTTGCCAGTTCGGCTGTTCCACTATTTGATTTCCATCAGCGGCAATAGATGGTGAGAGAATTCTCTTTTATGTTTTGGTTAGTTAATGGACAACACATGCAGTTTGCCTCCAGGTGGCTAAAGGAGGACTACTCCATAAGCCTTGTGGATGGGGTTGTTTTCATAATGCCTTCACACTGTCCAAAATTAGTTTTAACATTGTGCCAATTCTTGCAATGCAATAATCTAGGTGCATATCCTCCTAGCTTCCACTGAACACTGAACTATTCTCTTAAGTTGCTCGTAAACTTGTTGTAACCCGAGTCACAGCCTCACAGGGAGAGCAATATATTTATATTTATGCCACTGTGACTCCAGGAGGGAGTGTGTCGGAACTCTGTGTGGGATTTAGGAAACATTTTATCTATAATGCCACCAAGATCTGGTTCTGTCAATTCCTCGCTTCCTCTCCGTCACCGGTCACTGCTGTGCAGCTCAGCAGTGCGATTACAGTCAAAACCATACATTATTGCTTGTGGTTAAACAAGCAATAAATATTAATAGTATTTCCAGCACAATGTTTTTTTTTTTTTTTAATTTTCTTAAACTCACGTTCACGGTCTGCCATACCCTCAACTAACTGGCCCTCTCGAGTCATCTGTCACCACCTTCCACCTCCCCTCCATCACTTCCATCTTCCTTCCACTTGATCCACCTCAGTCCTGAAACTCTCTGTCTCCCACTCTGCACTTTTTACTGCTGTTCCCCTCACCCCTCTGTCATCTCAGGTTTTTCATTGTTTGACCTCACCCCTCTCTCTTTCCTCCATCCATCCCTTGTTGGTCTTTCATCTCACAGATGTTGGTTTAGCTGATGGAAGGATTGGCCGTTTACTGGCCCCAGCCAGGAGGAGGAGGAGCATAAGCCAGATGCATAATCATACAAGGTTTATGAATTTGATAAGAGCCAGCAGCCTACACTAAAAAAGAAGGAGGGATTCAGAAACTTTGCTGCACATTCTGCCTCTCTGACAGACAGTTCTGGAGCCATTCTGTTTTTTTTTTTTTTTTGTTTCTCTTTATGCTCCCACTCCTCCTCCTCCTCTTCCTCTTCCTTTTTCTCATGGAGTCAGTTTTGCTGTGGTGTGATTGGCTGGTGACGCTCCAGGCAGATGTAAATCTGGCAATGGTTGTTGGCACAGAGGAACCGGTGGAGGACGTCAAATGAAAAAAGCTTGTCTCCGTCTCTGAGCAGGCTGCTGCCGCTGCTGCTGTTGTTGCTACTGCTGCTCAGAGCGGAGGGGACGCCTGCGTGTGTTCATGTGTGTGTGAGGACGCTGAGTTGGCCCTGGAAGTCATGTCCAAAGTGCCCAAGAACAAAAATGTCTCCTGGGTGAGTACGGCCTTTCAGCCTGGTAGTTTAAGGGACAGAGGGTTGACAGGGTGTGAAGGGGGAAAGATGTTGTATTGGCTCTTGTTTTGTTCTGAAATTTGTTGAATACAGTATGTCTAGAGTTCTCATAATTACTGCTACATATAGGCATGGGGTCACACGGTGATGCGGTGTTCAGATTCTGGTTTGACCGAGAGCCTTTCTGTGTAAAGTCTGCGTGTTTCCCATAACCATGTGTGTGTGGTTTTCTCTGAGTACTCTGGCTTCCTCCCACAATTCAAAAACATTGCAGATTAGGGATTAGGTCCATTGGACACTCTAAATTGACCACCTCTGTATGTTGACCCCTGTGATGGACTGGTGACCTGTCTAGGCTGTATCCGGCCGTCAGCTTGCCCTATGCAATGTGGAAGCTAAAGTGGTAATAAATGGATAGATGGACATATACGCATAGAGAATTTGGACATACAGCTGTGTGAACTTTTGCTTATCTAAACAGATGCTGTTGGACCAAATGTTTCATGGGTATAAATCAGGTAAATAAACATGACCTTTGTTTTTACTCTTTTTTTTTTTTACTGCCTTAATGTGACCAACAGCTGTGTTGTGCAGTCAAAAATGATCCCAAAGCCCCAGTGCACTCTTCTCCAACCTTACACCACCCTGCCCTAAATCAAAGAGCATTAACCAAAAAGATCTCACACCAAAAAGTGATGATAAGCCTCGAGAGTGGAAGCAGCTAATGTGTGCTGGGTCTGCATGACCGTAGTTGAATAAATACGATTAAACGTTTCGCTTATGTGCTTTAGCAGCCAATCGTGGCTCTTTTTTAGGTCAGAACCAATGGGTTGTTTTGTCATTTCTAGATTCAGTGGAGACCAGAGTGGGAGGCTGATGTCTGGGGTTTTGTCTGAAAGTGCATGCCATCCATCTATGGCCCAGCAATTCAGTGTACACACACACACACACTCATGTGTGTGCTCTGTGGATCCAACAGATATTGAATGCAAGAGAACAATCTCAAGTACAGGTCCACCTCCTCTAATTGCTTGTAGTTTTGGGTGTATTCGAACACAGCTTTTTACATAAACCTTAGTTGTGGAGTTTTCAAAGCCACCAGGAGTTGTCATGGAATTGATGTTTTTAAGATTCAAACCTGTTTTAAATGCTTATCCTTAGGCTTCTATTTAATGGTCTCCGTAATTGTTGTCTCAGCAGTCAGTGTGATTGTTAGATAGACTGTCAGATAATGAGCAATATAGAAGTCACTGCATTATACGCCCGTTAGAGAAATAAACTTGCTCACGTTGCAGGGTGTGTGTGATACTTGAAAGAAAACAAGCTTATTTATGGATCGTATAAATGGTACATTGGGTTTTACTTACTGAGAATACTTATACTTCTTGTTTTTCATGAGCAGTACAGAACTAATCAGGCTGCCTTTTGTGACATCTACACAGATGCGTTTACAAGGAGTCTGTTCTAGTGTTTACTGAAGGAGCATCTCCTGCTGGAGGAGCTCTGTGATGTCACGGAGCAGACTTGATTTAAAAACCTGAGACTGGTACAATCCCAGGTCATGGGCTAAATGCTGGGACTTTGCAAAACAAATTCATTCCTTTCTATAGGCCTTATTTTCAGCAGAAACATGGAAGCCATAATTTTTGTGCGAGATGTCCGGTTTGGCATTTCTGGTCAGTAGTTAGGTATCTTTATAACAACTTACATTGTCAGATAACATGGCCTCTAGAAAAAAAGGCATCTATGTGGAGTCAGGTGTTTCTATAACAGCATTTGGTTTAAGCAAAAGACGGGAATGTTACTGATAGTTACGAGTGTTACCACGACACTGTTAAGAAAGCAGACTTACAGGTACCAGAAGTGCCGCACAAAAACAGGAAGTCTGACCCTAAGTTACCTCCACGTTAAAAAAAAAATAGGGTCTACATCAGTGCAGATATTGCAGATAGTGATGTGTGAGCCTATGTGGAACCTCTTACAGGTGAGTGTAGAGAAGGTCCAGATGTGAGTCTGACTCAGATGTCGGTGTGTTAGCCCCGCCCCCTCGCTACACACTTCTGCAGGCTGTTCTATCAGACTACAGCACTGCCTTTCGATTTCATTCTCACTTACGTAACACGCATCTGTGTCCGTCAGCTCCTAAAGCTCTTCCTGGTGATTCTGGTACTTCACCATGTTGTCCATCTGCTCATGTCCTCTGCCTGGCTGTCCAGGGGAAAGGGTCTCAGCCACTATTGGACCATGCATGTTGTATCACAGGTGTTACATAGACCTTTAATGGAGGAAGTGTTTTGGAATAACTCACTGTAAATGCATATAAGGTTTTAATTCAAATACTGTATGTTGTAATTGTATTGTCAGCACGATTTGAAAGGATCACTTCTCTCAAGTTTGTCACACAGATGCAATTTACTTTCTTTTTTTCTAGACACTTCTGGTGAAAATGAATCCCCTGTGTTTTGATATTTGTCCTTCCTCTCACCAGATAAAAGACATTTTATTATGGGTGCATACGTTTGTAATCTTAATTGGCACTCGCCAAGAAAAGAGGAGTAAGGAGCTGCAACAGCAATCAGTGATGTTCAGAAATTAATCATTCTATGGAATGTCATCACATTTACTAAAAAAAAAAAGTGTTAACCACAATTAACTATAAGCAGAGTCACTTCCTGGTTTTCAGGAAGTCGGCACGACTATTTCTGGTAATCTGTCAGCCATAAATGCAAAGATGTTTTCTAGTTAGTGTCTGCAGTAGCTACCAAAAGTGTTCAGCTATGAATTATAGCAGAAATATAGTCTCAAACTTGTGGAAGTTCTAAGTGATGATTCGCTCCAGCCAAATCTACCAGCGATTTGATTTCTCTCTGCAGACACGTCTGGCAAGGATGCCATTTTGGCCAACTTCAGAAGCTCCTAAGAAAATGAACAAATCACAAATAGTCCAATTAAATCAATTAGATTTTAGTCTTGAACTTAACCGGTTCCTCATAGATGAGTGTCTATCTCTTAAGGACCAGGTTTTGGTCTCCATGAGGACTGCTGATCTCATGATAGTAGTTGTGGAGCTAAGATGAGAAACGTCCTCTGAAACAGAAAAGTTTTTAACCAAGAGTGAATATGGTGAGACATATGGAGACAATGCTCAGGATCTGCTGAGTGCTCTAAAGACCAAACATTTCAGCTTTGCACATTGCATTTAACAAGTGAAACACAACACTTTTACTTTGAAAATATAAGTGTTGTACATAAAAATGATTATTTTTCTTTAAAACCTTTTACTTGTGGTCATAAGTTTCCTCATTTATGTCAGTTTGACTCTCTAGGGGATTGTAAGGTTCTGAAGAGGCAACAAATACAAGAACATATATATAGACACACACACACACACACTGGTTTCCACGGCTTCAGAGGACATTGCATTGACTTAGATTCAATTCCTGGAGACTTACTCTAACTTTAACCATAATCACTTGTGTCCTAACCTTAACCTAACCCTAACCTCAGCCTAAAACATGTCTTCACCTTAAAATGGAGTTTTTTTGTCCGCATAAGGAAGACAAGTCCCCATAATGTGACTGTGGAAACAGATTTAGGTCCCCACAACATAAGGAATGCCAGCGACACGCACACACGCCGGACATCACACACAGAGGAGGGAGTTCACTGGTGGACATGACTGACTCAGTCCCCACTTTGCTGTGTGTGCATCGGTCATGCCAGGCAGCGTGGACAGCGTGGACAGCTCCCTCCGTGCTCGTCAGAGTGAGCGGTGCGCGGCGCAACAGATGCCGCACAGAGAAATAAGCCTTTAATACCCTCAGGACTCTGGAAAGGGTAAAACCACACTCTCAACGCGGACTTGAATGAAAGCTGTCACGCAAACTCCCCCGTGTCTCGTGCATATTTCAGGACATATTTTACTTTAATGCACGAAACGGCTCTGAATGAATGCGCGGTCGGGTTTATTTTTATTTTTATTTTTATTTTTTGTGGAACATTTGACGGCGTCTTTGTTTCCATCCACCTGGTGCAAAGGTAGACACAGCCTCGCGGCGTGCTGGTCCATGTCCCATCCCATGGAGCCAGGCGAACGATAATTTGGACTAGGGATTAAAGTCGCGGAACAACACGAGGGGATCTTTTAAGTCACCATGCCGCCTAAGAAAAAGGTAAAACATGCAGTGTGTTGTGTTTTGTTGTTTGTTTGTTTTTTGTGCGCGTGTGTGTTTTGAACAGGAAGGGTAGGGGGATGCACCATCTGTTGCACACGGCGTTAATCCTGGTGTGAGGCCTTTCTACATCATTGCACTCACTGTCACAGTCACAATGCGCAGGGCACATATGGGATTCATATCCTCACGCATGCATCATGTGCCATGTGTCCAACTGAACACCACAGGCTGCAGAGATAGGGTTACATAACCGATGGCCTGTAAGAATCAGATGGATTAAACAACACACACACACTTATTGTTTCTGTCAGTTATAACTCTTGGACTTGCTGTGAAACATTAGTGTTACATGTTGTGTTCAAGCTACAGGACATTTATTGGATTCCTACCTCTGTCCTACTTCATGTAGGGAGGAGATTTTGCATTCTAGCAGTTTTTTCCCCCTGTGTATGATTACTTGCACCATGCCTGTCTTTGAGTTTTTACTTACTAGTTTAAGGAAACAAATACTAATGTTAGTTTTGTGCTGTACATCGTTCCTTGTCTCAAAGTTGGATTCCCATTGACATGCAAACATTTGATTGTGTCACGATGCATTTCTATATTACTTTAACTCACATGGCTTGATTTTTTTTTTTTCATTCAACTAATGCTTCTGCTGTTGGCCTGCAGCTTCTATAGCACCTGTAAGTTCAACAAACATCAACGTCAGACGCCGATAATGGATTACGTGCTGTAGGGATGCACAGGTTTATTGGCTCGATATCAGTATCGGCAAATATCAGCTTTAAAAAGCGTATTAGGAGATATCGGCAAGATCTGCCAATCTAATGACGTCAATGCTTGCGTCTTCACCAACTATTCGTTTTTTTATGTTTCTTGATTTTTTACACAATGAAGGAAATCTATATATCTTTCAAAAATATGATGTTAATTTCACTACAGACGAGACTAAATAACCTCTGCAGCTGGGTGCAGGGTATTAGTATGGGTAGCAGTATGGGTTATCGACCAAAGCCCTCATGGTATATCGTCATATCGGATAAAAGTCCAATATCATGCATCTCTAGTTCCATCCCCATAAATAAAAAGCAACTGCTGTTGAGCTGCAGCTTCCATGACCTGGAAAGTTAGCGCTGATGCTGTGCTGGATTGTGTGCTGTCATTCCATTGTTGCAGAATCAGCCAGGTCCACATTGTGATGCATCCTGTTTTCAACACCCTTCTGACCTCATCCACCTGTCAGTCTCTGAAAAAGCCGGAGGGTTGTTAAACGGCGATTACATTTCAAAAATCTTTAGGCTGTTTTAACCATCTGGATGAATCTATATTATGTCCACTGTCCAGTTTTGACTTCATAATCCAAACATTCGTGAACACAGCTAAGCCGTTTGCCAAACTTTAAAAGAATCTAACAAAATGCAGGAGACACAAACTGGATTTTGTAGAAAACTGTAGATGGCATAGTATATTGGATTTCAGTGTGATGGTTAGTGCTGGCCCACTACAGAATAGGAAAAGCCTCTTAGTAGCTGTTAATGGGGCTTTACGTCCAGATACCTGCTCCTCTTCCAAGCAGAAAGTGGAGCAATGAGGTGAGTTATCCGGAAAGTTCCAGAGGGAAAACTTGGTAGAGCTGCTTCCTCCGGGGTTTCAACTGTTTCTAAGTTGATTATTAAATTATTTGCAATTCACTCACTTCTGTGCCTCTCACTTTACATGATAAGTGACGTGATGCAAAGAGTGAGAAATTGTCATGACAGGAATGGGTGACAAAATGTATTTTTAAAAAAGTAATCCCCTCACTGGTGCGTGCACACGCGCACGCACACAAGTCCTCAGTCAACCCTAATCATGTTGCATGGTGACGCTGTGCAGTCCACGGCAGAGAGACTCGGTGTCTATGAAACCTATCTTTTACAGGAGCCAAGTGAGCCAGGATTTAAGTTGTATAGATAAAATAAATGCAGCTATTCTGTATTCTATATCCAAGCAGCAGCAGCGTGGTCTGTCTGTCTTTGTGGAGTTTGTGTTTTTCTCTCTCTCTCTCTATTTCTTTCTCTCCAAAGCCTGGATTGACACATGCCATCTTAATCTCCTTACTCAGAGGCGATCATGACCCAGAGAGAGAGAGAGACGGAGCACATACATGTTGCTTTTCCCCCTGTAATTCCTCTGAATTTCCCACTTGACTTTGCTTTTCTTTGAAGCAAATCTTCCTGTTCCTTTTGTATTAAAAATATTTTAAACATTCTGGCTTTTGCTATAGATGTCATGTGACTAAATTTGTTTACCCAACCTTTGTGGCAGGGAAATCTTCTGCACAGCAGCTTACATCACAATAAAGCATGTAAAATTAACACAAATATTACAGATTCTATACCTGATATGACGTGATCACTACACAAGCAGAATCACTTAGGAATTGGTGGATTTGTGCACCAACATGGCCTTGTTTTGGTTGTAGCGTTGAAAGATGGGATTGCTTGATGTCCGCTACCAGAACTCTGAACCACTTTTGTATTATTCTTTTTATTCTGGATACAGACTGAATCCAAACTATGTGAAGTTGATTTAAAAAAAAAAAAAAAAAAAAAAAAAGAAGAATTGTGTGTTTTTCCATCAGCATCTCAGAGTTCTTCACTTCTGTAGCTGTGTAATTGCCATATGCTGTAAGTTGCACAGGGTAATGGCGATGAAAGTCATCTGTCGCCACTTTAATTTAACTTTAATGTAATATTTTCACTGAAACCAACATTTATTTTAAATCGTCAATCTGGTTCTCTTTCTAGATCCCTGCCAAAATCTAATGATTTCTTCCATGAGCTACAACTTATCTCCAGAAAAATATCAGAAATCCATCCATTTTGAGATATGTTGCTCCCAAACAGACAAACGGCCTAACATGGCTGGACACATGGTGGCGGTAACTAGCTGACTGTCTGTGGTTGTTATCTTGCATGACTTTCACAACATTTTCTATAACTTTACTACGTGAGGTTCCTTTTCTTTTCTTGTACTTTTCTTGTTGACGATGTTATTATTTGCCTCATTGCCCCTTTTTGACCAGTACAAACCTTTTTGTGTTTGTGTCCTTTTTGCCACCGCCTCGATTTACATTTTTACATATTTAAATGTTACGCACTACGGTTTGAATTTACTTACTGAAATGAAAAAGGAAAAACAAACAAAGAAATGAGAAAAGAACCAAGCCTCAATAAGTGCAGCTCTAAAGTGCCGTGACACAGCCTTTTACTCTACAGACTGCAGCTCATGCCAAAGTAAAGACGGCAGTGCCAGCTGGGATATATCTGCTCCATGGGAGCATCAGGCAAAGGGCCTGGTGCCAGATGATGCAAAGCAGCTGATTAGACAGTACACAGGATTGGTGCTCAGTGTGTGGGAATCCTGGTAACTGCCAAGAGACAAAGCAGCAAAGAAGTCATGGACACAATAACATAAATCGAAAATGAGCAGCAGAGAAATAAAAGGGAATTTGATATCATTATCATAGAGTGTAGCTGTTCCTCAGTTACAGGTAGAAATCTGCAGGTGAAATTAGGAGTTTTCAAACACCTGGGCTCAGTGCCAGCTGCTCATTAAGAGGCCCGATAGGAAATTTGTCACAATTAGATTAGTGACCTGCTCCGCAGACAACAGGGAACTTTAGTAAAGGGTGTTTGGTAGAGAGGCAGAGTTTTTTTTTTTCCTCCTGATGCATGATTTTATCTCTTTAAGCTCACAAACAAGGTTTTAATGAAGTTTTAATGATTAGGCTTATGTCAAAGACTAATGCAATTGTCACTTGCACCAATACATGGACACACACACACAGTAACACATGGACAGTGGACGCGTCTGTGGTTAAAAACACATTTTTTTCCTCATGACCAGCCTCAATGTCAGTGTGTGTTTGAATACAGTGCAGGCGGAGCCAGATCCTCTCTTACTTAGATTGGATCTTTCAGAAGTGATGTTAGTATCAGGTCTGAAGGGGACGACCACTGCTTCCATGTAGCATCTGCTTTAAAGTGGAACTGTCCAGTACTGGCTTTTAATCTGTTTCTCTAAGGAGCTCCCCCTTGTCGCTCCTGCCCATGTGTATCGGTTCTCCAACCGGTGGAGCCACATCCATGCCGATGGAATTACATCCAACGCCTTTCCAAAACAAATCAGCAATCAGCACGACTGCATTCATAGAAATTGTAGAGGAAACAACAATTATACAACAGTAGCAAACATCGAGGAAGTGCAAATACACATGAAAACATAGGGAACAGCCTTTATCCCCACTGAAAACGCCGGTTTGACGTAGGGCTGCAGCTATCGTTTATTTTAGTAATTGATTAATCTATCGATTATTCTGACGATTAATCGAGTAATCGGATAAAAGAACTGGGACATTCTGCATTCTGTACTTTTTTATTTCCAAGTTTAGTTTGTAGTGTTCCCGTACTTTTGACGCATTTTGTCGTTAAGCTGCGTATCCTCCCCTTGCTCCCTGTTGCCTTCATCCTTCCAAGCTTCACTTATGTTATCAGCATAAGCTGATTTCAGAACAAAAAAAAGGAGAAATGGATCCAAGAGACATTTGGCCCCAAAATGACCCTAAAACAGCCTCGGACATTGCCTGTCCAGAATGAAAGACTAGTTTTCTGCTTCTTTCCTGACATCCTTAAATCCTGACATCCTTAAATCTAAATAGACATAACAGCAAAAAAAAAAGAGAAAAAAAGTTCATACTCCTTACACTTCAAACACACTTTAATAAGCAGCTATTATAATAAATTAAGTAACATAACTGAAGTAATTACCCCATTGTATATGCTGTTAGTTTTATCACTTAACAGGGTGAGAAATGTCATGTTTGGTGTGTGAGCATGTGAACTTTAATTGAATTGAAATCTGTGTGTCTCACACTGAGATTTGAGAGCTCCGATCACATTGATAATCATCCTGGCGGAACGTTAGCGTAAGTGAGCACATGGGCGTAACTGAAATAACCATCCGGGCAGTTTTCCACCCGGAAATGTAATACTGTATTTAACGATTACTCGACACAGTAATCCAGTTACTCGAATGATTCAAGGAATCATTTCAGCCCTAGCCTGACGTTAACTTGTGTGTGGCCCCTCACTCGGTCAGACAGTCGTTCCCTCTTCCTCGATTCCGCCAATGACTGTTTTCTCCGCTTCTTTTTCACCAGCTCTGCCATGATGATTATCTTAAATAATGCTATCACTGCCTTGATCTTATAGCCGGTACCTAGCTGGGAGGTGTGTGTGTTTGTGTGTGTGCGTGTGTGTGTGTGTTTAGTGCTGTAAAGTAGTTCATGTTTTGAGACTTCACGAGAACTCCCAATTCTGAGGACACCCGGTCGGCGGCCCTGACCTTGTAAGGCTGGTTTTCCACTAAAAGACAGTAGAGGCGGTGGAGACAGTCCTCAGTCTCCTCGCAACCAGCCATTTTACCATCACAATGTCTCAGCAGCACAAGTGAGGGTAAAAATCCTGCCTAGTTCTGCTTTGATGTGATGCTGTTCAGTCTGAGCTGTGTGAGAAAGATGCACATACTGTATGAGTCAGGGTGAGAATCTGCCACTGGCACTGACTGCATTATCAGATCTTTCTTCCTGTCCCTGTGTCTTTAGTGTGTGAACACACAACTTTGTGTCTTTAGTTATGTAGTGAATGTGAATGTGAATAGGAACTTTGTTTGATTATAGAGCACTACCAATGGAACTGAGCCCTGTCTAATGGGCTTAATTATACTTGTGTGTCTGTGGAGATCTCAGTGTCATTTCAATAGCCCCTTAAAGTATCTCAGTTTTAGATGTACTGCTTTATTAAAACATCTTCAGTCGGTCTATGAGGACGGAATGAATTTCACTTGGAGTTGAAGACATAGAACTGAATATGCCGGAGCATGATTTTAACTTCATTTGTGTAGTTCTCCTGAATTGTCATCAATGCGAGCCATTTATGCTGAGGTTGCATATTTCGCTTAGTGGTTGTCATGGTAACGGCTCCTAATGTGTTGAGGGATTGTGCAGCAAGAACGGTATCTATAAGTTACACTAAACGTGTCCCAGAATCTGGTGCAGTGGACAATTTCTACTTGTGTTAAGTTTAGAGAGGATGGATGGATGGATGGATGGATGGATAATATAGGATTTATCAATGCTTCATTCTTTCATTGAACAATCAATTCTTTCACAAAAAACAACCCCCGCCAAAAAAATAAAATAAAATAAAATAATGTAGCTTCAGTAGTTCAGTTTTTAAGAAATAATCTGTGATGTCATGTGGGAATGCACAGTGCATTTTGGGGCGTGGTCTCTATAGCCCTGCAGTAAGTGGTGTGGTATGTGCCTGTGATTGAGGAATAACATTGATATTCATCTGTACTTGTGTCAAATCCGATTGTTTTAGCCAAGATTATGCTATTATACACTGTTTTATTTACCTACTATATTTCCATTTAAATCCAGTTAATTCCCATGGAAAGTTTATCATATAGAAAATTCCATGAATTTTGCCCCATATGTAGCAGAACAATTCAACATTCAATAAGCCACAAAAAACTACTAGCCACGTACCTGAAGATGCTGCAAAAAAGGGTTATCATCATCTAATCCACCCTTTATTACATATATATATATATATAGCTTTCAGGAAAGGAACACCGTCTAAAATTAGTTTTTGTTAGTCTTTAATCTTGTAAATGTAACATAGTCTTTAACTATGTCTCAGACTCTTCAGTGAATATTTTACCAGCTGTTGCTTATTCAGAGCAACTACCGCACCGCTTGAAAAAAATCAATCTCTTGTGCACTGCTTGTGCAAGAGAGCAGTAGATTTATGCTCTTTACCTTACCTTAAACCTTAATGCCCTCATTATTGACCCCTGAGACTGATGGGTGTTAAACAACAACTGCAACAACCAAAAGAGTGGCAATGACTCTTTCTTACTTTCGAAACAAACGAGTTAAAAGCACACAGAGGTGAGAAGCTTCTATCTCATGCAGCAGATGCAGTGGAGGTTATGTTTAACCAGGCCTGATCTGAGGAAGTTTTTAAGATGTGCTGATGGTTAAGTGTTTTATGGAGCATCTTACAGTTCAGGGCATGTGTGTACTGTTCGGTCTGTTCGCGGCATAATGTCCATATAATACAATACAATACAAGCACTTGTATTCACTCATCTATGCAGACATCAGCCCTGTCTGACAATACACAGCACAAGGAGAAGAGAGTCGGGCTAGACAAGAAAACATATACTTTTAAGATTTGACAGAACAGACAGTTCTGTCAGTTACAATATATGCTGTTGAGACTATGGGAAAGATTGACACTGACATGATTGTTTTATCTCAAGTACCAAAATAAACAGAGGTAAATATCATATATTTGGATCAACGGAAAATGTCTAAATAATGAATAACACTAGGTTGTCTTCTTCCTTCAAGACCAGAGTTTCCTGTGTCCTCTGGTGGAACGCAGCGATCCAGGTCAGCCAACTGGCTCCTGGTGACTCGATGGCTCTGATTATTTTAGTTCAGGGATTTGGTTGATCTCCCCAATCAGACACTTCTCTCCTAATGTACTCCTCATGTGGCATGTGCACAAAGAGAGTCACTTTCAGGTAGCACGCAACAGAGAGAGAGGCCACAGCTTCACTTGTTCATATCATCCTTCCTTTGCCCGCCCTGGGAGCCATGACATCAACCTAATGGGATAAATGTGTAGGATGAAGGGAAAAAAAAGCTTAAAATACTTCACTTTATATAAGCCATAAAGCTCCAGTATGTAAAATGTATTCTCAATTGGCAAAAAAGTGAAGATAAAATAATAAATGTAATTTTTCACAAGTGTACAATCACCTTTTTTTTGTTTTGTTTTGTTTTTCATTACCCTAGAATGAGCCTTATATATTTTTTCCAGGAGCTGAGTCAGGAGTCATATTTTTACAATAGCCCACAATGGACAAACTAAATATCTTTTGAGTTCTAATGTTAACTGAAGGTTCTCCATCACACTTGGAATATAAGCGTTGGGTGAGAGACATTCATCTCCAACTTCACAGATAAAATTTACTACATTTCACACACTACCTTTTAAAGGAAATGACATGTTCTGGACACAAGTAAAGGAAAATGGAAAAAGGAAAACCTTGTCTCGCAAAAAAATATTTTAAGAACTACAGCAGTGGAACTTCACTCCACCACCTCAGCAGAAAACAAGTCCCCCTCTCTGGCTGGAGCACTCATTCATGATCATGCATAACACAGACCATTGTATACCCTGAAACGTGTACAGTTTAAAGCCTGCATTTGCGGATACCGATATTGTGGCGATAATATCGTGCATCCCTAGAGAGGATGTTGCAACACTATGGAAAATATTTTTTTTTTCCTTTGCTATAACCAGGTGCTTTTTGTGCCTAAGCCTAACCAGGGGTTACTCACTTTGACAAACCGTACCACATTCAGAACCAGATGAATGTGGAATAATTGGGAACTGGTCCACAAGCTGTCAAAACACAATCATGTTGATTTGCACATCTGCAAACAAATTAAATATCGCAATATCCTGAAAATTGCTGTGTTCTCCCTGTGTGTGTGTGTGGGTTCTCACCGGGCACTCCGGCTTCCTCCCACAGTCCAAAAACATGAAGATTTGGGGATTAGGAAAATTGGACACTCTAAATTGCCTGTAAGTGTGAATGTGAGAGTGAATGGTTGTCTGTCTCTATGTGGCCCTGTGATGGACTGGCGACCTGTCCAGGGTGTACCCCGCCTCTCGCCCTATGTCAGCTGGAGTTAGGCACCAGCGACCCTTGGTGATAAAGTGGTAGAAAATGAGTGAGTGAGTGAGAATATCCTGAAAATACAGTATTTTCCTTATATAAATTTACTGAGAAAGGCTGCAGGCCTAGGTGCAGTGGCTAGCATTGGTGCCTCACAGCAAGGAGGTCACTGGCTCAGATCGCGTTGGTTCAGAGATCCTTTCTGTGTGTGAGTTTGCATGTTCTCCCTGTGTGTGCATGACCTCTCTTTGGGCACTCTGGCTTTCTCCCATGGTTTAAAAACATGCAAATGGGGTTAATTAATGAATGGGGTTCAATTTTTGTACCACAAATGACTAAGATGGCCAATACGATAGCTCAGAACTTCTCATTAAATGACCGAATGTGAGTCATGTTTTCATACCATTTTTTGTCCTCGCATACCAATCTAATTTTGCTTCCCTTTACTCAGCCAGTAGATGTTTCGAAGTCATCTGCAGTCGTGATCTCATTATTGTTTAAAATTCAGCGTTGGCGTTTTGCACCCAGTTGGCCAAGTGACATTGGCTTGCAGGAGAGGCGGTTGCTGTGCTAACAGATGTCTATACCAGTCATGGGTAAACAAAATAACTCTGCCTGGGCATAACACTACCCCAGGGAGATTCACCTACTTCTCTCTTCATCACATTGAATTCACAGTTGTCATATTGACTCCACTGCATCCTCCTGCTGGGTTCATTCTCACTGCTGCCTCATTTAGGAAGTTTGTGCCTGTTGTGGAAATTGCGTGTGTCCCGGGTGAGAGAGGAATAAATAGTCTTGAGAGTCCACCAGTTAGAATTAGTTGAGAATAATGAAGTGTGCCAAAGCTTCTTATAGCATGTCTCTATAGCTAAAGGGCCAAGCCCACAGTTATGTTTTGCATCAGTTACCGACAAGCCAAGGACAAATAAGCAGATAAGTCCACAATTGGTTAAAGGTCACATAGAATGGTCTTTTTGAACCAAAAAACAAGATTACTGATGTCTACTTGAATAAACTCAATAATATTTATCATTCATCTGAACAGGCGCTCTGTTTCTGAGTTATTGTCCGCCCCCCAGAACACTGAGTCTTTTGCAATTGGCCAGCTACCAAGCACATTCCCACTTGCTTGTGATTGGCCAACTACGAGCGGACTAACTGCTGTGCAGTGCGTCACGCCCCGAACCGCAGGAGCGTCAGTTTGAGGGCATGTGTGGTTTAATTTACATGTAAAATGAACAATTTTAGTATAACTTGTTCCCTATGCACACGGTTTCTCACAGCTCCTGCAGCGGTTCGCTTGTAAACAGCGAGCACAGACCGATCTCTGCCTGCTGCAGTCAGTATATGTGCTAACCCGAGACACTCACTGACCCGAAACGTTAATTTCCACACAGGCCATGCAGTGGTTCGTTTGTTAACAGCGTCATATGGAGCTGACACAAACACTCACTCTCACTCACTCATTTTCTACCAGTGCTGAGACAAACAGAAAAGGCGAACACACACGCTGCCTTTCAAATGCAGTTGCAATTAGCCATCGTTAGCTATTGCTATACAAGACAAGAAGCAGTCAAGCTCACAAAGACATTATTACTTCATTTGGAAATACTTACATTGTATTGCCCAAAGTTTGTATAACTATTCACTTCAAAGTGACTGCTACAAACAAACAGCATTTTAGGAAGCTTAGCAGGGATATTACTATCAAAAATGAAAGATATCCACTCTGCTCTTTTTTCCTCATTAGAAGGGAGTCTATGAAGCGCCTGGTGTTGTTTTTGACAACCAGCAACAGAGCAACAATGAACTGAACCTTTCTTCTGAGACATGTTGCTCTCAACAAATACAATAGTTTTGATGCTGGAAGCGATTCAGCTTCTTCTTCTTCTTCTTCTTCAGGTTGAATGTTCACGCCCATGACCGGGAGTAGCTGTTGGGGGAGGGTTCAATGCATGTCAAATGTGCTAGTTACGTAACTAAACTCAACTTTTCAAAACCGCTTGCTTGAGCACAGATAAACAGAGAAGCCCTTTTTTCTCAGAAGTGGGTGAAGTGTTTATTGTGACACTTTAGTGATGTTTAGATAAGAGAAGGACGTGGGGACACACCAAAAAATATCAGAAATGTGATTTTCCAGTAATTGTCCTCTTTAAGGAATGCAAAATGATTAAAATCTACACTTAGTTTCATTTACAAACCTTCATATGAGCAGGATAATATGTTGAAAGTATATGAGACATGAATAGATATAAAATTTTCCATTACATGCCACTAAGAAAAATCTGATCAAAGGAATTCAAACACCAAATTCACAAGATAACACTTTTGAAATTATGATGGACTTTGGTGCGGGAGCCTTTTAAAAACGTTATTTTCCAAGCAGAAAAGCTGTTTAACAGAGAGGAAATGCGGCAACATTTTTTAAGACATTGTAGAATTAGGCAGATTTAGGAAGATTTTTGTTGTTAAGTGACTGAAATTAGTTTTGAAGTGACTGAAATTAGTTTTGAAGTGAAAGTTCCTTTAACTGCAACAGCTCTACACTGATGGTGAGTGTCCAGCTTCAAGGTGAGTCCAAGGAAAGGCATACTTCTTTTTGCCAGTAGGGGGCATCACCATCCTGGGAACGTGTACTTTCCTGTGTGCGTGTGCGTGTGCGCACTGGGGAGGGAACTCCGCTGTGCACAATTCAGAGAGCTGAGAAGAATTGTAAACGTGTGACCATGTAGAGACAGAAATGACATGCCGTCATGTAAGTGGCCTTTTAAGTAACATAAGGCTATTTAGTTTGTTTAATAAAAGGACACGGCATAGACTTATAGGAAAGGTATCCTTAAATTACTTCTGTTGCGATCTGGAAAATAGTATTAAATAAAATTAACATGACCTTTGGGGGGGGGGGCAGGGCACCCTCATAATAGTAGGGGAAACACTGCATTGAATTTGCTGTACCACCTCCAACACACTGGTATTCGTTTTTCTTTTGATCTGCCTTCATCTGACGTTTATCCTCACTTCAGTTGCCTTGTAGATTCTGTTTTGCTCTCTCGCCTCCCTCAGACCGGCTGTTGTCTTTCTGCCTCTCATCCTCCATTCCTCTGCCTTTCCTTCAGTTTTCCTCACTTCATTTTATGAGAGATATTAAGTCACTTCCATGCATTAAATGACATGCTACATAATCCATCATTGTCAAGGTCAGAGCATCTCACGAGTTGTCAGGCAGTGCATGTGCTTTCATTTGGAATAACACAGTCAGTGGGATTGAGTGACGGTAAAAACAACCGAAGGGGAATTGTTACCTGCTGGTTGAGCATGATGTTTGAACAGTGAACACAGTTGACATTCAGAAGCACTTGCTGTAGTCTCATGAGCTTGTTTAAACTTAGAAATCACATGAAAGCTTCACCTTATAGGTTTGACTTTTGTGAAAATATTATTGGTGTATAAATTATGTCACTGGCAATGACTGTTTTATCCCATACAGGAAAGGCGCTCCACAGTACATCAAAAGTTGATGGTCCAGAAAGGAATTCATGACTTCAGTCCTACATTTGTTTGGAATTAGGCTGATATATTTTACTGCAACAAAGTTGAAGAGGTTCAGCTCTGGTGTAGTCAAGTCAATCAAATCATGCAAACTGTTCTAATCTTCCTTTTGCCAAAGTTAAGCACTGCAGAATGTGGTGGTGTCAAATGTTTTTTTTTCCTGTCAGAATTCCACTTTTCCACTTTTTTTCTGCACTGTGAACCAAACCTTCTCCAGTTTATACTTCAAAATACCAAAGACACCAAACACCTGGACAAGTGTCAAGTGAAGTACTCAAATTACAGGCCTTTAAAATCCTTAGAAAGTAATAAAAATATCTCTTCTGACTTAGTCCCCTCAGAGGATCATGTGTCACTCACCACCTTTGCCAAATTGGGATGATTAAAAAATGTCATTAAGTGTTTAAAAATAAGGTTCCTCTGCTTTGAAATGCTGGAGGCGTGTCCAGTGGAGGAGCCAAACACACTCCCTCACACATACTGACCTACACACTTTAGTGCAGAGAGAGAGGCAGAGCACTGATTTGAGACTGTGGAATCCAAGTGTGTATCACGAGTGCCAGATTGACGTTGAGGCTGTGCAACCTCCTGGCTATGACACAGAGGACATTCATGACTTTTGAGGGGACAATTTAATCTCTGGGACACATGGCACACAAACCAGAGCATCGTCAGGAGGGATTTGGTGCAACACTTCTTGACAGTTGACGACAGGTGGGCTTGGGAGAAAAGCAATGGAAATGAGAAATGAGATGAGCTTAATGGTGAAGTGTTCTGTGAAGTGTCCTGTGAATTTGGCCAGAGAGTAAAAGAAAATTTGCCAGTCTAATAATAATAGTTTTGACCTGCTATATTAGATCTGTCACTTCTCATTTGAAATTCAGTATTAATTTGAACATGGGGTGTAAAGTTCACACTCGATTGAAAATGCATGCTGCAGTCTCGTAGACCTTTTTTAAGTAACACCCCTTAGGATCCAGCAGAGGGTGCTTGTACATTTTTCTACATTGAGATTTGTTTGGAGACAGATGCAGCAGCGACAGCATGTTGGAGATGCGAGGGCGCCTCCTCTCTCTGCAGATAAAGTAACAAATATCTGTGTGTGCCAATGTCTGTCTGTGCACTCTGAACACACGGTCCTGTCTGCAGGCAATAATGTGAATAAAAAGAGAGCCGTGCTCAATCCTGATCCGGTTGGCAGACTTGTGTTTCCCCAAATAATATTAGAAATCATGTTACAATATTTTGGATTAGTGACTAGCATTGTTGCCTTGTAGCAAAGATACCCGGGTTCCTGATGAGGTGCGACCGAGGCTCTTTCTGCATGGTGTTTGTGGATAAAGTGGTAAAGAATGAATGAAATATGATGTAATAGTATTAGATTTTAGTTAAAACTGTCATAACTTCCTCCTGTGGTCAGTGATTACGCATTCAGGGAGTGTTTAATCCATCCTACTCTACTGAGTGCTGTATGTTGGGAATAATTTCATAATTTAAGTTGCAAATATTACAAATTGTGCTGTGATGTTGTTTTACATATGACACAAACAAAATAATTGTGATGAACAACCAGTTCTTTTCATTGTACAGAATCATTAGCATCAAGTAATTAAAAGATAAGTTAAATGCTTCCTGCATGACTGGAGCACAGACTCTGACACAGCCAAGGTTGTGATTTGGCTCATGATTGCCGGCTTTCAGATTTTAGAAATGTCCTTGTCATATGTTGGAGATTAATGCATGTTTTCATGATTTCCAAATCTTTATAACTGATCTACAGTTCGGCATGGTTCGGTTTGATTCCTGTGTTAGATGTCGTGCTCATGACTCTTCTAGTGACGACACTTGCTGCCAATCAGTGGCTGACACGTGAGATTTAGTATCGTCTCAGCCCGCCAAAGCAGGTACTAAAAGAAAGTGTCAGGTACCTGATACTATCGCTACTGGAAAAGCAAAAAGAAACGTGTAGAGTCAGACAGTGCCGTGCTAAGCCATGCTGGAACTATGCTGTGGAAAAGCACCATAACTGTGGTGATACTGAACTTGAATTAAACAAGTAAAGTAGTTTAATGACTTTGGTTTTTAAATGATGTGCAAATGTACACTAACCAAATAACACAATGTAGATACCTAGATATATCTAGATTTCTTTAATATGTTTAAAAAAAATCACATATTTTGGGGAGCTCACTGGTGATAATGCCTTGGGCCGGCTCTGGGCAAAACCCATCTTCTTCTTTATTGAGCCAGGATTTTTATGACATAAATTCCTTTTAAACCATAGACAAGTTAATGGAAATATGTTTTTTTTTATATATATATATTTAAGATTGTTTAATTAAATGGTAATGGTGACGTTTTTGGTGCTTGGACTCACAGGTGATGGTAGTTGAAGTCTGTGGAAGTGTTACAAAAGCATGAACAGTGCAATGTATGAGAAAGAAAGGCAGCAACTCCTCACTTAAAAATGACTTCTGTGATAAATGTAGTAACAAAAATGTAGTAGTCTTATTAGTCTCCATCGCTGAACACACTGCAGTGCATGACCAGTTGAACAGTCATTACTCTCTCTCTCTGTCTCTCTCTCTGTCTTGCAGGGAGAGCGTCACGATTCAGATGCCGTTGAGGAAAGAAACGCCCAGGTGCAGCTGGAGAAGGCCAAGGTACTATCTCACTCTTGCATCATGGTCTCAGCTGACCCGACCCACCGCCGCTCACACAGACTCATTTTTTAGAGAGGCTGCTCTCAAGGACACGATTACAACGCAGACATCAGGAGAGTGGATTAATAGAGCAGTATTCTGCCATTAGGATGAGTCCGTGTAGACTTCACCGCTGTCATCTCTTTATCTGTTCAGTGATGGGAGAAGGATGATAATGAAGAACAGTGATAGTTGCTGATGTGTGCAATAGGGCTGAGTAATATCTACCTGAAAATTTTTCTTCAGGCCTACTGTACATTCATCAGAACAGTGCAGGCAGTTACTGTCTTCTGTTGCAGGACTCATTCCATTCCATTGTCTGCTCCAAGGGTCCGTACTGATTTAGGAAAAAGGGCTTTTAAATATGCAGCTCCTCCTTCCTGGAACAAACTGCAGGACTGACTGAAACTGAAAAATCTGGCCTCATTGGATATTTTTAAAACATTTGAATTTGAAGCAGAAACATTATGGCTGCAGATGTTTTGCCTAAATGATTTTATTGAATCATTTGCTGATTATGCGATTTTTATATTGCACTCTGTATATTGTAAGTAGTTTATGTCTATTTAAAGTAGTTTTTATGTATATTTTAGTTATTTTGTTTGTGTATGCTTGAGTGGTTGATACCGTGCCCTGACTTACAGTATTTGCACTGCTGCCTGTCGTCTTGACCAGGACAATCTTGCACAAGAGATTTTTTAGTCTCAAGGGGTTTTTACTTTATGTATATTGATGGCAAAATAAATTAAACAAAGCAACCAAATAGACCAAGTTATAGTCAAAAAGGGGAGGGGGAAAAATTTAACAATTTCACTTTTCTAAATAATAGTCAGTCAACAAAAATTCAAATTTTCAACATGGTCACTTTATATTATATAATAATCTTTATTTATACAGCAATTCCACAAAATGCTTAATAAATAAGCTGAAAGACATAAAAAATACGACTAAATAGAAACACACTACTAAATTGATGGAACAATGAACACATAAAAATATGGAGTCCCTAAAATAAAAAAAGAAAATCAACTTTTCCTTTGCTCACAATTTCCCAAACATACACATAGACCCTAAAAATGAATTCCAGAACTGAAATTAAGATAATTATGCTCCAAAAAGGTCACAAAAGCCTTGAGAGTATGAGAAAAGTTCAGAGTTATTGTTTTTTTTTTTTCCACTGTCTCTTTAGAGGCTCGACACTAAAACATACTGTACTTACTGAGTTGGGTAAAATCCATTCAGAATGATTAAAGTACTTTTTAGGTTTTGATTTAAAGGAAGCCACTGTCTCTGCATGTAATATAGATTATCCTGCGACGGGGAGTTTCAGGAGTCTTAAACCAATAATCAGTGTATATTGAAAAAGAATAAAATGAAATGAATAGTATTAATTATAATAATAATAACAATAATACGCTGAAAATCTGTTGTTTTTTGTTTGTGGTATCGTTCTTTTCTGTATAGTAGCCAGTCCACCACCACTCACTTCAGACATTACAGCTCACACCAGTCTCTTCCACTCATATAAAACTGTGCTGATATGTGTCCCATTGAATATGAAATGAAATCCTCCCCCACACATTTAATGTTCTCCCACTGCTGCTCACCCTCTGCTCGTCCCCTGCTGACCTCACTGCCTCACCTTTCCAAAGTGGAGTAATTAGCAGCTTGAAGCGTTTGCTGCCGACATTTGACTTTGACAGGATTACAGCACCAACTGACATTCAGCGGCAGTGAGACATGATGGCGTGTGTGACCGAGAGCGTAACTGAGCGTAACCTGTAACTGAAGCTGCCGTGCTTTTCCCTCTGTGATGTGGGGGGGGGGTTTCAGCAGAATTTTCTCCAACCTTTTACTTAAGATACACATTTTCACATTATCATTTTTATGACATGAGGGATACATTGGGATTCAATGACATTCATTTTTTGATGGTGAAATACACTGCATTGCAGTGTAATTAACGTGTTTCATGCTGAGAAATAAAGATTCTAGTAAACACTGATGAAAACCCTCATGTTTTGGGTTGTTTTATGTTTTTAAAGTACTTTTTTAGAGGGCATCTTAGGTCTTAATGGCTAAAGGAGCACCAGTGGTTACACTAGATTTAATTAAAATCTTAATTTTGTTAGACTATGCAGTATTTGTTGTACTTTTGACAAAAGCCATAGTTGACGTATCCTGCTGGCACAATGTCCAGTTTACCTTATGAATACACAAGAAGATTGGTCTAAAGTGAAGAAGCTTACACATAGACACACAGTGAGGTCAGGTGGGGGTCACAGCTATTAGCACCAGTGTTGTCTGCAGAGTTCAGATTCTAACAGAACGGAGTAAGAAAATACTGATTACCTTTTTGAAACGTCTCGCTGCAGCCTTGTTTGTGGAGGTGGTTCAGTTTCTTGTGACTCTGGATCAAAGGGTAAGTAGCTATAAGGAGGGGCGGCGATAAAGCTACTTCATGCTGCTAAGTGCTAACGGCTAGTTTAAGCATGAAGTGGAGCGGCTCTGGGGGGGGGGGGGGAAGTGGAGCGGCGGGGGGGGGGGGGGTGCATTTGCTCCAGTTACCTGGCCGATCACAAGAGACTCAGTGTTCTGGAGAGCTCCCCCTGGCTGTGAAACAGCATAGGGGAGAACAGGAAGAGAAAGAGCTGCTGTAGACTGGGTCTCTCTGCAGAGTCTCTGAGGTTTTTGACCATAAATACAAGATAATGTTTCTCAGTAGACCTCAATAACTTACATTTGTGGTTCAAAAAAACATCTGGGTTGGGTGAAGAGTTCTAAAACGTTGAATTGAATCTTAAGAAAAGGACATTTTTACTGTGGAAATTCCTGTGCCCATAGCTGAACTGATCCTTAATAATAACCTTTTGTTGTGCTCGTTTACCCAGTTCAAGCCTGTTGCATTCGCCGTACGTTGCAACTTCTCTTACACTCCAGCAGATGACGACAACGTCCCCGTACCGGGCCAGGCTGTCACCTTCGAGGCCAGAGACTTCCTCCACGTCAAAGAGGTTTTTGAACCAAACGCACACAAAATGACAACCAGTGAAGCTGGATAAAGTAGAAAGATGCATAAAAAGCATTAATTTACAGGCTAAGTTTACGTCCCCATCTCTGAGAGTCAGGCTTTACATCTACATTCATCAATTCAATTTTCAGAAGTTTAACAATGACTGGTGGATCGGACGGCTGGTGAAGGAGGATGGCGTGGTGGGCTTCATCCCAAGTCCAGTCAATCTGGAAACCATTCTTATCAGAAGAGAAGTCCAAGCGAGGAAAGCTGCCAAAGCTTTAGCCAAGTATGTGCATGATGCCGTTCTGTCCACTCGGTTCAGGGCAGGGAATTTTTATCCCTGCACACAAAAACCTAGTGTGTTATGCTACTTCATCTTGCCCAACAAAGAGATTAGAATTTATTTTAGGTCCCCAGCTGATGATGTTTAAATCAGTGATTCTCAAAGACTGGGTCGGGACCAACAGATTGGTTGCAGGAGATTTTTTTGGGGTCCCCAAACAAATTTATGGAATTTCTTCTTATTTCATCTCTTGGAAACCTATTCAAAATGACATTAAAGATATGGCTGGAAAGTAGTTTGCTACATTATGCACACGTTTGCACTTATGTTGTGTTTAGTGGGTCCCTATTTATAAAGTTTGCAAAAATACAAAATGTACACATTACACAGACCAAATAATAACAGTAATAAATGTGAATGTGGGAGTTTCATTAGTGCAACATTTAATTTCGTTCATTTCACTTTGCTCTCATCCTGACTGAAGTCTAAAAATAAAAAGGAAAGCTCTGTTTATGACTGCGAAAGATAGAAACATGAGCTAATTCTGGACTTTTCTCTCATTTCAGTAAAGCAGCGACTCAAGCAGCTCAAGATATGAACTCAAAGAAGTACACTCCTCCATCACAAGGTCTGTGTGTGCTGAATTGGCCCAATATATATAGTATATTTTTGTCATCATCAGTTTTATTGTGTATGATTTGTAAATTACCTTTATCTCTTGTCTTTCTCTATGAACAGCCAACCAACAAGTGAAAAAGAAACCGGTAAATTGTTTAATTGTTTCATTTTTTCTTATTATAAAGTCATCAGTGAAATGTATTTTTCCACATTATGTCTTTAAAAAGTTTAAATAGACCCCAGCTATTGCCCGTTTTGCATCATTAAACCTTTTTAATTGTGAACTATACATCATTCCATATCAAAACAAACACTTTTATTTTGAAATTCTGTGAAATATCATCACGAATCACATTCAATGTTGAATATTGTGATATAATTTTAAGCTCCTATCGCCCACCCCTCCTGAACAGTTGCTTTTGCCCAAAAGTTGGACTTATCAGTCTTATAGAAGTTCAGTGGCCCCCAGGTCGTAGACGGTATCTGTGCCAACTTAATGTTTTATGTTACCTCCACCAGCAAGTTATGTTTATTGTCTCATCAGCTGGGTCAAAGCATTTAAAATTGGTATTGAACTTTTTGAAGAAAGAAATCTATTAATATCAAAAACAGACAGAAATAAACCTAAAATTAAGTTAATACAACTGTAATTTAAAAAATTGTGTATATAATTTAATGGTGAATGTAATACATTTAATAATGCAGTAATTACAACTGAATGCGTTGTTATTTCTATTATAACTTTGCTAGCAGATCTATGTAGTATTACATTCTGTCTAGGTCCAACCACCCATGCTGTGTTTGAAGGAGGAGTTTTCAGTTTTCATTATAACATGATATTAAGTGGTGGGCCACATGTAGTCAGTTGGGGGGGCCTCATGTGGCCTGTGGGCCGCAGCTTTGGCACCTCTGCTTTCTTGTCGGTGTACAGTAGAACAAATTGGGGTGGATCACTGCAAGACCTTGAGGTGTCATTTTTATGGAAATAAGTTTTAATAATAAATAAATAAATAGTGAATCTATTTGTAGTTTTGCTTTTCAGTTTTCTTTCACCTTTGTGAATTAATGTAAACCATAAATAATGTATTTACAATACAGCTACTTGACCTGAATCCAAATATTTGGTTTATATGTATCAAAAACTATACACTTTCACACCACTGCTGATTTTATTTCGTTTGGTTAATTGGTCCTTTTGCATTCATTCATACTTTCTGTAGTAAAAAGGTGCTTGTATTATTTGACTACATGTCCACGATATATTGAATGGGATATACAGATTAAATCTGATGTTCTTCATGTCTACAGGGGGAGCATGTGTCCATGTATGATGTAGTGCCTACAATGCGTCCTGTGGTTCTAATGGGACCATCACTGAAGGGCTTAGAGGTAAGTTTTGTGTTTGTTCCCAATGAGTGTCATTTGGGAACAATTTGGATCCTCCTAAGAGGATCATAAGATGCTTTAAAGTCGGGAAAACATCATCCGTTTTGAATTCTCAAGTGAAATATTGTGTTGCATATGAATTTGGGTGAAATTCTCTTTTTAAACCCACGTTCTCTGTGTCATACCAGGTGACAGATATGATGCAAAAAGCACTGTTTGACTTTCTGAAACATCGATTTGAAGGCAGGTTAGTCCTTCAGTGTCCACGCCCTTTAATGTGGAAGTGAAACATCTTGAAAATCCTGTCTGTGTAATGATGCCTGTGACTGTGTCTCCTCTCCAGAATTACTATCACACGAGTCACAGCAGACATCTCTCTGGCGAAACGGTCCATCCTCAACAACCCTGGCAAAAAGGCCTTAATAGACCGCTCCAACACCCGCTCCCATTTAGGTTTGTTTTATTTCACTTTATTTTATTTGTACCTCAATTAAACCTTTGAGGTTAAAATGACACAATGCAAGGTTTATAGGGCTTTTTGTTGCATGAACCCAGAAGCAGAAGTTCCATTGTAGTGCCAGTGCCAATGCAGGTAATATAGACGTGTTGTAAGTTGATGCAGCATCAAAATAATCTTGGAAGCAACAACAATCCTACATTGTGTCACTTTAAAAAACTTTTTTGTCCAAGGAAACTTGACCAAAATAGCACACTATTTCAAAATGTTAAAGAAAATTTTCACAAAACTCAGCAAAGGACTAGCATTTAAACATTTTGAGTTATTAGCTCTCCACGGAGTCAAAATCTCGTTTGTGAGTGAAAGATATGAAGGCCGTTTGCCCAGTGTGACTGTATAAATAAGAGTGTACCAATCATGCCGTCTCCTTAGGCTTATGAAGGCCAGGAAACCAGCTTATAAAGTACACAGTGATGGATGTATGGAGGCTATATAATCCTAAACTGCAGCCAACAGACTTTGGCACCTCTTTAATCAGTCTGTAGTGCCAGATGGTTGGGGTTTACTGCAGAATAACTTTAATTGTCCGAGTGCTCTGGCACCCATCGCAATGTCCCTTGTGGCGAACCTCACCCACTCGGAGCTCTAATTAGAAAGTGATACGATCTGACCCAGGTGTTAAATTAATGTCCCGGCCTTTTTCTTTACATCTGTGAAGATAAACCTTACTTTGACATGGTAGAATTGTGTACAGTAAGCTTATCATGATTTCCCCTCATTGGTTAGAAGCAGACAGTGTAGGTATAGAACGGGAAAGGGAGGAAGATTTACCCCCGTCTTCTCTTTCCTTTCTCCCCTGTCTTCCTCACGGCTCTCTCAACACAGATGCTGCCGGTACGTATGACTGAAAGCTCTGGTAGTCCATGTGTCTTTGACTCTTCCACCTTCTCCCTCTCCCTGCTGTCATCGCTTCACATCAGCACCGACAGACACTGTTGAGACACTGCTCCATGTGTTGATATAGACAGTTTTTACAGACACATGGCTTGGCTGACAGTTGTTTCACATGTAACTTGCTTTTGTTTGTGAGCGTTTCTGTAGGACTAAATCCACAGCCTCCTCTGCGCCCTTTTTGTCTGAGCCCCCTCTAGTGGCCTTATTTTGAATTACTCCACCTCTTATAGTGTAAAATATCCTGGGTATCATCATGGATTAGTTTTCCAAGAACATTTAAATACAGCACTTAATCTGGTTTTAGTGATTTTCCTGAGATTTTTTGTATTACTTTATTTTATATTCAGTATTACTTCAACAGAGAATCAGTTGACACTTTTATACTGTATATGTTTACTGTTCTCGACTGTTTTGTTGCTGTAATTGGATGGTCCTGACACACATTTGCAGATGCAAGTGAGTTTCCTTACTAATAGTCTGTTGACTGTCAACTAGAGGATATTTGACTGCAGACAGATAAGCAACTAACTGTCAACTCATCTTTGATATGATGTTTTCACAGTTTTCTTATTGTTAACAGATAATCGACCAAGAATTACTCATACAGGTTAGGGTTGGAAACATTTTAAGTATAATTTATAGACTACTGGCAATTACTTAACTGTGGGTCACTAGTTGTCACTAAGTTGAATAAGTGTCAACTGACTATCTGTTGACATGACACTGGACATGTTAATTACAAATACCTTTTTTTTCTTTTCTTCCAGAGCAATGCTCCATGTAAGCTGCTGACATGTTTGTGCATGTTCTGCTTGCTCATTTTTAGATATTTTCAAACTGAACCATACTATTGTCAGTGATGACCTATTTCTTGTACAACTACATATTGTTAAGCAAATCTAAGCAAATCTCTCGTTCTGGGGCTTTTACCTCAAACTAGTGCAGCACCCGTTGTTAGCTGTGCGAGATGAGTCGGAAATGGCACTTTTAGTGACCTTTCTACCAAACTTTGGATTTTTACCAAACTGAGGCCACACTGGTGCCCTCAGCCAGGCACCTGGCAAGTTTGAAGCCTGTCGAGCACATTCCTTGCATTTTTAGATAAATGTTAAATATTAAGTCTTACTTTCTTAAAGTTAAAGCTGCACTATGTATTTTTTGGTGGCTATTTTGTGAAATGTAGATTATTAGGGGTAGGTCAAAATAAGGATTCGGTAATATATTGTTGAATTGATACACCAGGGCAAATATCTATTTTTATTTCTTTTTTTTTAACAGTCCCCACCAGTTTCACTTACCGGGTATCGCTACTTCATGTCTCCTCATGGTGGCGCCGCTCAAATGAATGAGGGGAAACTTGGGTTGAAGTTACCTGACCGAAGAATTATCCCACTGTAAACTACAGTGGGATAATTTTGGAGAAAGCTACGTTCAATACATAGACTTTGTTCTCTCTGTTGTGAATAAACGGAGAAATCCTGCACTTTTAACTTAGACAGATATCATCATGTATCGCTACATGATTGTCTTGCAGTGTATTGATTATCACAGAATTGTTGTATCGTGATATTATTGGTATGGTGGAGCATGTATCGCGTATCGTATCGTATTGTGAGGTTCCCTGTGATTCCCCCCTCTGTTGAAGATTATTATGTAAACGGACTCTGCCAAGCCAAACTGTCAGACCTGAATGAACAAGCTTTTGTAATAATGTAGCCATCTGGTTTCACTAGTGCAATGTTGCGGTTGCGTCTCTCTTGACATGAAATGAATCGCTTGACATGAAATGAATCTAAATACTGCTCTACTGAGAAACACTGAGAGTTGTTTGGAGCTGATAGACTTAATCAGGATTCAGTGAACTCATGCGACGGTGAACGCTTTCACTTCAAAGTTATCTACTACAGTTTTACGTAAGAACAAAATAGAGAAAAATGTCATCTGCTCTCAGTCTAATGCAGAAATCTCTTAAATAAAAGCATACATTAATTACTTAAATACAGTCACTACGAATGATATGCGTGTTCTAAATACTACCAGTGACATATGACATCTTGTTACGTGTAGACAAGGGAATGAAGGATGCACAGCTGATGGATTTCTAAGCGTTGACGTCATGCTTGTGCTGTGTTCCTCTGCAGCCCAGATCCAGGGGGAGGTGGAGCGAATCTTTGAGCTCGCACGCAGCCTGCAGCTGGTAGTTCTAGATGCAGACACAATCAATCATCCTCTCCAGGTGTCCAAGACCTCGCTGGCTCCAATTCTGGTCTATGTCAAGATCTCCTCACCAAAAGTAAGTGGAACTAGAGAGCCCTGTAGAATTTCTATTTTCCGTGAAAAAGGAAAAAAGAAAAAGTGAGCTGCACCTTCTTTTGGACTCGCTGCTCCTCAGGTCTCTAACATACCTTCAAAAAACAAATTTACACACTAACACCAATTACTGATTGTGAATTTGACCTCTGCATTTAACCCATCCTTATTACACAACAGTAGTAAACAGACACAACGGGAGCCATTGGGGTTGAGCGCCTTGCTCAGGGGCACACCCCCCCCCCCCAGCCCTTGGCCCTTCCAGTCACAAGCCCAGTTTCTTTCCTCTTGGCCACGGGCTGCCCAGTGATGCCACCTCTGTCCACTATAAACGCCCTTCGTCTCTTTGCTGTCGCCGTGTAGGTGTTGACCAGACTGATCAAGACAAGAGGAAAGTCTCAGACCAAACATCTAAATGTTCAGCTGGTGGCAGCAGACAAGCTCGCCCAGTGCCCGCCGGTGAGTGCCATCTAGTGGCCGTAGCATAAAATTGGTGCATTTTATTTAAGGGATTTTGGATAGATGGGTGGAAGGATGAAATCTCAGCTTATGTACAGTGAGTTGCACAGGTCAACAGTGTGATGTTTAAACTGGATATAAGTTATGTCTGTTGTTCTCAAACTGTGTCAGCAAGCTTCCTCTAGTGGAACTTGGAGTAAAGAGAAAAGAAATACTGTTCTAAAAAATTAATAGTAAATTAAAAATAATAATTAGAGTCACCTTTTTTTCTAGCACCATCTTAATCTAATTTTCAGACCAGTGTCTGAAGTGCAGTGTATGTGAGGAAGAGGAGGATGATGAGAGACCAAATAATCCTATTGGGAATAAATCTAAACCACCACCTGTGTATTTTAATAATAACTGATTAATTATTGCAGCCTGTCTTATCTTCTGACAGACTTGATGTCAGAAGATATCAAGTCTTCTGACACACACATCCTACACAGCCAGTTTTTTTTTCAGTCACAGGTCAGATCTGTTTTCCCTCTGCTGTTTCCAGATTGTCCTTTTACTTCCTCTTTGTTGTTCTCCTGCAGGAAATGTTTGATGTCATCTTAGATGAAAACCAGCTTACAGACGCATGTGAGCACATCGCTGATTACCTGGAGTCCTATTGGAGAGCCACTCATCCACCAGAAATGGAGCCTGTTAACGCCATGGTGGCCCAGCTGGCTGAGAATACACTGCCCAGCAGTCCTTCAGGAATACCGGTACCTCCAACACAGATGCATAGTGTATAGAAGAAAAAGAAACTAAGTAGCGACGATAATGTCGTCCATTGTGTCGTCTCATCTCATCCCACTCATGTCATCTGAGCAAAGTGTGCTGAATACGGGACAAACCGCTTTGTAAAACCAGTTTCTGCTGGAGGAGTAACGTGTAATGACAGAATGGTGCCAGGTTGCTGCATTTTGTATTTGTTTTCATTTGTCATCTAACATTTTCATGTCATTTCTCCTCATCCTTCCCTCACTGGAAAGTTGCTGAAATGAGATAGGTCTACCTCTGGTGAGTGAGACACTTTCCAATTCTATCTCAGTTGCATTTTTGAATTACAGAAGCACCTTCAGTAGAGGTTAGCAATGCATATATTATATTCTGTGTAGACAAACGAGCATCACAAGAAAATAAAGCTACTTGCTGTGAAACCAGTGAAATGCATTTTAAATTTATAGGCGGGCAAGAATAGTGCAAAAACTTTTATTTGGTTTGATCTTCACTCATTTGAATTTATATCAGTACAAACACATGAATACATTTTATCAATCATTAAATTGTTTCTATGTTGACCTAGAGCAATGGTTCTCAAACGTTTTATGCCAAGTACCACCTGAGAAAATATTGAACTCTCGAAGTAACATCATTATCGCCAATGTTAAAATACAGTGGTGTAAATAGCCCGAGCAAAGTCAGCTGCAGACTTTTCACTGGAGGCAGATTTATTCCCAATAAGATCATTTGCTCTCTCATCATCCTCATATACCTCAGACACTGGGATAGTGAAATTAGTTTAAGAGGCACATGTGCCACTGCTGGTACACATTCCACAGTTTGAGAACCATAACACTGTATAACATGTGATAAAGTTAAATTGAAAAAAGGAGTTGCAGGGAAACATGACGCAGACAGTGGTTTTCTATGTGAGAGTAAATCTATGCGGTTGTGCTCTTATAATATTCCAGTTGCCATTATGACTATCAATACAGGACTTTTTTTTAATCTGGAGAGGAACTTTTCTTGTATAAACCCTCTATTTTTCGAGATGAAACACCAACCTTAATGGGAAATGTGAAATGTGATTAGGTTAAGGTTAGGGTTTGGTATTAATTGGTTATTGTTAAGTTTAGGCATGAGGTTTTTATTAGGCACTGTTGTAACAAGAATAGCTAGTGTTTGCATTTGTGTATGTACAGTACTGTGCAAAGGTCCTAGGCCACCATTAGATTTATTGTTTTAGCAATGCTATAATGACCATACTGTACAATTATTTCTCAATCACTTTATTGGAATATATCACTTTATCCTGAAAATATGGAGAAACACATATGCAGTTTGAAAATAACATCTTTTTTGCAGAAACAACAAACAACAAAAATGCTTCTATAATATCAAATATTTAGTGTGAGCTACATTTACACTTGAACAATAACACAACCATGGCTCTTTAAAACCTGGAATGGAACCCTAATGTTATTGGTCAAACCTGTGTTTCTCCTACTATTTCATGCCAACAAATAGCTGCTGTGAAAAAAGTCTATTATACCTGGTTTAGTCAAGACATGTTGGAGCATTACATACACATGTTGCACAAGTTCAACTCACTGACAGGTTGATCATATAGTAGAAGACTGACTTTTAGTCACATCTTTTCAATCTAAACGCCAACGATCACAAAACTGACATAAAAACAACAAAGCTGGTGGTGGCCTAAGACCTATGCACAGTACTGTATATAGTACTACATTTGATTTTGTGTTTATAGATTTTATATCACAAAATGCCCATTTTTAAGACTTACAGTACATGATTGGTTGATGCAACTACTACTCACATGGCACCATGTTGCTTATTTTGCCCCAGGATGAGCATAAAAACAAAAAGTCAGCAGCCCCTAAGAGGAAGGGCTCCCGTGAGAACCACCTGGACCAGCACCCGCCTTCAGCCCAGGCTCAGGAGCAGAGGGCTGCGGAGGGTCAAAGAGAGGAGCAGGAAGAGGAGCGGCTCCTGAGGACTGAACCAAAGAGACTCCAGCACTCGCATCACCATCACCACCACAACCGCCGCATGGAGCATCACAGTCACACCCAGCACAGTCAGACCCACGGCGGCATGGACGTCCAATCGAGCAGGGATTATAGCCAGAGGCTTCCCCGCAGGCACCTGCCTGAGGGGAGGGAGGAGCATGGAGAGGCTCCGTTGGAGGAGGAGGAGGAGGAGGAGGTGGTTCGCTATAACCACCGGGGCCGAAACCACCACCATCATAACAGCAATCACCACCACCATCACCACCATCAGCATCAGCATCACAGGGGGAACAGTCAGCCACACGACGACGAGGACTATGAGCAGGAGCACAATCGACAGCACAGGCATCACCAGCATGTTCCACCACGAACGCACCACACGGACCACTACTCTGTTCATCACAACTACCATCATCACCATGGCAGAGACAGAGACAGAAACAGGGACAGAGACAAGGACAGAAACAGGGACAGAGACAGACACAAGCACAGGGAGAGAGACCGAGATAGAGATCAAGGTAGAGACAGGGACAGAGATGTGAGACAATGGCACAGAGATTCTTACACACACTAATGACTTCTACTTTGGACTGGTGCATGATTATATGCTGCTAAGTTTTTTAATGCACTAATAGACAAGGCAGAACGTGTTGTCTCATCAGAAATTTCTCTTAATATTGTTTTGCCATTTTTACCTTCTGCCATATGCACAGACTTTGTCGTTTTTTTTTATTCTTGGCTCAATCAATTTTTTTTTTCTTTTTGACACCTGTAGGATGTTTTTTTTTTGTCTGACTTTTTTCATCTGTATCATTTGTCTGTAAGTTTTTGCACAAACGTTGTTTGAGGCTAAACTTCATTGATTCACTCAGGCAGTATTCTGTACAAGAACAGGGCTGCATTTTAATCTGTTTGAGCCCATACACTTATTTATTTTTTAATAAAATGTCAGAAAATAGTAACAATTTCCCATACACTAAAAGTGGTGCATTTCTTGTGGACCAAGACTATGAAACCAAAAGACATTTCAATCACATGTGATAACAGAAAAACCAAACATTACTTTACATTACATTTGAAAAGCAATGACCAGCTAATTATTTAGTCCTATTATTTTATTGTCATTTCAGTTAATCTTTGATCACAAAAAATGTAATTTTTGTTATCTCCGTAAAAACTGTGTGAGAGCAAGACAAGTGTTTTGCAAAAATCAAATTGAATAATAGCACTCTGTCTGTCAGAAAACTGGACGATAAATTCACAATATCTGATAAACTGAAAAATGTAATCATTGATGTTGAATAATTGACTCCTTTCAAGCATCAGGGTCAAACTTAATCTTGTTTCCGCTTTTGACCTGTGACAGTTTTTTTTCTCAGTTTATAGAAGATTGATTGCTTAAAAAACAGGTGACCTAAGGAAGTTATCTTGGTTGTATTCTGGATTGTTTCACCAGTATTTGTTTTTGTACCATTTCACTATTATTAGTTACAGTTCAAAATAGATTAACATGTAATTAACTCATACTCTCAGGACTGGGTCTGGTCTTGAGTCTGAATTCGTTCTTTAATTCTGTGTATTGAAATCCATTATACGCCTGTCTGGGACGTTTTGTCTCATAAAATGGTCAAATGACTGTGGGGGATCAACTGACTTGTGTATTTAAAACTAACAGTTAGAGGCCAACAGTTTATGTTAAACACTGGAACTAAAAGTCAAACTATTTTTCTACTTGATTTTTCCTACTTTTTAGAATGTGTTCAGTCGCATTTATTAAGCTGCATTTGCTCTGTCTGGAAGCATGAATACACCTTTGGTGACTCTGACCTGTGCTCTATGCTGGACACTCTATGCATCCTCTTGTGATAAAACATAGTGCTTGAATACAACCTCTATGCATTTGTAAATAATTCATGAATGCCTTGTTGAGTAAATGTAGAGAGAACCAGAGAACTGGTCGCTCTTTTAGAACTTGAGCTTCTGTGTGTGTGGATTACTTTGGGTCTCTCTCTTCCTTTCTTGTTTATTTTGGATATTTTTGTTTTGTACATAATTTAGAACTTCATTTTGACAAATATGCATTATCTTGTTAAAAATTATCAAAAGTAAACTCTGAACAAAAAAAATCTTTTTCTTTTTTTAATTACTCGCTTCTTATTACAAAGATCTTCCAAACTACTGAGCAATAACAAGTTAAAGCACGACTTATTTCCCTTAAATGTTATCCAGCTTGTATAGGCAAAAGGAGTATTGCACCTTTTGCATCTTATACCTGGAGCATATGCAGTCAGTGTCAACTGCGTTCTACGATTTGCACTGCACTGAGGAACTTTGTAAAGCCTGCTGGAAATTGGAAGATCAAGTAGATGTAGTCAGTGCTGCAGAGTGTCCCGATATTTGTCTCTTGCCTTCCATCTTATTTATTTGATTGATTGATTGATTGATTGATACTTTATTAATCCCAAGCTGGAAAATTATGCTGTTAGTACAACATAGCTGACATTCAAAAACATTAACAAAGCGTCCTCATCCTCAAGCATTGAAATCACAGTGGGTTTACTCTAGAAAACCAAAAAAACTTGCCGTTGAGTAAACCTGGTAGAGCTGGCAGACGGATGGAGTGAGGCTCCTTCCAACGGCCCAGGCTCAGGTCCAGCCCATGTTCCTTGCTGTGTGCCACATTGGGTAGCCAGCCCAGGCGCCTCTGCTGTAGGGAGCAGAGCTCCTCTGAGGGCCAAAGTACCCCTTAATGGGACCATAACCAGATGAATGCTGACCATAGCCGCTTCCAAACTCATAGGAGTTTCTACCACCAAAGCCACTTTCCTGGTCCCCATTACCTCCATCGTGTCCTGGGTGTCCTCCATAGCTGCTGCCAGAGTTGTAGCCTCTGCCATGTCCATAGTTGTAGTTTGTGCTGTTATGCCTCCTACTGTAACCATTTTTATTTATCAATACACCTCTACCCGACCACCTGCCCATTGCTATCATGCCTCTGTTGGTGTCCTGTATCAAATGCCTGTTCAGGGCTCTTTTGACCTCAACTTTATATCCACTGATGTCGTGGAATTTCTCTGCGATCGCCTTTTCGGCTGCGTGGTGTTCGACAAAGAGCACAAAGCCAAACCCTCTTTTCTTTCCTGTATCCTCATCTGAGATGACTATGACCTTCTCGATCTCACCATACTGGCTAAAATGGCTGATCAGATGTTCCTCCTCAACATCGTCTTTCAGACCACCAACGAAGATTTTCTTTACATTCGCGAGGGCCTCTGGTTTGTTGGCATCCTCTCTCACTACAGCCCAATTCACTTCAACGGTTTTGCCGTCAATGGTGTGCGGCCTACATTTTATTGCTGTGTCAGCCTCCTCCATTGTGGAGTAGGTTACAAAGCCAAAACAGCGGGAACGCCGCAGGTGCATATCTTCAATGACAGTGCAGTCGATGACTGTACCGTACTTCTCAAAATGCTTGCGCAGGCCATTGCTGTTGGTGTACACGTTTAATCTACCGACAAAAAGTTTACAGAGCTGGCGGCTCATATTTTTCTCCAACAATGGGATTGGTAAAGCCAACAGTTGATCTCAAAATGGTGGCATTTGTGATGGTTCTCTTCTTCTCTACTTTCAGCAGGTGTCAATTGCATATAAGGAGGACTTTACAAGGTCATATCAAAGGACTGTGACCTATCCAAGGAATCGAGATAAAAGCAATATTCCACCTCTGTATGAACTTCGAACAGTGGAGGGCAGTTTTATGAGGAAGGATTGGGGAATGGAGAGGGAGCGGAGATGGGGACAACTTCAAACTCAGGCCTGCATGAACTTATTGGAAGAAGACTGTGTTCAAAAGAGAACTGTAATTTGGGAGTTTGAACTGAAGAGGTTGGCATTGCACCTTTCAGTCTACAGCCTGCTGTGAATTAGACAAGCATTTGAAGAAGTAATTTTTGGTTCTTTGGAATAAGAACCCAGATGAAGAAGGCAGTGATGGAAGGAAGGAATGTTAAAGACCAACCGTGGGAAGAGGATTGAGAAAAGACGATTGTCCGTTTGCTTGTGGCTCACGGACCTCAAGGACAAAATAGTGCACAGCTTTCTTACTTCAAAGTACTTATACAAAGAAATATTGACATGCATGAAACCAAGTCCTGTGCACCCTTACTCCCGATAGAAAATACATACAACTATGACTTGAACATTGCAGCTGAATTTACACTTCACTCCCCCATCTATCTGGTTGTGACACGTCATGATCCAATTATGCACACAGAGTACGCACAAAGAGCATACAGTCACACAACGTGATCCTGTCCGACTGTGGAAATTGTCGTGTTCAGACTGATGTTCACCTGAATTAAGAGGAGAGTGTAATGGAAAAGGCTAGTGTCTCTGCAGCAGCTGAGTTGTGCTGTTATCATTCAGAATAAAAAATAAATAATTCAAGGACAAGCTTCTTTTTTCTCCTCATCCCTCTTTAACTGTCTTCGGATCTTGTGAATCATGAAATAATGTCAAAATGTCTCATCACCGTGTTACATAGAGAAAATTAGTCGTGTGGGATATTAATTTATGTCAGTTTTTACTGCACTCAAAGTCAGATTTACAGGAAAGAGAGAGCTACGCACACAAACTGTGTATCAGTGTCATCATAATTGTTTTTTGGACAGATACTCAATACTGGTATTGGTATCAGTGCATACGGAGGGTGGGAGCGGTTAAGCCATGTTTAATGTCCATTTAACAAGGACAGACAAATTTTTGAAAAATTTCAGTACAAGCAATGAACAGTTTACAGTAGTCATCTATTAGGATCTCTTTATCCTTATTTCTATATCCAGGCCATGGTTAGGTTACACAGCAGATGCCATAATGACTTTCAAATGAGCTTTAAATGCTGGTTTGAAGTAATGTGGTGAGTGATGGGTGCTCGATTTTCCATTGAGTATCCTCTTTTTTGTAGCCACTACCATAGTGGGTAGCCAACACCAGCCTCTGCTGTAGGGGGAGGAGTTTCTCTTAGGGCCAAAGGACCTCTTCATGGGACCATAACCAGATGAATGCTGGCCATAGCCGTTTCCAAACATGAAGTCGTTTCCACCACCATAGCCACTTTCCTGGTCCTCATAGCTGCCAAAATATCTACCATAACCTCCATAGCCACTTCCACATATGTGGCTGCCACCATTCTTTAGTTTCCACTTCTGCTCTCATAGTCGCTGTAGTCCTTGGTACTGTTATGTTTCCATTTCGATTTACCCTCATGCCTCCACCTGACTGGCTCTCCATTGCTATGCTGCTTCTGTTGGTGTTCTGTATCAAATAATTGGTCAGGGCTTACTTGACTTCAACTTTGTGTCCACCTCAGCATTGATATTGTGGAACATTTCTGCAATCCCTCAATGTCATCTTTCAGACCTGCAACAAAAACTATCTTTTTGTTTGTGATGGCCTGCTTCTCTACGACTTTGTTGACCGTCTTTGGTGTGAAGCTCAGCTTTAACTGCAGTGTTAGCCTCCTTTGGTTACAAAGCCAAAACAACGGGAAAGCCGCAGCTTGCTTATTCACGATGACAATGCAGTCGTTGAACTTACTGCTCGAAATGCTTGCGCGGGTCATTGTTGTCAGTATAAACATTCAGTCCACCAACGAAAAGTTTTCAAGGCTGGGAGCTCTTTTTTTTAACCTTGGTGATCTGTTATTCAGTACACAAACACAGCCGTCAGTTCGTCTAACAGATATCTATCTTCTTCCTTTCTCTTGATGGTGATGTTTGGCAGTTGTATATATGACTATAAGGTCATATGCATCAAAGGACCTTAGATCATAGCACATTTCTCCATTACAACCAACATTTCGAAGAAGAAGAAGACTTCGATAGACAGTACTTTGGTATGTGTTGAGTATTTTGCTTCTTTCATGTTAACTACACAGCGTATATTAGCACCGGCTGCCCTAAAACACAAAAGTGGATAAAGAACTCTGAGCAGTGATTGAGAACTTCAAACTGTGTTTAGTATCTTTGAACTGGGGAGGGCAGCATTGAATCTTTCTATAGAAACCCGCACTAACTTTCTGTTTGTGTTCCGACAGTTGTGGTTTTCCAGAGAGACGGGGTTAGGGTTAGGATTAGAGTCAGGGTTAGAGTTAGGATTAGGGTAAGGGTAAAAGTTAGTAAATTGTTTTGACAGGAAGTTGTCATACTTTACAAATGTGCAGTGCAAATCGGGTTTTTCTGGTACAGATCGGGTCGTGACACACCTAGTCATGAAGAGGAGTGAGCTTCTACCCTGAACTGTTTTAGCACATGGCATGCTCATCTTAAATCTGATTGGAGGACAGATCAATGATCCTGTGGATTGAATTCTGCTTCAGCTTCAACAACTTACCGGTCGTACCTGACCTCTTTTCACCTGGTCACATGGTAGGAAAAAAGCATTGACTCAACACATTTTCTTTATCATTTTTATTGTGCTAACTGTTCTGGCCTGATCCATAGGAATTGTATAATTTAAGCATAGTGCCATTCCATCATAAAGCAACTATTAAAACCAATAATGCAAAGTCTTAACATGATATGTATTTTACATATTGTGAAAATCACTACCTCTGCCCTAATAAGACCTAATTTGACACTTTTTCACAGTGGTCTGCCAAGCAATGCTCTACAATATGTGTTCTTTTTTTTTTTTGTTTTTTTTTTTTTTGCCAAGTTTAATTGTATCAAACTTCATTAACACTGACTGACAGATTTCTTGCACATTTCAAGTACAATTTTATACATTCAATCAAAGAAAAAGAGAACAAAAATCACTGAGACATCCTAGAGCCTAAATTCTGTTCCATGAGGTCAGACACTGCCAACACCATTGAAACCCACATTTAGTAACATATCGTTAAATAACTGAAAATAGACAGTATTTAGTTAAAAACAAAAATGCAAAAATATAAATGAAGCATCAAAGTTTAATACATCATTCCCCACTATATTCTGCTACTTCATACAGCACAGAGCACTGGCTCAGAGTTTGCTTCCTCTGCATTCTCTATCAGTTTATTGGTGTCCACCACATCAGGCTGAGATCGTTCACGGTCAAAGTAGAGTGGGTTATCAAAGGTTGGTAAGATTGTAGGGGACTTCTTGTAGACAAAGAATCCAATGGCTATCAGCGAAGAACAGGCTACAATGACCAGCACAACAATCACAGACGTGTGGACTCGACTGCGAGGATCCTGGCCTCTGCGAGGCTCTGCCCAAAAATACACAATGAAGACATCAGTGGGAACGATTCAAAACAAATTTAATAAATATATATAAAGTGTTGTACGGTACTATTTTTACTTACCAGGTTTTGATTCTGAGTCCTTGAGTGACACTGATGAAGACAAAAAGAAGAATGATCAGATAACCCATTGCTTTATTTATAACCTTGACACCTAAAAAATGTCCATTCTCACTTACATTTCATAAGAAACCAAAACTAGGTTGCCTATTTGCATGTCTATTGACATGCACATCAACTTGATACACAACATGAGAAAATGAGTGTGATAAAATCAAGGAAAAACAATCTTCATCTGGGAGAAAAACCAAATTGGGATTGCAATTTAGTTGTATTGTAACACAACTTTTAAGAGACTGGATTGCTGCATCCGGGACAGTTTCTAGCCTCCCCATAACTTTACAGCGGTACACACACAATGTATTACAACCTATGATATTTTAAACCATCCAAGAGTATGATTACGTTACCTTTAGGAGTTTTGCAGATGTACGGGCTTTCATGCCATCTGTTTCCCGATGTCCAATGCCCATCAAACGTTGAAATCTTTCCAAAGTCATAATCAGGATGATCTACACTCCAGTTTGTGTAGTCCAGGACTGTTTTGTCCAACCACTTCCATATCCCTAGAGCCGAACAGAAACTGTGTTTTACAAGTTTCATGCAGATAATTTGAAAATAATGACCCTGTAGTAGAGAAGAAGAATAATATAATGGACAAGTTTTTTTTTTTGGCGGTGTGTGTGTGTGTGCGTGTGTGTGTGTGTGCTGCTGCTGTGTACCGTCATATATTTAATTTCGTGACACATATTAACACATATTAACAGATTAGAGTCATGGTTTGAATTACGGGGGAGCAAAGGTGGTTTGGCTCCCCTAATTAGGACACAAATGTCCGTGAAAGAGAGTGCGAGCTCTGAAACAGGTAACAGACTTTGATTTTTTGGTACAATGACCAAACATTTGTCAACGTCTCCACCAATGCATGTGTAGGCCGTGCTGGCGGACACACAGGTGCCTGTTTGCATGTCGTGCTTGTATGACAGTAGTGAAATGACAAGGAGAGTGAGCGCTGCCGCACACTTCCATTTGTGCGTACATGTGGCATGTTTAGTAGAGGTGCCACCTGAATATAGGGCTCCCCCACATGTCACTTTGTGTAATTCCAACACTGATTTGAGTGAATAGGTGCATCTATTTTTACCTCCGCCAAGGAGGTAATGTTTTTGCCTCAAGTTATGGACAGATTTTAATGGAATTTTCTGGAAGGGTTTGTATTGGGCAAGGAACAGATGATTAGATTTTGGTGGGGATCCAGCTCACCATCTGGATCCAGGACTTGCAAGATAGGGCCATTTTCTCCACAATAAATGGCCAGTGTGCTTGGCAAAAAAAAAAAAAAAAAAAGAAAAGAAAAGGATTCTATAATATGTCAAAGACTGATCCAGATCCTGTGAACATTTCGGATATTATGATCCAGAACAGGAAAAAATAGGGGGCTTGTGGGATTTTGGGCACTGTAAGGTAACAAATAAAGCTAAAGACATGCATGTAACAAAGAGTGCGACTATACCTTTATGAGTTTTATACAGGCCGACCCAGAACGTGCTGTGGCTATCTGCAAATACTTCCAAACTGCTTTTGAGGAACTCTTGCTCTGAAATATCTTCAATGCTAACCAGCATTCCACCTTTACAACAACGACAAAAAAAAAGAGTCTGTTACGACATTTACCAAGCACATGTTGAAGCAATTTCACTTGTATTTACCGACAGCAACAACAACAACTACACGGCCTCACACACAGTCTTGCCTTGATCTAAAATGAAAGAGCCGGGCTTCCTCTGAATGGATTGTCTCTTACCGTGTCTGACGCAGCTGCTCGCTGCATGTGACCATTCAGTTTCTTCTGTTACAAACAAGTAACAGTGACTCTTAAACGGCAGCCAGGCAAAACTCTGCTGGTACCATGTAATTGCCTCTTCAGGGCAAACTCCAGGGAAGCTGGTTGACTCTGTTGGTAGTACATCTGTGCGCGAAAGACATAGTTATGGTGAGATCAGCAAATTGGACGTGACATTAACGTGGCATATACGACGATGTTGGACGTGACATTCGGCATGAACGCAAAGTGCCAGAGTTACTGGTGGATTGTTTTTATTTTTTTACATGTACTGCCTACTGCCGTACCTGTGGTCTGCATACAAACGCTTTTCAGGGTTTGATTGCAGTAAGCAGTTCTCCAACTTCCATCTACATCCATGTACACGCACGGTCGGTCGCTGCTCGGTTCGTCTTCAGCCCAGGAGGCAAAGCTGAGGGGCCAGCCGTCAATGTACCTAAAATAATTGTTGGTCTGAAAGCAGATTTGGATGGAGTTATTTAGCATGCTTCCATAATACGTTTATACAGTGTTTTATGTCAATATCAATAGATTTACATACATAATAATGAATGTACAGTTTTATACCTGGCTGTCAGCATGAACCAGTTAACTAATTTACCTTAATGGGTTATTTATTTATTTTATTGCAGTCAGACACTTGACTGACTGCAATAAAATAAATAAATTACTGATGATCATTGTGTGGCATGAATGAACATACCTAATGATAGTTAAGACTGGAAAAAAAAAGAAAGAGAGAGATTGTCTGGCAATTTGTACATGTCATATTTAAATCATCTGTAATACCATAGTGTTTTATTACCATTTACCGTCATTTATTACTGCGCAGAGTATTTATTTATTTTTGCAAATTTAGCTTAATGTCACAGTTGACTACCATACTATATAGTGTTTTATATATACTATATAGTTACTTGTTAATTAATGTTCATACATATTTCAGTTTTCCATGGACCTGTTCGTCTGAAAAGTTACTAAAAATTGTGTTTCAAGAAACCACTGTGGTTTGTGTGTTGGATGATAATAGATGGAGGAGACGAGGGGATGCAACTGACTGCAAGTTCTGGCAAAATAGGCACCAAGCGCCGTGCTGCGGCAATCTGCAGCAGCACCTCACGTTTTGTGTTCTCACTCTGTATTTAGAAAATAAAATATACCCAACATTGAAGAAGTTTGATACAACATATGAAGGCTTTGTCATCATCTCAATGAAGTACTAATTACAGAAGAATGTTTTGGATTTGAAATGCATATTTTAGATACATGTATCAGAAAAATTGACCACCCCTGAACTCAGGTTTATTACACTTTTAAATGTGACTAAAATGTAAATTTTTTCTGATTAATCACAATTTATAAAAAAAAAAGTCTCCCCTTGCAGCATTCCCGCACACATACGCAAGGGCGTAGGTTTGCAAATGGACGGTGGGAACATGTCCCCACCAATATTTGGAGAAAGCCAGATTGTCCGTGCCGATGTAGAGACGGGACAATGTGTATGTGTGCACCAATGCTGTGAGAAGAGAGTGAGAGTGAGCGAGTGGATTCTGACGAGCATCAGTGAACGCAGTGGCGCAGTGTCCCCACGTGTTGTAACCAAACCTAGACCCTTGTTAATGCTGCCAGACTCAAATAACAATTATTGGCAGCCTGTCGCTGCAGTGAACACATTCACACCCACATTTATAAACATGGTTTCATTAGGATAGTTTGTTGAATTTCAAAATAAATGTCTTTTTTTGACATGGAACAATAAATGTTCACAATCAATACATTTGTTTGTGATGTAAAATAAGTCTGTAAATGAAAAAAAAAAGAAAGAAAAAAACCCCAACAGAAATAATTCACTGTCTCTTGATATTAAGTGGAGGGCCACACAGAATTGGCTGGGGGCTGGAGGTGTCCCAAGGCCCGTGAGTTTAAGACCTCTGTTTTAATCATTTTTAATAAAATTTTTGTGAAACAGTAATTTCAGATGGTTGAATCCATGTACCTGCTTCTTGTTCAGTCCAATCCACAGCGGAGATTTTAGATCAATAGCCAGCAGCTCAATGTAAGCTTGTGCCCATTCATTTCGAAGGCTAGCCAGATTAGTTTTGTCACCTTCACAGTGTTTCTTGGCTTCGTCCCAACTCAGATCCTGAGTCACAGCCTTGATGCTGTCATTTCCTACAGTTACATAGATGTTCGGAACTACTGGTTCTGGTTGAGCTGGAATATTTGGGTCTGTGGAAAGCAAGACAAAAGTGAGAGTGCTATCATTGTTTTACTATCCCATCATGGTGGTGACTCACTGCACTTTTTTGAGCTTTAATTTAAGACACATTATCAGAGCTTATTTTTGAAACACAACCATGATAATCTCACCAAGGTTTCTGGTGCAGACAAATCCATTGGTGTCATTGCAAGACTTAGCGAACCATTTACCGAAGCCAACGGCAGAATTGCTGCTCAATACTATACAGTCTTCCTGGTGAAATACAGATGAGTGGTTTGGATTTCAAAATCTTTTCACAGCACGATTTCAGATGAACAAAACTGTGTTTTCTCTTGGAAAAGTTACCTCATTCCATCTTTTATAAAATGATCCCTGATGACGACGATACTTCTAAGGAGCAGAGCAAATTTATTTGGAATGAAATAAATAGCATGCTGTAGGTAATAGCCTATCATCGTGTTAAGGCTAGTATAATATAGAAAACCTACGTATTCATTTTAAAATTCCCCATTTCAGTAGATTCTTTTCGAATGTAAAACTGACACAACCCTGTCAGGTAAACCACTGGACATCACGGAATTTACAGCTTGTAATATATAGTGCATGCGAGTTGTACTTACAGAATTTCCCCAGTTGGTGTATCGCCTTGGCTGTCCATCAACCCAGTAAAATCCCTCTTGTTTAAGACTATTCAAACCCGTCCACAGGTCTGTACTTGCTGCGTCAACCATTGTTTTGATTAAAAATGCTGCAAAGAGAAGTCATTTTCATGCATGAAACTAAAAGCAGAAACTCTGAAACTCAAAATATATTTCTGCAAAAAAAAAATAAAATATATATATATATATATATCAAAATATACCCCCCCCCCCTCAAACTTTCTAAAACTATATTTTATTTTATTTACAAAAAAAACTTCATTTTTGAGTACAGTATCTTGACGGGATAGTTCAGGATTTTTGAAGTGAGTTTGTTGGGGGATCTTTAACGTAGTCAGCATCTTAGATACAATTGACTGCTCTGGGCACCTGTGGTCAGACGGGCACAATCTCAGTAACCAACACCTAATAAAATCTGCCAGCTTAAGTATCCGCTGCTTTAAAGGGCCTGTGTATAACATTGAACTGGTTTTATAACAATAATATAATAAGTATTTTATATGTACTTAATATAAGGGCCTTGATTTATGTCTCATGTTTTTACAGCAGTCTGAACAGATATGTGTTTCATGGTCAGAAGCAGAAGCCCACTGTCATTGATGGCCTTTTGAACCAGGAACCTGAAGTTTCCATCAATTTGTAAGCCATCAATTAAATATTGCCCTATTTAATGTTCACTGAGAAAAGTACAGAAAGAGGAGCATCGGTGAGCATAGCTGGATCTGCCAACGATCTGATTTTGCTCTGCAGACATAACTGTCAACTACAGAATTGCCCAAAAAAAGGAACAAATCATCTAGCAGCTATTGTATACATCCAACTTGACAGCCTCCGAAGAGCAGTCGGCCGTGACGTCCATTTTAAGCGACTTGCTCCACAAAGCCCCCCCAGGCAAAAGTCCTGAGATGCCATTATGACCCTGTTTTTTGACACATTTTCTGTCACTCTGCATCCTGATCATTTGTCTGACTGATTGTAGATCTCTCCGATTGGTCACAGAGGCATTTCAATCTCTGTCCTCTGGTCACACCTCTTGGAAATGGTAGGTGACTGTCCAGAGTTTTACCAAACTGCTTGTTGTGGTTTAGTAAACTCCCCTCTGGAAGGGTTATCGAAGAGGATTCCTACGTCGACGATCTCCTCACATCCCTCAACGACCCACAGCGTTTAGGCAAGATCCTCGAGGGAGTGGAGCAAATAGAGCAGGAGGCTTCTACCTCAGGCCTTGGATCCAGTCTGGCCAAGGTGGGAGGCGGGACGGGACAGGGTCCAAGCCAGTCTAATATTGCCCAGCCAACTAGGGGTGGAAGACAACAAAGCCCTAGGGGTTGGCTACCTCGTGCAAGAGGGCAAACTCTTTGTAATGGTTTCCTTTAACTTCTCCAGAAGGAAGAAGAAGATGAGAACTGAGGTTGACCTCACTGAAGAAGAAATGGAAGTAAAGACTCCAAACCCACTTACCCGTGGGTTTTGTTTTGTGTTTGTATTACAGGTTTACAACCTAACTGAAAGTCCAACTAAATGTGTGTGTGTGTGTGTGTGTGTGTGTGTGTGTGTGTGCAATAAACGTGGGAAAAGGACTTGTAACCCTTCCAGAGGGGAGTTTACTAAACCACAGCAAGCAGTTTGGTAAAAACCTGGACAGTGACTACACCCGTTCCAGACCTAACACTGTCCCGAAAACTGAAAGTAACAGTAATTCTCGTTAAGAAAATAAAGGGAGCTAGCTATCAGTTTTTTCCTGCTGTTCCTGCTCACAACCATATTTTCCCCGCAGGTTGTAGCCCCACAATTATTTCTGCTTTCTCATTTGTATCTCGAGGGTTATGAATGAATGTTCAGCTACTGATGTTGAACTCATGATTGTAAGTCATTATAATAAAAACACATCAAAAAAACAGAGCAAACCTTGCACACGTCTTTTGGGAATGGAAACTAAATTTCCTCCTATGGTAATGCACTGTCTCCTTGCTTCGTCCCAGGTGATCCTGCGGCCAGTGTTGATACTATAACACTGTAGATATGAAATTATTATTATATTAAAGATTTTTTTTTTCAGTCTCCACAACCATTCATTTACCTTCCATCCCATTTGCCTCAATATTCTGTGTACCTCTAACTGTTAGATCGTGCAGGTTTATGAAATGACGGTGATTTCTTACCTTTGAATCTAATTTTTTCCAATTGAGTGGGCAGCCACCTTTAGGAGTAACGGTGGGGGGCACAGTGGTGTTGACAGGTGATGAGAGTCCTCGTTTACAAATGGACTTATACTCTTTTCCACAGTTACACGTTTCCCAGAAGCCTGTGAGATACAGCGAGTCACATGCCATCAGCCTTATTTCACTTGTTTCAATATTCTTTTTAAATGTTTTGTTGTTCTTTGGCGCAGCATCTTCAAAGCATTGTACTTTTAATTTTGTTCATGGCACACACATCTGTCATCTAGATTACTCACCCATGTAATAAGACATAACCACACAGTTCTCATCAAAGGCATTTGAATCAGGTTGTTCTTGATCCCATCTTTGCAGTGTCACTGGTGTCCCATCCATCCACCTTGAAGCACACACATTAATATGAAATATGAAATACACAATTGTGTGGGGGAAAATACTGGACCTTTTCGTGCACGACTTGCTGAGCTGTTAAGAATCTTTATTGTCATTATACATTGGAAACTGCACAAAGAAATTTCAAGGTCCGATGGAGGGCTGATCATAGATGTAGTAATGCAATTCTGAAAAAAGTGTTTGCAGATGATATTGTAATCTGTATTGAGAGGAGGGGACAGGCGGAAGGTGGAGGTCTGCACTGGAAAGTAGAGGAATGAAGGTTAGTTGGAGCAAGACAGAATAACTGTGGGTGACTGACAGTGAGATAGGTGGTATGTTGAAGATGCAATTGGTAGAGGCAGAGAAAGTGGATGAGTTTAAATACCTTGGGTCAACAGATGGTTGACCCAATCGTTGTCTAAAAGACAGGAGGTGGAGCTGGACGTGGCAGAGCTGAAGATACTGAGATTTCTGTTAGGAGTGACCAGGATGGACAGGATTAGAAATTAGCATATTCGAGGGACAGCTCAGGTCGAGGAGGCAAAGTTGAGAAGGTTTGGTTCAGACAAGGTATAGTGATTATCCAGAGCAAAGAATGTTAAAGATGGGGCTATTGGTCAGGAGGAGAAGAGGAAGACAGAGGAGGGTCAGGGATGTTGTGAAGGAGGACATGTAACAGAAGAGGACAAGATAGAGTCCCAGTGGTGGCCAAATTTGATTAAAATTGAGAGAGATAGGGTGACTCGAATTATTATTTAATTTATTATTATTATTTTTGTCATTTGCCTCATTTTCCTCACTATTTCTGATATCATAGATGAGACTGAAAAATAATATTTTAGCATTAACCCCATAACAATTTTGTGGTAAATCACATCTTTATCCATCCATGTTGTTTCTGCCTTTCAACATGTCCCATGTGCTTTTCATTTGACTACTATATTTCCTCAGTTTGAAAGTAGTGAGAGGAATGATTTCCAAATTCAGGAAACGGTACTGTTCGAAAAGCATGGGAGTAAGTCATAAACTTCATTCATACTTCGTATTTAGTTTCATTCAGAAATTTCAGGTATATTATTGTGTTTTAGTGTCATATCAACCTGTCTAAGGACTATAAAATTTAGACAGTTTACACTAAGGATATAATCCTTAGTGTAAACTGTCCCTATTAATAAAAATACAACTGTAAAATAAACAGTTTTTGGTGCATATTGATACTCACCAAAATGACCCGTCTAGATCCACTGACAAACCTACATAAAATCGGCCATAGGATCTGGAGAGCTGTACACACATACACAGAAATACAGACCAGATTTAACATCTACGTTTGTTGTTAATTAAGCATGTGACATATATGAGCATAATGTTCACCAAACCAACAGAATATTTACTATGTATATATATATATATATATAATACCTGTTTCCATATGAAGATGTTTTCTTCTTTACTGCTGATAGACACCAGGTCGCCATGCCTCCTCTTACAGAATTGACGAGCATCCTCCATTGGCATTGAGTTTGAGTTAATAAAATACTGATTGCCTCTCCACACAAGCCAGCCATCTGAAGTAGTATTAAAATCTGCAAAAAGTTTTATTATTGGTCATTTGAAAAAGAAAATAAGTGTAAAAAAATTTGAAGTTACTACTCAGAGCTGCTGAAAAGTGGAGTAGTCACCTTACCTGGTAGAGTGTCATTTGGAGGAGGCCTGGGGGTCATTCCTGCAAGGACACGACACAACTCTCAGTCTAATTCAGAATAAAACACACGGAGCCATTTCTTTTGCACGGAATGTCTCTTTTTCTTATGGATAATCAAGACCATATGGAGCATTAGCTCTAGAGTCGGGATTTGTCCACTGAAAGAAGCATGGTGTGAGTTACTTTGAGTGCCATTGATTCATTCATTCATTCATTCATTCATTCATTCATTCATTCATTCATTCCTCCAAGTGAGGTTTTTGGACAAGAAATGCAGATAATTACTTTATTATTATTATTATAATTATTATTATTATTATTATTATTTTGACAGTTTCTCCCACCATGGCAGTCTAGCCCACTTTGCTTAAATCCCAATAATTTCAAATTTGAATTGTTTTCAGATTTTATTAATGGATTTCTGCCTTTATTGGTAGTAATGGATGTTTTTTTTTGTTTGTTTTTTTTTTCCTTTTTTTTGCTTTAAAGTAGAGGAAAATGTTGTAAATGGGCATTAGATCTGGTCAGCAGGGGGACAGTCAAGTGAAAAAAGTGAGAAATAGCAACTGTCCAGTGTAGGTGGGCGATAAGAAAAAGATTAAATTAAATCAGGTTGATTTCAAGCAGCTGTAATTCCAGCTGCATGAAATCAACTGGGTAGCTGCATGTAGCCCATGGATTTGAGACCTCTGTAATAAGGTGTTATTTATTACATGTCATATCATCTTGCTTTATTCAATGTTATAAAACATTGCATGTTGCAAACTGTTCTTATTAAAATAAATATTTTAAAGAATATAAAATTTGTAATAATATATATATATCTGTTACTATAGAACTATGATACTCTTCAGCACGTCATTAGTCAGTGGGAACTGTGACATTCACTTTTTTTTTTTAACTGTACCTGCACGTTCATAGGGAAAAATAGGTTTAACGGAGGTCTAAAATGTCCAATGTAATCTGGTTCTGGTATTATTGGGCAGTACAATTAAGGACTATAAGATCATAAGGGATAATCCATAATTGAAAGAAATGGAATAAGAAAGATTGAATTGAATTAAGCCCTTTATTTTTTTTATTCTGATGTATTTCCAAATTTGATTACATGAGCCACTAACCCCATTGTTAAATAAGTTTGGTTTGAAGAACCAAAACTACTGTCCCAGTGCAGTAGTTTAGGTTAGGAATAAGTAGTTATTGATGTAAACTCTACAACAAGGTTTATATGAGCTTGAACACCCTTAGTGATAACTGGCAGTTAATAATTGTACACTATCTGTTTTGTGGCTGAGGAATCAACTTTTTTGTTGTTCTTTTTGAATTTGTTTTGTGTTATTTTATTACAGTTGTACCACACTTGGCACTTTGGATAAAGAGGCATGTATGTTTAACAGGGAAAGTATATGTACAAGTGTGTGGTTCTTCGAGTGTATGACTAAGAAAACTATGAATTAAAATATTGATGAAAAGAAAATAAAAAACTGTACCTGCACGTATTTGGCACAGCCAGTCATTGTAACTCTCGCAGGGCATATCGTTCCAGGACCCGCTCTCATCCCAGTTGTATATCCTGAATTCAGCGCAAGATTCTTCATTGTTGAAGTTGTTCGGCTCTCCATCTTGCCAGTGCTGGAAGTTAACCTGAACAAAACATACATAGTAAACAAAACAAAGAAGACTGAACCATTTGAAATTAGTTGAATAAAAATTTCGACAGAACTAACTGGGGATCCGTCGCTCCATATATAACCAGTGTTTGGATCAGGAACATGGAGTCCAATCCAGCCTCTTCCATGACTGCAGTAAAAAAAATATAAAACAATAATGATAATTTGACCAATGTAACTTAATGTTAAAAATCCTAATACCAACACCTTTCAATAAATTAGAGGTAACAATAGTTACAGTTATTAGAACTACGGCAACATGTATATCTTTTATTTGAAAATGTAATTCACCAACTCATACCGTCCCACTAGTAGCTCAGCAGCACTGTGGATGCTCAGCAGATCTCCTCCAATGGCCCTGCAGTAATCCCTGGCCTCGTACCATGTCTTCTCATGTGAACGAGGCCCTGTGAAAAACTTAAACATATCAAGTGCAGGCTGGATTAAAGTCACCAGGATAAAGAAAGCAGCAGAGTAGATGCTTTGCTGAAATAATGAACATGTTATGTAATGTCAGCCTTTCAGTGATTTAAGCTGCAGTTTGTAACTTTTGGTGATTTTTTGTTGTTGTTATTATTATCCTGCCTCTGTTTGGTCTTTATGAACAGAAGTTAGGTAACATTATTTGTGTGCTGTGTCCTTTATCTTATAATGGGTTCTGTCAAGCAATACTATCAGACCTGACAGAGAGAGCGTTTGTGTGTAAACAGCGGAAGTGTGTGTAAACAGGTGGAGGCAAGGCAGAGCATTGCTGACGGCAGGGTTTTTTTGCGCAGAAGGGTTTACTTCGGGTAACGTTTAGTGGGCACTTTTTTGTGTTTTCAGTCAAACTCCAAACTGTTTGTAGCTGTCTCTATTTACTAGCACAATTTTGTTATTGCCTCCGTCTGCCGTGACATATAAAAAATAAAAAATCCTGTTCGCCTGAATCAGAAATGTAGCAGGGTGACACATGATCTAATGCTGCAGTTCATTTGTAGTCGGAACTCATAATCTCCAATGTCATGGGGCATTCCTTCAAGGGGAACCCCCCCCCCGACCTCAGATTTTTAATTCAGACACAGATGACTGTCCCTATACAAACAGTGTTTTTTGTTTCACAATAAATGATTTGTACATATACTAATGTTTCCTCTTTAACAATAGACATATTGCCACACTGTTTTCGCCCATATTTTTTGGATTTACTCTCTCTGACATCACTGCCAGCTCTGATTTCTGAAACTGGGAAATACAGAGAGAAGGTTTTGTGCAATTGATAGGCTTCATCAGCACATTGTCAACTAATTTAACAATGGGGTGAATGTAAATACATCCCTTTACATTTAAAAATTACACACTACAGCTTTAAACTATACTAAAATGTTTCCACAGTTGAAATATTTGTGTTACCTTAGAGCAGAAATTTCTTCTTCCCACTGGAAGCCATCCATCTGCACACTTTGGGCTACTTGGAGTAGGAGGTGGAACGGTTGCAACGGCCCCCTCTGCCAGGTGTTTGCAGATGTATTTCTCCTGGTTGGTGCAAGGCAGCAGATCCCAGAGTCCAGCAAAAAACCCAGTCATCATGGCAACACAACCCTCCCTGTAACCTGGTGGGAAAAAAAATTGTCTTTTGTAAATTGTGGTGCTGCTGTTAATCCTTTCTGTCTAAAGATTGGTTTCATGTTTGCTTGTACCTGGCATCTCAGTGTTCCAGTGAGTAAAGCTCACTGATTCTGTGTTGGTCCACACAAACTGATCAATGTTTTTCTGGTTTGAGAGCCCAAGCCAGAAGTACTTCTCTGGTCTCAACCCCACTAAGCTGACAAGGAATGCATTGTCCACCCTGGAAATAATAACACAAATCTAAACACATGAAATAAACACTCATTTGTGTGTTAACATCACATGACCTCTAAAAACAGGAGGCCTACCCATTTGAAACATCGGCGAGGTAAGAGTCTGACTTCTTGCACTCATCGTTGGCTTCATTAAAAGTCTTTGTCTCAGTTCCTACAAAGTAGCAGTAGGAGCCATGTCTCTTCCAACCCTGTGGGAAATTGAAACACAGTTTTGTTTTTTTTTGCAAAATGAAAATAATATCATGGTATGCTGCTCAGATCTACAGAGCATGGCTCATACTCCAGGTACTGCCACACACTCCAAGTACATGGAACCATCACTCACTGCTTTGCAGCCTATGTCCAGATTGACTTCTTGTCCGGTGCGCTCAGTGCTGCTCTGCTTCATACAGATAAAGCCATGTTTCTCATCACATGAGCGATCTGCCCAGTTCCCATTCTGGAAGAACAAAGCAGCTGAGCATCATCTGTCTTATCTACAAGTATTTGTACATTTACTAAGTAAAGACTTGATACTGGAGACGTTCATGAATACCCGATTATTCGTTTGATGACACAAAGTCGGACAGTCAGTGTGACTATTTGTAATTTAATATAAACAAAACACAACTGAAAAATGGTTTATCAATGATTCCAAAGATAAAAAAAAAAATATCAAAAATTATTTCTACACCTTTGATTACCTAATTTGCGTAGCATCTATTACTGTACCATGAGGTGGCAGCAGCAAGCATTTGGTCAGTCGACCGCATGTGTGTTTGCATAAGCGATAAAAATTTACAATGTTTGTTGAATTCATCAAAAAGTTGTTCTTTTAAAGTCAACATGATGCGGATCCTGCAGAAGTGCTGAGATTTACCAGGGTCTTTGAATGCATCTCATTATAGCTCAACATTTTGTGAAGTACTGTATTCTTTTCATTTCCACTCATGTACTGCAGTTTAGAATATTTGAATATTCAGCAAATGTACTGTTGAATATTTCAAACACCATTTTTGCTTGAAATAAACTTTTTTCTTTTTGCTTTCAGCCTCCCTGTCTAGGGGTCGCCACAGCAGATGATCTGCACATGATATGGCTGATATTTTATGACGGATGCCCTTCCTGATGCAACCCACTTAAAGTGTCTAATTAACAATGAGCAACAGGGATCAGGTGCCTTGCTCAGGGGTGCCCCAGCCCTTGACATGGCAAGGACTTAAACTGTCAACCAAGTTTCCTTTCCACTTGCCCCATTTCTGCGTAAAAGAAATTATGAGAAAAAAACTCAACAATTCAGGAAACATTGGATTTTGGAATCTGTGGATATTTAAAAGTAGGGCTGATGATTTTTGTGATTTAGCTTCTATTTACAAGTGCAACGCGGAAATGAGGAAATATAGATCATTCTGACAGAAGTAGTTCATTTGTTCTCGTCACAAAATTGAATGACTGCAAGAAAATCGTCCCCAGAAATGGTTTGATGCTCTTTACCTCGCCTTTGATGAGAACACAGTCCTCGGTGTCAGAGGCCACAGTGGGTTTTCCATACTCCCAGCTGGTAAAGCTGACTGTGGAGAAGTCACTCCAGTCAAACAGCCCCTCGGTTGTCCTGTCATTCAGTCCAATCCAAAGCTCATCAGTGGACGCTGCAGAGGAGATTTCACTGTTGTAAACCCTCTCTGCTTTAAGCAATCATTCCTAATTATCTCACAAAAAAAAGATTTAAACGTCCAGACATCATTAAATTTGTCAGTCTATTTTTAGCCAACATGTCAAAACATTTTATTTTCATAATTGTTAAATTTGTGCAATGTTTCTTTTAATGTAGCTCTTTTACTTCCTTTCTCCACTTAGTAGGAAAACATATAAATAAACACATGAACTAAAAATTTGAATCATTCATATCATATTTTGAGAAGAATTGTATAAAAAGGATTTGTTTTCTTAAGCCATCTGTCATGACCCCTCACTTCTACAAGGGTTATTTTTATATTCTGCTTGGACTTTTACTTATTCTGTTTTCCTTAACCTTGTTTTCTTAGTTCTTTGTGTCTGGTTTTATTTTGTAGTATTTCCTTGTGTGCGCCTTGTTAAGTTTTACTTCCTTTCTTGTCTTCGCTCCTCATTGTCTGCCCTGCCCTTCATGGGTCTGATCAGGTTCATCTCCTCGGTATATTTAGTAGTTAGTAGTATTCAGGTCATTTTAATTAAAGACTCTTTTTTAAAAATTACTCTTGGATCAATCATTTTGCACAATATGTCTTGGACCTAAAGTTGAACACAAGTTAAACAGTAATAGTTAAAGGTTACAAAAGGAAGTGAATCTATAAATAGCCCTTTGTGGTTTTGTTTTTTGAGAATCCTCTACAAAATATACTTGTAACCAATAAAAAAACAAAACAAATAAAATGTTTTCTATTTAAAACATTTTTTTTTGTTTTAAATGTTTCTATTTAAAACAACAACTGCAGAATCATAAGTGGTTGATACTGTAAGTGGTTGATACTTCATGCGTACGCCCCTCACTCATACCGTATCCAAGTTGCGAGATTACAAAGCTTTGGTCCTCCACGTTGCGAATGCTCACGAGGTCCCCCCCTTCTTTGCGGCACTCTGTCCGCGCGTCAGTCCACGTTTGAAGTGTACGATGAAGGTGGAAGCAGTGGCCGTTGTAGGGAATCCATGGGCTTGGACAAAATCCTTGTTCAACTATAATGAGAAAAAAAAAAAAAAGAGTTAAGAGAGCCTGAATGTGTATCATGCAGTGAGTGTGTCACATTACAGTAGTCACTATAAGGTGTTGAAGATTTGTTTGTACCTTGTGGTGGACTTGGTGGGGCTCCCTCTTTGTAGCAGATGTAGCCGAGTTTCTTCATGCAGGTTGAACTTTGCCAGGTTTGCAGCCCGGCAGTGTCGAGAAAAGCACAGTTGTGTCCTGGATTAGGAAGTGGGTTTCCTAAAGAGGGAAAGGACATGTTTTAACACCGGGGATCCAAACAGAGTGCCATGTCTTGGCAAGACTTTTCCTGTATCTATCGATTAGTGCATGGAACATCAGTTTGTCTGTCTGTCTTCCAACATTTGCCTTGGCCTTTGCTAAGGACTCCAGTGTGTGCAGTGCCGACTTTTGCTGTTTAGTCCAGAAATGCAAGAAGACAGTACTGCACTCAATTCAGTACAGTTTATACGTAATTAAAAGTGTGATTGAACAGGAAAAGAGTATTTGCCTTGTTGAAAAAAAATATAATGTAATCATCACTTTGAAGTGGCTATATGCTGAGTTTATAAGCTTGATAGACCGATAGATCAGTGCTTCTCAAACTCTCTATTCCAAGTCCCACCCGAGAAAATATTATCACCAGAGTTAAAATACAATGGTGTAAATAGGCTGAGCAAAGTCAGCTACAGACTTTTCACAGGAGGCAGATTTATTCCCAGTAAGATCATTTGCTCTCTCATCATCCTCCTCTTCCTCACATATACTTCAGACACAGGTATAGTGAAATTCGATTAAGATGGAGTGAGAGATAATTATTATTAATTATTATTATTATTTCATTTATTATCTTTATTTTGTAATTTGTTTTATTTTCTGGTCAACTCCGATCTCAGCTCCACTCCGATCACATCCCCTGCTTTATACAGTAGAACAGTATTTCTGTTTTTCCTCCACGTACCACCAGAGGAAGCTCACGTACCACTGGTGGTACACGTACCACAGTTTGAGAACCATGGAGATAATATTTTATTGTCAGACTATCAAGTCTAAAATTTGACTTGCACAACAGCCGATCTGTTTTTACAATATGAAAAAAGACAGCACAATTACTATAGACTGCATCACAATTACATGCAACAAAATATGGTTTACAGTACACTTAATCCGGGATTAAGCTCCATATTTCATTTTATTACTGACTGATCCACAAAAGTAAGACTTTCAGCCGACACAGCAATATTAGCTTTTATCTGGAGGCACATTCCTGGCCAACAGACAATCGTAAATTCCATAAACTCAACTTTTCTTTCACACTTTCTTGAGGGAAATATCAGTTGGTCATGAGCAGGTAACGTACAGCGTGTTTACTGATGCATTGTCTGGAAACATTGCAGATGAAGCAATGAGACTTACCTATAAGAGTAAAGTTAGGGTGAGTGAATCAAAAACGCTGATGATATATTGCTTTATCGAGGTTGTCACATGAACTGCCATTCTTGATGACAAGTTACAGGAGAAAGTTAAACAAAATCTCTGTTCTTCTGTTACTTTTCCCTAAAAGTGTATTTTAGAGGTTTAGAGCATTTAAGTTTCAAATTTTTAAATTTAGAGTGAAGACTTACCAGTATCCCATCTCAGGTAACGGAAAGGCCTTCCATTAGACCACTGCCAACCATGTTCTGGGTCAAGAACCACCCCAATCCAAAGTTTTTGTTTGGAAGATCCCAGTAGTGCTGTGAGTATTTATGAGTATTTTTACCGTTGAGAGGGACAAAAAAGGAAGAGGACAGAATAAATATATGTCTTCCTCTTCTTCACACTCTTCCTTTTTTTGCCCAACAGCTCCACCAAAGACAAAAATATTAGTCACTAATTTACTGCAAGTGCATCAAGACACAAGTGAAACAACCATACACAGCTTATATTATCATGTTTAATCATGTTCCTAGAGTGAATATCAGCCTCCAAATTATTTTGCTGCTGACATTGATTTAAACAGACTCATTCATCAATTGAAGGTGCTCACAGTGACTTTGTAAAACGTTAGTTTGTCATATATATATATATATATATATATATATATATATATATATATATATATATATGAACAAATTTCATATATATTAAATATATGATAGATATATTAGATATAAAATCTATTGTGATAGTAATACTGCATGCACTGCACCTGCATTTCTGCCTCTGTATCAGCAAACATCCACCGGGTGGCACCTTACCTGAGATGAACGCCTGCTCATTGGGATCAGTGATACTGACCAGGGAGGCTTCCTGCTGTTTGCAGCTAGCCTCAGCCTGTGGCCAGGTCAGAGCTGACATTGTGTTGAGCTGGTAATAAGCTCCTGTTACCAGGTTCTTTGACCAGTGTTCTCTGGCTGCTCATTGACACAAAAAAAGTGAAATCCTTCAGTCAGTCAAACATTAAATTACGTAAAGCTTCAAATTGCGGTTTAATATTCAATACTCTGCGTTAAGTCTGACATACAAGACCAATAATCTCCTGCCTATTCCCTATCATTACGTTTTCCGTTCTAAATACAGCACTCACAACTAGTTGGGCAGTGTCCCCACTGCTCGTGTTCATATTTAGTTTCAACTGCACACCAGAGACGCTTCTGTGAGGAGTCGTACGTCGTGCAGTCTCCAAACCATCTGTCCTTGTACAGGAAGGGAAACATGCAGATTTTCCCAAACGCATTTCCTTCGATGGTATAAAACTCTAAGAGACAGAAAAGCAGGTTTGTCAAATTTCATCGTCATACATTGATCTCTCACAATGTGTTGGTGTATTGGTTTATCTTGTCTTGTTTTTTTTAGTCCTGCCTTCACAATTGACTTACTCCAGAAAAGCACAGGATTAATGTGGCTTCAATAATTGCTCTGCTTGATTATATTTCAACTGCATTGAGACAGTTAATTGAATACATTGCTGTGTGGTCAGATTTCTGTCTCTCTGCAGTGGCAAGTTGCAGCCAAACAGAATAAAGTGAAGAATTTTTTTTCTTTACTCTTTAGCAGATGTTTTCATACTATACCTCGAAAAGTTCTTGTGCAAGCACCACTGGCTGTTCCCGTGATGGTGAGGTGGTTATTTGGCCCAATAGTTTTGGAGAGAGCAATTGATTCATCACTTTTGACCTCAATGTAGAGTTCTTTGCCTTTGAGGGCGAGCAGTGTGTTATTCTTGCATTCCCACTTCTGGAGTTCAGACTTTTCATCACAGTCGTACAAGCTCACTTCACTCCCCACACTTCTGCCCTGCGCCCCCAGGCACTTTTTGGTGACGACGGTAAAAAGGCGGTTGCCGGTTGTCCAGCGGATGTCAAGGCAGCGGTTGAACTTTTTCAACAAGCAAAAACCAGTGGCCTTGTTGACGAGTGAGAAGGGAGAATCTGCGAAGAGAAATGTGTTAAGTTGAAATTGCCCTCCACACAGTTACATTTTGTCCAGGTCACGTGTTCCTGCTCAACTTTGGCAGACTTTGAGTGTCTCAACCGTCAGTACAGTGCACCACTGTGGTTCTGCCAGTGCAAATTTGCGCTTAAAAAAAAAAATCGTTGCTAAGATCTAAAAGAACAAAGAAAAAATGTATAATTTTTTATACAGAATGCATAAAATATTGAATTCATACTGTACCATTTGTTGCTGAACAGTGAGATGTTTGGAGGACTAGCACAAAGGCTGCTAAAGTTAACCGTGGGATCAGCATTCTTCTAATAAGTCTCACAGTGGCAGACACCGTCCGTGAACAGAGGACTTATGAGCATGTTCATGAAAAGGAGGGAATCTTAATAGTACCGACACTGTCACTTTTTTTCCGCCTTTTCATTGAGAAAGTGTCATGTTTCAGATTGGCACATTTCAGCATTTTGCTATTGGGGATGGGAGGGACGTATGGGTAACATACACACTTTTTTTTTTTTTTTTTTTTCAGAAAGGGGCGAAAAAGTGGCCCCATTCACTTCCTGTCCACAGGATAAGTAAGAGATTCACGTTAACCATGACTCATCAGTTTTGCTGCTTCAAGCCTGCGTCCGTCCTCGTAGGCTTTCATCACTTAGGGCGTACGCTATTAAGTATTTAACAATAGTGAATGTCAACCAGTAATTTTCCGTGTGATATTATTAGGGAAGTTTCACACAGGCATAAATGACTGGAGCTGGTCAAGTGAAAATAGCAGGTTACCAATAGAACTTAAAATTATATGCCAATCCTGATATTGCAGTAACAATATTTGTGACAATATTTTTTCAGAAGCGTTTATTGTTTTATGTCTTTTAATTTATTTATTTATTTTTTCTTTTTTATATGCATTTTCTTTTAACTTCTAATCTTTATCTTCTAACCCTTATTTTGTACAGCACTTAGGTCCACTTTGGTTGTTTTAAAGTGCTTTACATATAGAATTGCATTGGAGAATTTGTTTTAATATTATTTTATAATAAAAAAAAAAAACGTATGTATGATGCGAAACGAATCGATTCATTTAAGAAAACATACAGAGATTCCTTCATTGTAACTCGATATGGTTTGAATGGCCACATGTGAGTGAATTGTGCATTGGCTTCAGTCAATAAATCTATATAAAATGCAACACAAAGTGCTACACATAAAACATCCCACTATTGTTTTGTTTCGTCTTAATAATTTCCCCTGGAAAACTTATTTGAGCTTATACTGTATACATTCACTGATATACACTGTGCATGAACACAAGTAAAGTTCTCTGATTGGTGCAGTCAGGCACAAATTTCCTATATGATAATAAAAATTATTGTTGGATCACAGTGATTGTTGCTGATGAAGAGAATATTTTGTGCATCCTGAGTGTAGCAACACAGTATCCTGTTTAGAGGCAGCTGCCTTCACATGTTGAGGTTTGTTCTCCACCTCTTCCTTAACATCTATCATAGCATTTTGTATTCTCACTTCCTTTTTTGTTATTCTCCTTTTTGGTTTGAAAGACTGTGCTGATGAAATCATAACATAAGTGAATGCAGTGATAAAGCCAGTGTGATATATACTGATGTAGTTTCAGAGTAGTTCATTAACGCCTATGTATTTTTTTCAACCATGTTATGATGCTATATATATACTGTATATATGTGTGTGTGTGTGTGTGTGTAGCTGTTGTCATAACTGCAGTTGGAAGTTGTTTATGCTTGAACAAACAATAGATTAAAAAAAAACAAAACCAGTCCTTACATATGTAACCTCAACCTCAAGACTAAGCAAAGGGACGGGCGCTTGCAGTTGGAAAAGGACTTGGCCCTTTACCCTGCAGCCACTCATTGTGTTACACAAGAACCTGAAGAGTGAACTTTAATTACTTATAATAAATGTATCCATATATGCACATATGGGTGGGTTTATGACCGTACATCTTGAAGAATTGTGACTATGTGAGTATTTTGCTGTAACGCTGCCTTCAATGTGCAAGTGTGATTTTGTGTAACGAGAGAATGTTTGATAGGACTGTGTGGACATCTTAATTACTGTTTTTTTTGTTTGTTTGTTAGTTTGTTTGTTTTTTGTGGACTGAGGACATTTGTGTTGTTGAATTGGAGTCAGCTCGACGAGTTGCCACATGTTGCTTATGCAGCCAATTGCTGGCGGCTCTGTGCAGGAAGTGAAGAAAATAGTCCCATCACTGCCTCTGTAATGTCCGTGTCAACACTTAAAAGTGATAAAGAACTGCTTCGTGCATCTTTTCCTATCAGTTTACGGAGAGTCTGCGTCGTAGCCACGTCCTGCCTCCTCTCCATTCAAAAGTAGGTTTCCCAGCCCTCACCACTGTGGAGAGTAACTGACTGCTATCCTGATCTGCCCCTTCCTTAACGTGCATCTCTCCTGCTTACTAATCTATAAGCATGGACTTCACTCTTGCACCACCATTTCCTGAAAACACACAAACCTTTGAACAGGTATTTTGATAGCATATGAAAAAGTTTGACTTTATATCTTTGATACGAGTCAGTTTACTCTCTCTTTAGAGTGGCGGTAATGAATGTTATCAATGTGCATTCATCTGTAGTATTTACATTTGTACAGCTTATAATTATGTATATTTATTTATAGTACTAATTTCCATACGTACTACAGTATACTATAATAATATTTTCTGTGTTTTTTTATGTTTACACCATAGTAAAATAAGCATTTTAGGTTTTCCAAGCTCACTAACCTGAACTGTTTAATGTGCACATGGTAACATCTGAGAAGTTAGACAGTGAAAAAAAATTGTTGTCACAAAATGTCAGTAAAAACTGGTCCTATTAGGGAAGTTTCTCTTAAGACTGAAAGGACAGACACCATTTAAAATTCTAAAAGTTATTGTTGGATTCATCGTGCAGCCCATAGCCAAGCAGTGTTAAGCCTGAATAAACTGTTGTGTCAGTAAGGGAATCCGATGCAAACGTCTCTGTCAAATCAATATGCAGATTATCCACTGTGGCGCCCCCTAGAGAGAGGGGGAGAGAGAGAGAGAGAGAGAGAGGCCAAGAGACCCCCCCAAAAAAGAGATTGTTGAATTCACTTACTGAAATTGACATTGATGTAAATGTGGGAGTGAATAGTTGACGGACTTGTTCAATACAATTTCAATTCAATTTAATTTTATAGCATCAAATCACAACATACATTATCTCAAGGCACTGAACATAGTAAGGCCAAAACCTTTACAAATTTACAGAGAGAAAAGAAACCCAACAGTTCACACAATGAGCAAACACTAGGCATCAATGGAGAGAAAAAAAAAACTCCCTTTTAACAGGAAGAAATCTCTGACAGAACCAGACTCAAAGGTGTTTCCAAGGTTCCTTGCAGTGGAACTGGACACCATGGTGATGTCATCTAAAGTGACAATATGGTCAGAAAGTTTGTCTTTAAGGTGTTTAGGGCCAAGTATAATATCCTCAGTTTTGTCTGAGTTTAGAAGTAGGAAGTTACAGGTCATCCAGGACTTATGTCTTTAAGACATCTGATTTATTTCTTATGGCCTCATTGATAAATAAAGTTGTGTGTCATCTGCATAACAATGAAATTGTATGTTGTGCTTTATAATAATGTTTCCTAAAGGAAGCATATATAAGGTAAAAAGTATAGGCCCGAGCACTGAGCCCTGTGGAACGCCATAATTATCTTTTGTCTGCAATGATTCATTATCATTAACATGTACAAACTGGAATCTATCAAATAAGAATAACTGAAACCAGCAGAGGGCAGTACCTGAGATCCCCAAAGTCTGCTCCAGTCTCTGCAGTAGAATTATATGATCAATGGTGTCAAATGCAGCACTAAGATCTAACAGGACGAGTATAGAGACCAGACCATTATCTGAGGCCAAGAGGAGGTCATTGGTATTTTTAACTAGGGCTGTTTCTGTGCTATGGTGTAATCTAAATCCTGACTGGAAATCTTCAAACAGCCTGTTACTATGCAGATACTCACATAGCTGATTCGCAACTGCCTTTTCTAGTATTTTAGAAATTAAGTGAAGTGAAGCTGCTGCATTATCAACAAGATTATCAATGAAAGCGGGTGTAAAATCATAACTGTTAACTTTAAGTGGACTTAGACATGGCACGGAGTTAAATAACGGCTGCACTGTCTCTTTGAAAGTAATATTAATATCAGACGGGCACCGACTGTAGTGCTATTTTTTCCTTAATGTTATTGTAGTTAGTTATTGTGCAATTAAATGTGAGTAAATAATGGTTGGGGAGAAATGTTTCAGTTTTCTATGCCATAAGTGAGCACAAGATCAAGGGTGTGATTAAGGCAGTGGGTGGGTTTGTTTACATGTTGAGTGAAACCAATTGATTCTAACAGTGAATTAAATGCAGAACTAAGACTATCACTTTCAACATCTACATGGATGTTGAAATCCCCCACATTTCTGATATTATCTGTCCTTATCACTAACTCAGTTAAGAATTCAAAGAACTCCGACAGAAACTCTGAATAAGGTGCAGGTGGACGATAAACAGTGACTATCAGAACTGGATTCTTTGATTTTAAACTAGGATTAGATAGTCCAGGGTGTGACTGGCTCCAGCAATGTGGAGGATAAAGTGGTAGACAATGAATGAATGTGAGTTGATATAAATGTAACCGGGTAAAAAGGACAAATAATATAATTTCATATCAATCACAGTATTATTTTGAGATTATTTCTGGCAGATTCTGTGATATTGCCAAATACTGTACCATCGAAAGAAATGATACCATACTGCTGACATCAGTATCCCCAGACGCCTATCAAAGTCTGCGTATGTACTTTCACCTGGAGCATTCATTTGACATTAGCTCATTTTTGTAATCTAAACCTCTGCTTTGTTAACATGCACCGGGAGCCATAAAGACAAACAACAGAAATGTAACATAGTTTCCGGAGTTCAGTGTGGACTTTAATCTGAGCTTTACTGATAAGGACTTGTGACACTCGATTGTTGTAAAGGCTTCACACGAATATTTCAGTCATATTCTCTTAATGGGGACATTAGCTGTGGTGACAGTCCTGAGAAAATCCCAAATTCTCGAGGCACGATTATGTGTCATTTTAATTTAGACATGAAGCAAATATTTGTTCTGTCAGGTAAGAGTGTTCTCAAATAAATATCGTACTTTTTATCTTATTGTCCATTTTTAAAAGTGAATAAGCAAAAAAAAAAAGGTCACCACAGTTGACATTCATAAACTACACAATTGTAGAGTGTTTGATTTAGTTGAAAATGTTTTTTTATTATCTGATTCTCTCCACAGTGTTGTTGGTCACTGTGTCTTCTTATTCTGATGGCGACTGCACATCAGGAGAATCTCTTCCCACGCAAGTGGTCTGTGATTTTAAGAGGAATTGTAAAGATGGCTCTGACGAGGAATTTTGTGGTATGCTGGTTTTTCTGTAAATCGTTTTCAACCGAAATCTTCACTTCTCCTAAGGTGCAGTCAGTGTGTCCTTGATTTTAGTTTATCTTTGCAAAATTTTATTTTTGTCTTTGCATGTTTTTAAATTTCCCGTGTACTCTTAAAGATATTTTCTCTTTACAATAAGCCTAATAAATAATTTGATTAAACTGACACATTATAAAGCTCCAAGGAACCCAATGTAAACTTATTGTTTAACTATTTATACACACACATGCAGAAAAATGAGAAACAAAACTAAAATGTATTTAGTTTGAATGGATTTCAACATATTTTTTAAATAAGTCGTATGTGCCTATAATTTCACTTATACATACAAATGTTTATCAGTTTAAAAATGGTTATGGTGTAAATGCATAAATGAGATGCACCTAAATTACCTAAGTTGTTTTGCATATACAGTAAATAAAATTATATTTCTGTAATTAAAATGTGCTCAGAGTATTTATCAATGAATAGATAAATGCCAGTGGGTGAAAAACTGAAACTACACTCACACTGGGAGGATGTACTATAGAAAACATCAGAGCAGAATAGAATACAGTTTCTGAGTGAATTCTCTGTTTCCTTTCTTTTTCCTGAGGTGTGTGTGACTTTGAGCTCCACACCTGTGGTTGGAAAGATGACTTCAATCGTTGGAAACGGCAAATGGTAAACATGACCTCCATACCTGCACAGGACCATACTACAGGGACCCCATGGGGTGAATATTAACATTCTGTGATTATTCATTAATGCCATTTCTATGTCTCTAATAATAATAATGATTATTAGTATTACAACCCCAATTCCAAAAAAGTTGGGAAGTTGTAAAATGTAAATAAAAACAGAATGCAGTGATTTGCACATCACATAAATCCATATTTTTTCCCTATAGAATGTAAACAACATATCAGATGTTGAAATTGAGGCATTTTTCCATTTCATGAAAAATATTAGCTCATTTTCAATTTGATGGCAACATCTCAAAAAGTAAAGGGATCAAATCAAAAGCAACTGGAGGAGCAATTGACAACTACTGTAATTACATTAAAGAGGACATTTACTGGATTTACTGATGTTTTTTGGTGTGTCGCCCTGTCCTTCCTGTATCTAAACATCACTAAAGTCAGAGTAAACACCAGCCACCTCTGAGAAAGAAAGGCTTCTCTGTTTACCTGCACTCAAGCAAGCGGTTTTGAAGTCGAGTTTGGTTACGTAACTAACACATTTGCCGTGCAACGAACCCTCCCCCAACAGCTACTCCCGGTCATGGGTGTGAACATCCAACCTGAAGAAGAAGAAGCACCACGGAGCAGTCAGTCAGCTGGTAGCTGTCCAATCACAAGAGACTCAGTGTTCTGGGGGGCGGGCATTAGCTCAGAAACAGAGTGCCTGTTCAGGGGCTGGCAGAGAGCAGCAATAATCTGGCTTAATCTGAAGAGACTATGAGGTTTTTGACCATAAATATTATTTAATTAATCTAAGTAGACATCAGTGATCTGGATTTTTGGTTCGTTTTTAAAACAGATATGATTCTCTACTGGAAATTCCTGCATGTGTTCAGGACCAATTTCATAAATCCCTGTCTATGAACACAGTTCACCGAGCAATTCACAAATGTAAGTTAAAGCTGTATCATGATAATTTCACTTATATATACAAATGTTTATCAGTTTAAAAAGGGTTATGGTTTAAATGCATAAATGAGATGCACCTCAATTTCCTAAGTTGTCTCTGTTTTGCATATACAGTAAATACAATTATTGTTCTGTAATTAAAACATGCTATTATTATTATCAATTAATAGATAAATGCCAGTGGGTGAAAAACTGAAACTACATTCACCCTGTGAAGATGTACTATAGAAAACATCAGGATAGAGTAAAATACAGTTTCTAGGAGAATTCTCTGTTACCTTTCTTTTTCCTTTCACCATGCAATTCACAAATGTTAGTTAAAACTGTGTTACGCAAAGAAGAAGCCATATGTGAACACGATCCAGAAACGCTTCCGTCTTCTCTGGACCAAAGCTCATTTAAAATGATCTGAGGTAAAATGGAAATCTCGTTGTGGTCAGATTAATCAAAATTTTAAATTCTTTTTGGAAACCATGGTGTCATGTGGACTAAAGAGGAGAGGGACCATCCAGCTTGTTATTAGTGAACAGCTGAAAAGCCTGCATCTCTGATGGTATGGAGTTGTATTAGTGCCTATGGTGTGGGCAGCTTACACATCTGAAAAGGCACCATCAATGCTGAAAAGTACATAGAGGTTTTAGAGCAACATATGCTCCCATCTAGACAAAGTCTCTTTCAAGGAAGACCTTGCATATTTTAGCAAACCACATACTGCATCCATCACAACAGCATGGCTTCACAGGAGAAGGGTCTGGGTGCTGAACTGTCCTGCCTGCAGTCCAGACCTTTGACCAATAGAAAACATTTGGAGCATCATGAAAGGAAAAATCCAGCAACAAAGGCCCAAAACTGTTGAGCAGCTAGAATCCTGCATCAGACAAGAATGGGACAACATTCGTTTCCCAAAACTCCAGCAATTGGTCTCCTCACTTCCCAGATGTTTACAGAGAGTTGTTAAAAGAAGAGGAGATGCTACACAATGGTAGACATCAACCTGTTCCAACTTTTTTAAAAACCAGCTAATATTTTTTCATGAAATGGTAAAATGTCTCAGTTTCAACATCTGATACTGTATGTTGTTTATGTTCTATTGGGAATAAAAACTGTGTTTGCCAATTTTACTAATCATTACATTCTGTTTTATTTACATTTTACTCAACCTCCCAACTTTTTTGGAATCAGGGTTGTGCTTTAGGTGCATTGGCATTGAGCAGTGCCTTTGATTATATAATTTGATGTTTATCTGCTGGATACAGGACATGTCATGCATTCAGATAATGGCGGTTCATCAGCTGATTTGGAATATTCTTTTGACACACTGGCAGCTCTGGGATGTCAGATCAGGTACTTGAAAACATGTTTTACAAGTGCAAACAGTATATGCTCTACACTGGCACTCAAGATTTGAAGATGTTGTATTCCAAAATGCAACTGTTTAAATGATTTTATGTGTGTTTCAGCTTCTGGTACTACATTAATGCTGTTAATCCATCACCATCATCACCCTTTAAACTAAAAATGGTCAGAGGCATTACTGAGAAAGTGTTGCTGGAGATTCCTGCTCATACAACAAACAGTTGGGGAAATGGCTCAGTCTTAATTGGTAATCAGCCAGGAGGATACAAGGTTAGTATAATATCCTGACTATTCTTTAGAGATGGGCAAGCTATAGTGTCTAAATCAGTGGTTCTCCAAATTTTTATACCAAGTTCCACCTGAGAAAATACTGGACTCTCCAAGTAACAGCATTATCACCAGCGTTAAAATACGGTGGTGTAAATAGGCTGAGCAAAGTCAGCTACAGACTTTTCACAGGAGGCAGATTTATTCCCGATAAGATCATTTGCTCTCTCATCATCCTCCTCCTCTTCCTCACATATACTTCAGACACTGGTATAGTGGAATTAGATTAAGGTGAAACGAGAGATAAGGTGACACTAATTATTATTATTATTGAATTTATTATATTTTTTATTTGTTTCATTTTCTACACACTTTGGTCAAAATTCCTTGGCTCCACTCAAATCACATTTCCTCGTATATACAGTAGAACAGTATTTCAGATTTGTTTGTTGAGATGCTTTCCAGAAAAAAAATGTTTCCATTGATATAATCTATAAGCAACAATTAATGAATTAAACACCCCTACTATCCATAGATGTCAAGTAACTATTTGAGACTTTTTACCCGTTTAACACTACATAAAGTCATTTCCTTCTCATGTACTGTTGCTTTTGGATTATGAGGAAGAGACGCTGTCATATTTCCCTAATCAACAGAATTCAATGTATGGTGATGATTAATGATGCTGTCACTGCCTTATTGCAGTGTATGTACAAAATACATGAAGTCCTCAGCATGTTTCCTCCCGTCCTGTGGTAAAACTATACAGAATTTCTGCTGACATCTCATCTTGTTACACTCGTCTACTCCTTAAAGGACAAATAAACAAAAAGTTGATTATTTTTTTTAAATATGCAAGTGTCGATTAAAACACTTCTCTTTCTACAGCTGCTGTTTACATTCACATCGTCCCTTCTCGGACCCAAGGGCATTATGCTGGATGACATCAGCTTTGAAAACTGTGGAGAGGCTGATGTCCCTGCAGGATCTGACCAACTCTCATGTGATTTTGAAAAGGACATGTGTGCATGGTACCATGACTACACTGCCAGTCTTTTGTGGGACAGGAGAGAGAGGAAATTTCAAGATGAAACCAGAAAGAGTATGTATCTTATTGACATTAAAGCAATTTTGTCTCAGCATTTACTTTGCGGTAATCATATCATAACATACATACGTCACATCATAAGCTTCTTTTAAATTCAGTTTTGATCTATAACATTCAAGAAATCTTATTGACAAAAACAAAAATGTTTTATCAAAAAATACATAAATATTTGACCTTCCTTTCTGAAGCATCGGGATTTGTGTTTTACCTGACACTTTGATGAGGTTTTGCAACTAGAAGTTCACATACTGTACATCACTTGTAACAAGGCATACTGTATATTGGACAAAACCATCTTTCAGTCATGGCAGGTGGTACTGAAATTTGTTGTGAGAGTAAAGAACAGGCAAGAGAGAATGTGGAGAGGTGGAGGTCTGTACTGGAGAGAAGAAGAGTGAAGGGTAGGAGGAGCAAGTCAGAATACCTCCGTGTGATTGACAGTGAGACAGATGGTTCGGTGATGATGCAAGGAGTAGAGGCAGAGAAAGTGGATGAGTCTAAATACCTGGGGTCAACCATCCAAAGCAATGGAAGGTGCACAAAAGAGGTGAAGAAGAGAGTGGAGGAGGGGTGAAGTGGGTGGAGACGAGTGTCAGGGCTGATGTGTGACAGAAGGAGAGCAGCAAAAGTGAAAGAGAAGGTCTACAAGACCATAGTGGCACTGTCTAAACGACAAGAGGCGGAAGGTTTTGGCCTTACTATGTACAGTGCCTTGAGATAATGTATGTTGTGCATACAAATACAAATAAAATTGAATTGAATTGAATGTAGATATAATATAATATATAGAATAGAACTGAAGATGCTGAGATTTTCATTGGGGGTGACTAGAATGGACAGGACGAGGGACAGTGATAACATTGGACAAGGGATGCTGAAGATGGAGCTGCTGGGCAGAAGGAAAAAAAAAGACCACAGAAAAGGTTCATGGTTGATTTGAAGGAGGACATGAGGACAGGTGGTGTGACAGAAGAGGACACAAGGGAGGGGACAAGATGGAGGCAGATGATCCGCTGTGGCGACCCCTAAAGGGAAAAGCAGAAAGAAGACCAACTGTCATCATCACCCTGCTGTCCACTCATATGTGCCATGCTTTTTCCTCTAAATGGGAACATGATTTATCGTCGTCATGTTCCATTGTAGAAGAGCTGAAACTAGCAGTTAAGACAACAATAAACATCTAAAGAAGATGTTTACTGACATCTTAAATCAAGTGAGAAGTCGGCTCATTTTCCCATAGACATCCATTGAAATGGATATTTTTCACAAAAAGTGGCGTCGCCCCTGGTGGCTATTCAGTATATTCTTACTTCCTGGTGGCCTCACTGAGCAAACTGGAAGACTACATACACTTTTTTTTACACTCTATGTTCAAGACTCAAGATTGATCAATTACACATGTAATAATTTTGATGTTCATTAGTGGTGTCTATAAAATTGCATTATCACAACCTTAAAACTACAGCCTTAATAGCGTCTAAAGCTCAAAGGTGTTTCATTATTTACTTCATGTGATTCTGTTTATTCTTATTTTTATGATTGTGTTTCTGTTAGCTTCTGCCAAAGCCGGTCCTAAGCATTTTTTCTTTGTTTGTTTGTTCCCTACAGATCACTGCATGCTAATTGAAGCTGCACACCAACTAAATATCTCATCAACAGCCAGACTTGTCAGCTTCCCTCAGCCTGCAGGTCAAGACCTGTGTGTAAGCTTCTGGTACCACATATTTGGAAACAGTATTGGTGTGTACCTCACTGTCCCTGTAGCTGCTCTTCTGTGCAATATTAAATCCAGATCTAGTTTACAAAGTAAATGCTGAATGTTCTTTAAGTTCTTAAGTTTTCAATTAATTGTGTGATTTTTGCACATTTTCATTAGGTTCATTGAAAATTATGACAAAGCATCCAGGTCAGCCAGAGACTGTTGTTTGGATGAAGAACGGCACCCAGGGAAACAAATGGCGATTTGCTGATCTTACCTTCAATAGTGACGAGCCAATTCAGGTATTTGTCTTTTCTTCTTGTCTAGTAAAAAGCAATTTAATAGCATTTTTTAACGGTCTTTAACCTACAAACACTTGTTTGCTTATTTTTTATAATCACTATATATTATATAATCATCGTGTTCACTTTTGACATGTTTGATTTTGTGCTCATTGGACTTCTATATTTATGCCAATGGCCATGTTGTTAGGTTCACAGCTCATGTGTACTCAGACATGGAGGACAAAACATGACATCTGATATTTTTTACAGATGGTGATGAACTGAGGAGAGATAATAAATGTGTTTATTTCTCTATTTATTTATTAATTTACCTATTATTTCTTTATTTATAGCTATGTCCTCCATATAAATTGTCCTCAATAGTCTTCTACATACCTTGTATCTAAAAAGTGGCCATTTCTGTCACCCCTTACCTTTCTATCATCTCCAACCATTCAGTCTATTCAGTGTCCTCTGTGCAATGAAAAAGCATTTATGCCCAGAGAACTGCCTCTCACTGGATATGTTCTCTTCTGACCATTATCTGTAAACCCTTGGGATGGTTGTACATAAAAATCAAATCAGACCAGCATTGTCTGGCACCAACAACAACGCCACAATCAAAGTCATTTAAATCACCTTTCTTCCCCATTCTGCGGCTTGATTTCAGCAGATTGTCTTGATGTCATGTTGACTGTACATGGCTAAATGCACTAAGCTGCAGCAATATGATTGGCTGATTAGATATTTGCAATAACAAGCAGTAGAACAGGTGTACCGAATAATGAATTTTAATGAAAAAGTCAAACTCTTTTCCACTTAATAGATTTGTGTTGTTTTCCAGTTTATTATAGAAGCTGTTGTGGGAGGTAACCAGGGCAGCATAGCCATTGACGACATAGAGGTGTACAGCCCTGGAAATGGTTCTTGTCCACCTGAGCAAGAGTGCACCTTCCAGGGTTCCCTCTGCGGTCTTCAGCCTCAACCATCTGCAAACTTTACCTGGAACCGGATCAGGGGGGCGTCTCTACCAGCCAACTCATCAGGCCCCACAGAAGATCACACTCTGGGGACAGAGCAAGGTTTGAAACTCTCACTTACTAAATGAAATAATCTAAAATAATCCTATTTCAGTTCTAGAGTAAGGTTGTTTGTTTTTGTTTTTTTAGCTAAACAAAAGTTGAATTTAAGGAAATAAACTTGCTCACAAATTCAGATTATAATCAGTTGTGTGCATGTGTAGGTTACTACCTGAGTGCCCAGTTGTGGCGTCGCCCTGTTGGGTCTATAAGCGCAATCATGACGGCAGTGATGGAGCCCACTCTTGATGAGGAATGTCTAATGTTCTGGTACTACATGGAGGGAAGTGGAGTGGGTGAACTCACTGTGCACCTTCAGACCCTGGATAGCAACAGAAAACCTCAGAAGCTCTGGCACAGAAGTGGAGATCAGGGGAGACAGTGGAGACATGGAAGAGTGACACTTCTCAGCCCATATACCCCATATCAGGTAGGTACTCCCTCTGCTCATCTTTTACAGCAGATGCTTTGTGGCACCCACAACCTACATGTAAAAGACACAGGTATGTCCAATTAAATATGTGATTCTGCATTACAGGTCATTTTCGAAGCAACTGCTGGGGATGGGCCGAGGAGAGATGTCGCCATTGACGACCTCACTGTCCTGAATGGTGCCTGTCCCCCAGAAGGTCAGTGCAAGTTAACGAAGGTAACACTTTATTTTGACAGTTCATTGTTGACACATTAGTAATCAACAGGTATTCAGTATCATGCCAACAGATTCTCAGTTGACACTTATTCAGCTGATAAATGGCATACAATTAATTAACTGACAGTAGAACATACAGTAAGTTGTGCTTCTAGTGTTGGTCTACAGATTCTGACCCTTACCCTATAAAAAAGAGTGTCTGTTTAACTTCTCTGTAGATTGTGCCAGAAACCTCTACTTCTGATAAGTCTGTCACTTGTCAACTACCTTATAGCTGATTGTCAACAGACTAATAGAGACATTACACTTGCACCTGTCTAAATAAGAAAAAGAGAAAAAGTCGTTTATATTACTATATAAAGTGATATAAATACTATCAGTGTCACCCAATTGTCTGCTGATGCGATTAGCCAGGTGCTTTTTGTTGTTTATTCTGTTTGGACTTTTTTTTTTTTTTTTTTTTTGTTCTTTGTGTTTGGCTTTCTGTTGTTTCCTGTTTAATTTTTCTCTTGTGTGTACTTTGTTTAGTTTGACTTCCTGTCCTGCCTTCATCACTTTTGATTGTCTGTCCAGCTCTAATGTGTTTCACCTGTGTCTTGTTTGCCTCACCCGTGTCTGATTATGTCTCTGTGCTCCCCAGGGTCTCTCACTCTCACTCACTCTTTTTCTACCGCTTTATCCACTAAGGGTCGCGGGGGGCGCTGGTGCCTAACTCCAGCTGACATAGGGCCAGAGGCAGGGTACACCCTGGACAGGTCGCCAGTCCATCACAGGGCCACATAGAGACAGACAACCATTCACTCTCACATTCATACCTATGGGCAATTTAGAGTGTCCAATTAGCCTAGTCTCCCCAGTGTCTGTGTTGGTTTATTTTAGTTTGAATTGTTTGTTTGTTCCTGGTGACTTCATATCAGTCCTGTCTGCTGGCCTGGTTCTTATGTGTTCCTGGTCTGCTCAATATTGGTTTATTTTTGTGGTTTGTATTTTACTTCTTGCCTTTTTGTTAGTTTATTTCATTAAAAACTTTTTTGTTTTGTTGTTTTATGAGAACTGTGTTTGTGTCCTCTGTTCTTTTTTATGGCATAATAGAGCATTAACAATGGAGTATCAAAATGAAGTGATATTGAAAATGGATGAGAGAATCAAGTTTATTACCAAGTAAAGCTTCCACAACACGAGTAATTTGTGTTTATGTATTTTATTGCGGATGTCAGAGTGGGGTTGATTGTGTTGGAGTATTTGTGTGTATGACTGGATGTTGCATGCTTTTCTGTCTGTTCCCTGCAGGTTTTTGTGACTTTGAGATGGACTTGTGTGGTTGGGTGAACAGTCGTCCAGCAGAGTCTGGAGTGGAGTGGGATTGGCTCTCAGGCCACAGTGTTGGTCAGTTAATCCCCAAAAGGGACCACACAACAGACTCCTCTTTGGGTAAGTTAGTACATCAGGGATTGACTGACTACTGTGACCTGTCAAAATGGCTGCTATTTGCAGACTACCACTTAGATTAATGGAACTGCTCAGACTTCAGGTGTTCTGCCCAAACCTGACTGAGCTTTAGAGAATATCGACTGGTTTCAACTCCAACCTAACAGGCCTTGTGTGTTAGAGATGGTGTTCTGACTGTCACACTGGTGGTTGTTGCCCTTTATTTATTGTTACAGCAAAAACAAATCTATTGCTAATCAAAGACGAAGCAACCACCAGCCCCATGAACACACACTCGAGTCATCATCAGCATGCATTATACAATTCCAGACTCACCATTAGGAACCATCAGTTGTTATTAATTTACTATTGTTAATCACCCCCCCCTAATTTACTTTTTTTTATAACTCCCCCCCCCCCCAAACTAGTGTGTAGGAAGAAAAACATTTTAATATCTTAGATATCTTTAGATATATTCATATATCTAGTGTAAGTAATTTGGTTTTATTTAAAACAAAAAAGAATGACACAATGAAGTTTATAATGTTACATTTCTATCAATAATAGTCAAGCAGCGGTGACTCCTAGGTGGTGTCCTCAGGGCCCTGTAAAGGCTTGGGCCGGCTCTGACTGTAACTACTTATGTTTACATAATCCAACCATTGTGGTTTATTTTGAGTTTCAGTGGATGAAAAGGATAACATCTACAGTGGGTGGCTTCAATAGCCTGTCTGTCATGTTCAGTGTATCATCATAACCAGTTCTAAACCAACACTAGGTCAGTCACTAACCAGTTTCTACTTATTACATCTTTTTAGTCATTATACATCTATTTATTTACATTTTTTACACCTTTTTTTTAATAAAGCAATTAAAGAACAATGTATTGAATACACCCTAGTTTTTTTGCACCCAAAACTAAGCCCAAACTGAACTCAAACTAAGCCCAACAATCATTCCTGGATTTTTTTCCATACTATAGCATGCAGGCACAGGGCATTATAAAGTAACTTATCAGGTGATGATGGTGTTTTTCCATCTCTACAGGCCACTTTGTGTTCTTTCATGGCTCCCAGGTAAATGAATCTGCCCGACTTGAAAGTGAGAAGATGGCAGCTGTGGACAGAGCTTGCCTGGAGCTCTGGCACTACTCAAATGGGTGGTTATCTGACGGTGAGTAAAGACAGTTGGAGAGTAGAAAACTCTCATAACAAAGCTATTTTTGTTTCAACAAATGTAGCAGCATATTTAATGCATAGTTTTTTTTATATGAAACAATAATTTCCTGTACCATTTATTTAATACTGTGACTGATTTTAACTTATGCAATAGTAGTCAGCACATTTCGAAATAAAACTGTTTCCAGGTCAAGCTTTACCACCACATGATGTAATGAAATGTGAAAATGACATATAAATAGGATGACAGAAAATCCTAAAAGTCAAAGTCAACTTTATTGTCAATTCACCAGCATGTACAAGACACACAAAGGAATCAAAATACTCTAAAAATACTACTATAAATCAGTAAAAATGAAGAATAACATGAAAACACAAAGATACTCAGGAATAAAGGTGAATATCTACAATAAAAATAAGAATAAACACCTGTGTGCATGAAAAGTCTATGTACGTACACATCTATGTACATAACCTGTAGAGACACGGCTGAAAAGTCATGGGTATAAAGTGTCTATAAAAACCCTTTTTTATAGACACGCAATAAAACATTTTCACATTCTTTACATAGCAAACGTCTGTTCATGTACATTTATGATACAGTGTAAAAACTGTTTTATTACTCTTTATTATTTAACCACACAAAGTCTTCACAACTGCTTATAACATTAAACAGGGTTTGAGCAAGATGATTGTTTTACCATTCTCAGAATGACTTAAGGCAAAATGAGGGAAAATTTGTAAAAAAAAAAAAAAAAAAAAGACTAATGGATAAATACTTCATGGTATTTGAGAGGCAGTAAGCCACTTTGCAGTTCCATTTTGCATATAAGGTAGAGTATAGAGTACATATAGTCCAGGAAATATAGAAATACACCCAGACTATAATGATCAAAACAGCAGTTTTACCACTTTACCACTTGGGGG